>CM075987.1:9623175-9752586 GCA_038087875.1 Malacoraja senta
TGTTGTCCAAGTGGTCCAGAGCGGAGTGGAGGGCCAGCGAGATCGCATCCACCGTTGATCTGTTGTGGCGGTAAGCGAACTGCAGTGGGTCCAGGTTTTTGTCGAGGTAGGAGTTGATTTGCGCCATGATCAACCTCTCAAAGCACTTCATCACCACAGGCGTTAGTGCCACAGGTCAATAGTCATTGAGGCACGTCACCTTGCTCTTCTTGGGCACTGGTATAATTGATGCCCTTTTGAAGCAGTTGGGAACCTCGGACCTCAGAAGTGAGAGGTTGAAAATGTCCTTAAAAACTCCAGCCAGTTGGTCCGCACAGGTTTTTAGAACACGCCCAGGTATACCATCAGGCCTGGATATTGCCAGTGAAGGTTGACCCTTGACCTGGTTAGTCAGTGGAGACGAGAACATTCCCTTTTCTCTCTTCTACCTTCTGGGAGAGATACAGGAGGTTGAAAGCTCGAATGTCCAGACTTAAGATCAGCTTCTTCAGACTCCTGATCGAATCGCCTCTTTCCCATCCCTTCCCAATGGTGTAGAAAGGAACTGCAGGTGCTGGTTTAAACCGAAGATAGACGCAAAATGCTGGAGTAACTCAGCGGGACAGGCAGCATCTCTGGAGTGAAGGAATGGGTGACGTTTCGTGTCGAGACCCTTCTTCAGACTTACCAAGACCTTCCCAATGGTGCTGCCTCTTACATGTACTCTTAACTTCTCATTTGCTTACTCCATTATTGTTTTTTTTATTTTTTTGCACGACCTCGGATCTTTGAAGTGGTATCTTGCACAATCCTGCTGCTTGGCACTCATCATTGTATTTATTGTTGCACTTATCGTTACATCTGCATACGCTTCACTTTGTAAACTTTATATGAACTAAGAATTTAATTACACTCTGATGTATATGACAATACACGAAGCTCAAATGAGGTGCACGTCACTGGGTCGACAACAACAGACTTGAGTAAATGTTGGATGAGGTCTCAATACCCTCAAAGGCGTACTGTATCTCGAATGGCCAGGCCTAACACCTCTCCCACTTCCTTCCTGCCCGAAAACGGAGTTCCTGAATCCGCAAATAAACTTGGCAGTGGGGAGCTTCCCTGCTGACTGTTAGTTCCACCCTTGCCTCCATATCCAGCAGTGTGTTGAGTAATTCACTGTCCGTGTGGTACCTCACGCCGATAGTGTGTGCTGTTCTGCGGCTGTACTTGCTCCTTCTGTCGTGCTGAGAAGAATCCTTTTCTGGCAAGATGTTTCTCCAAGCATCTATAAGGCTTTTGGATATGCACGTGGATATGGTGGTCACGTGCAAACGGAGGAGATTAGTTTAACTTGGCATCAAGTTCTGCATGGACATTGTGGGCCGAAGGGCCACTTCCTGTGCTGTACTGTTACCGTAGAACATAGAACAGGACAACACAAGAACAGGCCCTTCGGCCCCTCAATGTCTGTGATGAATATGATGCCTAAACTGGTTCCGTTCTTACCTTTCCAACCGATCCCACTTCATCTCTCTCCATAACCACACCTCTGCCACAGCCACTGTCACTCAAGGCGTTCCCCAAGGCTCCGTTCTTGGTCCCCTCCTCTTCATCATCTACATCCTCCCCCTTGGTCATATACTCCGTCACTTCAACCTGGACTTCCACTGCTATGCTGATGATACCCAGATCTATCTCAGCACCAAGTCCCCCACCACCCCCCTCTCTCCCATATCAACTCCTGCCTATCAGCCATCAAATCTTGGATGCAACTCAACTTCCTTAAATTAAACAGTAGCAAAACAGAATTTCTCCTCATTGGCTCCAAATCAACACTCACTAAAATTAACAACCCCACTCTCACTATCGACGGCACCACTGTCTCCCCATCTCATCAGGCACGCAACCTTGGCGTGATCCTTGACTCAACCCTCTCCCTTGAGCCTCACATCCGCCATGTTGTCAAAACATCATTTTTTCACCTCCGCAACATTGCAAAAATCAGATCCTCTCTCACACCCCCCGCTGCTGAAAGACTCATCCATGCCTTCATCTCCTCCCGACTGGACTACTGTAACTCTCTTCTTTTCGGAATCAATTCCAGCAGCATCAAACGACTCCAACTGGTCCAAAATGCAGCCGCTCGACTCATTACCCACACCAAATCCTGGCACCACATCACCCCAGTTCTCAAAGAACTTCACTGGCTTCCCATTTCCCACCGGATCACCTACAAAATCCTGGTCCTCACCTACAAAGCCCTCAACAACCTGGCCCCCCCTTATCTCATTGACCTCCTCTCCCCCTACCAACCCTCACGGTCCCTCAGATCCACATCAGCTGGTCTCCTCTCCACTCCGAAATCAAACCTCTGCACTTTTGGAGGCAGAGCCTTCTCCAGGGCAGCTCCCAGGCTCTGGAATTCCCTCCCACAACCGGTCCGAAATTCTGAGTCCCTCACCATCTTCCAGTCCCGCCTCAAGACCCATCTTTTCACCTCTGCATACCCTTAGTCCCATGTTACCCTCCCCTCTGTCTTACTGCTCTATTTTGTTTTGTTTATTCTTGACTCTCAATTGTAAAGCGACTTTGAGTCCTAAAAAGCGCTATATAAATAAAATCTATTATTATTATTATTATTAAACTATCTCATCTCCATATTCCGTATCACATACTCTTATCACACACTCCATATCCCTCCATTTCCTTACACCTATCCAAAAGTCTCTTAAATGTGACTAATGTATCTGCTTCTACCACCATCCCCGGCTGTGTGTTCCAGGCTCTCATCATCTAGTAATGTTACAAAATTTTGAGATTTAAAAAATCAAGTCTGCAATTTATCCCATCAGATAAAGCATAAAAAGAAGTTTAATTTGACACCGAATTCACTTTCATATCTTCAGTATTAAAAAGTTATGGCCATTTTCATACTCGGAAATTAGCATCTTGTTCCCTATTGCTTTTCCATTGACAACACAAAAGCTGTGATCGAGGACAGTCAAAAGCCCATAACTTTCTTTAAAATTAAGAGAAGAACGGAATGAAAATTTCAGTTATTATAGATTGAAGCATTCTGAAACAAATCTAAAACCGTACTTGGATGACCTGAAATTAAAGCATATAATTATGGATGGATGAACTACAAAAAATGTTCATCCCAGTTTGGCAAAAGAATAAATCAGGGAAGGTAGTGCATCCGTGGATAACAAGGGAAATCAGGGATAGTATCAAAGCAAAATATGTTGCGTACAAATTAGCCAGAAAAAGCAGCATACCAGAGGACTGGGAGAAATTCAGAGACCAGCAGAGGAGGACAAAGGGCTTAATTAGGAAAGGGAAAATAGATTCTGAAAGGAAACTGGCAGGGAACATAAAAACTGACTGCAAAAGTTTTTATAGATATGTGAAGAGAAAGAGATTAGTTAAAACAAATGTAGGTCCCTTGCAGTCAGAAACAGGTGAATTGATCATGGGGAACAAGGATATGGCGGACCAATTGAATAACTACTTTGGTTCCGTCTTCACTAAGGAAGACATAAATAATCTGCCGGAAATAGCAGGGGGCCGCGGGTCAAAGGAGATGGAGGAACTGAGTGAAATCCAGGTTAGTCGGGAAGTGGTGTTGGGTAAATTGAATGGATTAAAGGCCGATAAATCACCAGGGCCAGATAGGCTGCATCCCAGAGTACTTAAGGAAGTAGCTCCAGAAATAGTGGATGCATTAGTGATAATTTATCAAAATTCTTTAGATTCTGGAGTAGTTCCTGAGGATTGGAGGGTAGCAAACGTAACCCCACTTTTTAAGAAGGGAGGGAGAGAGAAAACGGGGAATTACAGACCAGTTAGTCTAACATCGGTAGTGGGGAAACTGCTAGAGTCGGTTATTAAAGATGGGATAGCAGCACATTTGGAAAGTGGTGAAATCATTGGACAAAGTCAGCATGGATTTACGAAAGGTAAATCGTGTCTGACGAATCTTATAGAATTTTTCGAGGATGTAACTAGTAGAGTGGATAGGGGAGAACCAGTGGATGTGTTGTATCTGGACTTTCAGAAGGCTTTCGACAAGGTACCACATAAGAGATTAGGATACAAACTTAAATCACACGGTATTGGGGGTTCAGTATTGATGTGGATAGAGAACTGGCTGGCAAACAGGAAGCAAAGAGTAGGAGTAAACGGGTCCTTTTCACAATGGCAGGCAGTGACTAGTGGGGTACCGCAAGGCTCAGTGCTGGGACCTCAGCTATTTACAATTTATATTAATGATCTGGACGAGGGAATTGAAAGCAACATCTCCAAGTTTGCGGATGACACTAAGCTGGGGGGCAGTGTTAGCTGTGAGGAGGATGCTAGGAGACTGCAAGGTGACTTGGATAGGCTGGGTGAGTGGGCAAATGTTTGGCAGATGCAGTATAATGTGGATAAATGTGAGGTTATCCACTTTGGTGGCAAAAACGGGAAGGCAGACTATTATCTAAATGGTGGCCGATTAGGAAATGGGGAGGTGCAGCGAGACCTGGGTGTCATGGTACACCAGTCATTGAAAGTAGGCATGCAGATGCAGCAGGCAGTGAAGAAAGCGAATGGTATGTTGGTCTTCATAGCAAGAGGATTTGAGTATAGGAGCAGGGAGGTTCTACTGCAGTTGTACAGGGTCTTGGTGAGACCACACCTGGAGTATTGCGTACAGTTTTGGTCTCCAAATCTGAGGAAGGACATTATAGCCATAGAGGGAGTGCAGAGAAGGTTCACGAGACTGATTCCTGGGATGTCAGGACTTTGATATGAAGAAAGACTGGATAGACTTGGCTTATACTCGCTAGAATTTAGGAGATTGAGAGGGGATCTTATAGAAACGTACAAAATTCTTATGGGGTTGGACAGGCTAGATGCAGGAAGATTGTTCCCGATGTTGGGGAAGTCCAGGACAAGGGGTCACAGCTTAAGGATAAGGGGGAAATCCTTTAAGACCGAGATGAGGAAAAACTTTTTCACACAGAGAGTGGTGAATCTCTGGAACTCTCTGCCACAGAGGGTAGTTGAGGCCAGTTCATTGGCTATATTTAAGAGGGAGTTAGATGTGGCCCTTGTGGCTAAAGGGATCAGGGGGTATGGAGAGATGGCAGGTACGGGATACTGAGTTGGATGATCAGCCATGATCATATTGAATGGCGGTGCAGGCTCGAAGGGCCTAATGGCCTACTCCTGCACCTATTTTCTATGTATCTATGTATTAGTGAATTACCTAATTGTAGTTAATTACAAAATTGACCAGCAATAAACACCCAGACTGCCTTGAAAATTCAAAAATGTGATATTCTCAAGAACTTTAATATTATTGTATTATATGCTGTAAGTCCGTAACAGATAGGTAAATAAATTACAATTTCTAGCAATAGACCAAGTCTTTATGGAGAAGATCAGTTGCTAGCTGGTACATTGGCATATCATAATCAGTAGCATCATCATACTCCTCAGATTGTAACCAATAAGCAACTCTGTACACCTTGTTTTTTCCTCAACTTTTCAATTTTGGCACTGTAAACTACAAGTGTTTGCTCTTCAAATCACGCACGACATGCCTTTCTGCCGTTAGAAGTCACTTTTTAGTTTAATTTAATTATTAAATTGTCTCGCGATTTAAAAAAGAAAATCGAAAATGGAAGTCCGATCGATTATTCTTCAACAGCTAGCAGCCCGAGGAAATCCGCTGCTGACAGGCAGTAGAAAACTGGATTTCAATCCCGCCCCCCCCCCTCAAAGGCGTCAATGTCGCACACACGGCCAGTGGCAGAGAACTGCAGCGCCGCTGAAGCTAAGTTTTGTAACATTGCTGCATCATCCTCTAGATCAAAACTTGTCTTGCACATCTCTTTCAAACTTTGCCACTCTCACCTGAGAGCTATGTCTTCAAGTGTTTGATTTCCCATCTTGGGGGAAAAGGTTCCGACTGCCCATCCCATTTATGCCTCTCATAATTTTATATACATCTATCACATCCCCCTGCAACCTCTGGCATTCCAGAGAAAACAATCCAAGCCTGTCTAACTTCCCTGTATGTAGCTTTTCCCCCTCCAGTCCAGCCGTCATAGAGTGATACAGTGTGCAAACAGGCCCTTCGGCCCAACTTGTCCACACCGCCAACAGTCCCAGCTACACTAGCCCCACTTGCCTGTGCTTGGTCCATAGCACCTCCAAACCTATCCTATACATGTACCTGTCAAACTGTTTCTTAAAATGATGGGATAGTCCCAGCCTTCATTTTTGGTAAACCTCCTCGGCACCCTTTCCAAAGCCTCCACATCCTTCCTGTAAATGGGCGACCAGAACTGCACGTCATACTTTGAATTCAGTCTAACCAAGGTCCTATAATGCTGCACCATGTCTTCCTGACTCTTCGACTCAATGCCTCAGCCTATGAAAGCAAGCATACGATATGACTTCTTTATCACTCTCTACACTTGTGTTACCACTTTCAAGGAGCTATGGACAAGGATCCCAAGATCCTTCTGCACATCAATGCTGTTAAGGGTCATGCCATTAATTGTATATTTTCCCTTTACATTTAACCTCCCAAACGGCAACATGTCGCACTTGCCCAGGTTAACCTCCATCTGCCATTTCTCTGCCCGTTTCTGCAGTTGATCTATCAGATGTATTCTTTGACAGCCTTGCTCGCAGTCCGCCACCATAGCAATCTCGGTGTCATCCGCAAACTTCCGAACCAATCCGTCTACATTTATGTCCAAGTCGTTAATATAGATCACAAACAGCAGAGCTCCCAGCACAGATCCCTGCGGAACTCCACTGGGTACGGACCTCCATCCTAAATGTACCTATATTGTTAAGATTGTTAAGGGCTTTGGACACACTAGAGGCAGGAAACATGTTCCCGATGTTGGGGGAGTCCAGAACCAGGGGCCACAGTTTAAGAATAAGGAGTAAGCCATTTAGAACGGAGACGAGGAAACACTTTTTCTCACAGAGAGTGGTGAGTCTGTGGCATTCTCTGCCTCAGAGGGCAGTGGAGGCAGGTTCTCTGGATGCTTTCAAGAGAGAGCTAGATAGGGCTCTTAAAAATAGCGGAGTCACGGGATATGGGGAGAAGGCAGGAACGGGGTACAGATTGGGGATGATCAGCCATGATCACATTGAATGGCGGTGCTGGCTCGATGGGCCAAATGGCCTACTCCTGCACCTATTGTCTATTGTCTAAATATTGTCCTTCCTCCACAACCCTCTGCCTTCTATCAGTGAGCCAGTTCTGAATCCAGGTCTATGTTCTAAGGATAGACACAAATGCTGGAGTAATGGGTCGAGACCCTTCCTCAGACTGAGAGACATGGAAAAGGGCAACGAGAGATATAGACGGTGATGTAGAGAGATATAGAACAAATGAATGAAAGATATGCAAAAAGTAATGATGATAAGGGAAACTGGCCATTGTTAGCTGTTTGTTGGGTGAGAACGAGAAGCTAGTGCGACTTGGGTGGGGGAGGGATGGAGAGAGAGGGAATGCAGGGGTTACTTGAAGTTGGAGAAATCAATATTCATACCTCTGGGCTGTAAGCTGCCCAAGCGAAATATGAGATGCTGTTCCTCCAATTTGCATTTAGCCTCAATGGACGAGGCCCAGGACAGAAAGGTCAGTGTGGGAATGGAAGGAGAATTAAAGTGTTTGGCAACCGGGAGATCAGGGGGATCCATGGTCTCTGGTCTATGTCCTGCATGTTGCCTCAACACAGCTGTTAGTCAGCCCGGGAACCTGAAACGGTTAATTACCCTCGTACTTTGTTTGAAAGAAGAAATGGAATAGTCTTATGGTAGTGTGAGTAACAGGAATGTCAGTGCACACCTGAATCTGTTTATACCTGTAGCCTGTTGCAGTTCAGACACATCGTTACACCAAGACATCTAACACAGAAGCCACACAATGGGAACTGGAGTGGTGTGATTTTGTATTTCCATATTCCTGCTCTTTCCCAATAACTCTGGCACTGTATCATATCATACTTTATTAGCCAATTATATGTTTTGCAACATACAAGGAATTTGAGATCTCTCCACCTCCTCGCTCAGTAATATTCAGCAGCTTGGCGTTCCCGAGCCTCTGCAATAGAAAATTCCACAGCTTCACCCTCCTGTCGGATCCCAATCCTCAAGTCACTGCTTTGCACAGAAAGTAGAGGCCAGGCATAGTTACCTGCTTGTAATTCATTTGCTAATCACACATCTTACGTTCATTGAATCATGGAATCACACAGTGCGGAATAGAGACCTTTCAGTCCATCTAGTCCATGATGCCGAACTATGTGAATCCCATTACCTACATTAGGCCCATCTTTGCCTTTCCTATCCAAGTGCCTGTCCCAACGCACTCCAGGCTAATTACCGAGCCCATTGTTACCGGGTCGACCAGTCCGATTTGCGACCCGGTCTAATCCCGGCAGGTCCAGCGCTCACTGGGTGATCGAAGGAACCCGGAGCTTGTGCGGTCCTCAGGAGCGGTTCCGAGTCTGGAATGCTCACCTGGAATTCCAGCTGGGAATGCACCCTGTGAAGCGGCGAGGGCAGAGTATACGTCCACATGGGCGGCACGGTGACGCAGCGCGTAGAGTTGCTGCCTCACAATGCCAGAGGCCCGGGTTCGATCCTGACCTCGGTTGCTCTCTGTACGGAGTTTATACGCTCTCCTTATGACTGCGTGGATTTTCTCCGGGTTACTCCCACATCCCAAGGACATGAAGGTATGTAGGTTAATTGGCTTCTGTAAATTGTCCCCAGTGTGTAGAATAGAACTAATGCACGAGGTGATCGCTAGTCGGTGCGGACCTGGTGGGCTGAAGGACTTGTTTCCATGCTGTATCACTAAACTAAACATGGCAGGAGTTTGGGTCAATGCTGCTGATGTCTCTGGTTCAATCATCCCTTGTCCACTTGAGAAACCGAGAAGCAAGAGACAACTTCAGGTGAACTAGTCTGGAACAACATTGGAGCATTGTGAGCATCCGGTTTACCTTGGTGTAACCCTTGACCGATATCTTACCTTCAACACCCATATTGAGAAGACAAAGGCGAAAGTGAGCGCACGCAACAATGTTGTTAGTAAGTTCACCAACACAAGATAGGGGTACTCGCCCACAGACCTTGCGTTCCACTGCCTTAGCCCTCTGCTATTCTACTGCTGAGTATGCATGCCCAGTATGGGAAAGATCCACCCATGCCAAGAAGCTGGACCCAGCTCTCAATGCTTCCTGCAGACTTGTCACAAGTTGCCTCAAGCCAACAAGTACTGACAGCCTCTACCTCCTGGCAGGCATAGACCCGCCAGACATCAGCAGAGCAGGAGCCAGCATGAAGGAGCACCAGCGGAAGACAACAGATGAACAACATCCAATGTCTGGCCAGACACCATTTCCGAGCCGCCTAAAGTCGAGGAAAATCGATTGGGAACTGGTGTTGGCAGAACCAAGGTGTCTCTAAAGTGGTATTGAACCACAAACAACGGACCACCTGCTGAAATGCGCCCAACTGGAAAACCAATGCACAACTGCCGATCTCGCTGCCTACAATGAAGATGCTGAGAAGTGTGTTCAGCTCTGGCTGAACAATATCTGATCTTGTGATGTGGACTCGATAAGACGTGACGCCTGTAGGGTTGCGAGTAATCGCCCACAGAGACGTACCTTTTTCTGGTCGCCGCTGGATTTTCAACATGTTGAAATATTTCGGCGACCTGCTGTGACTATGACGGGTACTGGCAGTCGCCTAGAAAATCGCGTAAGTGGGACAGGCCCCTTAGGCACATGGATATGCAGGGAAAGGAAGGATGTGGGTTATGTCCAATAGGGTGGCACAGCTGGTAGAGCTGCCACCTCACACCGTTGAATACACGGGTTTGATCCTGAATTTGGGTACCTGCCTGTGTGGAGTTTGCACGTTCTCCCCCGACCTCATGGGTTTCCGCTGGGTGCTCGGTTTCCTCCCAACCACATGCGGGTTTGTAGGTTAATTGGCCTCTGTAAAATTGTCCCTAGTGTGTGGGGAGTGCATGAGAAAGAAGGAAAAGATCGAATTAGTATGAACGGGGTGATCGATGGTCGGCATGGACTCGATGTGCCGAAGGGCCTGTTTCTGTGCTGTATCTTAGAATCACAAACTCACCCTGACCCTCCTTCATACATCATCCATTCAAAGATGCACGAGTTTGTAGTTTAATTGGCCTCTGTAAAATTGCCCCTGGTGTGCAGGGAGTGAATGAGAAAGTGGGATAACATAGAACTAGTGTGATCGGTGGAGCATGGACTCGGTGGACGCAAAGACTTGTTTCCGTGCAGTATCTCTAAACTAAACTTGGTATCATGTTCGATGCAGACATTGTGGGCCGAAGAGCCTGTTCCTATGCTGTGGTGTTCTGCAGAAATGATTCACATGCTGTCACCGTTCTGAGAGCCACACACTGAGAGATTGTTAACTCTGACCTATATAAGAACGCTGAGTTCGTTTTTCACTCCCTCTTATCTGTCATTCAGTCATACTCTGCGGTCAGGTGGGGTCTAAATCCAACCTCAGTAACTCATTAAACGTCATCTGAAACCTTGGCGTTTCAATCCCGCAGATAATCTCATCGACTGAGCCAGGCACACACTTATTGGACAGATAATCTGGCTCTTCGTGTGAAACGTTTTGTTAAATGTGATTAATATCTGGAAGATGCTGCCAGAGGAGATGATGAATTTAGTTCTGAACACCACATTTAAGAGGCATTTTGACCAGACAAGTAAACAGGCGTAGACAGATACACACCTAGATTAGATTAGATTAGTTTATGATCTTTCAACAAGATACCTTGTTTGCATGAAGTTCACCTCAGCAGTGTAACTGAGCAAAAAGGACAGAATGGAAATGATGGCCTTAAAGGCCCATTTCTGTGCCAACTTTATGTTTGATTATACTGGCAGAATTGTATTGGTTCAGTGAGGCACCTTCCCCAGTCAGCATTGATGAAGACAGATAGACCTTGCAATTGATGTGTTGTTGATAGTGAGGAAGATGGTGTTAGATTATAGAATGGGGTTGATCAGTGGGTCAGCACAGTGACGCAACGGTAGAGCTGCTGCCACACAGCGCCAGAGACTTGTGTTCGACCCTCTCACTCTCCAACGACATGCAGGATTGTAGGTTAATTGGCTTCTGTAAACTGTGCCTGGTATGTAGGATAGAACTAGTGTATGGTTGATTGTTAATCTGCGTGGGCCTGCTTCCACGCTGTATCTCTGGTTTAAACTTTAAAGTCTAAAGTCAAAACAGCACAGTGGTGGATTTGGTAGAGCCACTGCCTCTCAGCGTGAGAGATCCAGGTTTGATCCTGACCTCCTGCACTGTCTGTGTGGAGTTTTTTTTTTTTTTTTTTTTAATTTTTATTTATTAGAAGTACATTACATTACAACCACATACATTAATACTCGTCATTTATATCTTCTTACAATTAATGTACTCCCTTTATTTATTTTTTTACACTAGAGAAAGAAAAGATTGAAAGAGAGAAGAAAGTGAAGGAAAAAGTGCAAGTGTAGAAAAGTGTAGAAAATGTAACAACAAAAAAGGACGAAGACCCTATAAGAGCGAAATTAAAAACAAAAAGAAAAAGAGTTAAGAAATAGGCCCTAATGTCTGTGTGGAGTTTACACGTTCCACCTGTAGCCACGTGAATTTTCCTCCCGGTGCCCCCACCTCCGAAAGACATGCAGGTTGAAAAGTTGTAGACGCAAGCAACTGCAGTTGCTGGTTTACCAAAAAAGAGTCAAAGGGTGGAGTAACTCAGAGGGTCAGGCAGCATCTCTGGAGGTCGTGAACAGGTGACGTTTCGGGTCAGGACCTTTCTTCAGATGACGTTTCAGAAGAAGGGTCCCGATCCGAAACATCGCCCATGCATGCTATCCAGAGATGCTGCCTGACCCGTCAGGTTGGTAAGTTAGAGGGCCACTTTAAATTGGCTGCATTGGGTAAGTGAATGCTGGAATCTGGGGTAAGTTAACAGGAATGTGGGGGGGAAATTAGTGCAGGACTAGTGTAAATGCTCAATGTGGAGTCTACAAGCTGAAGGACCTTTTATTGTTCGATAAGGTACTAACTAGGAACTTCCTTTATTTTGTCTGCTATGCCTGGCATAAATCAATGCTGTAAAATCATGAGGGGAATAGCTAGGGTGAATGCGCACAGTCTTTTTCACAGGGTTAGGGAATCATGAACCAGATGACTTTTAGGTTTAAAGTGAGAGGGAAAAGTTTTAATAGGAACCCGAGGGGTAACTTATTCACACAGAGAGTGTTGAGTATATGGGACGAACTGGCAGTGTAAGGAGTTGAGGCAGGTTAACCTGACAGATCAAAGACATCTGGGCAGGTACATTATTCTGAAAGGTTTAGGATATGGGCCAAAGGCGGGCAAATGGGACTAGCTTAGATGGGGCATCAGGGTCAGCAAGGGTGAGTTGGACAGAAGGGTCTGTTGCCATGCTGTATGACTCTCTGATTAATTAAGTTAAATGGGCTAATGTTAAATGAGGCATCTTGGTCGGCAAGGGTGAGTTGGGCCGAAGGGCCTGTTTCCGTGCTGTATGACTCTCTGACTATATATTGGAATAAAGTCAGAGCGTGCAGGAAACATTCAGCAGCTCGAGTGGCTGTCTGTGGAGTTAATGTGTTCGACCTGAAATGTTAAGAGTGTTCCTGTGCCACAGATATTGAGCCCACCCTCCCAGCTTTTTCTGTTCTCAATTTTAAAACAAGCACTGCCTTAAAGAAGGCAGAGAAAAGATTACTATCATCAGAAGAATTTGAAGGGAGGAGTTTGAGTTTCGTTTAGAGATACAGCGCGGAAACAGGCCCTTCGGCCCACCGGGTCTGCGCCGACCAGCGATCCCCGCACATCAATACTATCCTACACCCACTGGGGACAATTTTTACATTTACCAAGCCAATTAACCTATAAACCTGTACGTCTTTGGAGTGTGGGAGGAAACCGAAGATCTCAGAGAAAATCCACGCATAGTTTCACTCTGAGGAAAAGCGGTGGAAGGAAGTGGCAGGCAGTCGGCAAGCTATGACCTGTTTCCATCTTCACCGTCACTGGGACCATCGAAGGTTTGCTCACGAACGGGTGAGAATTTCAAATGAGTCTGCAGAAAACAACCAAAGCAAAATGCAACCGGAAAATCCCCATCATTGCTGTTTTACAGTGCCGAGCAAATTCTTATCAATTATCAGTGGTAAAGTACTGAGGTCAATTGTCAGGAACATGAGCACTTGCTTGGATACATACGGGTTAACAAGTGTTTGTTAAAGTCATAGAGTGATACAGTGTGGAAACAGGCCCTTCGGCCCAACTTGCCTACACCCGCCAACATGTTCCAGCTACACTAGTCCCACCTGCCTGCGTTTGGTCCATATCCCTCCAAACATGTCTTATCCATGTACCATGTTTATTAAATGTAGGGGTAGTCCCTGCCTCAACTACCTCCTCTGGCTGCTTGTTCCATACATCCACCACCCTTTGTGTGAAAAAGTTACTCCTCGGATTCCTGTTAAATTTTTTCCCCTTCACCTTAAACCTATGCCCTCTGGTCCTCGATTCAACTACTCTGGACAAGAGACTGCATCTACCCGATCTAATCCGCTCATTATTTTAAAGGCACATTGTTTCCCACTGAACTAATGGAATAAATGACAGAAAGTATGGGTGATGGAGGCACGTATCATCATGGAAGACTAGAGTACATAGATTAAGGTGCGAGGGGCAAAGTTTAAAGGAGATATATAACCTTTTCTACACAGAGGGTGCTGGGTGCCTAGAACAGATGGCAAAGGGGGCCTATTTCCACACTGTATGACTGTATGGCACAGAGCCAAATCCAGTGTCCGCAACTTAGAAAGGGCAGTGGTGATGGTGCGATGGTGCACTTGACTGAGGGAGAATAAGTTAAGATGGTCAGTAGATGAAGAGCAACAGATGTTTAAACAGCAACAGATGTTCAAACAGCAACAGATGTTCAAACGGCGGCAGATGTTCAAACGGTGGCAGATGTTCAAACGGTGGCAGATGTTCAAACAGTGGCAGATGTTCACTCTGGCAGATGTTCACTGGCAGATGTGCAAACAGTGGCAGATGTTCATACAGCTGGTTCACAACACCCTTGTCTCCTTTTCATACTTTACTTAAGAGATACAGCGTGGAAACAGGTCCTTCGGCCCACTGTCCGCGCCAACCAGCGATCATCCCGTAAACCAGCACTATCCTACACACCCTAAGGACAATTTCACCAAAGCCAATTAACCTACAAACCTGTACGTCTTTGGAATGTGGGTGGAAACGGGAGCACTTGGAGAAAACCCATGCGGTCACGGGGAGAACGTGCAAACTCCGTACAGACCGCACCCGTAGTCAAGATCTAACCCAGGTCTCCGGCGCTGTGAGGCAGCAACACTACCACTGCGCCACCTTCATCTCAAGCCTTTGTCTGCTCATCTGCTTATCAACATCGCCCTCCCCTTACCTACATCCACCTATCACTTGGCAAGCCTTGTTCCGCCCCCACCTCTTCCCAACTTCCTCTCCCTACTATAACCAGTCCGAAGAAAGGTCCTGACCTGCAAAGTCACCTATCCATGTTCTCCAGAGATGCTGCCTGGCCCATTGAGTTACTCCAGCACTTTGTGTCCACAGTACTCAGCAAGACTTTGTCCCAATTCCAAAGAGGAATTCCATGAGGTGAGGCACAATCTGCAGTTAACAAAAGAGGCCAAGGACAATATGTGGTGGAAAGCTATAAACAAAATGTGCAGGAGGGAACTGCACCAAAAATAGACCCCAAAATGCTGCACTAATTCAATGGGACAGGCAGCATCTCTGGAGAGAAGGAATTGTATTGTATATCTTTATTGTCATTTCCTGAGTATTCGCATACCCAGAGGAAACAAAAAAACGTTCCTCAACCAGTGTCCATTTCAGTGTGCAGTAAAAAATAAATAGAAGCAAAAATACATATATCATGAACAAATTAACACTCTACTCTACTAAACATCAACAGGCGTTCCGATCGGCAGCGGCACGACAGTGGCTCTGCTGCAGTGTGTCCAGGTTGGTGGTTGGTGCACGATACTTTGGCAGGGGACAAAGTCCGTTTATCACTTATAACCTGCGGGAAGAAGCTGAGGAGCATCCTGCTGGTTTTGCACCTAATGCTCCGGTACCTCTTCCCAGATGGCAGGATGGAGAATATGTGATGCGATGGGTGGTAGGGGGTCTTTGATGATGGAGATGGCTCTGCTGATACATCTCTTCCTGTATATGTCCAGCAGGAAAGGGAGTGGAGCACCAATAATCCTGCTGGCGGTCTTCACAATCCTGTCTAGTTGGTGCCGTTCGTACGCCTTGCAGCTCCCGAACCAGGAAGTGATGCCGTAGGTTAATGAGCTCTCGATTGTCCCCCTATAAAAAGTTCGTAGGTGTGTAGTGGGGAGACCTGCTTTACGTAGTCTTCGGAGAGGGTGTAGTCGCTGCTGGGCTCTCTTGACCAGTGCTGTGGTGTTGATCGTGGACATCAGATCATCTGACAGGTGGAGTCCTAGGAACTTCACGCTGTTGACCCTTTCCACATCAGCTCCATCGATATGCAGAGGTGTATGGTGTTGTTTTCCCGCCCTCCTGAAGTCAACCACCATCTCCTTAGTTTTTCCCACGTTGAGAATGAGGTTGTGGGATTTGCACCATCCTGTGAGCAGCTCCACCTCCATCCTGTACGCCGACTCATCATTGTCACTGATGAGACCCACCACTGTTGTGTCATCAGCGAACTTGTTGATGAAGTTGTTGTTGAGTCTAGCAGTACAGTCGTGTGTTAGCAGACTAAACAGCAGGGGGCTTAGGACACAGCCTTGGGGCGAGCCAGTGCTCACGGCTATGGTTTTTGATGTCCTACTGCCCACCCTGACTGTCTGCTGCCGTTGCGATAGAAAGTTCAGGACCCAGTTACATGTGCCAGCATCAACCCCCAATAGCTCCAACTTCTCCACCAACTGCTGCGGAATGATTGTATTAAAAGCAGAGCTGAAGTCTATGAAGAGGATCCTGGCATAAGTATTTTTCCGATCAAGGTGTGACAGTACGAGGTTCAGTGTTGTTGAGACTGCGTCCTCTGTGGATCGGTTGGCTCTGTAGGCGAACTGCAGTGGGTCTAGGTCGGCAGGTAGACTATTTTTGATATGCTGCATAACCAGTCGCTCAAAAGTGTTTCAGGTCAAGATCCCTCTTCAGACTGGTGTTGCCTGTCCCGCTGAGTTATTCCAGTATTTTGTGTCTATCTGTGGAGTTGAAAGGTAGTTGAGAGGTCAGTAGACTGTGAATTTTTGGCATCCAGAAACAAAACTCACAAAGGAGGAGAAAAACTGAGTTGAGAGAAAACCGGACAATGAAATTCTTACTAGCTGCATCTTTACTGGACCATTAACGCAACAACACGACACATACATTTACTATAACCAGTAATAAAATTAATTAACAATCATGAATACTAGGAAACCAGACCATAATAATGTAAAACCCAAAGTCCGTAGTGCCACCACAACACAGTCCATATTAGATCATAGTTACTGAGGTTGTGGTGAGTGTTGTGTGATGTACAAGACCCTGCGAAGAAGCTGTTCTGAAGAAGGGTTTCGGCCCGAAACGTTGCCTATTTCCTTCGCTCCATAGATGCTGCTGCATCCGCTGAGTTTCTACAGCATTTTTGTCTACCTGTTCTTGATCCTGGTGGCCACAGTTTTCAGGCCCCCTGTACCATCTTCCCGATAGCAGGTGAGATGAGAGCGTGGCCAGGGTGGTGTGGGTCTTTGCTGATACTGACTGACTTTTTGAGGCAGCGCTTCCAGTAGATCCCATCGAAGGTGGGGAGATCAGTGCCCGCGATGGAGCGGGCAGTGTCCACCACCCTCTGCAGGCTCTTTCACTCCTGGGCGTTCGAGTTGCCGAAGCAGGCCGTGATACAACCAGTCACATGCTCTTCATCGTTCACCAGGGGACGTATAAATAGGAAGTGGCTGAGGTAAATGTTGAGCCTCTAGAGAACGAGGCTGGTGAATTAATAACAGCAAGCAAAGAAATTATCCATATTTTCGGCGATCTTCTCCGTGGAGAACACGACAAATAAGATAACCGAGGGGTTAATTTCAAATAGCAGAGGAAGTTGTAAAAATCCCAATCATGACGGATAGTGTATTAAACTAGCTCACAGGGCCAAGCACGGACACACAGCACAGAAGCTTGAAAAACTACAACCGAGGGTTTTAAAGGAAGGGACAGCAGAGAAAGTGGACCAGTCGTTGGAATTTTTCAAAAACTCATTAACTTCTGGGAAGGTGGCAGAAGTTTGGCAAACAGCCAAAAAGAGATGAAGACGGATGAGATGGAACTACAGGCGAGTTAGTTTAACATCTATTGTTGGGAAGACTCGGGAGTCAGTATCAAAGGGGAAGTAACTAATCATTTAGGAAGCCTGAATCAAGTCAAAGTCGTTTTATGGAAGAAACAACACTGACTCCTGTTCTCAGCTGAATATGCATAATCAGAGTCACTGCTGCCTGACAATTAGGTTTAAGTTTATTATTGTCACAAAGCAAGGTAACGGAGAAAGGCTTTGTTCAATCAGTGTGTAAGAAGGAAGTGCTGATGCTGGTTTAAACCGAAGATAGAAACAAAAAGCTGGAGTAACTCAGCGGGACAAACAGCATCTCTGGAGAAAAAGAATAGGTGACGTATTCGGGTCGAGACCCTTTTCCAATCTGAAGGTTCGAGACACCATTCTTCAATCTGAAGAAAGGTCTCGACCCAAAACGTCATCTATTCCTTCTCTCCAGAGATGCTGCCTGTCCCGCTGAGTTACTCCAGCTTTTTGTGCTGTATCCAATCCAATCAGATATACCAAACATAAATATAATCGTCAAACACAAGTACAAAAGATAGAGCAAAGGGGAAACATAAAATTCTTAAGGCTAGATGCAGGAAAAATGTTCCCAATGGTGGGGGAATCCAGGACCAGGGGTCACAGTTTAAATATAAGGGGTAGGCCATTTCGGACTGAGATGAGGAATAACTTTGTCACGCAGAGAGTTGAGAATCTGAGGAATTCTCTGCCACAGAAGGCAGTGGAGGCCAATTCACTTTTGTATTCAACAGAGAGTTAGATATAGCTCTTAGGGCTAACGGAATCAAGGGATATGGGGAGAAAGCAGAATTGGGATATTGAATTTGGATTATCAGCCATGATCATATTGAATGGTGGTGCTGCCTCGAATGGCCGAATGGCCTACTCCTGCACCTATTTTCTATGTTTCTAAAATACAGAGTACAAAAGAGAAGGTATAGAGTAAATAAAAGAGCAAAGGAAAGAGACAGAGTGCATACAATAGATAGAGCAAAGGGGAAGGTACAAAGTGCATACAATAGCAAAGGGGGAGATATAGAGAATATGTATAGAATATCCATATTCTATACATGATTCCTCGTGTGTTTGTTTTCCCCTCTCTGCGCACACCCTGTCCCGGAGCTACGAATGCGAAGCGTGAGCGGAGAGGCAGAGAGGGTTGCCTTTAAAGTGAGGACAGTTTCTCTCCGCCGGGAACAGCGTCTTGTGCCCGGAGCGCCTGGATCGGTGTCATTGCCGCGGGTGTCGTTTCCATTGGAAACGTTGTTACCGGCCGAGAGAGGTCGAAGATGGACTGTTGGCACTGGGGCTGGTATCCCTACTGTGGGATTCCGGTAGCAGAGTTCCATGTACTGAAACTCCACCCTGACACAATAACTTGTCTTCTGGTTAGCAGAGTCTGTGAGTGTTGCTCGGGGGGGCTGGATACGCAGTCTGTGTGCAGGGCTCCAAGCAAAGATACTATAAACGTAGTATTATAAGTGTATTATAATAAACATAATATTACAAAGTGTCCAAGCAAAGATACTATAAACATACTATAAACACAGTAAACACAAACTGTTCCCCCGCAACGCTGATTACACTGCAAGAGGCATAACTGAAGTCGGGTCGGGTTTACTGAAATGGCAGAAGTTACGCTCCGTTGCGTGCTACACGTCATTCCATTGGATTTTGCAGGAGTGGTCTATCTTGCTCCGCTCTAGTATCTTTGCTTTTAACTGCACACAAAATTATCCTGTGCTTTAACCAAAAATCTTTCAAACTACAGTGGACAAGGTGCACCAAGCTGTGAATCACCATGACGTCAAGAAGCTGTTCTCAAAGCCATGATTACTGAGGAAATATTTGAATGTGAGAAGAAATTTACCTCCAGATTTAGGGATTGTTTTTTCCCAGCTGATCTATCTGGCAACTGAACCATTATATCCACAACTAGGGAGTGGTCCTGAGCTACTATCTACCCCATTGGAGACCCTCGGACTATCTTTAATCAGACTTTACTGAACTTCATCTTGCACTAAACGTTATTTCCTTTATCGTGCATCTGTACACTGTGGACGGCTAGATTGTAATCATGTATAGCCTTTCCGCTGACTGGATAGCACGTAACAAAAGCTTTTCACTGTACCTCGGTCCACGTGACATTGACTAAACTAAACTAACTAACTAAGTGCTGAGGTGGCTCCACAGTGCAACGCTCAAAGAAGGAAGTGTGGATTTGTATATAATAGAGTCATTTACCCTCGGGCACAAGTGGATGCAAATAGATTGTAGTCAGTCGCGTACTGCAGGGTAGCGCGGAGACAACAATCTCACCACCAGAACCAAGAATAGTGAACGGCTTGGATAGAGTGGATGTGGAGAGGATGTTTCCACTAGTGGGAGAGTCCAAGACTAGAGGTCATAGCCTCAGAATTAAAGGATGTTCTTTTAGGAAGGAGATGAGGAGAAATTTCTTTCGTCAAAAGGTGGTGAATCTGTGGAATTCTCTGCCATAGAGGCCGTCAGTGGATATTTTTGAGGCAGAGGTAGATAGATTTTTGATTAGTATGGGTGTCAGGGGTTATGGAGAGAAGGCAGGAGAATGGGGTTGGAAGGGAGAGATAGATCAGCCATGATTGAATGGTGGAGTAGACGTGATGGGCTGAAAGGCCTAATTCTGCTCCTATCACTTATGAACACAGTGAATGGCGATGCTGGCTCGAATGGCCAACTCCTACATCTATTGTCTATTGAGTTATGAGTGAAGGAACAGCGTGCATGCTGAGCAAGAGGCTTTGGCCTTGAGCTCTGCAGTGAAAACATTGCACCCATTCCTCTTGGGCCGGCCTTTTCCTTTGGCTGCAAGCACAGACCTTGGAAAGTAATTCCCGGCACTAATCTGGAAATAATCAGGAATGTCTGGGAATGCCAAGGTGGCTTGCTCTCTGATCTCATGATCGCACGATCCGAACAAAATGTGCTGGCGAGATCACCATATCAACCTTCAAACAATGATTGTAAATGCAGAATTTTTGTTGAACATGACAGATGGGCAGCACAGTGGCGCAGTGGGTGGAGCTGCTACCTCACAGTGCTAGAGACCCGCATTAAGAATGCAAGAACGCATATCGCTCTGTTCCCCGGGCAGGTCTGGGTCTCTCTGATCATTGTCTAGTTCACCTTATTCCGACCTAGGCAGAAACTAAAATCTACTAAGCCTGTGGTCAGAACAACGAAAAGGTGGACAAGCGAGGACATTGAGAATCTACAATGTCCTCGGTGAGACCAAGCGGAGGCTTGGCGATCGTTTCGCCGAACACCTCCGGTCGGTCAGCAATAACCAACTTGACCTCAGCACTTCAACTCCCCCTCCCATTCCGTATCTGACCTCTCTGTCCTGGGTCTCCTCCATGGCCACAGCGAGCAACACCGTAAATTGGAGGAAATGCACCTCATATTCCGCTTGGGCAGTCTACATCCTGGGGGCTTGAACATTGAATTCTCCCAATTCTGCTAGCCCTTGCTGTCCCCTCCCCTTCATCAGCCCTCTGGTTGTCTCCTCCCCTCCCCCAGCCCTCAGGCTCCTCCGCCTTTTTCTTTTTTTCCTTTCTTCTCCCCACCCCCTATCAGTCTGAAGAAGGGTTTCGGCCTGAAACGTTGCCTATTTCCTTCGCTCCATAGATGCTGCTGCACCCGCTGAGTTTCTCCAGCATTTTTGTGTACCTTGAGAATCTACAATCCTGCTTTGACTGCACAGATTGGAATGTGTTCAGGGAAGCAGGGATGCGTTCAGGGATGTTGGGGGAGTCCAGAACCAGGGGCCACAGTTTAAGAATAAGGAATAAGCCATTTAAAACGGAGACAAGGAAACACTTTTTCTCACAGAGAGTGATGAGTCTGTGGAATTCTCTGCCTCAGGCAGGTTCTCTGGATGCTTTCAAGAGAGAGCTAGATAGGGCTCTTAAAAATAGCGGAGTCAGGGGGTATGGGGAGAAGGCAGGAACCGGGTACTGATTGGGGATGATCAGCCATGATCACATTGAATGGCGGTGCTGGCTCGAAGGGCCAAATGGCCTACTCCTGCACCTATTGTCTCTTGTCTAAGCAACCACAAACCTCAATGAGTATACAGACACTGTATCGTCATATGTCTGCTTTTGTGAGGACAGTTGCATTCCAACTAGGACCCGGACCTGATTCAACAACAACAAGCCCAGGTTTACTGTAGAACTCAGACAGCTCCGACAGTCTAAAGAGGAGGCCTACAGGAGCGGGAATTCAGACCTCTACAGGCAGGCCAAGTACAAGCTGAGAAGGGAAATCAGAGCTGCCAAGGAAAAGTACTCTGAGAAGTTGAGGAGCAAGTTCTCAGCTAGTGACTCTTCTTCAATGTGGAAGGGCTTGCAAGAAATCACCAGCTACAAGAGGAAAGCCTCCCGCTCTTTGGACAATCGCCAGCTGACCAACGACCTGAATGAGTTCTACTGCAGGTTTGACAAGCAGAAACGTAACCCTGGTACCCCTTCCTCCCCTCCCCAACAAACACAGCCAGACCCCAGTCTGCAAAGACTGGACCCTTCTGCACCCACTCCTCCCCATTCACCACTTCACACCTACTTAAAGCAAGACTCCAGTCTGAAAAGACTGGACTCTTTCCCACCCCAACCAACACTTCACACCCACTCACACCCTGACCTCAGTCTGCAAAGACTGGGCCCTTCTACACCCACTCCTCCCCATTCACCACTTCACACATACTTAAAGCAAGGGGAGGCGGAGCTCTCCTAAAGTCGACAATCAATTCCACTGTCTTAAGAGCATTGAGCTCCAGGTTGTTGCGATGGCCCAATTACCCAATTACCCACACCCTCCATGCTGCACAACATCACCTCTCCATCATCAACAATAAAAACAGAGGAGGTGGAGAGGCTTTTCAGAAGACAGAAAAGCCGGAAATCTCCAGGCAATGTTTCCCCCTCTACTCTCAAGCTCTGTGCCAAACAACTGTCGACACAGACATTTTCAACCGGTCCCTGCAAACCTGTACTGTCCCTGCCTGCTTCAAAGTCTCCACTATTGTCCCTTTACCCAAAAAGACAAGGATTACTGGTCCTAATGACTACAGTCGCACTGACCTCTGTAGCCATGAAGACCCTTGAAAGGCTTGTGCTGGCCAAGCTGAAAAATATCACGAACCCCCTGCTGGACCCTCTGCAGTTTGGATATCGGGCCAATAGATCTGTGGATGACGCAGTCAACCTGGGCCTGCACTTCATCCTCCAGCACCTCCAGACCTATGCGAGGATCCTGTTTGTTGATTTTAGCTCTGCATTCAACACCATTGTGCCAGAGCTACTACACTCCAAACTTTCCGAGTTGACTGTGCCTGAACCCCTCTGTCGGTGGATCACCAGCTTCCTGACACACAGGAAGCAGCATGTGAGGCTGGGAAAGCACATCTCGGACCCGCAAACGCTCAGCATAGGAGCACCGCAAGGCTGCGTACTCTCCCCTCTCCTCTACACTCTCTACACCAATGACTGCACCTCCACTACTCCCATGTCAAGCTTCTCAAGTTTACGGACAACACAACCCTGATTGGACTGATCCAGGATGGGGAGGAATCTGCCTACAGACAGGAAGTGTCACAGCTGGTGTCCTGGTGCCATGGTAGCTTAATGCTCTTAAGACAGTGGAACTGATTGTAGACTTTAGGAGAGCTCCCCCTCCCCTCCCCCCACTCACCATCCACAACACCACAGTCACATCTGTGGAGTCTTTTAAGTTCCTGGGAACCATCATCTCCAAGGACCTTAAGTGGAGGGCTACCATCGACTCCACAGTCAAAAAGGCACAACAGAGGATGTACTTCCTGCGGCAGCTGAGGAAGCACAATCTGCCACAGGCAATGATGGTCAAATTCTATACGGCCATCGTAGAGTCTGTCCTCCCCTTCTCCATCATGGTCTGGTTTGGCTCAGCCACCAAGCACGACACCCGGAGGCTACAGCGAATCGTCCGATCAGCTGAGAAGGTTGTTGGCTGCAACCTTCCCTCCATTGACGAACTGTACACTGCAAGGGCCAGGAAGCGAGCGGGTAAGATCATCTCTGACCCCTCTCACCATGGCCACAAACTCTTTGAATCACTTCCCTCTGGAAGGCGAATCCGGACTGTCAAATCTGCCACAGCCAGACATAAAAACAGCTTTTTTCCACGAGTAGTAGCTCTACTCAATAACCAAAAATCAGTAGCCTCCTTTTGCTCTGGTATTTTATTTAATTCACATGTTTAATCAATAATGTTTTATGATTAATGTTTTATGTATCATTCTTAACTGTCACTGTATGTCATGTTGTCACTTGCGGGCGGAGCACCAAGGCAAATTCCTTGTATGTGAATACTTGGCCATTAAACGTATTCATTCATTCATTCATTGATCCTCGGGTACAGTCTGTCTGGAGTTTGCACGTTCTCCCTGTGATCGCGTGGGTTTCCTCCAGGTGCTCCGGTTTCCTCTCACATCCCAAAGACGTGCGGGTTTGTAGGTTAATTGGCCTCTGTAAATTTCCCCTCTAGTGTGTTAGTAGTGGATGAGAGAGATAGCATAGAACTAATACATACTATTTTTACTGCAGATTTAGTTAGTAAATTGAATTTAAATTGCCCGACTGTTGAGGAGGGATTATGAATTTGCATCTCTGTGGATTTAAGAGTCAAGAGTGTTTAATTGTCATATTTACCAGCAACGAAACAATGAAATTCTTACTTGCAGTAGTACACAGGCCTGTAAACAATACGCACAGATAATACACAACACACAAACATTCAATAACATTATAACCACAATACTAGGCAAAAATTACAAAGTCCTTCGTGCAACCAAAGACAGTCCATAGTTCATACCTGAAGTTAGTGTTGTGCTGTAGTTAAGAGTCTGATGGGTGTTGGGAAGAAGCTATCCTTGAACCAAGGATAGCTTTTGAGACGCCTATACCTTCTCCCAATGGTAGGAGTGAAATGAGGGTGTGGTCAAGGTTGTGTGGGTCTTTGATGGTACTGGCTGCCTTTGTGAGTCAGTGCCTCCTATAAGATCCCTTCGATGGTGGAGAGGTCAGAACTCGTGATGGAGCGGGCAGTGTCTCCCAATCTCTGTTGTCTCCTTTGTTCCTGAGCATTAGAGTGGCAAAACCGGGTGCTGATGCAATCAGTCAATGTGCTTTCTATTGTACGACTGTAGAAGTTCAAGAGAGTACTCATCGATGTGTTGAATCTCCTCAATCTTCCGCGGAAGCAGAGACCTTGATCGGTTTTCTTCATGATTCCATCAACATGGTCTTAACCAGGACAGATCTTCATGGATGTGTCTGCCGAGGAGGTTGTTGACTCTCGTTCGCCAACCCATCTATGAAGTATTCTTTGTCGATGTTCAACTTTCCCCTTCTAAAGTCAACAATCAGCTCCTTGGTCTTGTTGACGTTGAGAGGAAGGTTGTTCTGGCACCATTCAATCATATCTCCCCCCACCCTATTCTCGGTCTCACTAATAGCAGTTATTCGTCAAACAATAGTGGTGTCGTTAGCGTATTTAAAGTCAGCGTTGTGTCTGTGTCTGGCTACACAGTGATGGGTATGGATAGAGCAGGCCAGGAATTATGAATAGAACGGTAGTAGCACTGGACGGCTAAATCCAATTCACAATTCATTGCAATTCATCGGCCTGAAGAAGGGTTCCAACCCGAAACGTCACCAGTTCCTTTTCTCCAGAGTTGCTGCCTGACCCCCTGAGTTGCTCCAGCATCTTGTGTCTATCTTCGGTCTAAAGCAGCATCTGCAGTTCCTTCCTACACAATCATTCATTGCTATCTGCCTCATTGCCTTCCAGTAACACTGTCTGTACAGTGAACTTGCTCAGTGCTGGAGCGTAATCTCTTGCACATGTCCAACCCTCCTGGCTGTTTCCACTAATCTTGAAACAGGAACCCAACATAAACACAGAGAATGCAGGAAATAACCATCAGGTCACATAGTAACGTCTCAAAGCCGCGTTGGCCTGTGTTGTGGAAACAGGCAGTGGTTGCGAAGATAAGCGGAGAATGAAATTTGCACTCATTCCGCACCCAGCCAGTGAGATGGCTGATTCTCTGCCAAAGGACTTTGCATTGGCTTGTGCTCCCGAATCCACTCTCAACTACACGTACAAATTTGTCTGTTTATTTCCGCTAAATTTACTGGGATAGCTTAATGTGCGGAAGCAATGAATCTGCATGTGCGTGTGTGAGCTGAGAGGGGAAGCACTCAGTAAAATTGACAGCTTTCGAAAAACAATACAACCATCAGGTTCTTGAACGGACGCACATAACCTTAACCCGACCTGGACAACAGAGCACAGCAGGCCACCTCTAGCGGTACAATCATTCCCCACTGTGTTTTGCAGTCATGCTTTGTATTTTGCAAGGTCTATATACCTCTTCAATGCCTTGTAGAATTTCCGTTTAATTTCTGTGTCATTTATGTATAGTTTATGCTGCTGTGTGTTTGAGTGTATAAGCTTATGATGCTGCAGCAGGCAAGATTTTCATTGCACCTATACCACACCTGTGCTTGTGCATATGATAAACGCTCAACTTTCTCTATCTCTCTTCCTCTCTCTCCCTCTCCATTTTTCTCACAGCATTAAGGTCATGGCATTAAGGGCATTGGGTCAAATGTAGTCAAATGGGACAAGACTTATATGCCAACTTGATTAGCATGGACAAGGTGGGCTGAAGGGCCTGTTTCTGTGCTGTATAACTCCATATTTTATACATCTCAACTTGCTCACAGCGTTAAGGGCTATGGGCCAAAATGCCTTGTAGAATTTCTGTTTAATTTCTGTGTCATTTATGTATAGTTTATGCTGCTGTGTGTTCGAGTGTATAAGCTTATGATGCTGCAGCAGGCAAGATTTTCATTGTACCTGTAAATGGGAGGTGTTCAACAGCGCTATAACTCTGTGACTCCACCAAAATAACCAGTGGGATGTGTTTCCTCTTACAGTACGGTCGGACCTGATCCCCAGCCCACCGACCTACAACTCCGACTACAACTACCTCACATGGGAGAGCTACGCCAACCTCAGCTACTACACCCGCTTACTCCCGTCTGTGCCCGCGGACTGCCCGACCGGCTCCGGAACTAAAGGTAAGGGCAATGGCCATGGGTTCCCTACTGGAGATCGGCCTTCCTGAGCGGAGAGTGCGGGTGGCTGAGTGTAATCACGGTAACGTCCACTATTCCCAACGGCGATCCCTACAATTTCTTGGAAAGGAAGAAACCAAAGAAGAATCATCAACATCTTATCGCGGGCTGACATTAAACCCCAGCCAAAGGCTCACGAACCATCACTGAGTGAAGTTAAAGATGGTATAAGGAAGTGACTCCAGTAACAAATCGGACTGCTGGTACAGAGGAACAGCTGGTAGAGCCACTGCCTCACAGTGCAGGTGATCTGGGCTCGATCCTGATAGACACAAAATGCTGGAGTAACTCAGCGGGACAGGCAGCGTCTCTGGAGAGAAGGAATGGGTGACGTTTCGGGTCGAGACCCTTCTTCAGACTGAAATCTCGGGTGCTGTCTGTGTGTAGTTTGCACGTTCCCCTTGTGACGGCATGCTTCCTCCCACATTGAGTACTTATAAAGCAGAGATTGACAGGTTCTTGATTAGTAAGGGTGTCAAAGGTTATGGGGAGAAGGCAGGAAAATGGGGTTGAGAGGGAAAGATAGATCAGCCATGATTGAATAGTGGAGTAGACGCGATAAGCCAAATGGCCTAATTCTGCTCCCATGACTTATGAACTACCCATGTCCTCCAGAGATGCTGCTTGACCCACTGAGTTACTCCAGCAATTACTGTCTTCTTTTGTAAATCGGCATCTGTAGTTCCTTGTGTCTACATTGTGTTTTACAGATACAGCGCGGAAACAGGCCTTTCGGCCACCGGGTCCGCGCCAACCAGCGATCCCCGCACATTAACACTATCCTACACCCACAATTGTTACATTTACCAAGCCAATTAACCTACAACCTGTACGTCTTTGGAGTGTGGGAGGAAACCAAAGATCTCGGAGAAAACCCACGCAGGTCACGGAGAGAATGTACAAATTCCGTACAGACAGCGCCCGTAGACGGGATCGAACCCGGGTCTCCGGCGCTGCATTCGCTGTAAGGCAGCAACTCTACCGCTGCGCCACCGTGACCGCCCAGAAATGTTGCCAATGTTTGGTTGTGTGCCTTTCAGTGAAGTGACTTTGACAGCAATCTCAAGGATACAAGAAGGCTCAGTGAGTTAGGATTGTGACGGGGCTGTTACAAAAGCCACACAAGTGATGGAGTTTGTTGTTCAACTTTCCAGGGTATAAGACGTGGCCGAATGCCACAGAATTGGCTGTGGATTTCCTGCTGAGGAGGACGTTCATTCCAGATCCCCAGGGCTCCAACCTGATGTTCGCTTTCTTCGCCCAACACTTCACCCATCAGTTCTTCAGGACAAACTTTGACCGAGGTCCAGGGTTCACTAAAGCTCTGGGGCACGGGGTGAGTGACTGATTCCCGAGAGGCATTAACAAGCAGAGGTTGCTGGAAACGCTCGGCAGGTCGGGCAGCACCCGCGGAGAGAAAAACAGAGTGAATGCCTCCGGTCAGAGACACTTTGCCTCAATTGGGAAAATGAGAAAAATAAGTTTGTTGGATCTTTGATATCCAACAGCACCTCCGAGCTGAGGACTTGTTGTATGTCGGTGCTAAAGGTCCAATAAACTTATTTTTCTGGGCATGTTGCAGCCTTTGGGACTAAATATCGAGTTCAACAATCTCAGCTAACTCATTCTCCATTTTCGCCTAAAACTGGCCGGTTCTGCTGTAATGTTGTCCGATCATAATATTCAACTCAGTTTTCTCTCACCACAGGCATTGCCTGATCGACGGGCCATTTCCAGCATTTCCATCTTGGTGCAGACTTGCATTGTTTTCTCTGAGATATGAGAGGTTGAGGGAGACCTGTTTATAAAATTATGGGAGGTATGGATTGGGTGGACAGTCAGAACTTTTTCCCCAGTGTGGATATATCAACAATTAGTGGGCATGGCTTTAAGGTGAGAAGGGCAAAGCTTAAAGGAGATAATAGACAATAGACAATAGGTGCAGGAGTAGGCCATTCGGCCCTTCGAGCCAGCACCGCCATTCATTGTGATCATGGCTGATCATCCCCAATCAGTACCCCGTTCCTGCCTACTCCCATATCCCCTGACCGCTATTTTTAAGAGCCCTATCTAGCTCTCTCTTGAGGTTCTCCAGAGAACCTGCCTCCATCGTCCTCTGAGGCAGCGAATTCCACACTCTCACTACTCTCTGTGAGAAAAAGTGTTTCCTCGTCTCCATTCTAAATGGCTTACTCCTTATCCTTAAACTGTGGCCCCTGGTTCTGGACTCCCCCAACATCGGGAACATGTTTCCTGCCTCCAGCGTGTCCAAACCTTTAACAATCCTATATGTTTCTATGAGATTCCCTTTCATCCTTTTAAACTCCAGAGTGTACAAGCCCAGCTGCTCCATTCTCTCAGCATATGACAGTCCCGCCAACCCGGGAATTAACCTTGTAAACCTACGCTGCACTCCCTCAATAGCAAGAATGTCCTTCCTGAAATTAGGGGACCAAAACTGCACACAATACTCCAGGTGTGGTCTCACTAGGGCTCTGTACAACTGCAGAAGGACCTCTTTGCTCCTATATTCGATTCCTCTTGTTATAAAGGCCAACATGCCATTCGCTTTCTTCACTGCCTTCTGTACCTGCATGCTTACTTTCATAGACTGATGAATAAGGACCCCCAGATCCCTTTGTACTTCCCCTTTTCCCAACTTGACGCCATTTAGATAGTAATCTGCCTTCCTGTTTTTGCCACCTCACATTTATCCGCATTAAACTTCATCTGCCATGCATCTGCCCACTCCCCCAACCTGTCCAAGTCACCCTGCATTCTCATAGCATCCTCCTCACAGTTCACACTGCCACCCAGCTTTGTGTCATCTGCAAATTTGCTAATGTTACTTTGAATCCCTTCATCCAAATCATTGATGTATGTTGTAAATTGCTGCGGTCCCAGCACCGAGCCTTGCGGTACTCCACTAGTCACTACCTGCCATTCTGAAAGGGACCCGTTAAAGGGACCCAGGATGTGCAGTGCAAGTTTTTAACACGGGGTGGTGGGTGCCTGGAACACACTGCCAGGGGCTTTTAAGACACAATTTGAATAGGCACAATGATATGCAGGGAATGGAGGGATATGGATCATGTGTGGGCTGAGGAGAACGGTGTAACTTGGCATCATGTTCAGCATAGATATTGTGGGCCGAAGGGGCTATTCCTGTGTTGTACTTTTCCATGTTTTATGTTCAGTAACAGCTCAGACAGTGCTAGTACCACTGCTTTCCTTCTCACGGTATGCACTGTTAAAGCATACCGGCACCTCCAAATAATTCAACGCCATTGTGACATTATGTTCATTAATCATGATTTATAAAGTGCCGGTACACACATAGATACGATTTGGTAGAGACATCAAGTTTGCCACAGATATCGTGGGCCATAGGGCCTGTTCTCGTGCTGTACTGTGTACATACAGCAGTACAGCACAAGAACAGGCCCTTTGGCCCACAATATCTGTGGCGAACTTAATGCCGATACCAAATCTTATCTTCAGGATTAATAAACCTACATGTCACATGGCTGGGAAACAAAATAATGAAGTTTAATGTTTTAGAGGTGCCAGTTCAAAAAAACACGGCATATGGCAATTAAAAACTCTTGACTTCTGAAGATACGCACACAATCCTGACTTGGATGTCGCTGCCGCTGGAGTGGGTCCAGAGGAGGTTTACGAGAGTGGTCCCAGGAATGAGTGGGTTAACATATGATGAGCGTTTGACGGTGCTGGGCGTGTACTCACTGGGGTTTAGAAGGAAGAGGGGGGACCTCATTGAAATGTACTGAATAGTGAAAGGCTTGGATAGATGTGGAGAGGATGGTTCCATTAGTGGGAGAGTCTAGGACCAGATGTCATAGCCTAAGAATAAAAGGAAGGTTCAGCCATTATCACAATGAATGGCGGTGCTGGCTCGAAGGGCCAAATGGCCTCCTCCTGCACCTATTTTCTATGTTTCTATGAAGGAGATGAGGAGCATTTTCTTTAGTCAGGGGGTGGTGAATCTGGAATTCATTACCACAGAAGGTTATAGAGGCCTTGTCAATGGATATTTTTAAGGCAGAGATAGATTCTTGATTGGTATGGGTGAGAGGGGTTATTGGGTGAAGGCAGGAGAATGGGGTTGAGATGAAGAGATAGATGTCATAATTGATTGATGGAGTAGACGATGGGCTAAATGGCCTAATTCTGCTCCTATCACTTATGAACTCACCTGGAAATATATCTTCAACGTCAATGGGTCAAATTCCTGGAACTCCCTCCCAAAGCATTGTGGGAGCACATTCCCTAAAAGGACAGCAGTGGTTCAAGGAGACAGCTCACCTCCATCTTCCCAAGGCCGGTTGAGGATGCACGATAAATACCTCCCTCACCAGCAATGCCTATACCCCATTCAAAGTTAAACACAAAATACTGGAGTAACTCAGAGGGTTAGGCAGCATCTATGGAGAAAAAGGAATGGGTGGCATGACTCGGTCACGACTTCTTCAGACCCCATCTCTGGAGAGAGAAGAGGCCCCGGATCGAAATATCACCCACACCTTTTCTCCAGAGGTGCTGCCTGACCCACTGAGTTACTCCAGCACTTTGTGTCTATCGTTGGTATAAACTGGGGTCTGCAGTTCTTTGTTTCTACATTGTGTTGAAGTTATGTTGAGTATGGAGAGGCAAGAATAATTGTAGCATGCTGAAGTTACACATGGAACTTAAAACAGTACAGCACGCCCACATGTCTGTGCCGAACATGATGCCAAGACCAAATCTCCTCTGCCTGCACAATTCATATCCCTTCATTTCCGATATATGCATATGCCTGTCCAAAATTCTCCTTAATGTCGCTATTATATCTGAGGGAGTAGCAGGAATAAGGGAAGAATAGACTTTATTGCCTTCCATCACAGTGAGGAATGTGGGGAATCCGCTGTGGTGGATGTTTATGTTAACTTTTATGTAGTTGTGTGTCTTGTTGCTTTTTTCGTATGGCTGTATGGTAATTCGCATATCACTGTACCTCAATTGGTACACGTGACAATAAAAGCCCTTTGAAACCTTTGCCTCCACCACCGCGTCCCAGGCACCCACCACTATTTGTGTCAAAAATACTTGCCCCGCACATCTCCTTTGAATTTTGCCCGTCTCACCTTAAAGCTACATCCTCCGGTATTTCATTTCCCCATCCCGGCCAAAAGGTTCTGACTGTCTACCCTCTCCATGCCTCTTGTCGTGTCATATAAAAGCCCCCAGGCTGTGAAACGTGTGCGTGTTGGAGGGTTGTTCTTGGAGTTAAACAGTGCAACGTTACACAGGTGGACCTCAGCCACATTTACGGAGTGTCTCTGGAACGTCAACACCAGCTGCGGCTTTTCAAGGACGGGAAGCTGAAGTTTCAGGTACAACCCTCCTCCCACCACACCCCCTCCCCACCTCTGCCGACCCACACAGAAACTCGATCGTTGGGCATTTCGGCCGCGGAACAGATTCTTCGACAGTGTAAGGTCCGAAGTTTGAGACAAACCCACTGGGGCTGCAGACTGCAGAGTCTCGGACAGCTCAAGGCAGCTCCTAGCTGGCGGGCATTGACAGATCCTTGATTAGTAAGGGTGTAAAAGGGTCATGGGAAGAAGGCAGGGGAATGGGGTTGAGAGTGAAAGATAGATCAGCCATGATAGGATGGCGGAGTGGACTCCATGGGCTGAATGGCCTAATTCTGCTCCCGTGACTTATGAACCTATGAAGAATGCCAACCCAGGACAGGCAGAGCGCACAACCAGCCCGTGAGAACACCTGATGCTGGCCGGAAACAATCCCCACCATCGTAATGTGGCCAAGCTCAGACTGGACCAGTCAGTGGTCAGAGTGTTCCAGTCCAGGTGGCTACAGTTGCACTGCTCCACTGATCTGAAATGGTGTTCTATAATGGGATTGCTCTGCGGTGAGCTGGCACGGACACGATGGGCCGAACACCCTCCTTCCCTGTCCTGAGTGGCTCCCACCGTTCTCCCGGGTGTCCGAGGAATAGTCAGAACGTCCAGCACCCCTTGGGCCTGGATGAAAGAGGCAGCTCTGGTGTGAGAGGGCAGCTGTGAGAAGCATGGCTCATGCTTCCAGCACAAGGTCAGGCTATGTCCCAGAGTCGTGGACCGATCACTCTTCAGGCCTAAGCCTGTGCTCTCTCCACATCCCCGGGAGCTGTGTGTCCCAAAGCGTTGCACCTCCCTGCTCTCCATCGCTGGTCGGCTTGTCTCGGGAGCTCCCCGCTGATGCCACAGAATTGGTTGTAAAGACTCATTAAAAACATCACACTCTTGCAATACAGGGCGGTGCAGTGGCACAGCTGGTAGAGTTGTTACTGCCTCAACCAGGTTCAATCCTGACATCAGGTGCTGTACGTGAGGAGTATTCATCTTCTCCCTGTGACCGCGTGGGTTTCCTCCAGGTGCTCCGATTTCCTTCTACATCTCAAAGACGTACAGTCTTAGTTTAGAGATACAGCATTGAAACAGGCCTCTCTGCCCACTGTCCACACCGACCAACTGGTTCTATCCCACACACAAGGGACAATTTAGCAAAGCCAATTAACCTACGAACTTGTACGTCTTTGGGATGTGGGAGGAAACCGGAGCACCCGGAGAAAACCCACACGGTCACAGGGAGAAGGTGAAAACTCTATACAGACAGCACCCGGGTCTCTGGCACGGTAAGTAAGGCAGCATCTCTACTGCTGCACCACTGTGCTATTTGTAATTTAATTGCCCGCTGTAAAATTGCCGCTAGTGTGTAGGGAGTGGATAAGAAAATGGGATAACATAGATAACATTGGGTGATCTACGGTCGATCACTAAAGGGGGGGGAAGGTCTAATGGTTTGATCTGCTTTGAGGTGGTGAAGGGAGAGATGTACCCCCCATCGGTGAAGGAAACATCGGTCAAGATGAAGTACCCCAGCTCGGTGCCGTTGGAGAAGCAGCTGGCCTTTGGCCATGAGTTGTTCGGCCTGGTTCCTGGCCTGATGATGTACGGCACAATCTGGCTCCGTGAACACAACCGGGTCTGCGACATCCTGAAAGGGGAGCACCCGACCTGGAGCGACGAGCAGCTCTTCCAGACCACCAGGCTCATCCTCATGGGTACAGCACTCCTTCCGTCACTCCGGGCTTGGTCCCTGCATCCACTGGCTGCTGGGGGCCTGGTGTCAGTGGACATTGTCCACAGCACAGATAGGAAAGTGGGCTAACTTAGAACTAGTGGGAACTAGTTAGTGGACCTTGATCACAACACAGATAGGAAAGTGGGCTTACTTAGAACTAGTGGGAACTAGTTAGTAAACATTGATCACAGCATGGATGAGAAAGTGGGATGGCATAGAACTAGGGCCAGATGTCTAATTCTGCTCCTATGGCTTTTGAACGTGTCAACTTATGAACTATTGTGAACTAGTATGTAGACATGGTTAGGAAAGTGGGATGACGTAGAACAAGTGTGAATGAAGGGGGAACCCAGTGGGGAGGGGGAAGGTGTGCCTGTGGTCACATGTGGCGACAGGCAGTATATAGGACTATTCGGTGACGTTTTATAACTTTGGGGTGGGAGATTGCAACCTTCACGTGGTCCACCCTGTTTCGACTAATGCAATCAACCCGACGTGCACAAACAAGATCAAATAGAACAAGTTGACCTACATCTTTAGGCTGTGCGCGCCATACGCACGAAGAAGATTGAAATGAATCGTTGAACTAGTTAGTAGACATTGACCAAAGCATGTTCCCTCAGGATTAGGTTTAGGTTTATTCTGCGAAATACTTTTGTTGCCTGCTATCTGGACACATACAGGACAAAGGGAATAACGTTTAGTGCAAGGTAATCCAGTAAAGTCCGATTAAACATAGCCTGAGGTTCTCCAATGAGGTCGGTAGTAGTTCAGGACCACTCTCTAGTTGTTGGTGGGATGGTTCAGTTGCCTGATAACAGCTTGGAAGAAACTGTCCCTGTCCCTGTTTTCACACTTCTGTACTTCTTGCTTGATGGGAGACTGGAGAAGAGGGAGCGACCAGGGTGAGACTTGTCCTTAATTATGCTGGTGGCCTTGCCGAGCAGGTCAATGAAAAGCTTTGTTTTGCATGCTATCCAATCAAAGCAGACAATACAATGCATAAATACAATCAAGCCAATCTCCAGTGCAATAGGTAGAGCAAAGGGGAAGATACAGAGTGCAGAATGTACTTCTCAGCATTGTAACGCACCAGTTTTATAGACAAAGTCCAATGTCCACAATGGGATAGAGGTGAATCGGACAGTACCCTAGCTTATGGGAGGGAGGTGGGAGGAGATAGGACAAGGAGTGATATGGGGAGGGGGGAGGGGGGTGCGGAGAGAACCTGGGAATTTTGGTGGACATAGCTCCTGGGGTGGGTGACTGTATTCCAGTGCAATATGCTCAGGTGTTTACTTTGAAAAAATATCTTGAGGATATTCAGTTTAACAACTTTAACTTGAAATACATCATCCCATTGTGAGAGAAATTAAACATTCCAGCCAAGTGCAGCTCTTTGGCTCTTGTCTGGCAGACATATGTGGTGCTCGTTGTGTTTGGAGGAATGTTTTTCTATTCAGTTGCTGAGAAGCACAATAATATTCTGTGAAGATGCCGGAGAAAGATAATTTATTTAACGGGTAATGACGAGGCTGCCCACAGCTCAGATGATATTGGCCGTGACTTCCTGTGCAATGTCTGCAAATGTGGCAAGCGCTGCAAGTTCTACCACCCCGACATTAGTGAGGTGTCCAACGTGGGTGTGAATAAAAATGAGTTTGTCTTTTGCCACGATTATCAGAACAAGGAATGCACTTGTATCAACTGCAAGTTTGTTCATGGGACAAAGGGAGATGAGGAACATTACAAAAAAAATGTACTCCTGCTTCGGAGATGTGGTGTGTAGTCTGCTTCCAGGAAGAAGTCATGGAGGTGGAGAAGGTCAAGGGGGTGAGCGATCACAGAGTTGAGGTTACAGTCAGATCAGCCACCGTCTTACTGAACGGTGGAGTACAATTGGATACAGTGGAGCCCTTGGATACAATATGTGGGACACACAGAGAAGGGGCTTCCAAACTCAGCCATGGCGAACTGGTGGCTCCTCACCACAAACCCATGAATTTGGTATAAGATTATCGAAAATTTCCAAAAGCATAACCATGACATACTAGAAAATTATTTGCAGACATTTAAACATGTATTTAGGTTTAGATTTACTAATGCCATGTGTACCAAGGTACAGTGAAAAGCTTTGTTTTGCATGCTATCCACATAGATCAGATAATATCATACATACAGTACAATCAGGTCAAACTCAAGTACAATAGGTAGAGCAAAGGGGAAAATACAGAGTGCAGAATGTAGTTCTCAGCATTGTAGCACAACAGTTCCATAGACAAAGACTAATGTCCACGAGGTGAATCGGACTGCACCGACTTATGGAAGGACCATTCAGAAGCCAGATAGCAGAAGGGAAAAAGCTGTTCCTGAATCTAATCGTTCATGCTTTGAAGCTTCTGCCGGTTTGGAGCAGGGAGACAATGCAGAGTAAAGTGTGGATGGAGTGAATGGTGGGGAGTGTGGTCTGTGTGAAGGACTGGGCTACACCCACAACTCTGCAATTTCTTACATTCTTACGAGCTGTTCCCAAACCAAGCTGTGATGCAACCCGACAGAATACCTTCTATGGTGCATTTATAATGTTGCCTGGGTTTGTGGGCTTGTTATAGGGAGGTTGGATAGACTGAGACTTCTTTCTTTGGAGTGTAGGAGACTGAAGGGATGACCTTATTGAGATGTACAAGATCACGAGAGGCATTGTAACGCATCAGTTCCACAGACAAAGTCCAATGGTGTAGAGGTGAATTGGACAAAACCCTAGTTTATGGAAGGACCGTTCAGAAGCCTGATAACAGAGGGGAAGTTCCTGAGTCTGGCGGTGTGTGCTTTCAAGGTTCTGATGGGAGGAGGGAGAAGGGAGTGATCGGGATGAGGCAAATCTGTGGTTATGTTGCTGAGATGATTATGATTATTCTTGCGCTGAGATGTGTGAAGTTTGATGTTGTACATGTCTGCGTCACAGGAGAAACCATTAAGATAGTGATTGAGGATTACGTGCAGCACCTGAGTGGTTACAACTTCTACTTGAAGTTTAAGCCGGAACTAATGTTCAAGGAGCCGTTCCAGTACAGCAACCGGATCGCCCTGGAGTTCAACCATCTTTACCACTGGCACCCGCTCTTGCCCGACACCTTCAGGGTCAAAGGCCACGAGTACAAATACGAAGAGTTTCTTTTCAATCCAGAGATCCTGCTGGACTTTGGAGTGGATGCTCTGGTGGAAGCGTTCACAAAGCAGAGAGCTGGACAGGTAAAGAATGTCTTTTGGTTACCAGTGACAGAGGGTTGCCATTAAATATAGAGTCATACAGCATGGAAACAGGCCCTTCGGCCCAACTTGCCCATGCCGACCAAGATGCAACATCTACACTGGTCTCGTCTGCAAATGGTTGGTCCATCTCTCTACAAACCTTTCCTATCCATGTACCTGTCTTATAAATTACACGGTACAGGTTTGGAGGGATATGGACCAAATGCTGGCAGGTGGGACTAGTGTAGCTGGGTCATGATGACCGGTGTGGGAAAGTTGGGTCGAAGGGCCTGCTTCTACACTGTATCATTCTATGACTCTAAATGTAGCTAATAGTACCTGCCTCAACGACCTCCTCTGGCAGCTCGTTCCATATACCCCCACCTTCCGAGTGAAAAAGTTGACCCTCACGTTCCTAATAAATCCCCTCTCACCTTAAAAATATTTAATCTGATTCTTAATTCTCCTACTCTGGGGAAAAGACTGTGCATTCACCCGATCTATTCCCCCTCATGGTTTTATACACATAGCCCTGCTCAGATTGCAGTGGTTAAGGTACTGGACTGGCAGCCTGTGCCTCTGGACTAATGATCAATAGACACAAGTTTGAATCTCGCCTCGCCAAATCTGACAATTGAAATTCATTTTTAAACAACAGCCAGATCTATCCTGGGCCTCCTCCGTTGCCAGAGTGAGGACATGTGCAAACTGGAAAAGCAGCACCTCTTTTCCACTTGGGTAGGTTACAACCCTATAGTATGAACATTGAATTCTCCACCTCCAAGTAATACCCCCCTCTCACTCCTCTACCCCTTCCACATAAATGTCTCCCACCATTCTGTGGAATGCCCCTGTGAACTGTGTCACACGGAGACAGCTCAGGGAATAACAACAACCCCACTCGGTTTCAGACCAGGCGGTAAACCAAGGCACGGGAGACTGCGCATGCTGGAATCCAGAACAAGAAACAAACTCCCTTCCATTGACTACATCTACACCACGCAAGGCCACCGACATAATCAAGGACCAGTCTCAGCCCAGTCACTCCCTCTTCTCCACTTTCCCATCATCCAAGATGTACAGAAGTGTGAAAACCCACACCTCCAGATTCAGGACCAGTTTCTTCCCAGCTGTTATCAGGAAACTGTATCACCCTCACCAACTGGAGAGCGGTCCTGACCTCCCAATCTACCTCATTGGAGACCTTTGAACTGTCTTTAATCGGAATTTATCTTGCACTAAACATTATTCCCGTTATCATGTATCTGTACACTGGATGGCTGGATTGTAATGTCCAAATGTCTTATATAATTGTCCCGATAATGTGTCCTGACCCAAAACGTCATCTGCCCATTTGCCTTCCACAGATGCTGCCTGAACCGCTGAATTCTTCCAGCAGTATGTCTGTTCCTCTATTAAACTACAGCAGTTCCCCACTCCAAGGTTCTATCCTCAGGGTGTTGGATGGTCAGTAACCTCCTGTCCTGCACCTGCTCAAGGTCACGTTACCAGCATCCTGTTTCCTGCATCACACCATTGCTGCAGCTTGAAAGAGTTCCAATGGCCTTGAAGGAAGTTTGGGAGGAATGTACCAGGCACTACAGAAATGTAATTAACAATGCGATCATACAACATAAGTTCTAAGAGCAGAACTAGGCCAGAGCCCATCAAGCCTACTCCACCATTCAATCATGGCCGATCTATCTTTCCCTTTCAACCCCATTCTCTTGCCTTCGCCTTATAACCCCTGACACCCTTACAAATCAAGAATCAATCAATCTCCGCCTTAAAAGTATCCTTTGACTTTGCCTCCACAACCTTCTGTGGCAATGAATTACACAGATTCGCCAGCCTAAAGAAATTCCTTCCCATCTCCTTTCTAAAAGTCTGTCCTTTTATCATAGACTCTCCTACGTCAAGGAATATGAACTTCCCCAGAAAGAACCAATGAATCAGTTTCTAAACGTGGACAATTTCTCGCTACAGATCGGCGGGGGGAGAAATATCAATAGGAATGTGCTGCACGTGGCGATCTTGGCCATCGAACACGCCAGGACCCTGAGAGTGCAGCCCTACAACGCGTACCGCAAGTGGTTCGGTCTGAAGCCTTACGAATCCTTCCAAGAACTCACAGGTACGCTGGGGTAGGGCGGGCGTGGGTGTCACCGGTCCCCGTGAGGGGCCGCCTCAGGGAGCACTCTAGGCCGAGGGAGAGGCAGGGGAACGGAGGACCTGAATGGAGAGGAGGATTGGAGTGGCCGTCACATACTGACTGCTTCACTTGGCATGGTTCACGGACCTAGAATTCATCAAACTGACTCGCTTTAACTGTGTAGGAGAGACAGTATCTCCGTCCTGGCACGCCCCACTTCCTGAGAGGTGGGGAAGGTAGAGGGGGTAGAGATGAAGGGGGTTTTCTCCGGGTGCTCCGGTTTTCTCCCACGCTCCAAAGCCATGCAGATTTGTAGGTTAATTGACTTGTGCAAACTGTCCCTACTGTGTAGGATAGTCCTAGTGTAAGGGGTGATCGTTGATCGCATGAACCCGGTGAAGGGCCTGTTTCCACATTGTATAATATAATATAATAATAACTTTATTTATAGAGCACTTTAAAAACAACCGCAGTTGCAACAAAGTGCTGTACATGATTAATCATGGACAAGAAATTATTACATAACAATAAAAACATTAAACGAAAGAGTAAAAACAATAAAATTAAAAACATTAAAAGCACTAAAAACAGGAGCAAAGTCTCAAGCAGTGTCAAAAGCCAAGGAATATAAATGTGTTTTAATACTGGTTTTGAAGATGGACAGTGAGGGGGCCTGTCTGATGTGCAACGGCAGGGTGTTCCAGAGTGCCGGAGCAGCAACAGAGAAGGCTCTATCCCCTCTGAGCTTCCGCTTAGACCTCGGTACCTCCAGGAGCAGCTGATCAGCTGACCTGAGGCACCGGGCAGGAGCGTATGGGTGGAGCAGTTCATTCCGTATACCCACCTCCCTCTGTGAAAAAAATTGCCCCTCAGGTTCCTATTAAACCTTTCCCCTCTCACCTAAAACCTATGCCCTCTTGTTCCTCATTCTCCCGACCATGGGAAAAAGACTGTTCATTCACCTTATCTATTCCCCTCATGATGTAGTACACCTCTATATCAACACACCTCAACCTCCTGCTAGGAATAAAGTCCTAGCCTGCCCAGATTCTCCCTCTAGCTCAAGCCCTCGAGTCCTGGCAACATGCTCGTAAGTCTTCTCTCTCCACTCTCTCCACAGGTGAAACAGAAATAGCAGCTAAACTGGAGAAACTTTACGGGCACATCGATGCCATGGAATTTTATCCTGGCTTGATGCTGGAGAAGCCGTACAAGGGTGCTATTTTCGGGGAAAGCATCGTGGAAATGGGAGCTCCCTTCTCCCTCAAGGGTCTCATGGGAAACCCCATCTGCTCTCCTTTTTACTGGAAGCCGAGTACCTTTGGAGGGCAAACTGGGTTCGATATCGTCAACACAGCCACGCTTCAGAAACTGGTCTGCCTCAATAGTAAGAGATGCCCAAATGTGGCTTTCCACATCTCTGATGGTGTGAGCAGCCAGTCCGATGAAGAAAAGCCCGAGCTGAAGACTGAGTTCTAACCACCAGGAAGATCTTGGGACTGGTCAGGAGATTTATTGGCAACTCTTATATATTGGCTCCTTTAAGTAATTCGACCTTTAAGGAGCAGATTGTCCCAGTCAAAAAACGGAGATGCTTTCCTTTGGAGAAACGAGGAACTGCAGATGTTCGTTTATTTTTTTAAAAGGACAGAGTGCTGGAGTAACTCAGCAGGTTGGGCAGCATCTCTGGAGAGCAAGGACAGGCGACCTTCTTCAGATGAAACGTCACCTATCCATCTGGTGGGAGATGTGAAGGTCCTGACCCAAAAACATCACCTAGTCATGTTCTCCAGAGGTGCTGCCTGACCCGCTGAGTTACTTCAGCACTTTGTGTACGTTTCTTTGGATCTGGATTAGGTATCAACAAGAAGGCAAGGCAATCCGACGGTGATTTACTGAAGCATGATTGGAATTCACTGGCAGTGTTTCACACAGATAAGAGCGATTTGCCTCAAGCCTCTCGCTGGCTTCACCTGGTGATGTGCCTTATCTTTCGATGCACTTACTGATTTGGAATCTCATGGGTGGAGAGTCACGTCCACCTGGCCCTGTACCATCCTCCTTCCAAATTCAAGGGATCCATTCCTGTCAAGTGACCCAGATATTGGGCTCCCTGAACATGCACCAACATCATCCCACAAACAAAGTGGACTCAAGATTTTTATGCCAACAATGAAACTTTCGAAATCCAGAGAAGAATTTGGTCGCATTGTGTTCAGATCATGAAAAAAATGTTTCTCTGCTAATCCAGGGTCAAAAGCTCACTATGCCCTAACAATGCCCTTTTTGTACGTGGTCAATAAATTGATGGTGTTTGACTTATCATGAGCTTGTTCAATTCCTTCACCTTCCTCCCAACTGTGACTCGGTATTGTACAAAGTGTGTCTCCCATCATGTTATTCCTCAGGTCTGAACTTCAGTCTCTTTGGCCCAGAGGTTAACATCTGAAGGTGAACCCGAAACGTCGCCTACTTTTCTCCAGAGTTGCTACCTGACCCGCTGAGGTACCCCAGCATTTTGTGTCTCTCTTTTGTGTAAACCAGCACCTGCAGTTCCTTCCAACACAGTTAAGATCTTAAAATTGGCCCTTGAGATTCTGTCAATTGGCCCGACTGATTTTACTTGAGTTAATTTTATTTTAGAGATACAGCACGGAAACAGGCCCTTCGGCCCACTGAGTCCACACCGACCAGCGATCCCCGCACATGAACACTATCCTACACACACTAATGACAATTTACACATACACCAATCCAATGAACCTACATACCTGTACGCCTTTGGAGTGCGGGAGGAAACAGAAGATCTCAGAGTAAACCCACGCGGTCACGAGGAGAACGAACAAACTCTGTATAGACAGCGCCATAGTCGGGATCGAACCCAGGTCTCTGGCGCTGCAAACGCTGTAAGGCAGCAACTCTACCGCTGCGCCACCATGGCCGCCCATCACGTGGCACGAGATCTTCAGCCTTTTAAAGCCTTCTGATGAATTTTAGTCTTGGGTTTATTTTGGGGAAATTTGTGTTTGGCTCGGTGTGAGTAGGCACCAAATCAAATTAAGACATCAAAATGATCCTTGGTTGATGGCACTATGAGATAGAACAGTGCTGTGCATGAACAGACTCTTTGGCCCACAATGTCCGTGCCGAACATGATGCCAAGTTAAACTAATCTCATCTGAGGGCACAGTGGCGCAGCAGTAGAGTTGCTGCCTTACAACACCAGAGACCTGCTTTCGATGTCTACGGGTGCTGTCTGAACGGAGTTTGTACGTTCTCCCAGCGACCACGTGGGTTTTCTCCGGGAGCTCCGGTTTCCGCCCACAGTCCAAAGACGTACAGGTTTGTAGGCTAATTGGCTTTGATAAAAAATTGTAAATTGTCCCTAGCGTGTAGGGACAGTGCTGGTGTACGGGAAACGCTGGTTGGCGTGGACTCGGTGGGCCGAAGGGACTGTTTCAGCACAGATTCTAACCCAACTGTCTGCACATGATACACATCCCTCCTTTTCCCTGCATATCACTCAAGGCTCAAGCAGCATCCAAGGTCAAGCCATTAACATACATAAGCGGCCTTAGTAACAATCCCCAGGGAACACCACTGACCAGTCTGAAAAACATCACACTACAGTTTCCCCTTACCATCCAGTCCCTTTTCTCTAATGGCCTTCAAACGATGAGGAGCCTATTGAGTAGAATCTCACCACAGTGACTCCCCACCATTCACCTGTTTCCTTTATCATTTCTGCTCCAGATTGTACCATTAGCCATCATCCTCATCAGCGATCACTCAAAGTGGAATATGGTTGTCCTCCTGGTGGGCCCTCTCTGTGGGTCTTGAGATGGCTGATCCTGGAGATACAGACGTTATGTCCCTCTAGGTGGACACATGTGCAAGACACATTTTAACATGAGGAGACTGGTGCACAGACAGACACGGTCCTTGACAGAGATTGACCTGGGTCCAACGGCATGGACTCCACCACGGTTGGAAGTCTCTCCCTGCTGAAGCCGCCTGCGCCTTCTCAGCCGTTGTGGTCTCCACCCACCGGTTAGCCTGTTCCACCGTTGAGGTCTTCTTGAACCACACTTTGTCAGGAACCGCCCTCTCGGCCTGCCCGCAGTGGGTAACCCTGCCGGGAGCGTGGCTCCAGTCCGTTTTGCTGTCAGGACCTTAGGCACAGGCAAGTTACTTCATCAAGGTGCTTAATTTAGTTTAGAGATACAGCGCGAAAATAGGCCCTTGGGCCCACCGAGTCCGTGCCGGCCAGTGATTCCCACACACCAATGCTATCCTACACACACTAGGATCAATTTACAATTATACCAAGCCAATTCACCTACAAACCTGTTCATCTTTGGAGTGTGATGAACCTTGAAGAACTATAAGCCCTGTCCCACGGTACGGGTTCATTCCAAGAGCTCTCCCGAGTTTTAAAAAAATCAAATTCGTGGTAAGCACGGAGAATGAACGTAGCGGGTACGTCGGAGCTCGGGGACGTCTCTTAGCGGCTCGTAACGTTAACGGCAGGTAAGCATGGGAAGACTCGTGAAGATTTTTCAACATGTTGAAAAATGTCCACGAGAGCCCCGAGTACCGACGAGTGGCCATTACTGTAAATCTCCGAGTTCGAATCAGGGAAACTCGGGAGAGCTCTTGGAATGAACTCGTACCGTGGGACAGGGCTTTATCAGTGTGAACAACCAGGCACTTATCACAGGCGCTTCTTCGCTGCTCTATTTATTTGTTCATCTAGGGAAATCTTGCTTTAATTTTCCTCCACTCCTCTCTTAGGGGGAACGTAATCACGCTGAATCATTTCCACCGTGAAGGTCCCCCTTTCTTCCATATAAGCTTTGCCTGCCAACCTGTGATTCCAGTTTACCTGTACCCGATCTGTTGGAATCATCTTTATGCAGGGAATGGAGGGATGTGGATTACATGCAGGAGGAGAAGAGTTGTTGTTGGCATCACATTCAACATCGACATCGTGGGAACCTGAACTGCATATCATACTACAAAATATGGCCAAAGCAATGTTTTATGCAGCTGCAACGTGACTTCCCAACTTTTACACTCGATGCCCAGACCGATACCGGTTGATACACTACTGTACACCTTCTTCGCCACTCGATCACCTTGTGTTGCCACGTTAAGGGGTCTGCAGACTTGCACCCCAAGATTTATCTGTACATCAATGCCTTCCATTAACTGTATACCCTTTTACTGGACCTCCCAAAGTCCAATGCCTTGCCGTTGGCCAACACATGGTCCCACGGTATGTGCCCGACTGACCGGTGGGTTTAGACCGGCGGCAACAGCGCCCGGCCGGTGACCGCTCTCCGCGACGGACGGGCAATCACCGCGAGGCAGTCCCCGGTGACCCCTCCACAGGACCTGGCTCCGGGACTGGGTGGGGAGAGGAGGCCGGGGCCCGGGAAGGTACGAGAACGTCCGCCGCCATCTCCGAGACCTCCCTCCTGTCCCACGGAGCCCTGGGCCAGTGGCCCGGAGTGGGCTTGTCCCGGCCCGGCCCCACCCCGGGGTGGCTGAGCTGAGGCAGGCTGCGGTGCGGGGTTCCGCGAGTCTCGGCGGCCGGGGGCAGCTCGGCGCAGCTGCCGGGCGGCTCCTCCCTCCTCCCCGCCTCGCAGGGGGTGGACTTGGAGCGGATCGGCTCCTCTCCCTTCCCGCACGCTGCCACCATCACCACCTCCCGCGGGGGACTGCCCCGCACCGGAGGACTTCGCTTCCAAGTATCTGGGACTCCAACAGCGCCTTCACGGTAGAACGATCCGCTGCCTCCCACCACTGCGGCTCCTGCCTCCTGAGAACAAGAACAAGAAAACAAAACGTACAGACAGTAGTAGACACAAAGTGCTGGAGTTTCTCACTGGGTCAGGCAGCTGTGGAGAACATGGACAGGTGACAATTCAACTCTTCATTGGGAAACCATCCAATGGCTTAAATAACATTGAATGATCCAATTTTAGGTAACTAACCAACAAACACCCCGCCCCCCCAATCTTTTTCTCCCCTCTCTTACCTGTGCCCTATCTAGATGCACACCCATTTCTCACACAGTCACCCCCCCCCCCCCCCCCTTTCATAAATTCATGTTGATAGGTTATAGGAGCATAATTCAGCCCATCAAGCCATTCAACCATGGCTGATCTATCTTTCCTTCTCAACCCCATTTTCTTGCCTTCGCCCCATAACCCCTGACACCCGTACTAATCAAGAATTTGTCATTCTCTGCCCAAAAAATATCCATTGACATCCTCAACGGTTGTCTGTGGCAATGAATTCCACAGATTCACCCCCCTCTGACTAAAGAAATCCCTCCTCATCTTTCTAAAGGTGCGTCCTGTTATTCTGAGGCTATGGCCTCTGGTTCTAGACTCTTCTCCTCTCCCTCACTGTACATTTCAACCTGTATCCCTTCTTCGGGCTTCACATTTCATGCCTCTTCTCTCCTTGTCTCACAACCTTTAGTCTTTTCACTCTGATCTTCACCCATCCATCTGCCAATCAGCCCCCCCCTCCCCCCTCACCTGTATCCACCTATCACTCACATGGCTTTGTCCAGCTCCCACCTTTCTTCCAGCTTATCCATCCAACTACAATCAGTTCAAAGAAGTGTCCCGAACTGAAATGGCATCTTTCCGTCCCCTCCACTGATGCTGCCCGACCTGCTGAGTTGCTCCAGCACTTTGGGCCTTTTTCAGTAAACCAGCAACTGCAGTTAGGCATTTTATTATTGCCGCGTGTACCGAGATCCTGTAAAAACCCTTTGTTTATCCTGGCAGATCACACCCTGCACTGATACATCAGGTAGTGTAAAAGGGGAAATAAACGGAGCACAGAATATAGTGTTACATTTACGGAGAAAGTGCAGATAAAAAAAATAAGTGCAAGGGCCACAACTTGGTGGATCGGCAGCCGATATTATCAATGACCACTCAAAACCCAGTCATTCTCCTTTCTCCTCTCTGCTGTCGGGCAGAAGATACAACAGCTTGAAAGCATCTACCAGCAGATACAGGGACAGCTTCTTCCCCAATATAATCAGACTACTGAACGGACCTCCCACAACCTTAGGGCCCTAATCTCCCAACCTACCACATTGTGGCCTTTGGACTTTTCGCCGTAACTATAATGCTATAACACTATATTCTGCACTCTGGTATTTTACTCCTTACGCTCCACATTTGATGCCTCCTCTCCTTATCTCACAGCCTTTAGTCTTTTCATCTCTGGTCTTTACCCAACCATCTGCCAATCCCACCCACCTCCCCCCTCACCTGTATCCACCTATCACTTTCCTGTTGTAGGTAGACAAAAGTGCTGGAGAAGCTCAGCGGGTGCAGCAGCATCTATGGAGCGAAGGAAATAGGCAAAGTTTCGGGCCAAAACCCTTCTTCAGAGGTTTCGGCCCGAAACGTTGCCTATTTCCTTCGCTCCATAGATGCTGCTGCACCCGCTGAGTTTCTCCAGCACTTTTGTCTACCTTCGATTTTCCAGCATCTGCAGTTCCTTCTTAAACACTTTCCTGTTGTACTTCTGCACGTACATACTCGTGTATAGTTTGATTTGACTGGAGAGCATGCAAACAAAACATCACTGCATCTCAGTACATGTTTAGTTCAGAGATTCAGCATGGAAACAGGCCCTGTGGCACACTGAATCCATGACAACCATCAACTGATCTATGTTATCCCACTCTCTCATCCACTCCCTACACACTAGGGGCAATTTAAAGAAGCCAATTAACCTACAAATGCACTCATCTTTGGGATGTGGAAACCGGAGCACCCGGAGGAAACCCACACGGCCACAGGGAGAACGTACAAACTCCACGCAGACAGCATCCAAGGTTAGGATCGGATCGGACCGGGGTCCCTGGCGCTGTGAGGCAGTGGCTCTACCAGCTGCACCATTGGGCCGCACACTCGACAATAATAAACCTATACCGGGGTTAAGGTTTTGGTTTATTATTGTCATGGATACCGAGGTTGAAATTCCAATGCCAATAGTTAATGCCTGAGGAGGGCTACACTGGGAAAACCTGGGCCTCCCACATTCCGGGAACTCTCCACTAATCCCGTCAGGCTGCTGTAACGCTGGTTTGGAGACGGCAGGAGAGTGTTTGCACTGTGACCTTGGGGAACGGGAATACCTGGGGGTGATGACTCCATGGAGGAAACCTGTGCTGTCAGGACACTGATGGAGAGGACAACAGGTGGGTGGATGGTCTGGAGAGGGCGGGGTGGGGCAGGGGGAACTCGAGAGCTGAGGAACCTACCCTGGGCCCTGAATGATCGGGGATAGCAACTCAAAATACCCCTTAGGTCAGGCAGCTCCCAAGGAGAGAGATATGCAGAGTATATCATGCTGAGATGCAGACAGTAGTTGTGCAGATGGTCGCAACAGGCAAGCCAGGAGACCATGGGAGGCTGGAGCAATGCAGCGGGGGCTGTCCAGACCAATGCAGCTGGGGCTAAGTCCAGAACAATGCAGCTGGGGCTAAATGCAGAGCAATGCAGCTGGGGCTGAGTCCAGACCAAAGCAACCCACTGTTGCAGGTGGATCACCTTCCATCTGAGAGAGGGCTGAGAGAAGTGGTGAAGAGGGAGGAGAGGAGGGGTGAGGTTGGTGGGCAGACGTAGTACTAGAAGTAGAAGTAGGAATGGCAGGATCATTACATGGAACAGCACAGCACAGGCCCTTTGGCCCACATTGTCCATGCCGAATAAAATTTATGATTTCTAACGTGTCCTGGTTCTGATGAAGAGCAGTCCACAGATGCTGCCCAGCCTGCTGAGTACTTCCAGCATTTTCAGCTTTTATCTCACCATCCAGAGGTTTATCAATAAACCAAACTGTGCAGTTTGCAGAGGCCTCTTGCAACCTTGCTACACTCTCTTTGGAAGAGTTAAACATCTGACAATCAATTCACATGTGGATGGGTAGGACATTACAATTCAACTGCAACACGTCTTTATCGGGCAAATGTAACTCGTCAAAAAATAGAACAGAGGGCGGTTGTGTGAAACTTTGGTCGCCGTGTGGGGCAGTGGGTGGTGTGTGGGGCGGGGTGAGGTGGGGCGGGACAGGGTGGTGTGTGGGGCGGGGTAGTGTGGGGCGGGTGGTGTGTGGGGTGTGGGGCGGGGTGGGGTGTGGGGCGGGGCGGGGTGTGGGGCAGGGTGGTGTGGGGTGTGGGGCGGGGTGGTGTGTGGGGTGTGGGGTGTGGGGCGGGGTGGGGTGTGGGGCGGGGTGGTGTGTGGAGTGTGGGGCGGGGTGGTGTGGGGTGTGGGGCGGGGTGGGGTGTGGGGCGGGGTGGTGTGTGGAGTGTGGGGCGGGTGGTGTGTGGGATGTGGGGCGGGGTGGTGTGTGGGGTGTGGGGTGTTGGGTGTGGGGCGGGGTGGTGTGTGGGGTGGTGTGTGGGATGTGGGGCGGGGTGGTGTGTGGGGTGTGGGGTGGGGTGTGGGGCGGGGTGGTGTGTGGGGTGTGGGGTGGGGTGTGGGGCGGGGTGGTGTGTGGGATGTGTGGCGGGGTGGTGTGTGGGGTGTGGGGTGGGTGGTGTGTGGGGTGTGGGCGGGGTGGTGTGTGGGGTGGGGTGTGGGGCGGGGTGGTGTGTGGGGTGTGGGTGGTGTGTGGGGCGGGGTGGCGTGTGGGGTGTGGGACGGGGTGGTGTGTGGGGTGTGGGTGGGGTGTGGGGTGTGGGGTGGGGTGTGGGGTGGGGTGGGGTGTGGGGTGGGGTGTGGGGCGGGGTGGTGTGTGGGGTGGTGTGTAGGATGGTGTGTGAGGGGCGGGGTGGTGTGGGGTGGGGTGGTGTGTGGGGTGGTGTGTGGGGTGGTGTGTGGGGTGGTGTGTAGGGTGGTGTGTGGGGTGGTGTGTGGGGGGCGGGGTGGTGTGTGGGGGGAGGGGTGGTGTGTGGGGTGGTGTGTGGGGCAGAGTCGTGTGTGTGGGGCAGTGGGTGTTGGGGTGGGGTGGGTGTGGGAAAGAGTCGTGTGTGTGGGGCAGTGTGGTGGAGCAGTGGTAATTGTGAGTGTGAAAACGCACACCTATAGATTCAGGGACAGTTTTTCCCCCAGCTGTTATCAGACAACTGAATCATCCTATCATCCTGACCTACCATCTACCTCATTGGAGAACCTTGGACTTTAATTGGACTTTACTGGACTTTATCTTGCATTAAACGTTATTCCCTTTATCCTGTATCTGTGGACGACTCGATTGTAATCATATATTGTCTTCCCGCTGACTGGTGAGCAGGGAACAGAAGATTTTCACTGTGAGTCGGTACACTCGACAATAAACTGAACTAAACTACGGACCAAGCGCTTGGTGGCGGGTGCTTGGTGAAGTGCAGGGTCAGGGTGGGCCGAATGGCCTGTTTGGGCGCCGCGTGGCTCTGCGACACTCACCTGCTGCTCTCCTTCAGGGGGGCTCCTGTGCGAGAGGGGGATGGGGCTGTTCCCGCTGATGGAGACGAGGCGCTCGCTCAGCCCGACCAGAGCAAACTCGGCCCTGATGGTGATGGCGGTGCCAGCCGGCTGTCTCAGGGAAGACAGGGACCCCGACTCCCTCTCACCGCAGATCCGCTCCGTTCCCACGCCTTCACTGTCCTCAACAAAGGCTCTGCAGGCGAGAAAAGCATCTGCTAGTCACCTCGGTGCAGGTAGGTTTGACACATTGTCACCTCCCCCATTCCATTTAAAGGACAGCAGTGGTGTGTGCCCTGAGGTAGCACCCACCCCACCCCTTTCACCCAGCGCCAAGATCAAAAATGAATTACAGTCAGTGCTGGAATATAGGGCATAGAACAGTACAGCACAGGAACAGGCCCTTTGGCCCACTATGTCTATGCTGAACATAATACTGTTAAACTCATCAAATATCATCCATGACGCACACCACCCTGGCCATACTCAAATTTCACTCCTACCCTCGGAACAAGGTACAAGAAAACCGTGACCTCTTGTTCCAGAAATAGCTCTTGCCAACAATCATCAGGCTCTTGAACATTGCATTACACTAATCTCAACTATGAACTTCCATGGTTGCATTAAGGACTTCGGTTTTTATTGCACTAGTGCTGCAGTTATTAATTTATCGTTTTTTTGTGCATTATATATTTTCTGTGTGTATTGTCTTTACAGGCCTGTTATGCTGCTGCATGTAAGATTTTTGTTGTTTAATGTTGGGACACATGAGAATGAAACACTCTTGACTCCTAAGATAGACACAAAAAGCTGGAGTAACTCAGTGGGTCAGACAGGCAGCATCTCTGGAGAAAAGCATAGGTGACGTTCGGTCGATTCGACCCGAAACGTCACCTATGCCTTTTCTCCAGAGATGCTGCCTGTCCCACTGAGTTACTCCAGCTTTTTGTGTCTATCTTCAGTTTAAACCAGCATCTGCAGTTCCTTCCTGCACCCTTGACTCCTAATCTCTTCTGCCTGCATATGATCCATATCCCTGCATTCCCTGCAAACTAACCCCCAGTCTCAGAATTAGCACAGAAAATGCTGGCAACACTCAGTGGGTCAGGCAGCATCTGTGGGGAGAGAGAAATGGTTAATGGCTCAGGACCCTTCTGCCTCTGAGCTGAACTCTGGTTCTCTCCCCCACTATTACACGTCCTAACGCATGTGAACCTTCCAAAAGAGTATCATTATTAGCCCCGAAATAAGGTCAGGCTAAATTTATTAGTATCAGCTGTATTCTTAACGAGATTTAAATGCTTCTCCTGACCATACAGGTCCTTCAAATTGTCATTTAAACAGCATTTGGACGGGAAAGGTTGAGAGGGATATGGGCCAAATGCAGGCAAATAGGACTAGCTCAGTATGCCACATTGGTTGGCATGGACAAGATGGGCTGAAGGTCCTCCTTCCGAGCTGTACTGCCGCAAGACTCTATGGCCTTGACTACTTTGCTCTGTGCTGTGAGAGCAAAGCCCACAATCCACACTTTCTGGGCCCCATTCCCAATCTGGCTTTACAACACTTGCTGATGTTTTTACGTTTCGCTCTTTTACCCTGAGGTTCCCCAAGAAAGGTGGGACAAACTATGTGTGTGACGCAGCAGCTGACAGGCCTTGCACTACTCTGCTGCTGACTTGGGGAAAGTGCCACAGCAACTCAGCGGGTCTGGCTGGACCGTGGAGGGAAATGGACTGACAACATCAATGCCCTGAAGAAGGGTTCCTATCCGAATCATCATCTGTCCATTCCCTCCACAGATGCTGCCTGACCCACTGAGTTCCACCAGCACTTTGTTTTTTCCTCCCTAGAGATTCTAACATCTGCAGTCGCTTGAGTCTCCATCAGTTTATTCCCTTCCAAATTAATCAGATTAACCAAATTAACTGGGCGGTACTGTGGCGCAGCGGTAGAGTTGCTGCCTTGCAGCACTTGCAGTGCTGGAGACCCGGGTTTGATCCTGACTACGAGTGCTGCCTCTATGGAGTTTGTACGTTCTCCCCGTGACTGCGTGAGTTTTCTCCGAGATCTTTGGTTCCATCCCACAGTCGAAAGGCATACAGGTTGTAGGTAAATTTTCTTGGTATAAATGTAAATTGTCCCTAGTGTGTGTAGGATAGTGTTAATGTGCGGGGATCACTGGTCGGTGTGGACTCGGTGGGCCTGTTTCTGTGCTGTATCTCTATAAACTAAACTAAATTCATCTTTGGTAGACAAAAATGCTGGAGAAACTCAGCGGGTGCGGCAGCATCTGTGGAGCAAAGGAAATAGGCGACGTTTCGGATCGCGACCCTTCTTCAGACTGATGTGAGGGTGGGGGGCGGGAAGAAGAAAGGAAGAGGCGGAGACAGTGGGATGAGGGAGAGCTGGGAAGGAAGGGAGAAAGCAGGGACTATAAATTAATCTCTGGGTGGGTCCGCTCATGTGTAAGAAAGTCTCTAAGGGTGTCAGAGCTGGAGGTCATAAGGAAGTTTTATTTGATATAATTTTGACTCATCCTGGTGTGAAAGCTCTGGGTCATTCACTAAACTTGGCACCTCACATTCTGCCTGGTTCCCGTTCACACGTGGCTGGAGAAGGCACTGATAGCGTTTAGAAAAAAGTGTGGCGTAGTGAAGATATTAAAAATCCTGCCGTACCTGTTGTCATGTGTGTGCATCTCCAGGCTTGGGTCCTGGCTCGGTCTCCTGGACTCTGGCAACACTGAAAGAGCATGAACCATCCGTCAGTAAAGGTCACCCAACCTATGGCCCAACCACCCACATCTAGGATAGAACTAGTGCATGGATGATTGCTGGCTGGTCAGCAGGGACTCGGAGGGCCGAAGGGCCTGGTTCCTTGCTGTATCTCTAAATTAAACTAAACTATATTTAAATAGCGTGGGAGCATAAGAACAGAGGAGATTGGACTAGGAGAGGGTCACACAGCCCCTGAGGACTGGTCAGGTGGGTCTCTGTCACAGACCCTTAGTCCAGCTAATCCAAGGATCAATGATTGATTGATTGAAGAATACAGCATGGAAACAGGCCCTTCGGAACACAGTCCACACCGACCATCGATCACCTATTCATACTGAAGATAGACACAAAAAGCTGGCGTATTCAGCGGAACAGGCAGCATCCCTGGAGAGAAGGAATGGGTCGAGATCCTTTTTCAGACTAGTGGGTCTCGACCTAAAATATCACCCATTCCTCTCCAGAGATGCTGCCTGTCCCACTGAGTTACTCCAGCTTTTTGTGTCTATCTTCTGTTTAGCATCTGCAGTTCCTTCCTACACACACCCATTCACACTAGCTCTATGCTGACCCAAGGAGACACAAAATGCAGGAGTAGCTACTCCAGCACTTCATGCCTCCTTTTGTAATCCAGCATCTGCTGTTCCTTGTTTCTATTCAATGTATCCCACTTTCTCATCCACTCCCGACAAATTAAGGGCAATTTACAGAGGGCCAATTAACCCACAAGCCCGCACGTCTTTGGCCTTTAGGAAGAAACCGGAGCACCCGGAGTAAACCCACGCGGCCACAGGGAGAACGTGCAAACTCCACACAGACAGCACCCAAGGTCAGGATCAAACCGGGGTCTCTGGCGCTGTGAGGCAGCAGCTCTACCAGCTGCGCCACTGTGCTGCCCTTATGACGATGGTGTATTTCTAAAGGATGAGAGGGCAACACATATCAGTTTTCTGTGGCTTGTAGCAGTTTAAAATGGAAAGGTGTTACCCACTGAATGAGAAAGTGATAAGAGCATTGATATCGAGCATTCACTGCACTCAGCAGACAGCATGGAACAACAGCTACTGTCATTGTAAAAGAAGGCTGTTTTGGTAAAACAATAATATTTATTTCTTTTATCAAAGGAGGCCCCTGTTACCCTGTCGGGGGCTTGGAACAGTTCTTGGTGTGTGCTTTGTGCATTTAGTTTTTTAAATTTAGTTTAGAGATACAGCATGGAAACAGGTCCTTAAGCCCACAGAGTCCGTGCCGACCAGCGATTCCCTCACACTAACAATATCCTATACACTAGGGACAAGTTGCATTTATACCGAGCCAATTAACCTACAAACCCGTACGTCTTTGGAGTGTGGGAGGAAACCGAAGATCTCGGAGAGAACCCACGCAGAATGGGGAATAGACATTGGACAGGTCTCACACAAGATCTCATGACTGCCCTCAGCAGCTTAGAAAGGAGGAGGTCCTGCCTATCTACAGCACCTTTCACTTAGACGGTCGCTTCACAGGTTATGGCCCACGCCTGATGTCCTGCTCGCTCTGTACAACAGGGAACATCTGTAGCGAAGATCAGGCAGCAATGAGATGACATGTGAATCATGGGGTCAGTAATGTGACCGATGTTTATACTGCCTGGGACATTTACTGAGGGGAGACCTTACTGTGGTGTACAAGATCATGAGGGCATGGATAATGCAAACACTCACAGTTTTTATTCCCAGGGTAGAGGATTCTAAAACTTAGAGAGTATAGGCTTAAGATGAGAGGGGGGAGATTTAAGAGGGACCACAGGGGCAACCTTTTCACCCAGAGGGCAGTCCCTATGTGGCATAAGGTGCTATAGAAGCGGATACAAATATGACTTTAGAAAGACATTTGGACAAATATATAGCTCGGGTTTGGATGGATAGACACAAGCTGCTGGAGTATCTCAGTGGGTCAGGCAGCATCTCTGGGGAAAATGAACAGGTGATGTTTCGGGGTTTGGATGGATATGGGCCAAATTCTGGCAAATGGGACCAGCCTAGAATATCAACTTAGTCGGTGAGGACAAGGTGGGCTGAAGCGCCTGTTTCCATGCTATGACCGTGACACCAGGGGTCGATCCCATGGCTTTTGAAGTGTCTCGGTATCGTCTCTGAAGACTTTAGGATTTACTTTAGACTTTAGAGGTACAATATGAAACAGGCCCTTCAGCCCACGCCGACCAGCGATCACCCCTACACTAGCACTATCCTACACACGAGGTACAATTTACAATGTTTACCAAAGCCAATTAACCTAGAAACCTATGCGTCTTTGGAGTTTGGGAGGAAACCGGAGCACCTGGTGAAAACCCACGTGGTCACAGGGAGAACATACAAACTCCGCACAGGCAGCACCCGAGGACGGGATCAACCCGGGTCCCTGTCGCTGTGAGGCGCCACTGTGCCGCCCTGAGGGAATGGCCCGTTCCGTCAGAATCGCCGGGAAACGCTGTGGTTCAGGAGCTCTGCCCCAATGAAGGCGAGGACAGCCAGCCGGCACAACCGGTGGCACCGACGACGTCCGGACGTGCCTTTGGAGCGGGAGCCACCCTCACGCCGCCAGCCAGCTGCTCGGAACTCCACAGCCAGGCTGCGGACGCGGCGACGAGCGGACGGACGAGCGGTGGAGCACTCACTGCGGCGCTTGGCCTCCCTGCTCCCCTCCTTCCGCTGCCTGACAGAGTAGACGCACATCGTAACGAAGATCATGATGAGCGAGGCGGAGACGCCCACCACTATGCGAACATCGTGCTTCTCCAGGGCAAAGTACGACGAGGACATCACCTGGGCTCCTTCCCTGCCACGAGAAACAGAATCCATTGAATGAAATAAATGCACAATTTGCGGCCCCATATCTGAGGAAGGATGTACGCAGGAAGGAACTGCAGATGCTGATTTAAACCGAGGATAGACACCAACAGCTGGACAGGCAGCACATCTCTGGAGAGAATGAATGGGTGACGTTTCGGGTCGAGACCCTTCTTCACACTAGTCAGGGAAAAGGGAAACGAGAGATATAGACAATGATGTAGAGAGATAAAAAGCAATGAATGAAAGATATGCCGTTGTTTGTTGGGTGAAAACGAGATGCTGGTGCGACTTAGATGGGGGATGGATAGAGAGAGGGAATGCCGGGGTTACTGGCTCTGGAGAGGGTCCAGAGGATGTTTACGAGAATGATCCCAGGAATGAGCGGGTTAACATATGATGAGCGTTTGACGGCAATGGGCCTCTACTCGCTGGAGTTTAGAAGGATGAGGGGGCACCTCATTGAAACTTACCGAATAGTGAAAGGCTTGGATAGAGTGGATGTGGAGATGATGTTTCCACTGGTGGGAGGGTCCAGGATCAGAGTCCATAGCCTCAGAACTAAAAGACGTTCCTTTAGGAAGGAGATGGGGAGGAATTTCTTTAAGGGCCCCTACCACTTGGGCGACCTAATCCGTGAGTTCTGCCCTCGACTCATACTCGCAGCATGGTCGACACGAGGTGGTAGGAGGTCTTCGCAACTCTCCTTCTTGCTCGAGAGTGGTCTCCACGTACTCGAGGCCTCAGTTAGGTTGCGACGTTTTTTCAATATGTTAAAAAATGCTCGCGAGTAAAAAAAGGTCGCCATGGAAAAAATCGATACTTTTTTTACTTGTAGGTTTAGTCGTAGTAGGTCGTAGTAGGTCGGCATGTTATTGTAGGTAATCGAGGGTAGTCAAAGGTAGTCGAAGGTTGTCGTAGATAGGCTTCATCATAGTCGAAGGGAGGTCAAAGGGAGGTCGAAGGAGATCGAAGGAGGTCGTCTTCACTCTCCACTATTTGGTCCAATTTTCCCGTAGCTAGTCGAAGGGGGTCTTCTACATAGTCGAAGGAGGTCTTCAACATGTCATTTTTTCAAACTCTTCTAAACTCGCCAACTAGGTCGCCCAAGTGGGACAGCCCCTTTAGTTAGAGGGTGGTGAATCTGTGGAAATCTTTGCCACAGAAGGCTATGGAGGCAAAGTCAGTGGATATATTTAAAGTGGAAATTGATAGATTCTTGATTAGAATGGGTGTCAGGGGCTAGGAGGAGAAGGCAGGAGAATGGGGTTAAGAAGGAAAGATAGATCAGCCATGATTGAATGGTGGAGTAGACTTGATAGGCTGAATGGCCTAATTCTGCTCCTATCACATGACATTATGAACTTCTCCCTCTGGTTATTAAAGCCTGACAATTAATCAGCAGCTTTGGCATTAGACAGCAGCAGCTGGAATAATCAAGACTCAGGTTATTGATTCCCAGAGTTTGTGGAGCTTTAACTCAGCTGGGGCTTCAAGGCAGCTTGCAACACTTGACACAGCTCCCGCGAGTTGACTGAGTTTCATTTGTCCAACACAATAAAATACCGCAGATGACAGAAACCTGAGACGAACACGGAATGCACCAAATGCTCTGTGGTCCAGGCAGTAACCACGGAGGGACAAACACAACCAACCTTCCTGTTCGACCAGAGAGCATTGACCTGGGACATCAGCTCTTCACAGCTGCTGCCTGGGTTACTGAGCAGATTGGGGGAGTGCTGGTGGGCTTGCTGGAGCAGGGCCAGAACAGAGAACAGTACAGCCCAGGAATTAGCCGTTCGGCCCACAAAATCCACGCCGAACATGATGCTAGGTTAAACTAATCTCTTCTGCCTGCACAGGTTCCATATCCCCCTCATTCCCTACATACCCATGTGCATATTTAAAAGCCTCTTAAATGCCACTATTGTATCTGCCTCCACCACCACAACTGGCAACACATTCCGTGCACCCACCACCCTCTGTGTAAAAATGTCATGGGGCAACCAGAACTGCACACAATGCTCCAAATGTGGCAACTGGGACGAGAATGTGGCCAAACCTGGCGACTCTGTATACTGTCTCAGTGTACTACTGCTATACACTTGCATTGTATCTGAGATGTTTATCTAAGATGAATCCAAGTGCTTATGCATAGTGACACTTGTACTGAGCTGAATACACAGATGGATTTCACTGTACCTTTGTGCATGTGACAATAAGCTACCACCGAACCATTGTAAAGTCCGTGGGATTCTGAGCAGCCCGACCCGCGACTTGTCCTCTGACTAAGAACGCAATCCAGCGAGCCGAGCCCTGGTTTAACCCCGCGTCAGAAATGCTGGATTCTGCGAGAGCATCCAGAACATAACAAGGGGGTATTGTGCCAGGATTCCTGCCAATATCACTATCTTGTTGAAAGGAAGGGCGAGGGGACCTGTGGGGTCCCATGAGAACAGTGTTGTTCAGTTGGGATAAACTGCCTACCCCCCGGGTTCAGTGAATTAACTTCTGGACCCTGGGGAACAGCTGTACCACAGCTGTACGGTGGAAATCTGACCATTTATTCCACATTCATTAATGAGGTGGGATTATCGTTCTGTTAACACAGCAAGGCAGTTCATGTAAACCGGTTGGTGACCTGTTTTTCCGGAGCTCCCGCAACAACAGCTGCGTCCGCTGGACTGCCGCGGAGTATGAACCGGCCCGTTCGCGGTGCTTGGATTCAGCCGCGGGACTGACTTACTTACCATCACCCGGCGGGGTCACAACATCGGAGGCCTGGATCGCCTCAGCGCAGAGGGAGAACAAGGAGGGAAGAGACAAAGACTTTAAGACTTTTGCCTTCCATCACAGTGAGGAGGTGCCTGGTGAACTCACTGTGGTGGATGTTAAATTTGTGTTTATTGTGTGTTTTTGTTATTTTTATTATATGTATGACTGCAAGGCAACGAAATTTCGTTCAGACCGAAAGGTCTGAATGACAATAAAGGATACTTTGACTTTGACTTTTGACTGATATATTATTGAATAATTCACATCTGGCTATGAGCAGTGAGTCAAAACATTATTTGTGTCCCTCCTAGTCAAAACATTTCCAAGTATGTTTATTCTGTGTTAATCCTTTTTTGCTCCGTTGCTTCTGACAGGTTAGATTGTGATGGTCCTCCTGTCATTGTGCCATGGGGAGATGCCTGCCTCCGACACTTCCCTCAATCTAGCTCTCCTTGCCCAGCCAACCTTTCAGTGAGATATTTTGCTCCAAAATTGCTTCTCCAATTGCTCTCACCACTATAAAGATCCTCAGCTGACCAGTTGTGATCAGGTCAAGAGGATGGTTCCTGCCCAAGAAGAAGACCTCAGTGGTAGAACAGGCAGAGAACGGTGGCTGGCCAGTGGGTGGAGCGCCACACTGGTTTAAGCATTCGCCTTATTATTGTCAAGTGTACTGAAGTACAACACAACTACCGAGGCTCTATAAGACGCTGGTCAGGCCGCATTTGGAGTACTGTGAGCAGATTTGGGCCCCATAATCTGTGGAAGGATGTGGTGGCTCTGGAGAGGTTCCAGAGGAGTTGTACAAGAATGATTCCAGGAATGAGTGGGTTAGCATGATGAATGCTTGACAGCACTGGGCCTCGACTCGCTGCACTTTAGTCAGAGGGTAGTTAATCTGTGGAACTCATTGCCACAGAGTGCTGTGAAGGCCAAGTCAGTTGATATTTTTAAGGCAGACATAGACAAATTCTTGATTAGAATGGGTGTCAAGAGTTATGGAAGAGGCAGGAAAATGGGATTAGGAGACAGAGATCAGCCATGATTGAATGGCGGAGTAGACTCGATGGACCGAATGGCTTCATTCTACTCATATAACTTGTAAACTTGTGAAAGCTTTGTATTGCTTGCTCTACAAAAAGATTGGATAATAGTTTAGTTTAGTTTAGAGATACAGCGCGGAAACAGGCCCTTCGGCCCACCGAGTCCGCACCGACCAGCAATCCCTGCACACTGTCCCACGTACACTAAGGACAATTTTTAAAAACATTTTTATACATTTATACAAGCCAATTAATCTACAAACCTGTACATCTTTGGAGAGTAGTAGGAAACCGAAGAGTCAAGAGTGTTTTATTGTCATATGTGCCGGACGGGACAATGAAATTCTTACTTGCTGCAGCACAACAGAATATGTGAATATGTAAACATTGTACATAACCGGGGGGGGGGGGGGGGGGGGGGGGGAAGTTCAATAAATAACAAATATAGTGCAAATAACAAATAATAATATAGTATTTTACAGTTCAGAGCTCATAGCTTATTCGTTGTGTTTAATAGCCTGATGGCTGTGGGGAAGTAGCTCTTCCTAAACCTGGACGTTACAGTCTTCAGGCTCCCGTTCCTTCTTCCTGATGGCAGTGGTGAGATAAGTGTGTGGCCAGGATGGTGTGGGTCCTTGATGATATGGGCTGCCTTTTTAAGGCAGCGACTACGATAGATCCCTTCGACGCTGGGGAGGTCAAAGCCGGTGATGGACTGGGCAGTGGTCACAACATTTTGTAGTCTTTTTCGCTCCTGGACGTTCAAGTTGCCGAACCAGGCCACGATGCAACCAGTCAGAATGCTCTCTACCGTGCACCTGTAGAAGTTTAGGAGAATCCTCTTCGACATGCCGAATCTCCGTAATCTTCTCAGGAAGTAGAGTCGCTGATGTGCCTTCTTTATAATTGCATCGGTGTGCTGGGTCCAGGAAAGATCTTCTGATATATGCACGCCCAGGAATTTGAAGTTATTGACCCTCTCCACCATCGTCCAGTTGATATAAACAGGATTGTGGGTCCTCAGCCAATCCTTACTAACGTCCACAATCAGTTCCTTGGTCTTACTGATGTTGAGAGCCAGGTTGTTGTGCTGGCACCATTTGGTCAGTCGGTCGATCTCACTTCTATACTCTGACTCGTTCCCATCTGTGATTCGTCCAACCACAGTGGTGTCGTCGGCGAACTTGATGATGGAATTCGAACTGTGGCCGGCTACGCAGTCATGGGTATAGAGTGAGTAAAGCAGGGGGCTGAGCGCGCAGCCTTGAGATGCTCCCGTACTAATTGTTACTGAGGATGAAGTGGTTCCTCCAATTCGAACAGACTGTGGTCTGTGGATGAGGAAGTTGAGGATCCAATTGCAGAGGGATGCGCAGAGGCCCAGTTCCGTGAGCTTGGTAACCAGCCTGGAAGGGATGATTGTATTAAACGCCGAGCTGTAGTCTATAAACAACAGCCTGACGTAGGTGTTTTTATTGTCCAAGTGATCCAGTGCGGAGTGGAGGGCCAGTGAAATTGCATCTACCGTTGATCTGTTGTGGCGGTATATGAACTGTAGTTGGTCAAGGTTCTTGTCGAGGTAGGAGTTGTTGTGCACCATAACCAGCCTCTCAAAGCACTTCATCACCACAGACGTTAGTGCCACTGGTCGATAGTCATTGAGGCACGTCACCTTGCTCTTCTTGGGCACCAGTATTATTGATGCCCTTTTAAAGCAGGTGGGAACCTCAGACCTCAGAAGTGAGAGATTGAAAATGTCCGTAAAAACTCCAGCCAGTTGGTCCGCACAGGTTTTATAGAACACGGCCGGGTATACCATCTGGTCCAGGCGCTTTCCGAGGGTTCACCCCCCTGAAGGATCTTCTGACGTCGGCCTCTGTGACTATGACTGTAACACTGTCAGGGCGAATAGGGGCTCGGGAAGGCACATCAGTGTTCTCCCTATCAAAGAGTGAGTAGAACGCATTGAGCTCGTCAGGGAGTGATGCTTCGCTGTATTTGAGCCGCATCCTGATTTTGCCTTGTAGGAGGTGATGGCATTCAAGCCCTGCCACAGTTGCCGAATATCCTTCTCATCCTCCAGCTTAGAGCAGGTCCCTTTTAGCCTTTTTGATGGCCTTACCAAGGTCGTATCCAGGCTTCTTATAGACCTCTGCATCGCCAGACCTGAATGCCTGGGATCTAGACTTCAGATGATTCATGGTTCATCCAAGGCTTCTGGTTAGGAAACACTTGGAAGTTTTTTGTTGGAACGCAGTCCTCCACACATTTCCTTATGAAGTCTGTAACGACTGTGGTGTATTCATTCAGGTCCGTTGCCAAGTCCCTGAACATTGCCCAGTCTACAGACTCCAAGCAGTCCTGGAGTTGTTCCTCCGCACTGCCCCCCCCCCCCCCCCCTCGACCAGCTCTGTACTGTCCTCACCTCTGGGGGTGCGCTCTTCAATTGCTGCCTGTAGGCAGGAAGCAGCACTGCAGTATGGTCGGATTTACCGAAGTGAGGGAGAGGGATAGAGCGATAGGCGTCTTTGATGGTTGTGTAGCAGTGGTCAAGGGTGTTTAATCCTCTGGTGCAGCAGGAGACATGTTGGTGGAAGTTGGGGAGTGATTTCTTTAGGTTTGCCTTATTGAAGTCCCCAGCTAGGGTGGTAAATGCCTCGGGGCAAGCCGTCTGGTGCTTGTTGACCATGGCGTGCAGTTCCTCCAGTGCCAGGCGGATGTCTGCCTGGGGTTCGGATGTAGACCGCGGTCAGGATAATGGAGAATTCCCTCGGTAGGTAGAAGGGGCGGCACTTAACCGCCAGATGTTCGAGGTGTGGAGAGCAGGAGTTGGACAGGACTGCCACGTCTGAGCACCACGCAGAGTTGACCATGAGGCAGACGCCCCCTCCTCTCCCTTTCCCAGATTCCTGCGTACGGTTCATACGAGGGATGGAGAACCCTTCATGCTGGACCGCTGAGTCTGGGGAGCTGGGGGTGAGCCATGTCTCTGTGAAACAGAACACAGAGCATTCCCTCAGCTCCCTTTGGTAAAGCAGCCTTGCCCTTAAGTTCTCCACTTTGTTTTCTAGTGATTGTACGTTGGCCAGTAGGATGGTAGGGAGAGGGGGCCGAAGTCCCCTACGCTTCAGTCTTACTTGTAGTCCTGCCCGACGGCCACCTTTCCATACTTCATGAAGCCCTCCTCGGTGTTTAAAGGTACAGTACTTGCGAGTCTCCTCGAGGTCGGGGATTCCCCTGAAATCAGAGATTCCCTTACAGTCGGCACCTGCAGCTCCATTGCTGCTGGGAGACCCTGCCCGAAGGCCTCGATTCCGGACTCCCTGAAGGCATACCCGGTGTTTACAGGTACAGTACTTACTGTCCCTCCGATCGGGGATTCCCTTACCGTCGCTATCTTTGGGAGTTCACAGTAGCGCTAATGCATTTAAAAGCGCTACCATGCCGCCCTAGCAATACAAATACAATCAAGCCAAACTCAAGCACAATGGGTGGACCAAAGGGGAAAATTACAGAGTGTAGAATATAGTTCTCAGCGTTGTAGTGCACCAGTTCCAGAGATAAATGTCCACATTGTCCAATGTCCACAATAGGGTAGGGTATGGAAGAAGACAGATAACAGAGGGGAAGAAGCTGTTCCTGAGAAGGTGGAAAAAGGCTGCAGCAGGGAAAGATTTCCCACCGTGAAGTGGTGCATATTGTGGTAGACATTGCCTGGTTAATCACACTTTTAGTTTAGTTTATTGTCACCTGAAAAAGATTTTTGATACATCCTATCCAGTCAGCAGAACGACTGTACATGATTACAATCAAGCCATCCACAGCGTACAGATAGAGGATAAAGTCCAGTAAAGGCTGATTAAAGGTAGTCCAAGGGTCTCCAATCAGGTAGATGGTAGCTCAGGACCGTTCTCTAGTTGGTGATAGGATGGTTCAGGTGCCTAATCTCTGGAACTCTCTGCCACAGAATGTAGTTGAGGCCAGTTCATTGGCTATATTTAAGAGGGAGTTAGATGTGGCCCTTGTGGCTAAAGGGATCAGGGGGTATGGAGAGAAGGCAGGTACAGGATACTGAGTTGGATGATCAGCCATGATCATATTGAATGGCGGTGCAGGCTCGAAGGGCCGAATGGCCTACTCCTGCACCTATTTCCTATGTTTCTATGTTTAATGACAGTAAGTAAGTAAGTTTTATTTATATAGCACGTTTTAAATCAACTCGTGTTGAAACCAAAGTGCTTTACATAAAATAAATAATAAGTTTCCCTACATCCATAGAAAAAGATTTAAAAAAGAAAAATTGACACAAACGTTCCCCCACAACAGAATCAAAATGTTCCACTGTGGGGAAAGGCACCAGAAAGTTAAGGCCTCTTCCTCTGTGACCACCCGAGGTCGGGGCCCATTTGTGGCCTTGCAGCCAGTCCGATGTTTTCAGGCCCTCTTGCCGTGAAGCTGGAACTCCGGCGTCGGGTGAACATTTCTCAGTGCCTTGGAAAGTCTGGAGCGGCCGCCTCCTCCCCGGAGACCGCAGCACCCGAAGTCCTCAGGCCGCGCCGGCAGCAGGGAAGAAAATGTCCCTGAATCTAGAGGTGTGCATTTCACACTTCTGTACCCCTTGCCTGATGGGAGAGGGGAGAAGAGGGAGTGGCTGGGGTGAGACTCGTCCTTGACTATGCTGCTGGCCTTGCTAAGGTCACGTGAGGTATAGATGGAGTCAATGGAAGGGAGTTTGGTTTGCATTATGGTCTGGGCTGCATCCACAATTCTCTGCAATTTCTTGTGGTCTCGGATGGAGCTGTTCCCAAACTATGCTGTGAAGCATCCCATATAAAATGCTTTCCATGTACTAACCTGCCCCCTATCGAAAGATTCTACAGGAGGCTCTGCCTGAAAAAGACAGCCCATACCATCAAAGACCCAGACCAGCCTAGCCATATTCTTAGGTTTAAATGTATTATTGTCATGTGTACTGGCATACAGTGAAAAGCTTTGCCTGCATGCTACTGTATAGATAAATACAATTGTTCATCTAAAGTACATTAGACAGAGCAATGGGGAAGATACAGAGTGCAGAATATTGATCCCAGCACTGTAGCGCATCAGTTCCATTGGCAAAGTCCAATGTCCAAAGTGGGGTAGAGGTGAATCGGAATGTACCCTGGCTTATGGAAGGACCGTTCAGAAACCTGATAACAGAGAGGAAGAAGCTGTTCCTGAGTCTGGTGGTGCGCGCTTTCAAGCTTCTGTATCTTCAGCTGGAAGGGAGCGAGGGGGGAAGAAGGCATGACCCGGGTGGGACAAGTCTTTCATTACGTTGCCACTGATGGTCGCCGGAAGCTTGCGTCCTTTTCAGGACGGACGATGACAGCGATGTCAACATTTGGAACATGAAAGACGGACACCAAAGATGGATGACTGGTCCCCTCCCTCAGGGCCAGAGTCGGAGGGGACAATGTCTAACTTCAGAGGCTTGAGCACAAAATCCAGGCTGGCCCTCCGATACATTACTGAGGAGGTGCTGCCTCCGAGGTGTGATGTTAAATTAAAGTGTTCCTGAAGCCAAGAACACCCGCGGCACTGTTCCCAGTCCACACATCTAAATCAACTCTGTCAAATCTACCAGATGAAGTCAGGACCAAAGCAGGGTGTGGCGGAGCAGATCCTGAACCACAGCCAAAGACCTGTCTGACAGTCGTTGTTCCAACAGTGGAGAGTGAGAAATAATGCTGCACTTTGCATACAGCTGCCTCTCAAACACCTCCTATGTTTATCTAACCCTTTAGTGACTAGGCCATCTCAAAGAACCTCACATCCAACCATCTGCCTTCCAGCATGCCGCCAACGAGATGTAGAAAATACACAAAAATATACCTCCTTCCCCGACTCCATCCAGGGACCTCAACAGTCCTTTCAGGTGAGGCAGAGGTTTACTTGCACCTACTCCAATATCGACTGTATCCATTGTTCCCTATATATTAGCGAGACCAAGTGGAGACTTGGCGATCACTTTGCTGAACACTTACGCCCAGTCCGCCTTGTCCTATGCAATCTCCCGGTTGCCAAACACTTTAACTCCCCTTCCCATTCCCATATTGTCCTGGGCCTCCTCCACTGTCAGAGTGAGGCCACACGTAAATTAGAGGACTATCACTTCATATTTTGCTTCAGCAACTTTCAACCCAGCGGTATTAACGTTGATTTCTCTCATTTCAAGTAACTCCTGCATCCCCTCCCCTCTATCCCCTCCTCCCCTACCCTGGCCATCCGACAGTACCATTGTTTGCATCCTTGTATTCCTCTTGTTATCACACCTTCCTCAGCCAACAATGGCCAATTATGGACCCCACCCTTCCTGAGGTCATCTGTTGGTGACCCTAACTTGTTTTTGTCTGTTATCACCACCAGTTCATTCTCCCCCTATCCCATACTCAACTTTCAGTCTGAAGGAAGGTTCCGACCCAAATGGTCACGTACGCTTTTTCTCCAGAAATGCTGCCTGACCTGCTGAGTTGCTCCAGCACTTTGTATCTAACACCAAGACAAGGACAAAATGATCAAGTTTTGTGGCAATGATTGAGGGATAATGCCATTTGCTCTTCATTAAAATAGTACCACACAATGGTGCTGCAGGAGAAAGCAAAACATAGAACAGTGCAAGACAGGAACAGGTCATCAATATGATTCCAAGTTAAACCAATCTCCTCTGCCTGCACGTGATCCATATGCCTCCACCCCCCCCCCCCCCCCCCCCACCCCCTGCTTATCCATGTGCCTATCTAAAAGCTTCTTTATCCCACTATTGGATCTGCTTCCACCACCACCCCTGGCAGTGCATTCAAGACACCCACCATTCTCTGCGTAAAAACTTGCTCTCCACAACTCCTTTAAACTTTGCCCATTCAACCTTAAAAGCTATGCCCGCCAATATTTGGCATTTCCACCTTGGGAAAAAGGGGCAGCACGGTGGCGCAGAGATAGAGTCGCTGCCTTACAGCGCCAGAGACCCGCTTTCGATCCTAACTATGGGTGCTGTCTGTACGGAGTTTGTACGTTCTCCCAGTGACCTGCGTGGGTTTACTCCCACATATGCAAAGACATACATGTTTGTAGGTTAATTGGCTTGGTATAATTGTAAATTGTCCCTAGCGTGTTGGCGCGGACTCTACGGGCCGAAGGGCCTGTTCCCGCACTGTATCTCTAAAACAATTTAAACTAAAAGGTTCTGACTGCCTACCCTATATATGCCTCTCATGATTTTATATTTTCATATCTCCCCTCAACGTCTGACATTCCAGAGAAGACTCTACCGTTCCAGAGAAAGGATGGCATGGACATCACAGCGCCGCCAGCACCACGACCCCTCCGTGTTAAATCAGTGTTACTGCCAGGATTTTGTGACCTATTCCCATAGCCTCTGGATCCGGGGGCAACGAGTTATCCATTGTGCTCAGCCGGTGTGTCAGAATGGAGATTCTGACACGGGAACTCAATCTTGGCAGAACAAATACGTCAATCCTAAAACAATACGATTGCAAATCAGGTTTAAATAGACAGCCCACGAGAAGCTTCGTTGCCAGTCGAGGAAGAGGCTTGTGCAGAAATTAGTAGAGAGCAGAAGAAGTTTGTTCTTTAGGAAATGGCTATTATCCCATAATTAAATCTAACAACTGAATGCTTTCATATGGTCTCAGTGTCCCATAACTCTCTGCTGACATCAAAATACTTCTGAAGTGAAGTCATTTCTCTCCGTGAGAAAAACAACAGTTGGTTTACGCAACTCACTATCCCTGCAAGCAGCTGAGCTCAAGACTTGATCATCTTTTTGACCAAAACACAACGTGCTGGAGGGACTCAGTGGTTCAGGCAGCATCTGTGAACAGACAATGTTGCAGGTTTAGGGTTAGGTTCAGGTTTATTATAGTGTCCCGTATAGTGAGGTACAATGAAAAGCTTTTGTTCATGTGCTATCAAATCAAATTGGATAATACTATACATGAGTACGATCAGCCCTAACACAATGGTGCAGCAGTAGAGTTGCTGCCTTAAGGGCCTGTTTTTTAGGCGACTACAGGCGACTAGGCTGCTGCCACATGGTCGCCTGGGTGTCGCCTGTATGGTCATGAGTAGTCTCCTCAGTCACCTGAAGAGTCGTAGCGTCTTTATGGTCGTCGCTGGGTTTTCAACATGTTCAAAACATTTTGGTGACAGTGTGTTGATGCCAATGAGCATAGCTTGACTTCTCCTGACATAGGTGCAGTCGTAGGTTGTCGCCAGGTGACGTAGGTTGTCGACGGTGCTGACTTCGGTGATTTCCATTGGCGACTACCTATGTCAACCTACGTCAACCGGTAACAGGTACCGCTGACTGAATTGTCTTCAGTTGTTGCCGGCAGGGTCGTGGCTTGTTGCATAGGTCGTAGGTTGACTTCGGTTGTCGCCTGTGCGGTCGTAGGTTGTCGTAGGTGTAGTCGTAGGTGGACGTCCTAATAGGTCGGGTGCTGTCTGTAAGGAGCTCGTACGTTCTCCCTGTGACCAGGTGCATTTTCTCCTGTTTCCTCCCACACTCCAAAGACGTACAGGTTTGTAGGTTAATTGGCTTCTAATTGTAAATTGTCCCTAGTATGTAGGGTAGAGCTAGTGTGTACGGGGTGATCGCTGGTCGGCCGATGGACCTGTACGTCTAAAGTCCAAAGTACAATAATAAGAGAAAGATACCAGAGTTTAGAATATACTTTCCCAAGATCGCCAGACCCGAAAGAAGATCAAAGAGAATATTAATAGTAGAACTAGAAATGGATTTACATGTGGAAAAGAGATTTGAAAGAATGGGGAGATTGTAGATGATAGGGACGAGCACACAAAGAATCGCCACGCGCTGGCGTTATCTTTGAAGGGGCAGACCCCTTCTTCAGATTCTGTTCATTCGCTCCACAAAAGGTGCCTAATCTGCTAAGTTCCTCCAGCACATTTGTGCTTTTCTCAAGATTCCAGCAACTGCTGTCTCCTACATCTCCAATCGGTTTTAGTCATTCTGATATTAGTCGGAACACCAAGGCACTATCCCCATCACAAGCCCTTTACTTTTACCTTTGGGGTAGAGTAAGGCTCGATTTAACATAGAAACATAGAAAAATAGGTGCAGGAGTAGGCCATTCGGCCCTTCAAGCCAGCACCGCCATTCAATATGACCAAGGCTGATCGTCCAAAATCAGTACCCCGTTCCTGCTTTTTCCCCATATCCTTTGATTCCTTTGGCCCTAAGAGCTAAATCTAACCCTCTCTTGAAAACATCCAGTAAATTGGCCTCCACTGCCTTCTGTGGCAGAGAATTCCACAGATTCACAACTCTCTGGGTGAAAAAGTCTTTCCTCATCTCAGTCCTAAATGGCCTACCCCTTATTCTTAAACTGTGACCTGTGGTCACAGGGAGAATGTACACACTCCGTGCAGACAGCACCCGTGGTCAGGATTGAACCCGGGTCTCTGACGCTGTAAGGCAGCAACTCTACCGCTGCGCCACCGTGCCGCCCCTCATCTGAGCAACAGAATCTGACCCTGGCACCTCCCTGCTCAGGGGCAAGGGGCTGCCGGTCTCCAACCCACACCTTGGTTCCACTTAGGATGAAAAGGACTGACCTTATAAGTGTGCCGCTGGTGGCCTCTGATGGCTGAAACGGTTGCCTCTCGGTGTGACTGACATTGCGAACGGTTGGTTCTGCAGCGGCCCTGGTCGGGGCGTGTAGGTTGCTCCTCAGCGACGGCAGAGGGACAATCTCAGCAATGTCCGCAGGCTGGTGGACCTTCAGCGGAGAGGTAGCCTGGCTGGCCAGCTCGACGGCACTCACTCTTGTCGGCATTGGAGCAAAGGTGATTGGAGTGGAACGCAGCTCGGGAAGAGGTGGAGGTTTGCCAGCTGCAGCGGTTGCTGATATTGGGGGAGTGTTGGCTGTAGATGCTGGAGGGGGTCTCATTGTGGTCTTTCGATGATGGCGAAAGGATTTCACTGTCGACATGGCAGAAGTTGGGCCTGCCCTCTCCACTGGCAGTGTTGCCACCGTAAGCGGTCTCCCCGAGGATGTGACTTGAAGCTCCGAGGTCACAGGCATGGCGGGGACTGAAGACTGTCGGTCAATGGATGTGTCTGAGCTCTGTGTCTTGGACTGTGGTCCCTTTGCTCTGTGGAAGGGGAGCTCTGTGGCCAGAGGGGCTGAAAGAGAGGTAATGAACGTCAAATTATCGGAACATTTCTTTAGTTCACTCTATTGTCACGCGTACTGAGGTACAATGAAAAGCTTTGTCCTCGCCTGATGCTATCCAGACCGAGGAAAGGCTATACATGATTACAATCAAGGCACCCACGGTGTACAGAGCCCAGTGCGCTCCCATTTCTTCCACCATTTCTCACTGCTCCAGTCACCCTCCTCCTTTCCCTTGCTCTGAACCCTGAGTCCACTATTTTCCTTTACTCCCCCCACTTTCACCTTCTCGTCCACTTCCACCCACATCCGTCCCCCTGGCTTTTCATTTCACTCATGCTCTCTCTATATCTGATACCCTTTTGTCTCCTTTTCATCTCTAGCCTTTGTCCACCTATTTGCTAATCAGCAAAGGATGGGTCTTGACCTGCAACGCCTTGGATGCAAAAACAACCTCTCACTCACAAAATGACGAGCTAAGAAATGTTATTGTAAAATTGGTATCAGAAGGATCAGCCGGTGACGAATTTCAACCCTATTTGAGACCAGTCTATTACACAATTCAGTCTCTCCCATTGACTCCATCTACACTTCATGTTTCCTTGGGAAATCAGCCAACATAATCAAGGGTCACTCACATCCCGCTCATTCCCTCTTCTCCCCTTGCCCGTTGGGCAGGAGGTACAAAAGCTTGAAAGCCCATATCACCAGATTCAAGAACAGCCTCTTCCCCGCTGTTACCAGACCACTGAATGATCCTTCCTTAAGCTAAGGTTTAGTTTAGTTTAGTTTAGAGATACAGCGCGGAAACAGTCCACTGAGTCCGCACCAACCAGCGATCCCCACATATTAACACTCTCCTACACACACTGGGGACAATTTACACATACACCAAGCCAATTAACCTACGGAAACCGAAGATCTCGGAGAAAACCCATGCGGTCACGGGGAGAACGTACAAACTCCGTACAGACAGCACCCGTAGTCAGGATCGAACCCGGGTCTCCTGTGCTGCAAGCGCTGTAAGGCAGCAACTCTACCGCTGCACCACTGTGGCCGCTCAAGATAAGGTGTAGGCCTGATCTTCCATTCTACCTCACTGTCGACCTTGGGCTTTCCCTGCAGCTGTTATACTATAATCCCATATCACTGTGTTCTGCATTCTGGTTTGGTTTAGTTTAGTTTAGATTAGATTAGAGATGCAGCATGGTAACAGGCCCTTCGGTCCACTGAGTTCACACCGAACATCAATCACCTATGCTACCCCACTTTCTCATCCATTCACTACACCTTCTAGGGGGGGGGGGTGATTTACAGAGGCCAGTTAATCAGCAAACCCGCACGTCATTGAGATGTGGGGAAAAAACGGAGCACCCGGAGGAAACCCATGTGGTCACAGGAACAAGATGCAAACTCCACATCGACAGCACCAGGTCAGGGTTGAGGATCGAACCCGGGTCTCTGACGCTATATTAGCTGGTGTTTTTCTCCTTGCACTACCTGTTGTCCCTGTGCATGGTTTGATTGCACTCATGCACAGTATGATTTGACTGGATAATGCTCAAACACATTTTTTTTTTGAATGTATGTTGGTACACATGACACAACTGACAGCGTGAGAAGACTTCCACTCTCCCAGCACCGGGAGATTGGCCAACCACACAGTGCTGGGTTTCAATGCTCCGTAGAGGTAGTATCCATTACCATCCCCGGAGTCTGCCCAAAGAAGGGATGAAGGAAGGCATTTGTGAAACGAATAACTGGAATGAAGTCAGGAAATTCCTGGTTGCTGAATCTCCTGTAAATGGATAGAGGTGTGCGAGTTCAGCATCAGAGAATCACACAGCGTGGAAACAGGCCCTTCAGCCCAACTCATCCAAGTCAACCAAGGTGTCCCATCTAAGCTAACCCCATTTTCCCATGTTTGCCCCATATCTTTAGCTTAGTTTAGAGGTACATCGTGGAAACAGGCCCATTTGGCCACCGAGTCCACACCGACCAACGACCACACTGGTTCTATCCTACACATTAGCGACAATTTACAGAAGCCAATTAAACTACAAACCTGCACGTCTTTGAGATGTGGAAGGAAACTGGAGCTTTTCATTCCAGTGCCCTCTGCTGGGCACTAAACAGTACTGCAAGTATAATTCCCGGAGCTCTTAACAGACATAAAATATTGCAGCTGCTGGAAATCTGGAATGAAAACTGCTGGAACCACTCAGCAGTCAGGCTGCGTCCATGGGGAGACAGAAGGACTGCAGAAGCTGGAATCTTGACTCAGTTGCCAATGGCTCCCTCCTCACCCAGATCCACCCCTTCCCCTCACCTCTCTCTACCATTCATCCCCCACCCACTTCATCAGTCTTAGTAGTAGTAATAGTAACTTTATTGTCAATTCAAATAATGCAACAAGTAGTTACACAGAGGATTGAAATTGCGTTTCCCCATACTCCAATGTGCAAGTAATATTTATAACACAGACAGACAATATACCAATAAAAATAGACAATGGACATATACATTATATAAAATATTCATTAATAAAAGGTGCAATATAGAAAAGTGCAAATAGCATACTGCAGACATTGGGTTAAAGTTAATTTGACAGTCAAGTTGGTCTTTGTTTGTGTAATGTTCATGGAATTTTCTTGAGTGTGTTGAGTAGTCTGATGGCCTGAGGGAAAAAGCTGTTTTTGAATCTGGTGGTTTTGCTCCGCATGTTGCGGTAGCGCTTGCCAGATGGTAGGAGGGTGAACAGTTTGTGTGCTGGGTGGGTGGTGTCTTTGATGATATTGGTTGCTCTCTTGCGACAGCGAGATGGGTATAAGTCTTGGATTGCTGGTTGAGGTGATCTAGTGATCTTCTCCACTGTCCTCACCACTCTCTATAGGGCCTTCTGGTCAGCAGCAGAGCAACTGCCATACCAGACTGAAGGCTCCCGACACAAAACATCGTCTGTTCATTTCCCCTCCACAGATGCTGCCTGGCCCTCTGAGTTCCTACAACTGTTTGTTTTTTGCTCTTAGATGGATATTCTCTTCATGTTGAATTAGAGTCATACATATTGTTATGTATTGTTAGGTATGTGTACCATTGTATGTAGCACATTAGTATCTGCACTGATGTACAGCACTTTGGTCAACGTGAGTTGTTTTTAAATGTGCTGTACAAATAAAATTGACTGACTGACTGACTGACAGCGTGGGAACAGGTCCTCTGGCCCAACCCGTCCATGTCGACGGGTTGCAGCTCGTTCCAACCTCTTAGTGAACAAATTTGCCCTCAGGTTCCTTTTAAATATTCCATCACTCACCTTAAATCTATGCCATCTAGTTCTTGATTCCCTTACTCTGGGAAAAGACACTGTGCATTCATCCTATCTATTCCCCTCATAAGATCACCCCTCCGCCTCCTGCGCTCCAAGGAATAAAGCCCTAGCCTGCCCAATCTCTTCCAATAGCTCAGGCCCAGAAATCCTGGCAATATCCTTGAAATTCTTCTCTGTATCCTTCCCAGCAACATGACATCTTTCCCATAGCATTGGTTCCTTTATAGAATATTGATCGAGGTGTTAATTTTTGAAAAGAGTTATGAAATTGAGCAGCATCAACATGATTTGTGAAGATCATGTTTGACTAGTCTCGAGGGTTCTCTGAGGATTTGGCTGGCAGATAAGGAGGGACCAGTAAATGTGGTGTATTTATATTCCCAGAAGGCTCTGTTTCCATGCTCAATCTCTTAAACAGTGACAAGGTCAGTTAAACTAGGTTAACCAGTCCATCACGGATACTGACCTCCCCACCTCGAAGGGATTTATAGGAGTCGCTGCCTCAAACAGGCATCCAGCAACATCAGAGACCCACACCACCCTAGCCACACACTTATTTCACACCTGCCATCGGGAAGAAGATGTAGGAGTCTGAAAACTGTAATGTCCAGCTTCTTCCCTACAGGCATCAGTTTATTAAACACAACAACAATAGACAATAGACAATAGGTGCAGGAGTAGGCAATTCGGCCTTTTGAGCCAGCACCGCCATTCAATGTGATCATGGCTGATCATCCACAATCAGTACTCCGTTCCTGCCTTCTCCCCATTTTCCCTGACTCCGCTATCTTTAAGAGCCATATCTAGCTCTCTCTTGAAAGTATCAAGAGAACCGGCCTCCACCGCCCTCTGAGGCAGAGAATTGCACAGACTCACAACTCTCTGTGTGAAAAAGTGTTTCCTCATCTCCGTTCTTTAAATAAACAACCTGTAAATAAGTCCTGAACTAAGTTCCTTGGAACCGTTATTTCCCAAAAATCTGAAACCTGGTACAGTTTTGTTTTGGTGTTTTAGTTCATTCTTCACATGTTTAAATTATAATGTTTTATTCATAATTGTTTACTGTATATTGTGTTGTTACTTGCGAGCAAAGCACCAAGGCAAATTCCTTGCATGTATACTAATTGCTTGGCTAATTAAAATTTATTCAATTCAATTCAATTCCACTACCTAGACTTAGTCTTGGGATTGGCATTAGTTTTGTCTTTTTTGCACTATTATTGTTTGTTATATATAAACAAACAATAATAGTTTATATATATATATATATATATATATATATATATATCCATATATTTATGTCCCTATATATATGAGGGACGCAGCAGCGCAACAGAATATGTAAACAATATATATGTGCTGCTGCAAGTAAGAATTTCATTGTTCTGTTTGGCACATATGACCATAAAACACTCTTGACTCTCGTTACTGGTGAGGCGGAGTGCTTTGGAGATCGCTGGAGAGTAATAAGGCTAGAGGTGGAAGGGGTGCAGATGTTTAATCAGATATGGAGGGAAGAAGAATGAAATGAAAAACAAAATGGAGAGAGAGTGGTCATTTCATTGAACATTGATCCAACCTTCCAATGCCCTGAAAGGTTTGATATCAGAATAAACTGGAATTATCTTTTTGCTTGATTTTCCCTATTTGCATGTAGTAAAATGGCAAAGCTGCAAATCGCACGGTTACCAGGCAACAAGATTTTATCCACTGTTTTGCAGAGAAAGTCTTTCTTCCTTTCTCGCACTCAATTTCCTAGCACACAGTCCAACAACACGCTGCTGCTCTGTTTACTTTCATTTCAAACAGTCTGGATCAAAATAACACTTTAATATCGAGTGACTCATCTGAAAACCTTCCAACAACAAATAAATGTTGAGACACAAAGGCTGGGTCCGGAGTAGCATAGAACCATTGAGTCATAGAGCTGTACAGCACGGAAACAGGCTCTTTCCCGCACTGTCCATGCCAAACAAGTTGGTGTGTAGGCTAGTCCCATTGGCCTGCAGTTAGTTCTAAATCCCTCTGCAATTAGAGTGGTTCAGAACAATGCTCCCAAATCCAGGCTCTAATTCTCACACTGTGCCACCATACCCCACGCCCGCCCCCCCAATCTATTTCCGACCCTGATGGCATCACGGTGGTACAGTGGTAAAGTTGCAGCGGCTGAGACCCGGGTTCGATCCTGACCATGCGTGCTGCCCGTACAGATCCTGTCCGTTCTCCCTGTGACCACGTGGGTTTACTCCAGGTAATCCGGGTTCCTTCCACCCTCCAAAGACGTGCAGTTTTGTAGGTTAATGGCCTTCTGTAAAATTGTCCCTGGTGTGTAGGATAGAACTAGTGTACGGGTGATCATTAGTCAGCGTGAACTCGCTGTTTCAATGCTGTATCTCTAAACTAAACTAAACTAAACATAGGGAATGATCCCCTAACCCCGTCCCATCAGTTATAACCATATAACAATTACAGCACGGAAACAGGCCATCTCGGCCTTTCTAGTCCGTGCCGAACACTTTCTCTCACCTAGTCCCATCTACCCGCACTCAGACCATAACCCTCCATTCCTTTCCCGTCCATATACCTATCCAATTTAACTTAGGTGCTGAAACTCAGGCAACATTCTAGTAAATCTCCTCTGTACTCTCTCTATTTTGTTGACATCTTTCCAATAATTTGGCGACCAGAATTGTACTCCATACTCCAGAATTGGCCTCACCAATGCCTGTACAATTTTAACATTACATCCCAACTTCTATAACATGTTCTGATTTATAAAGGCCAGCACACCAAAAGCTTTCTTTACCACCCTATCTACATGAGATTCCACCTTCAGGGAACTATGCACAGTTATTCCTAGATCCCTCTGTTCTACTGCATTCCTCAATTTGCTACCATTTACCATGTACGTCCTATTTTGATTTGTCCTACCAAGATGTAGTACCTCACACTTATCAGCATTAAACTCCATCTGCCATCTTTCAGGCCACTTTTCCAAATGGCCTAAATCTCTCTGTAGACTTTGAAAATCTACTTCATTATCCACAACACCACCTATCTTAGTATCATCTGCATACTTATTAATCCAATTTACCACACCATCATCCAGATCATTGATGTATATGACAAACAACAGTGGACCCAACACAGATCCCTGAGGCACCCCACTAGTCACCAGCCTCCAACCTGACAAACAGTTATCCACCATTACTCTCTGGTATCTCCCTTTCAGCCACTGTTGAATCCATCTTGCTACTCCACTATTAATACCCAACAATTGAACCTTCTTAACCAACCTTCTATGTGGAACCTTGTCAAAGGCCTTACTGGTCCATATAGACAACATCCACCCCTTTACCCTCATCAATTTCCCTAGTAAACTCTTCAAAAAATTCAAGAAGATTAGTCAAACATGACCTTCCAGGCACAAATCCATGTTGACTGTTCCTAATCAGACCCTGTTTATCCAGATGATTATATATATTATCTCTAAGTATCCTTTCCATTAATTTGCCCACCACTGAGGTCAAACTAACAGGTCTATAATTGCTAGGTTTACTCTTAGAACCCTTTTTAAACAATGGAACAACATGCGCAGTACGCCAATCCTCCGGCACCATTCCCGTTTCTAATCACATTTGAAATATTTCTGTCATAGCCCCTCCTATTTCTACACTAACTTCCCTCAATGTCCTAGGGAATATCCTGTCAGGACCTGGAGACTTATCCACTTTTATATTTTTCAAAAGTGTCAGTACTTCCTCTTCTTTGATCCTCATAGCTTCCATAGCTACCCTACTTGTTTCCCTTACCTCACATAATTCAATATCCTTCTCCTTGGTGAATACCGAAGAAAAGAAATTGTTCAATATCTCCCCCATCTCTTTTGGCTCTGCACATAGCTGTCCACTCTGACTCTCTAATGGACCAATTTTATCCCTCGTTATCCTTTTGCTATTAATATAGCTGTAGAAACCCTTTGGATTTACTTTCACCTTACTTGCCAAAGCAACCTCATATCTTCTTTTAGCTTTTCTAATTTCTTTCTTAAGATTCTTTTTACATTCTTTATACGCCTCAAGCACCTTATTTACTCCATGCTGCCTATATTTATTGTAGATCTCTCTCTTTTTCTGAACCGTGTCCAATTTCCCTTGAAAATCATGGCTCTTTCCAATTATTACTCTTTCCTTTCAACCGAACAGGGACATAAAGATTCTGTACTCTTAAAATTTCACCTTTAAATGTCCATCATTTTGTAGTTGGAATATAAGAGGTATTAACGAACCTATTAAAAGGGGTAAGATACTAGCTCAGCTGAAAATGTACAACTCTGACATTACCTTCCTACAAGAAACACACCTAAAACCTCAGGATCAAGTTAGGCTGAGGGCGAAATGGATAGGTCAAACATACCATTCTTCATTTACTTCAAAATCTAGAGGCACGTCAATCATCATAAGAAAAGGTATACCATTTAAAGCAAAGAATATTATAACAGATATAGAAGGGAGATACCTAATAGTTAATGGAGAAATCCATGACACTCCACTTACTTTGGTAAATATATATGCCCCTAACTTTGATAACCCACACTTTTTCAATAAAATTTTCAACATAATTGCAGAGTCAAACTATCAAAATGTTATAATAGGAGGAGACTTTAACTGTGTTTTAGATCCGTACTTAGATAAATCAAGTCAAAAACAGAGAGGGAATATGAAATCGAAAACTGGGGAACTCCTCAATACCTATATAAATAACACTAATATAGCAGATGTTTGGAGAATTGTTAATCCAACTGGCAGGGAATACTCGTTTTACTCAATGGTACATAAGACATACTCACGTATAGACTACTTTCTGCTGGATACAAAATTAATCCCCCAAACATCTAATGCAATATACCATACAAATTCAATTTCAGACCATTCTCCACTAACTTTCTTTTTAAAACTGGAAGGATTGTCTAAGAATAAATCGTTCTGGAGATTTAATTCTCAAATTTTAAAAGATCCACAAGCGAGTATATATTTAAAAGAACAAATGGAGGTCTTTTTTCAAACAAATGATACTTCAGATATATCGCCTACTTTATTTTGGGAATCTTTTAAAGCATACATTAGGGGTATTATAATTTCATATCAAGCTTTTCAAAATAAAAAGAATAAGAATGAACAAAGACAGTTAGAAGAACTTATTAGACAAATGGATATAGATAATGCTAAAGATCCATCAATAGATAAACATAATAAAATAATAATTTTAAAATTTAAATTAAATAAATTATTATCTGCCAAACTTATAAGACTTTTTCAAATTACAAAACAAGAGCACTTTGAATTTGGGGATAAACCGCATAAACTTTTGGCTCGCCAGCTAAAAAAACGAGAAAAGGAACATACTATACCAAAGATCAAATCAGATAAAGGGGAATTATTAACAACACCGAAGGATATTAATAAAAGATTTGCGCAATTTTACGAGAATTTGTATACATCTAAAACGATAATTGATTCCAATAATATCACAAAGTTCTTGGATACCTGTAATCTTCCAAAGTTAGAGCTGAAGGAACAAGAGGAACTGGGTGCACAAATCTCAATTAAGGAATTAGAAGATACAATAAACTCACTAAAGAATGGAAAAACACCAGGCCCTGATGGATTTACTAATGAATTTTATAAAAGCTTTTATGATAAAATAATACCAAGATTACAAAAAATGTACCAATACGCTTTTAAAAAACGAATACTACCTGATACATTAGCGGAATCAACGATTACATTAATACCTAAGAAAAATAAAGATTTAGAAGAACCTGGTTCATATAGAGCTATAGTATTGTTAAACACAGATTAAAAAATATTAGCGAAAACATTAGCTAGAAGATTAAGTAAATACATTAGTAAATTAATAAACCCAGATCAGACAGGGTTTATCCCTAAGAGATACTCTTCTAATAATATGAGACGTCTACTCAACATAATGCACTCACACAAATCTGAAGATCAAGAATTATCAATTATTTCGCTGGATGCTGAAAAAGCATTTGATCAAGTAGAATGGAATTATATGGACAAAGTATTACAAAAATTTCAACTGGGAGAGAATTTTATTTTATGGATTAAGTTACTATATAACAAACCTACAGCTAGAATACTAACTAATAACATATTATCCTCGAAATTTCAACTATCAAGGGGAAATAGACAAGGATGCTCATTATCACCACAGCTGTTTGCTCTCATTATTGAACCGCTAGCAGAAAAAATTAGAATACACCCTGATATTCATGGATATAATACTAAAGACTCATATAATAAAATATCTTTATACGCGGATGATATATTACTGTATATTACAAAACCTCAAATCACTATACCAAATATATTAAATTTAATTGAAGACTTTGGATCTTTTTCTGGATATAGAATAAATTGGAATAAAAGTGAAATTATGTCAATAAAACCGAAAGATTCAACACATCTTTTAAAATTCCCTTTTAAAATAGCTACAGAAAAATTTAAATATTTGGGAATTGAAATTACCAGAACATATCAATGTATGTTCAGGGCAAATTTTGACCCCCTACTTAATAAATTAAATACACTAATTAAATTCTGGAAAACGCTCCCGATGTCTTTAATAGGCCGAATAAACGCAATAAAAATGATCTTTTTACCACAAATTTTATACCTATTTCAATCAATTCCTATATACTTACCTAAGAAGTTTTTTAAAAAACTCGACTCAGATATCACTAATTTTATATGGGACTATAAATCACATAGAATACAAAAAACTCATCTGAATAAACCTAAAGTATTGGGGGGTTTAGCACTACCTAATTTTATGTATTATTATTGGTCAGTAAATATTAAAAACATGATTCAACTGATGGATAACTCCGCCCAGCAAGTAGACTGGATTGTAATGGAGAAAGAGGATTGCTCCTCTAGAAACATTGGAGCGATCCTCCTCTCTCCAATGAAACTGAATAACATAAATTATAATAAGAACCCAATTATTCATAGTACAATCCGTATTTGGAAACAAATAAAACAAAATTTAAAATTAAGAAATTTATCACTTTTATTACCTATAGTCAATAACCCTTCGTTTAGTCCTTCTATTATAGATAAAGCTTATACACAATGGGATAGACTAGGAATTAAAACGCTTGGTGACTTGTATGAAACTGGAAAATTACTTTCATTTCAACAATTACAAATAAAATATAAACTCGGAAATAATCAATATTTTAAATATTTTCAAATATGCGACTATTTGAAAAAATATACAAAAGATCATTATAATAACCCAGTAGATGTATTGGACGAGGCAATGCAGATAAAAGCGGTATCAGCAAACTTAATATCATATTTGTATAATATTATTTTAAATGTACAAATACCACCTACGGAGGGTATCAGAAGAGACTGGGAACAAGAGTTAGCTATTAAAATTTCAAAGGAAAGTTGGAATGAATACTTATTAAACGTGCATAAATGCTCGATTAATGTAAGACACACCTTAATACAATTTAAAATTTTACATACATTATATTATTCGAAAACTAAAATTCATAAAATTTTCCCAAATGTATCATCTATTTGTGATAAATGTCAATCCCAAGAAGCTACTATAGCGCACTAATTCGTCTTCTGTACAAAAATTCAAAAATTTTGGAATGAAATTTTTGAAATCTTTACAAAGTTATTTAAAACAAGACTGATACCCAAAGCAGAATGGATTATCTTCGGAATAACGGAAGCTGATCCAGAACTAAATGTGTTTCAAAAGAAATTAATGGACTATGGGTTAATAACTGGAAAAAAGCTAATTCTAAAATTTTGGAAGAAGGCTCCAATACCAACTATAAATATGTGGATTTCAAATATGTTTGAAACATTACACCTAGAAGAGATAAGACTCCTCCTAGCAGGTAAACCAGATCACTTCCACCTGACGTGGTCTGCATTTATAGAATTATTACAAACATAGGGTGCAAAAGTACTTTAAAAAAAAAAAAAAATTGAGGTCAGGTAAGGGGGGATGATAGTTGAAGAGTTGGTATGTCCTATTTACGTAATGCTCAAAAAAAAATATTTTTTTCTTTTTTTTTTTCCTCTCTCTCTTTCTCCTTTTTTTCCTAGGGCCTATTTCTTAACTCTTTTTCTTTTGTTTTTAATTTCGCTCTTATTGGGTCTTCGTCCTTTTTTGTTGTTACATTTTCTACACTTTTCTACACTTTCACTTTTTCCTTCACTTTCTTCTTTCTTTCAATCTTTTCCTTTTCTAGTGTAAAAAAATAAATAAAGGGAGTACATTAATTGTAAGAAGATATAAATGACGAGTATTAATGTATGTGGTTGTAATGTAATGTACTTCTAATAAAAAATAAATAAAAAAATAAAAAATAAATAAAAAAAATAAAAAATAAAAAAAAATGTCCTCCATTTCTCTACTACATCCTTCCCATAAAACAAAAAGTCCCAATTCACTCCTTTTAAATCTTTTCGCATCTCCTCAAAGTTAGCCTTTCTCCAATCAAAAATCTCAACCCTTGGTCCAGTTCTGACCTTCTCCATAATTATATTGAAACTAATGGCATTGTGATCACTGGACCAGAAGTGCTCCCCAGCACATACCTCCGTCACCTGACCTATCTCATTTCCTAACAGGAGGTCCAGCACTGCCCCTTCTCTAGTAGGTACCTCTATGTATTGCTGCAAAAACTATCCTGCACACATTTTACAAACTCCAAACCATCCAGCCCTTTTACAGAATGTGTTTCCCAGTCTATGTGTGGAAAATTGAAATCTCCCACAATCACTACCTTGTGCTTACTACTAATATCTGCTATCTCCTTACATATTTGCTCTTCCAATTCTCGCTCCCCATTAGGCGGTCTATAATACACCCCTATAAGTGTTGCTACACCTTTCCCATTTCTCAGTTCCACCCAAAAAGCCTCCCTAGACGAGCCCTCTAATCTATCCTGCCAAAGCACTGCTGTAATATCTTCCCTGACAAGCAATGCAACACCTCCACCTCTTGCTCCTCCAATTCTATCACACCTGAAGCAACAAAATCCTGGAATATTTAGTATCCAATCACAGCCATCTTGCAACCATGTTTCACTAATCGCCACAACATCATCCTTCCAGTTGTCAGCCAATTCACCCCGAAACCCTTCCATTGCACGATGTGTATTCCAGTTCCATTGCATGAGGTGTATTGTCTATAGCGGGTGTGAAGTTAGGAGGCTGGTGGAGCGTCCTGGGAACAATTTGATAGACTCCATACAATTCCTTTGCTGGCTAACAATAGGCTCTTGATTAGTAAGGGTGTCAGGAGTTACGGGGAGAAGGCAGGAGAATGGGTTGAGAGGGAAAAATAGATCGGCCTTGATCGAATGGTGGAACAGCCTCGATGGGCTGAGTGGCCTAATTCTGCTCCTAAGTCTTATGTTCTTCAGCTGAACTGGCTGCCAAAACTATCTAAAGTCTTAGCAGTTAAATAAAGGATAATCATGTAGATACAAGGAACTGCAGAGGTTGGTTTACAAAGGAAGACACAAAGTGCTGGGTTATCATCTCTGGAGATCATGGGTAGGTAACACTTCCATCAGGACCCTTCTTTATGAATATCTTTAACATTTCACAGATAATTTCAAACATTATAGTTATAGAAAATAACTCAGTTTGAAGAAGGGTCCTGACCCGAAACGTCACCTGTCCATGTTCTCCAGAGATGCTGTCTGACCTACTGAGTTAGTCCAGCACTTTGTGTCTTTTTTTCAGGATAATCATCAAATATAAAATAAAAGTGGGGTATATTAAAACTCAAAACAATTGCAGATGTAGTATCGGTGAGAGGGAAAGTAAAATTAAATCGATTTGAATCAGGATAAAATCAAGTGAAGATTAAACACCTTGTACTTACCCGTCTCCATGTGGCTGTTAGACACAAAATGCTGGAGTAACTCAGTGGGACAGGCAGCATCTCTGGAGAGAAGGAAAGGGTGTCGTTTCGGGTCGAGCCCCTTCTTCAGATTCTGCCCATGTAGCTGTTCGTCTGCATTCAGGCTGGTTCTTCCTGCGTTAAGAACGACCTGTTTTATAGTGGGTGGACTGCCAGCATTAACTCCCACTGATGGACTCGGAGATTATTGAGTGGGGTACACAAATAGAACCGGATTTTGGGATCAAGGTGCTCACCTACCTTGATTTTCCACTGCCTCTTCTGCTCAGCTACCGCACACTTCAGTGAAGGGGTGAGCAGGACGAAATAGACACCGTGTGAAATACAGCCCCATCACCCAGTCTTTTTGATCCAACTGATCAAAGCAACTTTTAGTTCACCTCAAACTACAGGAAGACCTCTAGAGCCTAGCAGGCACATCACATATTTTCAATTTTTAATTTAAAAAAAAATGATCAAAAGCAATTAAAATGTTTCTAAAGAGTCTGAAGCAGAAATTCTCAGTTACCATGCCACCGATTAATGGAACCGAGCTTGTTTTAACAAACGATGAATTTTGATTTGCAGTCGACTGTGAATATCTTAAAATTTTCACAGATTATTTCAAACAAAGTTATAGAAAATGAAAGCTGGGCAATTAGGAATAAGGCGTCGGCATAATATCTTGAAAATGTAAATTCTGCCTTTATAGATCAGTCAGAGAGGTTCTTGCCTGAACTGGCTTTATTGTTATGGACTTAGATAGAGATGTGCAGTGCCATTCATAAGGCAAGAGTTGAATACATTATGCAGAATAATGAAACAGAGTGGAGCTGTGAATCCAGTCTCAGCTTATAAAGCGGCTGGGATTTTATTTAATTTGCATTTAAAACACTGTTTGTGGTCCCTACCTCTGGTGGAAGTCAGTGGTGCAGAGTAAGGTGCTGCACTCTGATGTGAAGATAAAATATATTGAAGATGTGGGAAACCTGAAACAAAAAATAGAAAATAACCCTGGTGAGAGGAAGGATTTTTGCCCAGAAACGTTTAGCTCTGTTTCTCTCTGTGCAAAGGCTGCCTGGCCTGCTGAGCATTTGCAGCATTTTCTGCAATTGCAACATTAAGGCTGGGACGTTGTTCATTGAATATTTGGAGGTAGAGGATTCAGCCTGGGGTTTAGCCACCGCAAAGACGCCGATGTTTCTGGGGATCGTTCTCCAATCACTGGCGGGAATCATTCCTTTACCACAATCTGCAAATCCTGGGCCATCAGTTAAATAGAGTTGACGCCCATTTTGTTGGGACGAGCTCCCTACTCTGCTCAATATACAGTGTGCTTTTGCCGTGAATCCTGTTTATCTTATCCATCGAATCATGGATCCATTATAAGCAGAAAATGTATGATAATCTGAGGGGAACTGAAATGTAATGTATGCCTTTTCAGTAAGCGTCCACTTGAACTGGTTGCAGTTAGCGGAGTGAGACCCGTGGGAGGAACATAATCACATTCAAGATCCCATTACTGGCATTGGATGTAGTGAGATCGTAGGTGGATTTGCTCCTCGACTGAATCACATTAGCACCAATGCAGTGAAATGTAGAGTGACCAACAAATGGAACAATTTGCTCTTTGTAACGTGTTCTTCCCAACTTCAATGGGGTGCCCACGTATTGGGGGGGGGGGCAATAATGAAGTGTGGTTTGATAACAGAGTCCTTTCCTACATAAAAAGACCTGATAGAAATATATAGAATTATGAGAGGTATAGATAGGGTAGTCAGAACCTCTTTCCCAGAGTGAATATGTTAATGACTGAAGGGCATAGCTCTAAGATGAGAGGGACAAAGTTTAAAAGAGATGTGCAGGACAAGCTATTTACACAGGGTGTAACATGGTGGGTGCCGTCAGGGGTGGTGGTGGAGGCAGATATGATAATGGGATCTAAGAAGCTTAAAGATAGGCACATGAATATGCAGGGATACAGACCACATGCAGACAGAGAAGATAATTTTAATTTGGCATCGTGTTCGACATTGACATTGTGGGCTGAAGAGCCTGTTCTTGTGCTGTACTGATGTATGTTTCTATGTTCAATGAACAAATCATCCAGGGCCAGGATCATGCTGACATTGATGAAGGGTTCCTTCTTAAGAAGCGTTCCGACCTGAAACGTCACCCAAACTTTTTATCCGGAGATGCTGCCTGACCCACTGAGTTACTCCGGCATTTTGTGTCTATCATGCTGACATTGGTTTTTTTGTCAAACGTTGTCCAAGCACTGGTCATATAATTGAGCTTGGATGAGTTCAGTGAGCAGAACCACCCAAGTTGAATTCAGGAGGGAGTAAATTGATGGAGACACAAGAGACTGCAGATGCTGGAATCTGGAGCAAAATACAAAAGTGTGGACAGCGGATCAGGCAGCATTTGGAAGGAAGTGAACAGATGATGGTTCAAGGTGTACCCCTTCTTCAGACTGATATTAATTCTACAGTCAGAAGGCAAAAGATAGAAAAGACCTGAACATCCCTCTCCCATTTCATCTGCTCCTCACTTCAATGTTCTACATGACCACAGAGTTATTACAACATGGCCACAGGCCTTTCTGCCCACTGTCAAAACTAGCTCTGTGCAATAGTAGCCATCCGCCAATCCCATTCTGAAGAAGGGTCCGGAACGGAAAAGTTGCAACTCCACAGATGATGCCTGACCCACTGTGTTCTTCTCTCAGGTTGTTTTCTGCTCATGATCCCACTCCCCTGTCTGCTTTCCATGGTCCTGAAAAATCCCTCCCTTCTATATTGGTACTTGAGCCCGTCTCCATTTCTCTCCTGGTTCTACATCCCAGTCACCACCCTCTCACTGTGGAGAAATTCTGTCCTTATGTTGCTTTCAGTTCCTTTGCTGAACCCCTTCATTCCACGTCCACTTGCTCTTGAACCTCTCCACCAACAGGAACAGGTACTGTGTCCACTTTGTTTACACCCTCCCTGAGTTAAAATCTCTCACTCACAACCTCCTCTGTTCCAAGGAGAAGATTCCAACTGCATATAACTAAACTTCATCCCTCGAGTCATAGTTTTACTGCATGGCAAAAGGCCCTTCAGCCCAACTCATCCATACCAACCAAGATCCCATCTAAGCTCATCCTATCAAGCCTCTATCAAGATGGTGCTAAAGCGACTCTTAGTGAAAAACCTTAGGGATTGTAACATCCAGTCCTACTAATCAATATGGACATCTGGGTCAAACCAGTGACCGCTGCGAAAGGGCAGCTGACAACCAGGGAAAGACCTAGTGGCGGCCTGGAGAGACTGCTGACCGGAGGGAATAGACCCCACCGGGGCTGGGATGGGCTAGCTCCTCATGCCAGCAGGATCCATCGCTAATCAGTGTTTTGGATCCACCCTTATATTGCTACGGAAGGAATCGACTATGAATAAGACAACTAGCACAGCAATTGACAGAGCAGCAGCAGGACATAAGCTACGAAGCTGCATCTGTGGCTGGGAAAATATAACATCAGAGAAGGGTTTCAAGATCCACCAGGGCAGGGAAACGTTCCTGGGAGAAGCTTGGTGAGGGGCCTCGCATTGACCATTACCTTCTAAGAGGTCGGCCAAATCAGTCGAGTGAAGCCAAGTGGCAGGTTAACCACCACAGTCCACAGGGTATCAGCATCCCAGGCGAAGCTTAACCAAGTACTGTCCCACCAACGGACACGAGTCCAGAGCCCAACCAGCCACAGTCAGCGGTAGAGAGGAATATGGAAGGAAAAAAGCCGAATGGAGCAGTCGCTGGCTGTGACTGAAGAGAAAAGATGCTGTCTGGGCTGCCACGTGACCATCTAGAGGCTAACCATAAGACACACACCCAGGGCTGATCACCCTGCGGTGGGCCTGCCTCGACTGAGGGTGTCTTGTGATAAAAGGCCAAAACACCCAGTGACGTTGAGGTACACAACTGAAGATGTGTCTGATTGGTAGCAAAATCACCTAGTGGTCATCCCCACGAATACCAAATGTCAATTGTAGTGAAAAACCTTAGGGATTGTAACATCCAATCCTACTAATCAATATGCTTGTTTGTCCCAGAAGTGGATCTGCTATCATACATTACAATCGCTCCACACTTTTAAATCTATATTTCAACCGCAACATTTCTTACACTAACTATACTACCTTCAAACTATCTTTAATCGGCCTTTAGTGGCCTTATCATGCACTACACATTATACCCTTCATCCTGTATCTGTCTACTGTGGACAGCTTGATTGGAATCATGTATAGTCGTTTCGCTGACTGGATGGAACGCAACAAAAAAGCTCTCACTGTACCCAAGTACACAAGACAATAATAAACTAAACTAGTTCCATTTGCCCGCATCTTGCCCATATCCATCTAAACCTTTCCTATCCATGTACATGTCCAAATGCCTTTTAACTACTGTTATTGCACCTGCCTCAACTACCCCCTCTGGCAGCTCATTCCATATACCCACCTCTCTTTGAGTGAAAATGTTGCCTCTCAGGCTCAAACTAAATCTTTCCCCTATCACAAACCTATGTCCTCTAGTTTTGAATCCCCCCGATCCTGGGGAAAATTGCATTCAACCCATCTATCCCCTCATGATTTTATACACTTCTATAAGGTCCACCTCTCAGCGTCCTGCGCTCCAAGGACTATAGTCTAGCCTGTCCAACTTCACCCAAGAGCTCAGACCCTTGAGCCCTGGCAACATCTTTGTAAATCTTCTCTGCACTCTTGCCAACTTAATAACATATTTCCCATAGTAGGGTGAACACAACTGAACACAAAACTCCAAGTGCGGCCTCACCAATGGAAATGTTGGTTATTTTGTAAATCTCTTCTGCATTATCTTCAAAACCTTTAGTGTGCTGTTCAGAACTGAATGCAAACTCCGGATGTAACTAAACCTGGGTTTACAAAGAAAACACAAGGTACTGCAGATGGTTAAGATTTTCAGTACAAGAGTTTGGATATCTATACAAGACATTGGTAAGGCCACATTTGAAGTTCTGGACACACTGCTATAGAAAATATGTCATTAAACTGTAAGAGATGCAATAAAAGATTTATACTGATATTACCAAGTCTGCAGGTTTTGAGTTATAAGGTGAAACTAGATTGACTTTGTTCTCTGAAGCATCGAAGATGGGAGGCGATCCTTCGTATTATCCACATAGTAATAATGGGTTGGCGAGTCAATTTGTAGACAATAATAAGATTGGTGGAGTTGCCGCCAGTGAGGAAGGATGTCAAAGTATTCAGCGGGATATAGATTATCTACAGATATTGTCAAAGTTCGTTTCTTAAAAAGCAGATAGCAACAAAATTGTTAAACGTAAACCGTGGCAATCTTTAATTGATTCGTCAGACGGGGAGTGGCAAAGATCTACAATGAGCACAAACGTTGCTCAGTGCTTCCCGGGCTCCACTCATAGAACAAAGGAAAGTTAGCACAATTATACATTTATATTATCAGTAAAACACTCCAACCAAGTCTGAATATGGCATGACGGAAAGATTATGTAGCCTTTCAGAATATAGGAAAGCTGGGTCAAAATCAAGCTCATCCAATAACAAGTTATTACTTATCTCTGGAGCATCAGCTATTTTTTTTCAATCTTGGCTTCTTTATGGCCTTGAAAGAAGCACATGTTATTACTGCAGGATTCCATCTTAATTTCTTTATTAAAAGACAACCTGTCCTCCATATTGTGTTCCATATAATTTACAAAGTCATTCAGTCTTGGCACCGAGCCATTCTTTTGCTCTACTAGATCATGCTTTTGCAGAAGAATGACTCCATTTTAGATTTGACTATTAGATTTGACTATTAGCTCTTTCATTCTATGGGCAGAGAAATGGCAGATGCAGTTAAATCCGAGCAAGTGTGAGGTGTTGCACTTGGAAGGTGAAATGAAAGGGGAAAGTATGCAGTTAATGGCAAACCTTTAACTACATTGATGTGCAGAGAGACCTTGGGTCCTGAAAGTGGCAACACGTCGATTAACGTGGTTAAAAGGCAAATGGTATGTTTGCCTTAATGCGGTGGGGACATTGAATATCAGAATTAGGAAGTGACAAAGCAGCTCTCTAAGACTTTGGTTAGGCAGCATTTTGAGTATTGCATTCGTTTCTATTCGTCCCATTACAGAAAAGATGTGGAGGCTATGGCGAGGGTGCCGAAGAGGTATAACAGAATGCTCCCTGGAATAGGAGCATTAGCTGCAAGCAAAGGTTTGACGGACTTGATTTGATTTATCAGAGATTGAGTCCTGATAGAAGTATATAAAATTATGAGAGTATGGATAGAGTAGACACTCAGAACCTTTATCCCAGGGTGGAATTTTTCGATGACTATGGGAATGGGATTAGGAGGCAGAGAAATACCTTGATTGAATGGCAGAGTTGACTCGATGGGCCGAATGGACTAATTCTACTCCTATAACTTGTGATCCTATAGAGGTTTATAAAATCACGAGAGGCATAGATAAGGCGAATGGTCAGAGTCTTTTCCCCAGCAATACGAAGAAATAAAAGTAAAGGGCATAACTTTAAGGTGAGAGGGGAGAGATTTTTTTTTTTTTTTTTTTTTTTTTTATTTTTTTTTTTTTTAGAAGTACGGTAGATTACATTAATGTACAACACGTATATATTAATACATTTTTTGTACCGCTTCACTTTTTTAAACTTAAGAAAGAAAAAGAAAGAAGTAAGAAAAGTGAAGAAAGTGCGCAAGGTTGTGAAGTGCAAAGAGTGTTGGGAAAGAAAGCCCCTTAGAAAAGAAGTTAGAGAAGGAAGTAAAGTTAGAAAATAGACCCTAGAAAAAAAAAGAGAAAGAAAGAAGGAACAATCGCTCTATTATAATTCTTATACCATACTTCATAGAGAAGGAACTACCAACCAAGTCTGTTTTTATTTTACCTCCCATTACCAGGTCCAGATACCTTTTATTTATTTATTTGTTTTTCTAAATTACTATTGCACCTCATGCTTGTAATAGGTCCAAAAACGTAGACCACGTCTTTTGAAATTGATCTACTTTGCCTACTAGGAGGAATCTCATCTCTTCCAGATGTAATGTTTCCAACATATTTGATGTCCACATTTTTATTGTTGGTGTGGGCGCATTTTTCCAGAATTTAAGTATAAGCCTTTTTCCCATTATTAGCCCATAATTGAGTAAATTCTTCTGATACACGTTTAATTCAGGAATACCTTCCGATATTCCAAAAATAATCCATTCTGGTTTTGGTACCAGTTTTATTTTGATTAATTTTGAAAAAAGATCAAATATTTCAACCAGAATTTTTGGATTTTTGTACAAAAAACAAAAGATGTGCTATGGTAGCTTCTTGACATATACATTTATCACAGATTGGTGAGACGTTAGGAAAGATTTTATTTAGTTTGGTTTTTGAATAATATAATCTATGTAATGTTTTAAATTGGATAAGCGTATGTCGTACGTTGATCGAGCATTTATGCACCTGTAATAAATGATTATCCCAACTCTCTTTTGAAATTTTTATACCTAGATCTTGTTCCCAATCTCTTCTAATTCCATCTGTTGTGGGTATTTCTATATTTAAGATGATATTATATAAGAGGGGAGAGATTTAAAAGGGGCATGAGGGGCAAATCTTTCCACACAGATGATGGTGTGTATGGAATAAACTGCCAGAGGAAATAGTAAAGGTAGACAATAGACAATAGGTGCAGGAGTAGGCCATTCAGCCCCTCGAGCCAGCACCGCCATTCAATGTGATCGTGGCTGATCATCGACAATCAGTACCCCGTTCCTGCCTTCTCCCCATATCCTTGACCCCGCTATCTTTAAGAGCTCTGTCTAGCTAAAATTATGACATTTAAAAGACACTTGGAAAGATACATGGAGGTCAAATTTTTGGATGGATATGGGCCAGGTTTAGGCAAGTGGGGCTGACTCAGTTAGGTAACTTAGGTAACATAGGGGGCACCGTCCTGTATGGGTATGGCTGCCCAGCCTGCAGCTGTATGTTTTTTCACTTCATTTTTTTATTTTTAGTTAGTTGAGTTTTTGTTTTTTCAGAGCTCTAGTCTTTTTTATGTGGGTGGGGGGGAGAGGGGGGAACTGCTTTTCAAGGTCCCTACCTGGTCGGAGAGGCGGCTTTTCTCCAGGCAGCATCTTTGACCCGTCCTCACGGCCTACCAGCAGGCCTGGAGCGGCGTTTCCTGAGGGGACCGGCCAGAGCCCTCGGCTTCGGCAGCGGCGGCTATCGCGGAGCAGGCTATGCCTTGCCCGGGTCGCCGCGCTGGAACTCCGGTATGCTGGGACCGCCGACAAAAACATCGCGAAGCTCCAGGTCTGTGGAGCGGCCAGCTGCGGGCGGCGGCGCTGAACTTTACATCGGGAGCCTGGGATCTCTTGCCGAGATCGCCAGTGGTGGAGCTCCGTCCAGCGCTTCGGAAGCCGTAAGGAAGCGGCCATTCCAGGTTTCCCATGCCGCTGAGGGGATTCTCCCGACGCCGGAGCACCATCATCCGGTGAGAACGGCCTGGGAAGACTCATGGGTAGACGTCCCGCCCCCATGAGTCTCGGACAGATGGGGCTCGTCAGCCTGGGAAGGCAGTCCATCTAGGAGAGGGAAAACTCTGATTTAAAACCTCCACTGCCTTAAGGCCATATCCAGTCATAGAAAAGGCTCCTGGAGTAACCTCAAGAAAATCCGGAGCCCCTAAGGCAGTTCGTCATTGTCTACAACCTCGCTCTGGCAGCTCCTTTCGACGGCGCTGGTGCCAAACTGCAACGGCCCTGCTGTTCCTTTGATCGATCAGCGATGTGGAGAGAGGGGACGTGCTGCATGGGCAACAGCATGTCCTCCATATGACATCGCCCAGGCTTGTATCCGACCGCACATCACCTGCAAACTAGGATGCATCAACCATGGTCAGCCAGGGGGGCCTAAAAAGAGCATCTATTTCCAATATGTAATATAAATGAACGCAGATGCTGATTACACCAAAGTTGCAACACCCCATCACTCACACCCCATCACCCCTATCGGAAATGTCACCTATCCATTTTCCCAAGAGATGCTGCCTGACCCGCTGAGTTACTCCAGCATTTTGTGTTATTTTGTGTAACCAACATCTGCAGTTCCTGGTTTCTACACCCGATAGGGGTCATTCCTCAGCCTCCAAAGAGAAAACACCCAGCTATCTAAACCTAAACCTCTAACTCTAAGCCGCATGTCCAGGTGAAGTATAACGAAAATAGAAAATACAGCGAGCGGAATGTCTTCAAAATATCTCTCTGTCTTTGGAGTTGGCGATATTCCCTCATGCGCGGAATCCAGCGCTGCATCAGCCCGGGGGCAGTAGCCGGGATCCCCGGTGTCCTGTTCACCCCACTCCCCCTTCCCAAACCCGGTGCCGCTGACATCAACGTGCTGGAAATCCTTCAACGCCAAACGTGAAAGCAAAATAACTTATGTTGGATACACTGCAAAATAAAAGCGCAGCAGCGGCACCCACACCTTCGCCCCTCCGGGCATCTGGGGAGGTAATGGACAATATTTTTGTTTGGTACTTTTTTTCAGACTTTTTTTCAGAATTACTTCAGCACTTTAATTTTTGCTCAAGATTCCAGCATCTGCAGATTTTTGTGTCTCAGTTCTCAGAAACTTCTTTAGTTAGCCACAGTTGAGCTTTTTTAAAATTTATTTTTAATCGTTTTATACCAGCTGTTCTCTTCCCAACAATCTGTCGACTCAGTCGATGATTGCATTCAAAACTGAAATTAATCAATTTCTGGATAGTCGCTGACGATATAGCAGTCTGAAAACTGTGACCACCAGGTTCAAGAATAGCTTCTTCCCAACAACCACCAACCCCTGGAACACTGCACAACACTCACTTCTATGTTGTTACAAGGAACTGCAGATGCTGGTTTACATAAAACGACGCAAAGTGCTGAAGTAACGCTGCAGGTCAGGCAGCATCTCCGGAGAATATGTTCTCTTGTACAATTCTCTGGGCTGATTTTGATCAATCTGATCATTGGGAGATAGCATTGAGAAGCTCCATTTTAGAGATGGTTCTATTCATCTCCTATGGTGAAAGTGAGCATCTCCTCTTTGTTTATGTTGTTGAAACTCAAAAAGTTATAGATTCTCAGCATTTCACCTTCACGCACTGAGTGCAACACCCCATCACTCACACCCCATCACTCACACCCCATCACTCACACCCCATCACTCACACCCACGCTTGTCTGCTGCAGCCCGAGGCCCCGCCCCCTCACCACACACACACACACACACACACACACACACACACACACACACACACCGCGGGGGGGTGGGGCGTTGACGTCAGAGACCCGCCCCCCCCCGTGCGGCCCCGATTGGTTACTGACGGAAGGTGGGACCGTTGCAGACGGCGTGTGATTGGCCAGCGGTGGTGTCCGGTGGGCGGGCCCGCTGCTCTACGGCCCTGTGATTGGGTGGACCGAGGGAGGTTGATCTGTGGGCGGGAGAGTTATTTGCGGCCCTGTGATTGGGTGGACGGCGGTCCATCAGGCGGGACTGTCGTTGCCCGATGTGTGATTGGCCAGTGCGTTTGTCCATCAGGAGGATCCGCTGCTCTCCGGCGTGTGATTGGCCAGCGGGGGTGCCCGGTGGGCGGGACATTTGTAGCCCGACGTGTGATTGGACGGGGAGGGTGTCCGGTGGGCGACGCCACTATGAGGGGCGGTTGACGGCGGAGGAGCGGAGACGGGTGAGCGGGGTCTGGACGGAGGGAAGTGAAGCTAAACTAAGCCAAGCCGATTGCATGGGCCTAGCCCGTCGGGGCCCGAGCGAACGGCCGCCCGTGAGGCGGGCCCGGCCATGGGCGTCGGGCGCTGTGGCCCTGAAGGCCGAGCCGGGGTCTTGTGAGAGGCTGGTGTGCACAGTGCGATCCCACTATCCGCGGTGATAACGGGGTCACGTGTAGCTCTGGGGGGGTAAAGGCCAGCGGTGCGGGAATACTCAGCGAGTCGGGCAGCCTCTGGAGAGGGTGCAACGGCCTGCGTTTCCGGTCAGCAGCTGGCGTTTCCGGTCGACACCCCCTGGTTTTACCTGGTTTGGTCTGAAGAAGGGTCTCGACCCGAAACGTCAGCCATTCCTTCTCTGCAGAGATGCTGCCTGTCCCGCTGAGTTACTCCATCATTTTGTGTCCATCTTCGGTTTAAACCAGCCTCTGCATTTCCTTCTTACGCCCCCCTGGTTTTATATCGGGCTCTCCACATCTGCTGCATGTTAGCAGCATCCTCAGTCTTTGTTTCAGGTTTTTGTCATTGCTGCTCTTTTTTTTAAATTGCATCAGTTCTGCTTCATTGTGAATGGGGTATAAGTAGAACATTAGAGCAGTCCTGCACAGGAACTGTCCATGGAGGCTCTAGAAACTGCAGATGCTGGTATCATGAGCAAATTACCGTTGTATTTTGCCAGAGGAAACCAGTGGGTCAGGCAGCATTTGTGGAGGGAACTGGAAATTTCTTGTCGGGCAGGAGATGCAGAAGCTTGAAAGCGTGCACCACCGGACTCGGGAATAACTGCCTACCCTCTGCTATCAGGCTTTTTCCATGAACTAGGGAGGGAAATAATCTGCTATTTACTGTGTACAGTTGACTATGCAAAGTGCAACAGTTTGCACTTTCCTGAATTAAACCTATCTGCCATTTCTCTGCCTGTTTCTATGCTGCAATACTGCTTTACCCATTGACACCGAAGATACGCACAAAATACTGGAGTAACAGCGGGACAAGAAGCATCTCTGGAGAGAAGGAATGGGTGACATTTTGGGTCGAGACCCTTCTTCAGTTATTCCTTGACAACCTCCCTTATAATATTCAGTTTGTTTATTGTCATATTAGGGTGCAATGAAATTACTTTTTCATATGAAGATTGAAGAGTAAAACTATAGATAGGCACAAAATGCTGGAGGAACTCTCAGCATCCCTCATCCTAGTTCTCCGACCAGTATGACTGTCCCCCTGATTACATTTTATCTCTGTTTGCTTCATTGCCACCTTCCCCAAGCTAACAATGATCTATTTTACATTTTCTTTGAGCTTTGTTCCCTTTGATATTTCATTTTCACACCTTACCCTTCCTCATCTCTTTATCTCCCTCTACCATGACTCTCAGTCTGAAGAAAGGTCTCAACCTGAAATATCACCCATTCCTTCTATCCAGAGATGCTGAGTAACTCCAGCACGTTATGTCTGTCTTCGGTGTAAACCAGCATCTGCAGTTCCTTCCTACACAGAGTAAAACTATATACAGTGATAATAAATGCAATAAAGAGCGCTAAACAGCAGAACAGTGAATCAGTGCAGTGCACTTTGGTCAGAGAGTGGTGAATCTGTGGAATTCTTTGCCACAAAAGGTTGTGGAGGCAAAGTCAATGGATATATTTAAGGCAGAGATAGACTCTTGATTAGTACGGGTGTCAGAGGTTATGGGGAGAAGGCAGGAGAAGGGTTGGGGCGAGACATGGATCAGCCATGGCGGAGTAGACTTGATGGGCCAAATGGCCTAATTCTACTACCATCACATGATCTTCTGAAAACAAAAACTAACGTAAATTAAAGGAATAATGGAATTAGGTAAAATTAAGGTTGGGAGTTCCATTAATTTATGGGAGGTAGAGTATGTGGCAGCACCTCTGGCAAGGGAGTGTGTGAAAGAGGTGATTGGATTAGCCTCTATCTGCTCTTTTTTTCTAATGGTCTTCATCTGTTGCAGATTTGATTCTTAACTGCCCTCTGAAATATTCTGGCATTGCAACGATTTCATGAGCACCTGGTATGCATTACATACTGACCTTCCCACTGGTGCCAAACCTTAATGAATTAAATAAATTAACAGTACACTCCTGAGCACATGGAGCAATAACGCCAGGTCCTGCTGCAAACAGGTGTGCTCAGGTGGAGTGAGTAGGCAGATGTCCCTGTGGAATCTCGGTTGTTTGCTTGTACTTGGGATGAGGAAACAACTTTATTTTGCATGTTATTCCCTGGGTGGTGAATGTTCATATTTTTGCATGTTATTATATTGCATGCAAAAGGCCGAAGGAGCAATGAGACAAAGCTTGGGTGTGGTTTGTATTCTGAGTTGGCAATCTCATAACTTCTAAACAGATTCTTAAACAAAATGCCATTCTTAATTTCTCACTTGATTTTCTTTTACCTTTTCTCAGGGTGGAAATGTCAAAGATTAGTGTGCATATCTTTGAGGGTGAGAGGGGCAAAGTTTAAAGGAGATATGCAGGACAAGTTTTATTTTTACATAGTGTGGTCAGTGCCTGGGGCATGCGGCCAGGGGTGGTGGCAACGGCAGATGGTGGCATTTAAGACGGGCACATGGATATGCACGGAATGGAGGAGTATGGATCATGTGCAGGTGGAAGAAATTAGTTTATCTTGGATCATCCCGAAACATCACCCATTCCTCTCTCCAGAGATGCTGCCCGTCCCACTGAGTTACTCCAGCTTTTTGTGTCTACTGTACTTTTCTATGTTCAGTTACTTGCCCATCCCAATTTCCTAAGTGTAGCTTTTCCCTCTCCCTTGCAAGGTCCTCCACATGTTTAATTAACAAGGGGTGAGAAGTTATAGGGACTTGTGGGAAGGAAGAGTTGATGTTACGATCAGATTAGCCACAATCTTATTGAATGGTTGAAAAAGAACAGTGAAGAAAAAATAAAGTGCTGGAGTAACTCAGTGGGTCAGGCAGCATCTGTGGAAGGAATGAACTAATGATGTTGTGCGCCAGGACCCTTTTTCAGACTGATTGAGGATTAAAGCCTGGCAAGTGATTGTTGGAGATAGGTGAGAGGGAATGATTGGCAGATGGGTGGACAAAGGCAAGAGATGAAAAGCAGAGTAGAAGAGTAAAATGTAAAACTGGCAGAAAGAATATAACTGAAGGGAGGAGTGTGGGGGCAGCAATGTTGGAGAAAGGGGTGGAAAAGTAGGAGAAATGGGTGCGCACCAGAATGGAGTGGGGATTTTATTGGTGGGGATTTTATTAAACAAAGATAGTTTCTTGTGCCTTTATTAAATGGCTGAGCAGGTTTGATGCACCGAGTGACCTACTGCTAATTTGTTGGTTCCTAAGTAATTATATTTTAAATTGCAACAATTAAAACAAATAATACACCCTCTCTGGGTCCTCAGTATACCTCTGGGCGTTGAGTGACAGTGGGAAGGTGAGATGGAGGGGTGTTACTGGTGTTGGATTTGGGCATGATGAGTTCATGTCGTTTACAGTGAAAGATGTTCACAGGCCTGCAACCTCTCTTCATATGGTGCAGCTACCTATAGCAGAGGTCAGCAGTTTCCATTATGCAGCCATACTCAACGTTTTTCTCCATATTATTGGGATTGTTATCTTTGAAGATGGGCGTTCTTGCTGTTTGTGAAGGACCTCCTCTGTAAAGCCTGTTCACAGTGAGCTGATGTGATGAAGGTGATATGTTCGTGGCTTCCCTTTCCAATTGCAAATGCTGTTGCTCAAATTGCGCGCTTGTGTCCTCTTCTGCATGAGATTCCAGTACCCATCCATATCGCCCAGATCTGCTTCATCAAACCCACACTCATTTTACCAACTTGACAGTGTCATCTTGGAGATTTTTCAAGCTGGTATGCACATGGCTTTATTTCCTTCCATACATCCTGGCTTTAATTTGCTCTGTGCACCATTCATTATTGCATGGAAAGCTTCAAATTCCTCGGAGTAAATATCACCAGCAATTTGTCCTGGGCCATCCATATCGAAGCAATGGCCAAGAAAGCACACCAACGTCTTTACTTCCTGAGAAGGCTTAGGAGGTTCAGCATGCTCCCAACAACCCTCACCAACTTCTACAGATGAATCGTAGAAAGCAATTTATCGTGATGCATCACAGCATGTTTTCGGAACAGCTCCATTCAAGACTGCAAGAAATTGCAGAGAATTGTGGACGCAGCCCAGACCATCACACAAACCATCCTCCCTTCCATTGACTGCATTTACATTTCATGCTGCCTCGGCAAGGCCAGCAGCATAATCAAGGACAAATCTCACTCTGGTCACTCCCTTTTCTCCCCTCTCCCATCAGCGGTATAGAAGTGTGAAGATTCACAGTTTCTTCCCAACTGTTATCAGACAACTGAACCAATCTATCAACAACTAGAGAGCTACCTCAGTGGACTATATTTAATCAGACTTTACTGGACTTTGTCTTGTGCTAAACGTTATTCCCTCTATTATTTTTCTGTGCACTATGGATGGCTTGATTGTAATAATGTATAGTCTTTTTGCTGACTGGTTAGCACGCAATAAAAGCTTTTCACGGTACCTCAGTTCACGTGAAAATAAACTTAAACTATTCCAAGAATCAAGGGTTACATTCAATAATCGTAGAATAACTAACTGTAAAGATATGTGAAGGCGGGGAGCTCAAACCATTCTTGAAAGATAAAAAGAATTGGGCACCAGTGCGCTGAAGGAAGTGTTATCATTAAACATGTTTGTCCTTTGCACTGAGAATAACGTTTAGTGAATCGTGATATGTGACGGCACCTGGGATTTGCCCAGAGTGTCCCACGGACTTCAACAACAACACCAAAGAGATCGTGTATTTTGCACTTTTGTTTTCTACAACATACTTTCTTTCACTGATCACTGTATTCATTTGCAGGTCATAGAGCTGATAATTTTTACTATTTTATTGCAAAGTAAAATTCTGCAGATGCTACATTTTATAATGTTATTTTAAAGGCCCTGGTTTGGGGCTGATTTATTAGCTAGAAGAAGGTGTTCATTTGAAGTGTGCGTTCTCGAATGCTGCTTCTGGATATTATTGGCAATCAAACATTTTGCTTTGTACACCAATCTACAGCTTACCAAGTTTTCATGTCTCCCTTTGACATAGGAGATCATTTGAATTAGGAATGCTTTTCGAGCAATCCATTTAATTCCCCCATTTCTCTCCCTGTACCCTATTGGAACCTTGAAAAGTACAACACAGGAACAGGCCTTTCGGCCCACCATGTCTGTGCTGAACATGATGCCAAGTTAAACTAATATCATCTGCCTGCACGTGATCCATACTGTCCAACAGCCTCTTAAACACTACCATCATACCTGCTTTCAGTGCCACCCATGGCAGCTGTTTTTCAGGTATCACTACTCCCTGTGCAAAGAAAATGTGCCCTGCACATCTTCTTTAAACTTTGCTCCTCTCACCTTAAAACTATGTATTTTTGTGTAGTAACCAGCATCTGCAATTCCTTGTGTGATCAATTCAGTCCCTCGTTCTTGCTCCTTGACCCTGTATATTGTCCTTTTCCATTCTTCCTATTAATGAGACTGGATGCCCTGTGAGATAACACATTGGGTGTTGGTAGGTGTTTCTTGTATTTGGGATGAATCTTTCACTGGTGTTAACTATATTCTATATTCTTCACTCTCCTTTCCCATTGGTAGTGAATTCAACACTATATTGCTTTCCATAATCACATAGATAATTGATCACAATGATTAAGCAGGTGACCCATCATTGTATGGTAATCACTATACTAATTCTCACAGCTGGTAGAGCTGCTGCCTCTCAGCACCAGAGACCCACATTCAATCCTGACTTTGGGTATGGAATGTGTTGAGTTTGAAGTTTTCTCTTTGAGACTGCATGGGTTTCTTCTGGGTGCTCGGGTTTCCTCCCACATCTAAAATATCGGCCGGTTTGTAGGTTAATTGGTCCCTGTACAATTTGCCCTGAGTGTGCAGGGAGTGGGTGAGAAAGTGGATTTACAAGAAAAGACACAAAGTACTTGGTAACTCAGGCAGTATCGTTGAGAATATGTATATGTGACATTTCAGGTCAGGACATGGAATGGTGACATTTCGGTTCTGAAGAAGGGTCCTGACCCGAAATGTCTCCTCCCTATGTTCTCAAGAAACGCTGCCTGAGTTACTCCAGCATTTTGTACGTTTTTTCTTCCAATATGTTCTGCTTTTGTTGCACTATTTAGTATTGCCCTGCTTAGTTTCTTGTACTTTCAGTTAAAAAGCTAGCTTGTAAAGTGATGTATGAGACATTGGTTGCATGGCATGCATGCTTGCTTGTATATTTTGATTGGTCTTTGTTCTCTGCATTAGACAGCAATGCTGCAACTGACAATTTCTATAAGAGCTCAGTCAGATATTAAAATGCTTTGAAGGTTTACATTAATCCTGGCCATCTGTGCGTCGATGGAAGGATTTGTGTCCCTATCCTCTAATCGGTCTCACTCTGCCAAATTAAATGATAATCGTCCTCCAAATGCATCTCAAGCTAATGCATTTTGAGATGCTGACATTTTGTTCAGCATTTGGTCTTTTTTTCACTGAATTCCGACAATGAACTAGTTGAGTTCAAGTTCACAGAGCAAAGAGGGAAGAACAGGAGACTGGATCTAGGAAACATGCTTAGTGACAATTAGTGAGTAAATATTAAACTTTGCTATTTCAATTTAGAAAGTAAATTGGTCGAAAGGGGAATGTTATGTTTACTAATCAGCAACCTTTCTCCTCCCTTGGTGTTGTTGTGTTTGCATTGTAGAAAGACTAGAGAATGCTTACTTTGGGAAAATCAGTATGCTGTTCAAAACATCAGCCAGCCAAGATTGTTTCTCAGTTCTGTGAGGTATAGCATTTAATTCTGCATAAAATGCCTGCTGTCTAAAGACAGAAAAACATTGCAATCTTTAAGTTTCTTCCAAGAATAATTAATTATATTTTTGTGTACCTATAATTAATTATATGTTCATTCTATATCTATTTATATTTAACTGTGGAAAAGCAAGAAAAATATCTTCACTATAGAAGACCAGAAAACTAATGATAATGTCCACAAAATGACTAATTTCAGGACTTTTAATTTTTCCTGCAACAAGCTACATAGCTGCCCAACTGCATTAATGGGCAATGGGTCAATACGGATGGGAACAAGATGTTCACTAGCTAATTGACTTGTACATACGTCAGAAACATCTACAATACAAATGTGAAATCAGCTTCCGTAAGGATTACTTCTTGTGACTGTTTTCTAAGATTATTGTTCCCATGCTCAAGGAGCAGGTGACAGTTTTTCTGTTTGGCATCATGATGCATAGTCATTTGTTTTTTCCTGTGTTTTCCTCTTGGTGTTTGCAGCCAACCTTACATGCATGCTACAGAGTATATGCTGAGATTTCTCGCATTAACCTTTGCTAGGGTTGCTCACTTGCAGTTATAGTCTCAAAAAATATTTGCTGCTTTGTATACGAGATAATCTTTCCAGTGTGTCGGAAGGAACTGCAGATGCTGGTTTAAAGCAAAGATAGACGCATAAAGCTGGAGTAACTCAGCGGGACAGGCAGCATCTCTGGGGAAAGAAGGAATAGGTGACATTTCGGGTTGAGAGAAAGGTCAGGTTTGAAGAAGGGTCTCATCCCAAAACGTCACCTATTCCTTTGCTCCAGAGATGCTGCCTGTCCCGCTGAGTTACTCCAGCTTTTTGTGCCTATAATCTTTCCAGTGTTCTTAAGTCAAGTCAAGTTTATTCGTCACATACGCATACGAGATGTACAGTGAAATGAAAAGTGGCAATGCTTGCGGAATGTGCAAAAAAACTACAAAACAGAATGGAACAGAATCACATATTCAAATATTACATATTTGTAGGAGGAAAAAAAGAAAAAAAACAGCAATTTTTAAAAAGACACAACAGTAAAAAGGTCCAGTAAAGTCAGTCCCTGGCGAGATAGGAGTTTACAGTCCTAATGGCCTCTGGGAAGAAACTCCTTCTCATCCTCTCTGTTTTCACAGCATGGCAATGGAGGCGTTTGCCTGACCGTAGCAGCTGGAGCAGTCCGTTGCTGGGGTGGAAGGGGTTTACCATGATCTTGTTGGCTCTGGAGTTGCACCTTCTGATGTATAGTTCCTGGACATTTATTTACAGCTGGAGACACAAGATACTGTGGATGCAGCAATCTTGAGCAGAACACAATCTGCTGCAGGTATTCAGTGAATCAGGCAGAATCTGTGGAGAGAAATGGACAGTCAATGTTTTTGGTCCTGAGGAAGGTTCTTGACCCGAAACTGTTCATTTCCCTCCACAGATGCTGCCTGCCCAGCCGAGTTCATCCGGCAGATTGTTTTCTGCTCATTTATTAATAGCTGTATTACCAAGTGTTGTGCTTGAAATTAAGCTCCCCTCCACTGAGGTGCATTACGTATAGGCCAATTAACTACATGTTTTACAGTTGTGTGCACATCAGCATTTAATTATTTTCCATCAAAACAAAATAGATGGAAATGTTTTATTAATAGTTTGTAGAGTGTAATTTGTTTTTGTCATTGATGCTCCAATTAAAACCTTTTCTAAAGACACGAGAGCGAGTGAACCATTGTCTCAGGTGATTGTATCTCTGACTCTTCACCCGTTTGTTTCCTGGTGGATTTCAGGGTTTTGGTTCAGTCCCACTTTGGTCCCGATTCGCAGACCTACCTCGCCAGCTGTGGAACTTGAAGACTGGTAGGAATGGGGTTTTTGTGATTTGACTGTGAAATGTTTCAAAAGGCATTATATTTGGCGCAGTGTAATGGTTTATGACATTGGTAGCTATGGCCTGCAATTTGCAATCAGTAATGCCCTTGTTAAACTGCAGTGAAATATGTATGGTAACAGTAGAGAGCTTGGTCGATGTGCAGTGATTAGAAGTTGTGCAGGTGAATAAGAGAGAAGTATTTTTTTCGATCGGTTACTAGATTAGATTGCACAGCTTTTCCCACTATTATCCATACCACAGGTATTTTAGGAACCAATAATTATTTCATTGGTCGTGTTTCACTCCATTCATTTCACTAACCCCTGTTATTCGATATGGGTTCAAAGTAAGTTACAATCAAGCCTTTGATTGTTTGGCTGCCTTCCTGAAAAGCTGAGAAATTGAACATTGGTACCTGAACAGTCTTCCATTTGAGAAGCAAATAAACTATTAGGAATTGCTGTTATTTTAGAAGGATTTGACGGAAATTGAAAATAATAGTTCTAATTTGCAGAAATAAACACGTTGTTATTTTTCAATGGTTTAGTAGGACTAATGCACGTTTTAACTATTCATAGCTGAGGTCTGGAATGTCGTCTTATTCCATCAGCCCTCATTCAGTGGATCTGCAACATCCTGAGTAACAGCATAACTACACAACGCAGTATCCGTATCTCCAGTGTGGTCGATCATTGCAGAAGGCAAGTCTGACAGTGCAGCACTCCGTCAGAACTGCATTGAAATTCTGGTCTGGATTCTCAGCGTAATTCCCTGTGAAGTGAATTTAAATCCACAGCTGCAGAATCTCTGGCAAGTGTGCTGATAATTACAGCATGAAGACGGGGCAGAGGAATTGCTTTAAGTTGTGCAGATGGAATTCAATCTAAACTCAGATTCTGATACTTTCAATGCACATGTATCCGTAATCAAAGCTGATGCAAAGCTGCTTCAGTATGATGCAGAAGTTACTTCAGTGGTTCTACGTCCAAACACCAGAGATGTCTCCACATCACTCGGTTTCAGTTTGATCAGATTCTCAGTAAAAAGAGCAACTTTTACATAAGCAGGTGTGATGTATCACCCGGAATGGGCACCGTGTGTCACCCAGAGAGAAGGGTGGGCATGTTACCAGGAGACGGGTGGAGTGGCGTGGTGTGTCATCCGGAAAGAAGGGTGGGTGTGTTCCACGGAGACTGGCGTGGTGTGTCTTTAGAGTGTGGGCGAAAACCAGAGCTCCCGGGGAAAGCCCACACAGTCACAGGGAGAACGTACAAACTCTGTACAGACAAGGACCCATAGTTAGGATGGAAGCCGGGCCTCTGGCGCTGTAAGGCAGCAACTCTGCCGCCCAATGATGCTGGATTTGTGAGCAGTTTACTCCCAATTGAATGTTTCAAAATAGAAACACACCATTTACTATTGTCATTGCCAGCACCTTAAAATGTATTTTTTGTATCACAATATATTTCTTGGCATGAGGAAGTAAGCATTCATGCATTTGAAAATAGGTTTGTCAGACCATTTTTGATTATGGTGCAAGTCTTCCATTTACATGTAATCTGATTTAAAATAAATTAAAATTATTTAGTTATATTGAAATGGGCTAATTACATTGGGCACAACACTTTATTAGTAATTTTTAAATGAAATTGGATCCAAAAGCTTTTTAAGGACAGTGTGTTCTTTCGCTCGAGTGTCAGACGATGTAGCTCGCTGTTGTCGTCGTCCAACATGTTGATAGAATTGTCCCTAGACGCGTCACAGAGTGCATCGCGTCGTCGCTTCCAGGGATCGCCACGAGGAGGCTTCTGTCATGATCCCCAAGGACAGTGTGTGACAGAACCAGATTACTTTTTGCTGTATTTTTGAAGATCCAGAAAGGATCACATTTAGCAGGAACTCGCAGGAAAGTTGAATTCACCCTGTCCTGATTGCTAGTGGTGGTCATGTTTATAGATTTGACAATCTAATACGAGAGATTATCGTAATTGAACATTCTACTGCATGTTTTATTTTATGTCAAAAATAAACTTTATTCATAAATGTATCCTAGAATTACAAGCAGAACATGGCTTGCTTTACATTCATAATGTCGTCAAGTCTATTCATTCATGGTGTTATCAATAGAATTTGGTGTCATCAGGTTAATACATTAACCATATAACCATTACAGCACGGAAACAGGCCATCTCGGCCCTTCAAGTCCGTGCCGAACATTTTTTTAAATTAAAAAAAAAAAAAATACTTCCCCCTAGTCCCATCTACCTGCACGCAGGCAACCCTCCATTCCTTTCCCGTCCATATACCCATCCAATCTATTTTTAAAGGATAAAATCGAACCAGCCTCCACCACTTCCACTGGAAGCTCATTCCACACAGCTACCACTCTCTGAGTAAAGAAGTTCCCCCTAATGTTACCCCTAAACTTCTGTCACTTAATTCTCAAGTCATGTCCCCTTGTTTGAATCTTCCCTACTCTCAATGGAAAAAGCTTATCCACGTCAACTCTGTCTAACCCGCTCATAATTTTAAAGACCTCTATCAAGTCCCCTCTTAACCTTCTGCGCTCCAAAGAATAAAGACCTAACTTGTTCAACCTTTCTCTGTAACTTAGTTGCTGAAACCCAGGCAACATTCTAGTAAATCTCCTCTGTACTCTCTCTATTTTGTTGACATCCTTCCTATAATTAGGCGACCAAAGTTGTACTCCATACTCCAGAATTGGCCTCACCAATGCCTTGTACAATTTTAACATTACATCCCAACTTCTATATTCAATGCTCTGATTTATAAAGGCCAGCACACCAAAAGCTTTCTTTACCACCCTATCTACATGAGATTCCACCTTCAGGGAGCTATGCACAGTTATTCCTAGATCCCTCTGTTCAACTGCATTCCTCAATTCTCTACCATTTACCATGTACGTCCTATTTTGATTTGTCCTGCCGAGATGTAGTACCTCACATTTATCCAGCATTAAACTCCATCTGCCATCTTTCAGCCCACTCTTCCATGTATGTACAGAGCATCAGAGCCACTCATCTCTTTTCCAAAGGGCCCAACATGCACTGTTGACACAAGCTGCTCTAATCTTGAGCAAAAATAATAACGCTGGAGGAACTTAGCGGGTCATGCAGCATCTGCGGAGGGAATGGACAGATGAAGTCTCTGGTCGGTTCCTTTGGTCTGAAGAAGTTCCCGACCTGAAATGTCGTCTGTCCAATCCCTCCTCCGATACAGCCTGACCTGCTGAGTTCATCCAGCACTTTATTTGATGCACAATGTGTTGCTGACTTGCTGGTGAGTGCCCTGCCTCCAGTTTGGTCCTTGAATTTAATGCTGACTCAAGAAATTTGAGGAGACCTGTTCATAAGATGTATTAAGAGCAAAGAATTGAAGAGTTTAATTGTTATGGACAAGGGTGAAACCGATCTCTAACTTATTTAAAAATGGAACTTGTCTCAGCTTTAATCAAAAGTGTAATCTGAATCTACTAGGCATTTGCATAATTAAAATGGTTTTGATATTTTCTGAATTTCGATTACAAGAATGCAAGAATTACAAGAATGCAAATGTTGGTAACTTGTCAGAGTAATTAAACTAGCGAACACTCTAAAACTCCACGAGTTCTACATGAAATTTAATCACAATCATTTCTTCTATATTAACTACAGAAATTAGAGAAAAGATCGCTCCTGTCTATCGCGATCGCTGCTAATTAGACAAACCCTCCTCCACCCTAGTTGTCCTGCCAGTTCTATCGTTCGCAGCCATATCCCTTTGTCATAATTTCTTCCACAGCCAACAATGGACCATTGTGTGTTCCACCTTTCCTTGGTCATCGGAGTCCGCTCTGATTTATGCTGAATCTTTTCATACCTCTAGTTTCCCTCTCCCCTGACTCGACCCAAAACGTCACCTATTTCTTTTCTCCAGAGATGCTGCACGACCTGCTAAGTTATTCCAGCATTTTGTGTCTTATCTTCAGTGTAAACCAGCATCTGCAGTTCCTTTCTACACAAAATGTAACTGCTATTTAGTTTATTCAGCTGAATTGTGGCAAGGAGAACAAGTTTAATTATTTATCAGAATGAAACTCGGTAAATAATAAATATCCTTCAGTGAATGCCGGAGTCAAATATTGTTGAATCAGGAAGAAGGAGCATAAATATTTAAACAAATTGGTATCCTGAATTAATCTGGTGCCCTGCTTTTGCTTTCCAGTTAATTTTTGGCGTGTTTGGTCTGAACTACTAGCTACAATGACTACCTTGGATGATAAGATCCTTGGAGAAAAGCTGCAGTACTACTACAGCAGCAGCGATGATGAAGACAGCGATCGTGATGACAATGAACAAAAGACCATCAAAGATCCTGCGATTTCTGTGGGTGCGGAGGTCCGGGAGCGAAGTGCCATTAACACAGGTACTGATGAGAAATTGGAAATAGAAGTGTGCAGTGTACACTTACTGGTTGTAACGCTCATTTACTGGTTGTAACGCTCATCTTTAAATCTTTCATTTTGTATTATCCCATGCAGCTAGTTCAAACATCAACCAATGCAGATTACCGTCAAAATGTGTAAAAAATCTACGTGTTACTTTAGTAATTAATCAAAACAATATATTGAATTTCCAAGAAAAGATTTCCATGAAACACAATGATGCAAAAATAAAAAAATAAAATGCTGGAAATACTCTGGATATCAATGGTTGGGAGAAGAGAGATATCGTTTTTCAAGTCTTTGATATGATATGGGTTTTAAACCCAAATACGCTCTTTCCAAAGATGCAGCCGTACAGACTGAATATTACCAGCATTTCCTCTTTTTTATTTTCATGTTTCAGATCAATGACCTTTCATTAGAACTGGGAGAATTGATTGATTGAAAAGTACAACATGGAAACAGACCCTTCAGTCCACTGAGTTCACGCTGATCATTGATCACACATTCACACTACTTCTGTGTTATCCCATTTTCTCATCCACTCGCTGCACAGTAGGGGCATTGTATAGAGACCAGTTAACCTACAAACCCGCACATCTTTGGGATATGGGAGGTACTCGGAGCACCCTGAGGAAACCCACGCGGTCACGGTGAGAACGTGCAAACTCCTCACCGACAGACCCCGTGGTCTCTGGTGCTGGTGAGGCAGCAGCTCTACCAGCTGTGTCATTGCGCCACTGTACAGAGAAGAATTAGAGAAGTTTTCAATGCAGAGAATTTGCAGAGAAACCCTTCTTGGGTCATGACCCAAAACATCACTTATCTATGTTCTCCGGGAATGCTGCTGACACGCTGAGTTACTCCATCATTTTCTGTCTTTCCTTGGTAGACTAGCAACTGCAGTTCCTTGTTTCTACATTTTTATCATAATAGAATGTAGAATAGCTGTAGAATTGTTGAGGTTTATGCAGTTCTGTGTGGGACCTGAATTAATTAAGTATTAAAACAAAATCTTAATGTAGAACAAATACAGATCAGGAAGGCAAAACTGGTTCAGATATCAGAAGACAATGTCAAAATGGATACAGTGTTGTTTCTGCGACTGGAGATTTTTCCTTCAACAGCTGAAAGAATGGTCTGGACGTATGTTGGATGATAGGGCAACTCCTGCAGTGAATCTACTTCTTCATCCCCACAGACCAAGTGTGGGATCAACCCCTTCCTGGTGTCTTGTTCAGCCTGAGGCTCATTCCAGTCATTTGGGCAACTGCCCCAGAAACACTCACCAGGGTCTGTATTGCTGGAGGAGACCAGGTGTACGCTAAAGATGGGAGATTCCTCGCTCCCAGCCAGCACCCAGGGAAAAGGTTCACTAATGTGCCACAGACAGATCAGTGACTTTCTCCAGGGGATTCTATCAATCCAGCGATCTTCTGCCCTGCAGCATCAGTAGATGTAGCGGTTAGAGCTGCACCACCTGGACACAGATCTCATGAGTCGGGCCATTATCTGAAGTTGTCTGGATTCTGTTCGTCTAAGATGCTGAGAGTTTTAATTTCCTGGTGTCTCGCTTGTGGCTGCAGTCTGTGCCCCTGATTACAAAGTCCCCAATCACTATTGCTTGCCTGGACTTAGCCCTACCCTGCAAGATAGGAAGGAAGGAGATAGAAGGGAATTTGTATCTCATGTGTCTCTGTTCTGGCTCTTAAGCCTTCCCATTGGAGGAAAGCTCTTGGTGATAAACCTTAAAACTTGGTGATTTAAAATGCTTCTCTTTACCACCCTCCAAGGAAAACAAAATGTCCGATGTATCCACCATCAATCCAGCCCCTCATCCCCAGAATCATTTGTTAAATTTCTCCTGCACCCTGTGTAAAACCTTTCAGTCCTTCCTCATGTGTGCCACTCAGAATCGGACACAGCTCACTAGTTGTGACTGGCCCTGCATTTTGTTAAACCTACCGTGATATTCTAGTTGTTGTATTCTGGGCCAGCAATTTGTTTCTTGATAAAGTTTCTGAGGCGTTGCATTGTTGCATACAGAAACTGGCCCTTCAGCCCATCACATCCATGCTGACTTTGTTGCCCATCACACTAATCCCATTTACCTACTTTTGGGCTCTATCTTTCCATGCCTTGCCTCTCGTCATTCTACATCTCTCTTAAATAGTCATTTTATTTGAACCCTCATCCCTCATTCCAGACATCAAGCACTCTGCGGGAACTTTCCTGTCAGATCCACTTTAAATTTCCTCCCTCTCACCTTAAATATGTTCTCCTGTGTTTGACACCCCTACCGTGGGCAAAGTGGTTTTGCCTATCTACTATTTCTGTGCCTATCATAAACTTGCATATTTCCATCAGACCACCCCTCATCCTCCTCTGCTCCAGGGAAACAAGCCAGCCTATCCTCACTTCTATTTCCACAGGTTACGCACACATACCTCCAGATTTCTGTTCACGTATCTCTTTTCAATTTATGCCCTCTAGTTTATTACTGCTATTTATTCTTCTTGCCAAAATCTAATATCATGTTTCTCAGCTGCTCCCATTCCATCAGACTGCCAGTGACCCCAGGAAGATCAAAGCCTGCAGGTGTTGGAACCACTCAGCAGGTCAGGCTCTGTTTGTGACAGGAGAAACAGTCAATGTTTCAGGTGAACCGTCAGCGTTTCTTGAAGTCCTCATGGTTCACCGCACCCCCACGTTTTGTGTCAAGTTGATCTATGCATTTGCTTTACACCATTTACAGTCGCCTGGTCCCTATGTATAAGGCTGTGATAAACTGAATGCATTGCTTGTACTATGGTCTGGGTGACCAAAACATTGACTGAGTACTCAAGAGTTGATTGAACTGTACTGCATACTCAGTTGTTTAAAACGGCTAAGTATGCAGTACAGATGATCCATAATTTTATTCATTGGTTGTAAAATATTGTTTTTCCCCATACTCTAAACTTTCAGTTGGTGTTCGTAGAGCACAGAACAGCACAGGAACAGACCCTTCAGCACACATTATCTCTACTGAACATGATGTCAAGACCAACTCTTATCTGCCTGCACATAATCCATATCCATCCACTCCCTACACATCCATATGCCTATGCAAAAGTCTCTTCTATGTGCCTCCACTACCTGTACAACTTGTTGATTTGACATATAAAACAGAAGCTACTTTTCTCCATCTTTAGAAGAGCTTTAATTTTATTAATCAAAAACATTGCAACATATGCTTTGGTGTTTGATTAAACATGGCACGTTTAAAAGTAAATCGTTTATGTGCTGAGTATTGCTGCAAGCCTCTTGAACTTGTCAGATAAATGGGATCAACCAAATGTGTGGTTACTGGCTCTCACCGCAGGTCATTGTTTCTCATTGAAGTACATCATGCTCACTTTATTTTGCAAATAAATTTGCACTAATGATATATCCAGCTTTGGAGAAAACATGCTTGTATTTTAATAAAATTATCTTAGATTGTACATTGATCTAAAATTAAATTTCAGAACTACTTTCAGAGCTCTTGGGCCACCTGAAATAACGGAGCTACATTCGAACATACAATATGATAATACCCTCCTGACGGCTTGCGAATTGTAAAGCTTTCTCCAGTCTTGCCATCCAGCAGTGGTTGCTTTGGTTAAACCCCTTGCCTTGTGTCGGCCCCTCTTTGCACAGGTCCTAAAGGGGTCATAAATGACTGGCGCCGGTTCAAGCAGCTGGAAAACGAGCAGCGAGCAGAGCAACGTCGGGAGGTCCATCGGCTCATCAAGAAGCTCTCGATGAGCTGCCGCTCTCACTTGGATGACCAGAAGGAACTGCAGAGGCAGAGAGTGGTCCAGGAGAAAATCAACGGAAAGGTCAGCATGTACAAGCTGCTTGATCTTCCAAGCAGTAGTGCACATCCGCGGTCACGTTCTACCCCTGTCAATAGAAGTGGGCGCCAAGTGTTAATGCGGACATTTACTCTAGCGACAGGTCTCTGTAGAAATTAAAACTCTGATTTAAAGGAGGACTAAATGAGGAGGATTAATCCACATTTAACATTAGATCAGCTGCACTGAAGAAGGGTCTCGACCTGAAACGTCACCTGTTCCTTTTCTCCAGAGATGCTGCCTGACCCCCTGAGTTACTCCAACTTTTTGTATCTATCTTCGGTATAAACTAGTATCTGCAGTTTCTCTCTATCATAAAATGTAACCGAATGTCAAAAGAAACTGGTTGGGGTTTTGCAAGTTTTTTAAATGTTATTACTTGCGTTGTTATGCGGCTGAAACTTGCAAAAAGCATGTCTTGAATTCAGCCATATTCAAGGGGTTATGAATTGAAATGATGCTGCCTGGATATTTACCAGAATGCTGCTTGGATTAGAGGATATTAGTTACGAGGAAAGGTTGGGCAGACTTGGATTATATTCTCCTGAATGCCAGAGATTGAAGGGAAACCTGATAGAATATACAAAGTTATGATAGGCAGATAGGTAGACAGTCAGAACCTTGTTTCCCCAGTGCAGAAAGGATTACGTGGGCATAGCTTTAAGGTTTGAGGGCAAACTTTAAGCGAGATGTGTGGGGCAAGTTTTTTCTATACAGAGGGTGGTCGGTGCCTGGAACGTGCTGCCAGGGGTGGCGGTGGAGGCAAATATGATAGTGGTTTTTAAGCGGATTTTAGATAGGCACAGGGATATGCGGGGAATGGAGGGGTGTGGATCACGTGCAGGCAGGTGAGATGAATCTATCTTGGCATCCTGTTCGGCATGGATATTGTGGGTCAGTGACTGGTCCTTTTCTATATTCTATGGAAGCTAATGTCTTGCTGCCTCTCATTGTAGATGACGATGAAAGAGTGCAACATGTTGCATGAACAGGACGATGAATTGTTCCTGCAGCAGTACCGCAAACAGCGGATGGAGGAGATGAGGGAACATCTGTACAGCGGGAAGCGCTTTGAACAGATCTACGAGCTGACCAGCTCCCAGGACTTCCTGGACACCATCGACAAGGAGGAGAAGAACACTCTCATCATCGTTCACATATACGAGGACGACCTGGCTGGCTGCGACGCCATGAATGGGTGCCTGCTCTGCTTGGCCTCCGAGTACCCGTTTGTGAAGTTCTGCAAGGTCCGCAGCTCGGTGATTGGAGCCAGCGCCAGGTTCACCGACAACGCCCTGCCTGCTCTGCTGGTCTACAAGTGCGGTGACCTGATCGGTAACTTCGTGCGCATCACTGACCAACTCGGATACGACTTTTTCGCGGTGGACCTGGAGGCGTTTTTGCGGGAGTACGGTGTGCTGCCGGAGAAGGACGTGGTGTCACCCACCTCCATTCAGAGTGCTTCAGTGTCTCTCAGTGATGATAGCGACCTGGACGTTGACTAACCGACTGTCCCAGAGCCAGTTCCTCGTGAGGCAGGGCTTAGTGTGTTTCCAGAGCCAAGTCCCCCAAGTAGCCTGCCTCTGAATTACATATCTGGACTGCTGATTTGAGGAGGCGCTTATTTTTATTTACATTGCTGAGAGTGTGCTGAGAATATTAACCAGACCAGCACACCCTTATTTGGACCAAGGTGATTTTTGTAGTCCCCAGTTGTGACCCTGTCAGTTTAGACTTGTCAAGTGTCCACTCCTCCCCTCTCCAAACACACCTCAGTCATCGCGACTGGAGCCACCCCTACACGCTAACCAGCATAGGAATGGTTCCAAGTCGGCACTGAAGTGTCAGACTATGCACTGGAGGAAGCCCAGCTAAATCTATAGTTAGAACCCCTCCCCCCCCCCCACACCCGTACAGAGGTTTGCAAATAATGAAAACCTATTTTGTTTTTGACTAGCTAAAATAGATTTGTGAATTTTACTGTAAATAATTTATATTCTCATCGTTTTTCTGAATCTAATCATTATAATAATATCTGCTTTCTGGCCTCTTCTAAATTTTAATAAATCACAGCTAAACCAGATTGTTACTTTTCTAACCACTTCTTCAATGGGTCCTGGATGTAACAGAGGCTTGTGAGTCACTTTTGCTTGTAGAGATGCCCCTGGTTCTCCAGTTGAGAGAGCATGTTGAATCCTGCCTCAGTTCTGCATATTTCTACCTCCTCAGTTCCTCCACGGTTCCTGGGTGCTTACTTGCAATATAGTAACTTGAGATGAATTTTGCTTTATGCCATTCAACTCGTTTACATTCTAAACCTGAAAAAAATGTAAGCCACGTTTTACTTTACCCCCCAAAAACTTTAATTTCTTTCTGCAAGTCACACTGAAGCACGGTTATGTAGCGTTATTTGTCTGTAGTTTGTGTTAATCTAAGACCCGACGTTAACTGTACATTGTACACACAGTTCAGTGAATTATTAGCATGGCAGCTGAGATTTTATAGGCTGTTTTAACAAGCTGTTTGCTTGCTCAACATTTGTCAGGATCTTTTGTAGAACCACAATTCTGTGATGTTTAAAATATCGATTTGAACTTTTACTACATTGCTTGTTGAGACTGACTGCACTGCATTTTATGTAGTTACATTGATAAAGGGAATGTACCTTTGTTTCTCATTGTCTCCTAATCTAATAAAAAAGAAGTAAAATGAATGGGTTTGCTTTTATTCTTTACAATTCAGAGTTTTTCTCTGAACTTACTTAACAGATTCTGTCCAGTTTTCCTTCCTTATCAAATGAGTCATATCCACAGCCTCTGATATGGGGATAGAAAGCAGAGGTGCCACATTCCTTTGCACTTATCAAGTCTGATCTTGGCAGAAAGATGATACGCATTTCTTATTTTCTCACTTTATGCCCAAGTGTCCTGGTGGCACTGCGAGTGTATGGGGATATCGATCTTCTTCTTGCGTATGGCGTGCACAGCCTAAAGTTGTAGGACAACTTGTTCTATTTGATCTTATTTGATTGTGCACACCAGGTTGATTGCATTCGTTGAAACAGGGCGGACCACGTGAAGGTTGCAATCTCCCACCCCGGGATATCGATGATGTGGGGGTCAGCCTGGCCCAGCTGATGGTCGCTTCATGGTCATCTCTGCGGGCCAATGTTGGACTGCGATCCATGTGCTCGCTCATCCAGCCGCTGTAGGGCGTCCATCTATTGCTTGGTCTTCCCGTCCCCACACCATGACCTGTGGCCCTGCAACCTCCCATAGCCACCCCTCCGCTTCTGTCCCCACGTACTACTCCGAACTGACCGCAAGACTAGGGCGCTGTGCCAAGGACGTAGGAGATAAGCAACCACTGATGCTGAGGTAATATGTAAGAACCAATGAACACATGTGTAGGAAAGAACCACAGATGCTGGTTTAAATCGAAGATAAAATCGAAGATAAACACAAAAAGCTGGAGTAACTCAGCGTTTGGAGTTGCGAGTGTTGTGCTGAGGAGTTTAGTTTAGAGATACAGTGGCTTGCAAAAGTATTCATACCCCTTGAACTTTTCCACATTTTGTCACGTTACAACCACAAACGTAAATGTATTTTATTGGGATTTTATGTGATAGACCAACACAAAGTGGCGCATAATTGTGAAGTGGAAGGAAAGTGATACATGGTTTTCAAATTTTTTTACAAATAAAAAACTGAAAAGTGCAACTGCAACTGCAAACCTACCAAGACATGGCCGTCCACCTAAACTGACAGGCCGGGCAAGGAGAGCATTGATCAGAGAAGCAGCCAAGAGGCCCATGGTAACTCTGGAGGGGCTGCAGAGATCCACAGCTCAGGTGGGAGAATCTGTCCACAGGACAACTATTAGTCGTGCACTCCACAAATTGGGCCTTTATGGAAGAGTGGCAAGAAGAAAGCCATTGTTGAAAAAAAGCCATAAGAAGTCCCGTTTGCAGTTTGCCACAAGCCATGTGGGGGACACAGCAAACATGTGGAGGAAGGTGCTCTGGTCAGATGAGACCAAAATTGAAGTTTTTGGCCTAAATGCAAAACGCTATGTGTGGCGGAAACCTAACACTGCACATCACCCTGAACACACCATCCCCACTGTGAAACATGGTGGTGGCAGCATCATGCTGTGGGGATGCTTTTCTTCAGCAGGGACAGGGAAGCTGGTCAGAGTTGATGGGAAGATGGATGGAGCCAAATACAGGGCAATCTTGGAAGAAAACCTGTTAGAGTCTGCAAAAGACTTGAGACTGGGGCGGAGGTTCACCTTCTAGCAGGACAACGACCCTAAACATACAGCCAGAGCTACAATGGAATGGTTTAGATCAAAGCATATTCATGTGTTAGAATGGCCCAATCAAAGTCCAGACCTAAATCCAATTGAGAGTCTCTGGCAAGACTTGAAAATCACAGACGCTCGCCATCCAATCTGACTGAGTTTGAGCTATTTTGCAAAGAAGAATGGGCAGAAATTTCAGTCTCTAGATGTGCAAAGCTGGTAGAGACATACTCCAAAAGACTTGCAGCTGTAATTGCAGCGAAAGGTGGTTCTACAAAGTATTGACTCAGGGGGGCTGAATACTTTTGCACGCGACACTTTTCAGTTTTTTATTTGTAAAAAAATTTGAAAACCATGTATCATTTTCCTTCCGCTTCACAATTATGCACCACTTTGTGTTGGTCTATCACATAAAATCCCAATAAAATACATTTACGTTTGTGGTTGTAACGTGACAAAATGTGGAAAAGTTCAAGGGGTATGAATACTTTTGCAAGTCACTGTAATTGTTGAAACAGGCCCACCGAATCCACTCCCACACATTAGGATCAATTTACAGAAGCCAATTAACCTACAATCCTGCATCTCTTTGGAATGTGGGAGGAAATTGGAGCACCATGCAGTCACAGGGAGAACATACAAACTTCACACACACAGCACCCAGAGTCAGGATCGGTGCTAGGACTCTGGTGTTGTGAGGCAGCAGCTCTTGTGCCCACTAATATTGTGTGGTAGAGGAAATGGGTAAACAAAACACGGGTGAGCAAAAGGAGGAAGACTGACTGAACTTTATTGCCTTCCATCACAGTGATCACTGTGATGAATGTTTATGTTAAGTTCCATCGTTCTTTTTAATTGTGTTGTGTTCCTTTAATTGATATTTTGGTAACTCAAATATCACTGTACCTTAATTGGTACATGCGACAATAAATGTGAACCTGATTCTGAAATGGGGAAACTCAAACCTGCCTTCAGGACTCCTCACCTTGTTGCATGCCACACCTTCAAACTTATTTTGTCACGATTCATTCACTGAACGAAGCTTACAACTCAGGAGTAAACCTTTGGTCCGCTGCCTGTGAACAATTTAAAAAAAAAAGCTTTGCTCAGAATCCAAGGTAAGAATGATTCAGTGTGACTGGGAAATGGCAAGGGTATTAAAGGACGTGTGTGTAGGAACCTGGAAGTTTAATACGAGTGCTGCACGTGACAAGTTTCTGCGCATGTTCCTTTTGTATAAACCTTGAATAAAGTTCTAAGTCAGTTATCGATATAAAAATTGTCCACATATTCTTAGGTAGTCCATCAAAATGGAGGAGCAACTGATTCCACTCTGGTCCTGTGGGTTCCTAACTGGGCAGGAGATCGGAGACGGTGAGCAGATGGAAAGCTTGTGAATGGGTTCACTCCTGCCGCAATACAACGTCACCCATTCCTTTTCTCCAGAGATGCTGTCTGACCTCAGTTACTCCAGCTTTTTGTGACTATCTTCGGTTTAAACCAGCATCTTCAGTTCCCACACACGGGAATTAGAAACATAGAAGATAGGTGCAGGAGAAGGCCATTCGGCCCTTCGAGCCAGCACCGCCATTCATTGTGATCATGGCTGGTCATCCACAATCAGTAACCCGTGCCTGCCTTCTCCCCATACCCCTTGATTCTGGATCCCAGTGATCCAGAAATCTAAATCCCCGCTCCCTGCGCCAACTCCTCAGACACACATTCATTTCCCCTATCTTCCTGTTCTTACCTTCACTAGCACAAGGTACTGGAAGCAATCCTGAGATCACTACCCTGGAGGTCCTGCTTTTCAATCTCTCACCTAATTCCCTAAACTCGTGTTGCAGTACTTCCTTCCTCTTCATACCTATATTGTTTGTGCCAACATGCACAACAACCTCCGGCTGCTCCCCCTCCCTCTTGAGGATGCCGTGCAGCTGCTCCGAGACGTCCTGGACCCTTGGCACCATACTGAAGTCTCGCCTGTTTCCGCACCTGTCCGCACCTCTGACTATCGAGTCGACCACCACTATGGCTCTGCCCGATGTCACTCTTCCCTGTTGAGCTTCAACACTAGGGTTGGAGTCACAGCCCAGGCAGCCACACAAACTTGACGTATTGTCTGCCCCGACAGCTCCCAAGGCGCTGTACCTGTTTTCAATAGGTATAGGTCTCCAGTACTCCTGCACATTCATTCCTCGTCTGTCATATGTAGAGCCAGGATGTTTAGGCTCTAAAAATCTCTGAAATAGGCCGGCAAAAAGGCATAATAAAATTACAAAAAAGGCACGAAAAGGCATTTATTGACAAAAAAGGCATTTATTTCCACCACCAAAATATGGTTTAAAATGATAATTATAAAGTTATACTACATTAAATGACCAAAGTTGTCTGGTTGCACATAACTACCAGTATTTTTTCAAATTATCTGGTGTTAATCTATGCCGTCTGTCTGACAGAATATGCTACAGTTGTGAAAAACTTCTTTCTACCCCAGCTGAGGTCACTGGTGCATACCTGAAACAAGCTACAGACTCTACATTCATGTCGATATCTTGTGCATTACAACTACCTTTGAGAACTTTAGCTGTTTTGTATTTCTTCAAGATCTTTGTTAGCTAAAATCACCCTCTCACATTTTCCTTGTATGTCTTCACCTACATCACCAGGAACTTTAAGTACAAAGTACAGCAAGTGAAGATGTAAACAACTGAGCAATAGTTCAGCTCTTTGACTTCTCCAATACTTCCGATGTCAAGAAATACTCCTTTGATGGTTGACCAGCCTCCAGTACCAATGACTACATTGGCAACAAGTCTCCCCACAGCATCAGTTATCTCGTCTATTGAGATCCTAATTATGTTGCATGCAACTTCATCTCTAATTTTCTGCACAACAATGTTGAAGTTGCTGTCAACATAATTTTTCCGTAATGATGATTCGCTTGGTATACGTTCCTCTGTGTATTTCTCTAAAAAACCTCTGAGAGATTTGTTTTCCAATTTCCACAGTGGAATTCCAGCATCAATGAATGCGTTGCACAGATCACTCGAAAACTCAGATTTGCGATTGGAGCCAGCAGTAAATGTTGTGAGGAGACAAGCTTGGGTATTTCCTACCTTCTGTTTCTCTGCCACCAACTTGTGTTTAGCTGTCTGTACATGCACGGAGATTAAATATTTTTTCTCATGATTCACTTCTTTCTCACATGCGTTGCAAAACAGCACACAGTTGTCTGTAGAGAATATATCACTCCCGTACACTCTCACCAAATCGTTCAGTTTTTTACAAGGCTTGTTGACGCTTGCAGGGGTAGATCCTACAGGAGCGGGGATGCAGACCTCTACAGGCAGGCCAAGTACAAGCTGAGAAGAGGAATCAGAGCTGCCAAGGAAAGGTACTCTGAGAAGTTGAGGAGCAAGTTCTCAGCAAATTACTCTTCTTCAATGTGGAAGGGCTTGCAAGTAATCACAAGCTACAAGAGGAAAAAACCCCGCTCCTTGGACAATCATCAGCTGACCAAGGACCTGAACGAGTTCTACTACAGTTTCGATAAACAGAAACAACCCTGGTAACTCCAGGCAACACTTCACACCTACTCACAACTTTTTTGACTCCAGTTTGAAAAGACTAGATCCTTCCCCACCTACTCCTCACCACTTCACCACTTCACAACTACTTAAAGCATGACTCCAGTCTGTAGGTATGTTACAAAACTTACCTTCAGCGGCACTGCAGTTCGGTCACTGGCCGTGCGCGCGACTTTGGCGCCTTTGAGAGGGGGACAGGTTTAAAATGCCGTTTTTCTCCAGCCTGTTGAAATCGATCTTTGTCAGTGTTTAGCTGCTGAAGAATAATCGCTCTGACATCCGTTTAAAAAAGTTTATTAAAATTAACGCTGGATAATTTAATAGCAGGAGTAAATTAAAAATCATCTTCTAAAGCCGTCAATGCCGACAACGGGACGGATCTCACGTACGGGACAAAGCAAGGTACCCCGTTTATTTTTACATATAAACGTCCTTCTTAGGATGCCTTTAATCAAAATTTCAAGTTGCGAAAAGGTGATTTATTCCCCATACGAACCGGCAGTATTTTTCCTGCCGATATGGGGTTTAAATTCACCGCAAATGCAACGTTTCAATCGATCGCGTTCCACAAAATCCCACTCGCAAGATGATTAAAATGGCCATTAATTTACGGGAATTAAACACTAGATTCCTTCCATTTGGCCTATAAATTCATGACAATGAGATTTAAAAATCATGTTACATTGTGAATTCTTGTGTGAATGTTATTTGGACACTTAGGCTATTTAAAAATGTTAACCTTTTCTTAAGAAATGGATACATGTTTAGATCTAGTAATTGAATTTTGTAATTAGCTACAATTAGGTAACTAACTAATTATATGCTTTAATTTCAGGTCATCCAAGTAAGATTGTTTCATATTTGTTTCAGAATGCTTCAATCTATAATAACTGAAAATTTCATTCAGTTCTCTTAATTTTTAAGAAAGTTATGGGCTTTTGACTGTCCTCGATCACAGCTTTTGAGTTGTCAATGGAAAAGCAATAAGGAACAAGATGCAAATTTCCGAGTATGAAAATGGCCATAACTTTTTTAATACTGAAGATATGAAAGTGAATTAGGTGTCAAATTAAACTTATTTTTATGCTTTATCTGATGGGATAAATTGCAGACTTGATATTTAAAATCTCAAAATTTTGTAACAGTCTGCAAAGACTGGACCCTTTCCCACGCACCCCTCTCCAACCACCACTTAACACCCACTTAACACCCCGGTGGTGTAAATTTTCTTGTAAGTTATGTTAAATCGGAAAAAAGGCTGGTTTAGGCACTCAATCGTGAAAAAGGCATTATTTTCCTGAAATCATCAGAAAAGGCATGAAAAGGCACATGGCATAATCCTGGCTATAGTCATGTTTTCAGTTTGTTCCCCAATCTTTTGTCGCCAATTAACACCAAATGTCTGCTTATACGTCTTAATTCACACGGACCCCAGCTGAAGTGGAACTGAATCATGATGTGTATTATATTAAGTACAATGGTCAGTTTTCCCCATCGACACTTTAACCATCAGATTCTCAAATCACCTTTTCTGGATACACAACGGCAGAAAACGTGCCTGTTTCCTCGTGATTTCACAACGCAATGATCTAACAAATCTTACACTCTAGGACCCTGCCTGTCTGGTGGTGGAAAGCTCATCGGCTCTGCCCGGCTCCGATCCCTGATACCACGCTGGGCTCAGAGCCACACGACCCCGGCTCTGTGTCCTGACATCTGGCGGGGCTGAGAGTCACAGGGCGATCAATGCCATGGATCGGAATCGCAGCCACGTTGGTGAATGAAAGGCTGTTTCCTGATGCAACCTGACACCCAGAGGCCAGATCTGGTCATTCCAAGTTAGCGCTCGGCAAGTGTTGCTTCCTTTTAAGGAAAATATGCAAATGTGGAGCGAAAGATAAGCATGAAAGTATACAAATACATGAATGGCAAAAGGAAATATATGAAGATCACTCATCGTCTAGACCGGTAGTAACAACCAAAGCCTTAAGATAATAAAGTTCTACCTCGCCGTAACATAAAGGAGTAGTGTTAGTCGTTGGTAGTGTGTGAGCGACGAATTTCAAGCATAATTACCTGGCAGGGGAGAGACCGTGATCAAAAAGGTGGTTCTCCCAGGACGAGGCTATCCCATTGCAGCTTATTAGAACAGTTCTGGCGGTCCCTTGGGGACAAGGGCCGTGGATCGCAGAGCGGAATCGGTGAAGAGGAGTCGGTCGGCTGCGGGCTTAGAGGTGGATCTATGCTGGTTGGGCAACCAACCTAACACCTCATTCAGCCACAATGGCAGCAGCAACTGGAGCGGGAGTACATGGGTATCCGCAATACCCTGAGAATCAGCGTTGAGGACCTCAGCAAGGGGGCCTGCAAATTTGAGGCCAAGGACATCTACTGCCTCCAGGACTTCCCGGGTAACGGATACTTTGACGTTACCTTCAAGTATCCGACGGGATGGCAAAAGTTGTTGGACGACTTCCGGGAGAAGGGGAATGAAGCTCCGCTGTCGCTGCTGAAAGTGCAGCCGCTCTTTACTCTCCCCACCCAGAAGGAAAGGATGATCACGGTGCACAGGTTTAACCCACATGTGCCCATAGTGGATGTCCTTACCTTCCTTGCCCGTTATGTCGAGGGAACAGGGAGCTGCGTGGACGTGAAGGACCTGCATAGGATCTGGACGAGCAAGCGGCAAGTCAAGGTAAAGCTGAGGGTGGACAAAGACGGAGCATTCCTCCACCCTCCCTCGGTTTTCGCAATTGGAGGAAACCGAGGATACATGAGCTACGTGGGGTAGCCCAGGCTGTGCAGGAAATGCAACAAGCCTGGGCATGTGATGGCCCAATGCAGTGCAGTTGTCTGCAAGAACTGCAGGACGGAGGGCCATGAGACAAAGGACTGTCAGGCCAGCAAGAACTGCAACCTGTGTGGGGAGACAGGCCACCTTTACAGGGCTTGCCCTAAAAGAGCCTGCACCTATGCACAGGCGACAAGAGGGGCTGCTGCCAGCACCCCCAGGGTGGGTGAGACACCCCTCACCACTGCCAAGACTGCAGCAGAAAGGGGGAACAAGGACGAGGACAGCCCGACCACCTCGAGCCACCAAGTGCCTGAAGGAGACCCCCAGCACCCTGCCCAGGAGGGAGAGTCGAAGGAGGAGGGGGTACTGCAGGAGAAATGGACGACGGTGACGTACAAGAAGCACCAGAGGTTTCAGCCGAAGGAGCCGAGGTTGGAAAGGGCTGGTGAGTCCAAAAATAAATCACACAAAAGATCTCTCTCCCTGACAGAAGGCAGCAACCTCTCCTCGTCGGAGTTTGAGGCGACCGAGAAGTCCCAACGATGGAGGCAGAGGAAGAAAACGGGGGAGGAAAAGAGGAAGGCCATGCCGACCATCCCCCAGCCCCAGGAGACCGAGAGCAGAGCAGCGGCCGAGGGGCTTCAGCCCCTGGAGACCGGGATCATCGCAGCGGCCGATGGGGCCCAGCTCCGGGCAACTGGGAGCATTGCAGCGGCCGATGGGCCCCAGCTCCGGGATACCGGGAACAGCGCAGAGGCAAATGGGCCCCAGCTCCGGGATACCGGGAGCAGGGAACCAGCCACCGTGCCCCAGCTACAGGAGACGGAGGAAGCAGCGCGCCCAGAAGGGTGGAACGAGTAGGCTCCCCCCAACGACACCTTGGGTTACGCAACGGGAAACCCACCTCATCGAGGATGCCGGTACTGGGTTCCTGAGCCCAGGAAAGCTGAGGCAATTCACCGAAGCGGTGGGCATGAGGGGACACGAGAATGGTCAGTAACTCTAAAGACAATGGAGCTAAAACTGGCATCTTTAAACGTGCGCAGTATAAAGAGCACTGGGCGATGTGTTAGTGCCTTGCAGTACCTGGCCAAGGTCAAGGCAGATGTGACTTTTCTCCAGGAGTGCGGGCTGCCGCACCTCCGCTGCTATCGGAGGTGGTCGCGATGGTGGCCCCACGGACTGTCGGTGTGGTCGGGGGGGCAATGACTGTCGCGCTTCCGGCCTGGGGATCTTGCTGCGGGGAGGGAACTTCGCCATCACTGAGGTCAGGGAGGTGGTTGGGGGGCGTCTCCTCGTGGTGGATGATGTGTACTGTGGTTCTCCGCTCCGGCTGATTAATGTGTATGCCTCACCCATGCAGAGCGAGCGGCTGGCCGTTCTCCAGCAGCTCCCAGTGCTGCTGGCCACGTCCCGGCAGCTCGTTCTGGCCGGTGACTTCAACTGCATCATCGATGCGGCTGGACGATCCGGCAGAGCCGACAACAGACTGGACAACACGTCCAAGTTCCTGATGGAGACGGTAAAAGACGCAAAGCTGCATGATGCCTTCAGCAACCCTGCAGGCGGGGCCCAGCCGCGGTTCACCTGGTCGAGATCGGACGGTTTAGCCCGATCCCGGATAGACTTTGTCTTCACGACGAAGGCCGTCACGGTGAGACACACCGAGCTCACGCCGGTGTTCTTCTCTGACCACTGCCTCCTTCAGGCTTCCTGTCAACTACAGGAGGACCAGAAAGCAGGCAGGGGGACGTGGAAGTTAAATATGAAGCTGTTGACCCCAGAGAACGTTGAGGAGCTAAAGAGGGACTACGCATGTTGGAGAACGGTGAGGCTCCTCTTTGACTCCCCGACACTCTGGTGGGAAGCAACCAAGGAGAACATTAAGAGGTTCTTCATAGTTAAAGGGGTTCAGAGAGCAAGACAGAGTCAGAGGGAATTGTGCCAACTCCAGACAGATTTGCAACAACTGCTCCTTCTGCAGTCGAGTGGGGTGGATGTGAGGGAGGAACTTAGAGAGGTGAAGGACCGGCAAGCTCGGCTCTTTACCTCTGAATCCTCCAAGATCATCTTCCGATCCAGGGTCCGCCATGTGGAGCAGGATGAGACGTGCTCACGTTACTTCTTCCATAAGGTTCACAGGGGGAGCTCTGTGATGAACAGCCTTAGGGAAGAGGACGGCTCGGTAACATCCTTGCAGACGGATATGCTGAGGATATGCACATCCTTTTACACGGATTTGTATGACAAAAAGGCCACAGACAGCACCGCCTCCCAGAACTTCCTGTCCTCTATCACGGAGGTCTTGGAGGACAGCAAGCGGGAGAGTCTGGACCAACCACTGACCCTAGAGGAGCTGACTGGCTCCATCCGTTCCTTTGACTCGAGTAAAACTCCCGGAAGTGATGGCTTACCGGCCGAGTTGTATTCGGCTCTGTGGGACTGGGTGGGCCCGGACCTGCTGGAAGTGTACAACGACATGCTTCTAACCGGCAGCATGACTCGATGAGGAAGGGCAGCATCACCCTAATCTACAAGCAGGGGGAGATGAAGGACATAAAGAATTGGAGGCCCATAACACTGCTGAATGTAGATTATAAGATCCTGTCTAAGGCCATCGCCAACCGGGTCAAGTCTGCTCTGGGACAGGTGATCCACCTGGACCAAACCTGTGCGGTACCTGGCAGGAAAATCTCAGACAGCCTAGCGCTGCTGAGAGACACCATCGCCTACGTGCAGGACAGACAGGTGGATGCCTGCCTAGTCAGCTTGGACCAGGAGAAGGCCTTCGACAGGATATCGCACACGTACATGAGGGACGTGCTCTCCAAAGTGGGTTTTGGGGAGGGAATCCGAAATTGGATCAAACTGCTCTACACCAATATCCGTCGTGCAGTCCAAATCAATGGGTGGGAATCAGACAGTTTCCCTGTAAGGTCTGGAATCAGGCAGGGGTGCCCTCTCTATCCTGTCTTGTTTGTCTGCTGTATTGAACCTTTTGCCGAGTCCATCAGGAAGGATGCGAGCATAAGAGGAGTGACATTGCCAGGCAGTGGGGGCATTCAAGTCAAAACCTCCCTGTACATGGACGATGTCGCTGTCTTCTGTTCGGATCCAGGGTCGGTCCGCAGACTGATCAGTTTGAGTCGGCCACGGGAGCCAGGGTGAACCGCAGGAAGAGCGAGGCCATGCTCTTTGGCAACTGGCCCGACCAAACTTCTGTCCCCTTCACCATCAAGCCTGATTTCTTGAAGGTGCTGGGGATCTGGTTCGGGGGGGCTGAGGCGTGTAACAAGAATTGGCTGGAGCGGATAGTCAAGGTGGGGAAGAAGCTGGAGCTGTGGAAGCAACGCTCCCTCTCCATAACCGGAAAAAAATTGGTCATCAGGTGTGAGGTGCTCTCGGGGCTGCTGTACTTGGCGCAAGTGTGGCCTGTCCCTCCCTCCAACGCCACAGGGATCACCCGGGCCGTCTTCCAGTTCATCTGGGGGTCAAGGATAGACCGGGTGCGACGGGCCACAATGTACAAGTCAGCAGACAACGTGCCCAACGTCGCCCTCACCCTGATGGCCACCTTTGTGTGTGGCTGCATCAGGCGGAGTGTAGAACCAAGGCACGTGGGCACCAAGTGTCACTACCTGCTGAGGTTCTACCTGTCCCCGGTGTTGCGAAGGATGGGCCTGGCGCAGATGCCGTGCATTGTGCCAGTCAGCTGGACATTGCCGCCCCATCTGTCGTCTGTGGAAAGGTTCTTCCGGACCAACACCTTTGACCACATGTCCATTGGGCAGTGGTCAGCACGGAATGTCCTGCAGGCACTGCAGGGAAAGGACTCGATGGATCCGGTGGCATGGTTCCCAGAGCAGACTGCCCAGCTTGTCTGGCAAAATGCCTCATCGCCAGAACTCACCAACAAGCACCAAGACCTGGCTTGGCTGGTGGTGAGGGGAGCCCTCCCAATCAGATCGTTCCTGCACCGTCGGAACCTCACTACCAGCGCACGCTGCCCTCGGGACGGCTGCTATGGCGAGGAGACGGTTGCCCACCTCTTTGCAGAGTGTGGATTTGCAAAAAGAGTCTGGAGAAGTATGCAAGGGTCCCTGGAACGCTTTATCCCAAACAGCTCCGTCACAGAGGACTCATTCAGAGACTGACATCGAGTGCTGCTGGAGGGTCATCAACTCGGTGAAAGATGCTCTTTGGTCTGCCCGAGCGCTGTTCACCACCCAGCAGAGCGAGATGTCCGTCAAGGAATGTTGCCGACTGGCCCGCTGCAGACTGCAGGAGTACGTGCTGAGGGACGCACTGAAGCTTGGTGCAGCCAACGCCAAGGCTCGGTGGGGGAGGGCCACAGTCTAGGGTCCTTCCGCTGCTGGACATGGGGGGCACAGTATGGTGGAGACGCCCCTCAAAATAAGGGAAGTTATCCCACGCCAGGGGGCCACATGAGTGGGGGATGGATCTGTGGAATTGGAAAAATGTATTAACTGCATTGAACAATTTGTATAGCCTCCGAAAATGTCGGATGAATGTTTCGCACGGTTCACGTATTGTATATATTTATTACTTGAATAAAGTCTATTTTTAAATATTTTAAAAAAGGTTCTCCCAGGACAAGGCTATCCCATTGCACTTCGGGTGTGCTGACGCCTGCGATGTCCCCAAATGCGGGATACTCGACTGCTAAATTTGTGGTAGTGGGGAACTGCGTTCGCGCTCTCCCCTGATTTTTCAAACTAAAAACAGAATAAAATGCTTTTATAGAAACAATTTCCAAGGTGTAATGCGGTTTTATTTTGAGGCGACTATCTTTACAAGTTTTTTTCTCAACGTCATTAATTTTTCTATCTTTTAAAATTTATTTCTCGTCATTCTCATATCTTTCATCAGCCTCTTCCACCAATTCTGTGTTCCCTGGACGCATCAGAACACACACCATCCCAAAGACTCTACCTCCACTTTGAAGTGTCATGAGCCAGACCTACCCAGGGATTCAGTGCGGATATTAAGAGATTTTCCAACAAAACCACAGGAGTAACTCAGTGATAAGCGAGTTCGGTATTCCACAAAACGCAAGAAATCATGGGATTTGTCAAAGGTCATTCACCATAAAGCAAAAGCGAACGAAGCGCTAACTGTGTATTCATGATATACGTGTAAAAATATATTTAATCTGAGGAACAGGGTTGCCAGGTAGCGGGAGAACGGGGTGTAACAGCGAGATAGAGGGGGCAGATGCGAGTGGGAGACGGGGTGGGGAGACTGGACCAGCGGAGAGATATTCTCAGCAGCCAGGATCGAACCCGGGTCCCCGGCACCGCAAACGCTGCCGAACTGCCACTGGACCGTCCCCGTCTCCCCCCCCTCCCCTGTAGTGTCCCATCCCCGTCTGGGGGGTGGCCGGAGACGTCCGGGGTGACCCCGGAGCAGCGACGGCCCATAGCCAGCACGGAGAAGAAGCGCCAAACCCAGCTCAACTCTGACTGCCTCGCCAGGCCAACCGACAGCCCCGGACCGACGAGACAGTAGCCCGGAGCAGCGGCGGCCCGCAGGCCGGGGAACGGCCCCCCCCTGGAGCCAGAGCCAGCGCCTTCTACCCACGCCGGCTGCAAGCCCGGCCCGACACCTCCGGCCGCCACCGACAGGAACGGGATACCCGGGAGGGGACGGGGACGGCCCAGCAGCTACTCAACAGCGCCCGCAGCGCCGGAGACCATGGACCCCGACCTCACTCACTCACCGAAACATAAAGCAATAAAAACTACAAAACAATCTTAGCTTTCAACAAAGGAACAATAAATACAACTAATTCATAGTTTGAAAGCATTATTTTCTTACCTAGAAGAATCAAAGCTGGAAAAATGGATGAAATCTGTCCACAGCAATGTTTATGCAGAGTGACCTTTGACCTGGGCATGTACAGTCGGAATACCGAACTCGCAGATGGCATCTCTGAAGGTCATGGATAGGTGACGTTTCGGATCAGGATCCTTCTTCAGACAGGTGGAAGGGGGGGGGGGGGGAGGGGCAAAAGCTGTTGGAGGAAGGCCAGTGATAAAAAAATGACACAAAAGGTTTTGAGATAAGGAGAGGTGAAAACAGAGGTAAAGTAAGGGATCTGGGCAGTGGGCAGGTGCTATAGACCTGCACGGGAGGGTAGACGGTCCCACCCCCATGAGTCTCGGGCAGATGGGGCTCGTCAGCCTGGGAAGGCAGTCCATCTAGGAGAGGAAAAACTCTGATTTAAAACCTCCACTGCCTTGTGGCCATATCCAGTCATGGTAAAGGCTCCAGGAGTAAACCTCAAGAAAATCCGGAGTCGGAGCCCCTAAGGCAGTTCGTCGTTGTCTATAACTTCGTTCTGGCAGCTCCTGCAACGGCGCTGGTGCCAACTGTCCTTTGGATCGATCAGCGACAGTGGAGAGGGGGGACGTGCTGCATGGGCAACAGCCTGTCCTCCATATGACATCGCCCAGGCTTGTATCCGACCACACATCACCTGCAAACTAGGATGCATCACCCATGGTCAGTCATGACCGAAGGGGGCCTACTAGTAAGCGATATAGGTGGAAGGAGGTGGGGGAAGAGGGGACGGAGAAATAGATGCACATCCAGACTGAAATCTAAAGCAAAAAGCACAAAGTGAAAGATTTCAGCATCTGCAGCTCCTTGTTTTTACTTAGATGTCTTCCAGCAGTTTTTGAGCACATCCTTGAATCTGTCAGTGTATACATCTTCCCATAACAGAAAGTGTTATCGTTTCAGGAGCCTCATGCCATGAACATGCTTTCACCATGGACAGCCCGATAGTGAGGTCCTCGCATAACCAGGCCTTGTTGTTATGTTAAAGAAGGAACTGCAGATGCTGGAAAATCGAAGGTACACAAAAATGCTGGAGAAACTCAGCGGGTGCAGCAGCATCTATGGAGCGAAGGAAATAGGTAACGTTTCGGGCCGAAACCCTTCTTCAGACTGATAGGGGGTGGGGAGAAGAAAGGAAAAAAGGAAAAGGAGGAGGAGGAGCCCGAGGGCTGGGGGAGGGGCGGAGACAACCAGATGGCTGATGAAGGGGAGGGGACAGCCAGGGCTAGCAGAATTGGGAGAATTCAACGTTCAGGCCACCAGGATGTAGACTGCCCAAGCGGAATATGAGGTGCATTTCCTCCAATTTACGGTGTTGCTCGCTGTGGCCATGGAGGAGACCCAGGACAGAGAGGTCAGATACGGAATGGGAGGGGGAGTTGAAGTGCTGAGCCACCGGGAGTTCAGGTTGGTTATTGCGGACCGACCGGAGGTGTTCGGCGAAACGATCGCCAAGCCTCCGCTTGGTCTCACTGATGTAGATCAGCTGGCATCTAGAGCAGCGAATGCAATAGATGAGGTTGGAGGAGATGCAGGTGAACCTCTGTCGCACCTGGAACGACTGCTTGGGTCCTGGAATGGAGTGGAGGGGGGAAGTGAAGGGACAAGTGTTGCATCTCTTGCGGTTGCAAGGGAAAGTACCAGGGGAGGGGGTGGTATGGGAGGGAAGGGAAGAATTGACAAGGGAGTTACGGAGGGAGCGGTCTTTGCGGAAGGCAGACATAGGGGGAGATGGGAAGATGTGGCGAGTGGTGGGGTCACGTTGGAGGTGGCGGAACTGACGGAGGATCACTTGTTGTATGTGACGGCTGGTGGGGTGAAAGGTGAGGACTAGGGGGACTCTGCCTTTGTTGTGAGTGGGGGATGGGGAGAGAGAGCAGTGTTGCGGGGTATGGCAGAGACCCTGGTGCGAGCCTCATCTATGGTGGAGGAGGGGAACCCCCGTTCCCTGAAGAATGAGGACATTTCAGATGCCCTGGTGTGGAACGCCTCATCCTGGGAGCAGATGCGGCGTAGACGGAGGAATTGGGAGTGGGGGATGGAGTCCTTACAGGAAGCAGGGTGGGAAGAAGTGTAGTCCAGATAGCCATGGGAGTCGGTAGGTTTGTAGTGGATGTCGGTTAGGAGTCTATCACCTGCGATGGAGATAGTGAGGTCAAGGAATGGTAGGGAAGTGTCGGAAATGGTCCAGGTGTATTTGAGTGCCGGATGGAAGTTGGTGGTGAAGCGGATGAAGTCAGTCAGTTGTGTGTGGGTGCAGGATGTGGCACCAAAACAATCATCGATGTAGCGGAGGTAGAGGTCGGGGATGGGGCCCTG
>CM075987.1:9752786-10006513 GCA_038087875.1 Malacoraja senta
AGAACTTGGGCGGCCACGGTGGCACAGCGGTAAAGTTGCTGCCTTACAGCACGTGCGGTGCCGGAGACCCGGGTTCGACCCCGACTACGGGTGCTGTCTGTACGTTCTCCCCGTGAGTTTTGTCCAAGATATTCAGTTTCCACCCACACTCCAAAGACGTACAGGCATGTAGGTTAATTTGCTTGGTGTAGGTGTAAAATTGTCCTTAGTTAGTGTAGGATAGTGTTAATGTGCAGGGATTGTTGGTCTCAGTGGGCCGAAGGGCCTGTTTCTGCACTGTATCTATAAACTAAACAGGAAATGGAATATAATTGTGGCAATTTGAGGTCATCGAGTTGGTGCACATTACAAGAAAGCAGAGTACTCGTTAAACAGAGGGGTTGGGCAGGGTTGATTCAATGAAACCAAGATGTGTTTGTACACAAGTTACTGAAGGCCAACATGCTGTGGGCAGTATTTTGGGTTTTATTATAAGACCATATTGGCTTTAATGATAAACAATCCTTTATCATAGGCAAAGTGACTCTGGGCATTGGATGCAACTTCAAACCCAATGTCTCCACTCATTGCCTCTCACCTCCCCACACTGCCAACCTTCTGTTATTTAGATTAACTTCAAACTAAAAATGATTACAAATTGAGGCAGAACACAGGGCACAACCATTGAGGAAGCCGTGTCAAATTTAGACATTTAGAAAAGGCCTTCATACAAAAACAAAAAAGCTGCGCAGCTTTACTCAAGTCTTGAGAAGATAAAACAGAAGATAAAAGAGAATAAACACTCGGCTCTTCCTTTATTATCATAAACTGTATATAAAATTATTGACAGCTTTATGCATTCTTGGTTGTCCTGGTGCGTTTCTTTTTGACCACAACTGGTTTCTGGCTCTTCAGGATGGCACTGGCACGACGGAGTGCAGCCTGCAAGGAAAGGCACAACACGATGAACATCACCGCTCACTAAACAACCGCTACTACCTGCAATTCAAACATCTCACACCAGACATTTAGAAGGGCATGCAGTTAGAAATTCCACAGACCTGGCTAAATCCAGACTTTGGATGCTGTTTGCATGTTCTGCAAAAGCATGGGGCTGCAGAATGCTTCAGTTTCCTCCCACATCCCAAAGACAGCTCTCAGCAATTGGCTGCCGGTGTCGGTGAATGGTGGAATAAAAAGGAGGTATTGGGAAAGCAGGGATAACGGCTTGTGCGGGATTAGTGTAAATTGGCGAGATAATCGTCGGCACGGAATCAGTGGCAGAAGGACTGTTTCTGTAGTGCATGCCTAAACAAAGGCAGGTTGGGAAGAATGTTTAATACAAATATGAGATTTATCAGGTGGATAGATGCCATTCAGGCAGAAATCTGATTGAGAATTAATGCTAGTAAACATTAGCTATTGAGCAGATTGGAAAGTAGCATTTTAAAAACTCTGCTCTAACTGAATCCAAAAATGGAAAGAGAAGGGGTTCTGAACTATTCACTACTGTGCAATACTTTAGTGGGTTTGCAAGTGCAAAAAATAGTTGTTCTCAATATTCATTTGGACGGTGCAGGAACAAAAGGTAAAATGTCTACCCTTAAGTACAGTACATGCAATCATTGAACCATAACAATCACAAGACTGGGAGGGGCAGCTCAATACTGCCAACTGGTCACGACACACAAAAACCCCACATATGTACATGGTTAAAACTCATTGCCCATAGCTGGAAATGACAGAGCAACTAACAACCCATCACAGCCAGCAGCCGACTGTACTTAAAGCACAGAACTCCTCATACCATGCGGAGATCCTTCCGGTAGCTGTTCTTGCGAATGATGTGGCGCAGACTGTTCAGGGTAGCACGACCATTCTTATTGATGGTGATCCTTTCATAGGATGTTGCTGGTTTCCTTTGACCTAAATTATTATAACATAAAACAGTTTACTGACCTGAACAATGTTAAGAACAAGTAGACTATAAGGACCAAACTGGGGATAATGCAGGAAAGTAGCTCTGAGGCAACATTAGAAATGAATGGAGCAGCAACAAAGGAACCAAACTAAATATACCATGCAAATTAAAGTCGCACTCTTCGTAAAGATAGGCTCTTCCCATTTAATTCATTTCTAATGCTCAATTGCTTCAGATAGAAAAATAATCTCAATACATTCAATCTTACTACAATTAGAATATCCCAGTCATGGCAACATCATTAAAAATCTCATAAGATCATAAGTGACAGGAGCAGAATTAGGCCATTCAATCATGGATGATCTATCTCTCTCTCTCTCCGAACCCCATTCTCCTGCCTTCTCCCCATAACCTCTGACACCTGTACTAATCAAGAATCTATCTACCTCTGCCTTAAATATATCCACTGACGGCCTCCACAGCCTTCTGTGGCTAAGGATTCCAGATTCACCAGCCTCTGACTAAAGAAATTTCTTCCTAAAATAATGTCCTTTAATTCTGAGGCTTTGACCTCTAGAATAGATTAGATTTTATTTGTCATTTGAACCTCAAAGAGGCTCAAACAAAACTCCGTTTCCACAGCCATATAAACAAAACAATTCCATCACGACACACAACAATTCAATTTACAGAAAAACATCCATCACAGTGAATCTCCTCCTCACTGTGATTGAAGGCAAAGTCTTTTCTCTCCCCTGCACCATTTTTCTCCCGATGTTGAAGCCCCAGGCGGGCAATGTTAAGTCCCACGGCCGTTGAGGCCGCGCCGGGTGGTGTACTGCCTCGCTCCGGGCCCAAAAGTCACAAGTTGGAGCCCCCGGCGGGCGATGGAATGTCCTGCGGCCATTAAAGCCGCGCCGGGCGATTTACGGCCCCGCTCCGGGTCTTTCCAACCCCGCGACACGGGCGGGAGAAGTTGCGTTGCGGGAGCTCCGGAAAGCGGTCTCTCACCCGGACCCGCGAGCTCCCGATGTCACAGTCCACGGGTCTGCAGCTGCAGCTGGAGCTCCGGAGTCAGGCCGCAGCAACTAGCCACCACCGCTCCTCACGCTCCGAGGACGGCCAGCCCCACGATGGTAAGTCCGCAGCTCCGCAGGCTGGAGCCCCCAGGTCGTCCCGGTCGGAGGCCGCTCCACGGAGCTAGGCCCCAACGACAACGGAGACCCGACAGGGAAAAAGTCGGGCCTCCCATACAGGGAAGATATTTTTTTAAGTTTCCCCCTCCCCCCACATATACACAGTTAAAAACAGTATTAAAAAACCCCACAAACAACTACATTTAACGAGACAAAAATAAAAAGACTAGACTCTCCCACTAGTGAAAACATTTCCTCTGCACCCGTTCCAATGCACTTGCATCTTTTGCATTTGTATCTCATAGAGGTGTTTAAAATCATGAGAGGAATAGATCGGGTAGAAGCAGTCTCTTGCCCAGAGTAGGGGAATCCAGGAACAGAGGACATAGGTTTAAGGTGAAAAGATTTAATAGGAATCTGAGGGGTAACTTTTTTCACACAAAGGGTGGTCGGTGTATGGAACAAGCAGCCTGGGGAGGTAGTTGAGGCTGGGACTATCCCAAAGTTTAAGAAACAGTTAGACAGGTTGCAGTGAAGAAAGCGAATGGTATGTTAGCATTCATAGCAAAAGGATTTGAGTATAGGAGCGGGGAGGTTCTACTGCAGTTGTACAGGGTCTTGGTGAGACCACACCTGGAGTATTGCGTACAGATTTGGTCTCCAAATCTGAGAAAAGACATTCTTGCCATAGAGGGAGTACAGAGAAGGTTCACCAGACTGATTCCTGGGATGTCAGGACTTTCATATGAAGAAAGACTGGATAGACTCGGCTTGTACTCGCTAGAATTTAGAAGATTGAGGGGGATCTTATAGAAACTTACAAAATTCTTAAGGGGTTGGACAGGCTAGATGTAGGAAGATTGTTCCCGATGTTGGGGAAGTCCAGGACAAGGGGTCACAGTTTAAGGATAAGGGGGAAATCTTTTGGGACCGAGAGGAGAAAAACATTTTTCACACAGAGTGGTGAATCTCTGGAATTCTCTGCCACAGAAGGTAGTTGAGGCCAGTTCATTGGCTATATTTAAGAGGGAGTTAGATGTGGCCCTTGTGGCTAAAGGGATCAGGGGGTATTGAGAGAAGGCAGGTACAGGATACTGAGTTGGATGATCAGCCATGATCATATTGAATGGCGGTGCAGGCTCGAAGGGCCGAATGGCATACTCCTGCACATATTTTCTATGTTTCTATGGATAGAACAGGCTTGGAGGATATGGACCAAACACAGGCAGATGGGACTAGTGTAGCTGGGACATGTTAGCAGGTGTGGGCAAGTTGGGCCAAAGGGCCTGTTTCCAGACTGTATCACTCTATGACTAACATGGAGGTCATAAGTGTATGAAGTACACAAGCTGTGCCTTAACTAACAGAACTGGTAGTTCTAACAAATCTGAAGAAGGGTCTCGACCCAAAACGTCAACCATTCCTTCTCTCCAGAGATGCTGCCGGTCCCGCTGAGTTACTCCAGCTTTTTGTGTCTATTATCAGAACTGAGCACCTAAAATACAAAATCCATCTGAAGACATCGTCCACAGACAAGGAACTAAACCAATGCACCTACCTGCTCGCTTTTTCAGGACTACAACCACTCCTTTGCCATCAGCTGCTGGCTCTACACCCACAGTTTTACGATGAATGAGTCCATTGTAACGGTAGGAATTTCTGGCCTTCAGGTTGTTGGGCTCCTGCATGGTTTAAACATGGAACAAAACATCAGTGCAAAGCTCCATGGAACAATTATCGCCGAGTTGGATACATGGAAACAAGACCAAGTAAATTTGAGTAGTACCACAGACACGGCTGCAACAGCAAGTAAATTAATTTGGTGCAAAGTACTAAAGACATTCCAGTTGTTAACAACAACACTTGCAGCTCCACTAATGAAGAAACAGGTGGCTAAAAATACAAAGATGTCAGAGGGGTTCACCCAGTTAATATGGAAAATTGCAGAAGGGAAGTCAGGGTATTTAACCCCCCCCCCCCCCCCCCCCCCCCCACAGGGCTTGCATTGTATATGGCAGGGGCCAGAGTGCTGTAGAATAGAAATCGAAGGGTACAAGTACACAGTTTTCAGAAAGTGGCCTCACAGGTATTCTGGGTGGCAGTTGTGTGGCACACAAGCCTCCATCAGACAATACAGCCATCTTTAATACAGTACTAGCGTTGTGATGTCACATTACAGCTGCGTAGGACATTGCTGAGATGGCTCCTGGAAGAGGCTTGAGGAATATGGGTCAGATGTAAACCGGCAGCTCAGAAAGGCATCCTGGTCATCACAGATGTGTGGGCTGAAGGGTCCATTGCCGTGTTGTGTGACCACAATCCGGGAATGCAGGGAGCTCCACGTCAGCCTGAGTGACTGGGGTGGGGGGGGGGGGGCACATAGAGTGCGAGTCCCAAAATAACATGAGGGCCCAGAGGTCTGTGAGGGTCAGTGCACTGGTGGGGAGGGGAAGTCTTGTGGCCAAGGGACGAGAAGCAGCCCAGGGGATGGGGATGAGGGTGGTGCATGTGGTGGGAGGGGAGGGGCAGGGGTATGTGTTTTGGGACATAAGATTTGTAGTGTGGGTGGGGAGGGGACTCACCGTGCTGTAGACCTGCTTGTTGCGTTTGATGAGGAAGCTGGAGCAGTTGCGGACGATCATCCATTGCAGGTGGGACGACATCTCCAGCCCTGGGATGGTGGAGACACAAAACGGGTCAGAGTCTGGCAGCAGTATTGGACACCCTCTTCCCATCCAGTCCTTCCACAACGCGACACTGCAACCAACATACCCCAACTCCCCAGGCTGTTGATGGCAGCCTGATGTACACAGCAAGATCCCATCAACCACTACCTCCCTCTCCTTACCCCTCCCCCAGGCCCCATATCTCAACCCTTCCCTTCCTCAACAGACATCACCTAATTGCCCCACCCCCTGGCCATTCCCAGGACAAACCCCGCATGCCGGCCACCACACCCTGATCCCCACAACCCCGAGCAATCCCCACTGGACCCAATCAATCGTCACCCTCCCCTCGGGCCTGATACACACAGCAAGATCCTACAGGCCGCAGGCTCTACCCCCCCTAGCAACACCGGGCTCCCCCCATCACCGCCCCCGGTGCCCGCTCCCCCTGGTGCGCGGTGTCCCTCTCCCACGGTGGCCCCGCTTCCCCTGGTGCAGGGTGCTCCGTTCCCCCGGCTACCCCGCTACCCCGCTACCCCGCTACCCCGCTACCCCGCTACCCCGCTACCCCGCTACCCCCGGCTCCCACCTGCCTCGCCGGCGCCGCGGACAGAGAGAGCGAGGCCGCCGCCAGCGCCGCCTTTTCACCCGCGCTCCCTCCGCCCGCCGCCTCACCGCCGGCCCGCCGGCCGCGCATCCGCCCAACCCGCCACCATTCCCGCAGACCATTGCTACCACACACCGAGCGCCGCTCCGTTACACCGCCCGCCACATCTCCCGGTCGTCAACGCGTTGATCTATTTGCCATTGAGCGTGGAACTACATCACCGCCGCGGAAGGGTTCGGGTAACGTGCGTACCGGAAGCAACGCACTCGGCGCGCGACACTTTTGGATACGTCACGCCGTCGGGTTTGCGTCACGCCGTCGGGTTTGCGTCACGCCGTCAATCCGCGTCACGCCGGTGTGGGCGCCTCGGGGAGGCGGCGCCATCTCGTTGCTTGGCCGCCGGAGGGCAGGGGTAGGGGCAGGGGCAGCGACAGCGGATAACAGCGGGGACGGGAGATAGCGGACAGCGGACGGCTCCGCGGCCCGGTCCGGTCCCGATGGAGCGGCGGGCGGTGCTGGGCGAGCGGCTGCACCGGGTGATTGGACCGCGGTACCCGGAGCTCGGCGTGAAGCTGACAGGTACAGTCGCGGCGGATCACGGGGGCGGTGGTCGCCATGGTGATGACCCGGGTGGGGCGATGGGCGAGCATCACCGCGGTACACAGGCCATTCGGCCCGTCTCGTCCCTGCCGACCAAGATGCCCCATCTCAACTACACCCATTTGGCCCACATCCATCTAAACCTTTCCTATCCATGTACCTGTCCCGAATGTCTTTTAAATGTTGTTTTTGTCCCTGCCTCGACTGCCTCCTCTGGCAGGTGGTTCCATGCACCCACCACTCTCTGAAGAAAAAGTTACCCCTCAGGTTCTTATTAAATCTTTTCCCTCTCACCTTAAACCTATAGAAACATAGAAACATAGAAAATAGGTGCAGGAGTAGGCCCTTCGGCCCTTCGAGCCTGCACCGCCATTCAATATGATCATGGCTGATCATCCAACTCAGTATCCTGTACCTGCTTTCTCTCCATGCCCCCTGATTCCTTTAGGGCCACATCTAACTCCCTCTTAAATATAGCCAATGAACTGGCCTCAACTACCTTCTGTGGCAGAGAAGGTAGTTGAGGCTACCTTCTATGTCCTCTGATTCTTGATTCCCCTATGGGCAAAACCCCGCATTTACCCAATCTATTCCTCATGATTTTCTGCACCTCATCCTCCTGTGCTCCCAGGAATAAAGTCCTAGCCTGCTCGACCTCTCCCTCTAGGCCCAGGCTCCACTGTCACAAATATACATCCTCATAAACAGGAAAGATTTAGAGGGATACGGACCAAATGTGGCCAAATAGGACCAGCTTAGATGGGGCATCCTGGTTGGCATGGACGTCGGGTCAAAGGGCCTGTTTTACGTGCTGTGTGACTTTAATTGCCTCATGTGAACTCTGGTGGCGTGGTCTGCCGGCTAATAGACCCAATAATGGAGACACAAGGAACTGCTGATGCTGGAATCTTGTGCAAGAAACAAAGTGCTGGAGGAACTCAGTAGGTCAGGCAGCATCTTTGGAGGGAAATCAACGATGTTTTGGATCAGGACCCTTTAGATGGCACCATTCCAATGGAGTTCCACACTGGATCTGCTGTTTTTGAACTAAAAGTCTGTCCATTCCCTCCACAGTGACCTCCCTAAGTTGATTACAATCCCTTGTTGTTGATTGTGATGTTGACTCCAGCTCAGACTTGGAAATGGATGCATTCCTCAATGTTACACATTTTATTTCAACGCTAAAGACCCAGCCAGGGGATATGTGAATTTTTAATAAAAGATTTTGATGATTGACCCAAAGCTGATAGGTGTGGTCAGATCTGTTTGTGCCATTGACGTTTTGGGTTAACACCCAACATCTGTCCTGGTACAGGGGCTTGACCCGAAATAGCGATGGTTCCATTCCCCCACAGATGCTACTTGACCCACTGAGTGAGTTCCTCCAGCAGTTCTTTGCCACAGATTCCAGCATCTTCAACCTCTTGTGTTTCTATTTCTACAGTTTTGGGAAGGCAGGGTCAGGGCAGAGGTGCAGATTTTAAAAAATGTGAGCAAGTTGGGCTGTCCTTATTCATTGAACAATACAACAGTGGCCCTTCTACCTGAAAGTGATCCACGTTTTTTGTTTGCAATAAAAAAGTTCAAATGTTTTTTTAAATTTTTCACAATTATGCAGAGAAGTAGCAAACTGAGTGAAGTACAAATAATTTAAAACCATGAATAAAACAAAATATATTGGAAATGTTGCAGCATTTTCTGTTTAATTTTTGATTTTCAGTACCTGCAGTGTGCGCTCATGATGTTGAAATGAGGATAGTTTGTTGGATTGCCCAATATGGAGTACGTTCCTGTGGAAAGCCGTTAAATGAATGGTGTGAGAGGCACGTAGGTGCAGAACTAGAAAAAGGAAAGATTTTGAGTGGGTTAGAATCTGGCTTTCAACTGCTGAATTAGCAACAAATGCAACCCTTGGCCTGTTTGGACATCCACATAGAACAGCACAGAAAAAGACACTAAGTGCTAGAGTAACTCAGACATGCACAGGTGACAATTTGGGTCAGGGACCCTTCTACAGATTAATCACCTAATCTGAAACATCGTCTATCCATGTTCCCCAGAGATGCTGCCTGATCTGCTAAGTTACCTCAGCAGTTTGTGTCTTTTTTGTAAACCAACCAAGTTAAACTAGTTGTAATACAAGGAACTGTAGATGCTGGAAGTTGAGCAAAACACAAAGTGATGGATAGTGCTGGGAAATGGATAGGGGACATTTTGGGTCTGAAAAAGAGCCCTGAACCGAAACATCACCTTCTATTCCCTCCACAGATGCCGCCTGACCTGCTGAGTTCCTCCAGCACTTTGTGTCAATTCTCATTGGGAATTTTTCTGTTGATTAAAGTAAGATAGTGAATATGTTATACAAAATCTGTTCCTGGTTTTTCAATAGTTGTATAAATCTTCCCAATGTTTGGCGCTAAAAGAAGAGTGTCATTGGATTAGTTTATCCCAAGAGTTGTAAAGATGTAACGCGACAGATAAAATAATGCCATAAATGTTTTGCTTTGAGCCTTTCCCAGGGATGTTGCTGGAGCTGCCAGTTCCTGTACTGGATCAGATGATACATGACGAGGAGTTGCTGTCTGCTGGACTCGAGAAAGCACTGAGGACGCTTCAGAACACCACAGAGAAATGGCAAGATATCATTCATACCTCTCTTGGGTGCTGTTTGACATGGAAAATGAATGAATGAATGAATGAACGAACGGACGAATGGCGCCACCCCCCCCCCCCCCCCCCATAGCGGGCCGTAATGCCGGGGTCCTCCTTTGTTCTTTCCCCCTTCCCCTCACGGTGGTCCCCCCCATGCAGGGGTCCTCCTTTCTTCTGTGATAGTATCTGATCTGATCTAACGTCTTAGCAATTTCTTTATAAATTTTTATGTGGTTTGATATTGGCTGCCTCGCAGTGTTAAATTAGCCCTAGTATGTGCTGGAGTGGGACATTTATTTTTGGGAATGCATGCATATTGGTAGTGAATGATTTAATCTCAAAAGCATCATTGTTTTCTGCCTGTTAATTTCAGTGCGAGAGACAAAGTATTTTGTTTGACTTCCAGTTTGTTTAAAACTGTGGAGGACGATACGGATTCTGATTCTACGGATTCGCTAGGCGATCAGCTGTATGACCTGGTGGATAGTCACCGAACCGGGCACAGTGAGCAAATAACAGGTTAGACGGCCAAAAAAAAGTCTCAGAAGTCAAAGGCTTGCTTTATGTTACAAGATCTATTCATGTAAAATCTAAGATGACTGATGAAAGCGAGGTGCAAAGAGTATTTACCAGACTGATTGGAGGGCTTTAGTTGGGAGAGATTGGATAGGCTAGATTTGCTTTCCTTGTAGTGAAAAAGGCCTGAGGGATGACATGATAAGAGTCATTGCATGGAAGCAGGCTCTTCAGCCCAATTTGTCCTTACCATTCTGGTTTTATAGCTGAGCTAGTTCCATTTACCTGCATTTTGCCCATATACCCTCAGCCTCTCCTATCCACGTATCTGTCTAAATGTTGTTTCAAAAATAATTGTTCCACCTCTACTGCTTCCTCTGGCAGCTCGCTCAGTCTACATGAAGAAATAACCCCTCACCTTAAACCTATGCACTACAGTTCTGGACTCCTCTAACCTGGGAAAATTTGATTCTGCATACTTCAAAAGGGTCACCCCTCAGCCTCAGCATGTTTCCATGCTATATGTCCACGTAACTCTATCAGGTCATCCCTCAGCCTTATTCACTCCAAAGAAATCAAACCCAGCCCATCTAACCTCTCCACATAACTAAAGTCCTCTTTGGTAAATACCCATTGCAATCTCTCCAGTCTAACCTCGTCTTTCCTATGCACTCTTGTTCTGGACTCTACCCTGGAAAAGTTACTGTAACCATTAATTTAATCTATGCCTCTCATGTTTCTATATACCTCAAAAAGGTTACCCCTCATCCTCCTATGATCTATGTCTCAGCCTATCCAGCCTTCTGATAACTCACACCCTCAGTCCCAAAAAACATCCAGGTGAATCTTTTTTGCACGCTTTCCAGCTAAATTACATCCTTCCTCCAGCAGAGTAACAAAAACTGCACATAATGCTCCCAATGTGTTCTCACCAATGTCTTGTACAGCTGTGACATTACATCCCAACTTTTGTAATCAATACCCTTTTCAATTAAGGCAAACATACCAAATATATTCTTCTCCACATCACCATTCTCGGGGAACTATTCACCTGCACCCCTAGGTGTCCCTGCTGTACAACACTCTCCAGGATTCCAGCACATACTGTGTAAGTCCTGCCCTGGTTTGAATTATTAAAATGCATCAGCTCATACTTTACTGAGTTAAATTCCATCTGCCAATCCTTGTCCACTATCATAGTGAAGTGAATAGGTTAAGTTGCGGGTGATATACCGACCATCTCTCCAGCAGTTCCGTTGATGAGTACAGGGTTGTTTTCGCCCCCACGCTTCCTCAAGTCAACAAGTAACTCTTTGTCTTGCTGACGTAAAGGGCTGGGTGGTTGCTCTGATACCAAGACACAAGGTTTCACAATCTCTTTCTTGTACTCTGTCTCATTGTTGTTGATCCGGCCAACAACATTGGTATCATCTGCGAACTTGAAGACTGAGTTGGCGCTGTACTTGGCAGCATAGTCATGGGTGTACAGGGAGTGAGTGAGCAAGGGACTGAGCACACAACCCTGAGGGGCTCCAGTGTTAAACTTCAGGGTGAATGAAATGTTCAGATCAATTCTAACTAACTGAGGTTAGTCAGTCAGGAGTTCCAGAAGACAATGCAGGTAGACCCCCCTCCCTCCAAGGTTAGCATCTAGTTTAGGGATGAGTTTATTCTGCATTATGGTGTTGAAAGCTGAGCTGTAGTCAGTGAATAACATCCTGATCAAAGTGATCCTGAGCTGAATATAGTGCAAGGAAGATGGCGTGCTCTCTAGACTGGGAATGGGGAGGATATATCCACATTGAGTCTCTGAGTCAAAGTTGTGGCTTTGGGTCCTATCCCAGAGACTGGTGCACCTTCACATGCAGTGTTGAGGGCGTGCTGAACCATCAGGCGGGAACTTTCAGGTGAAACGTTAAACTACCCTCTCAGATGAATGTGTGATTTGGAAACTGAATGGAAAGTTCACCAGCTGTCCTACAAATACAGTGGAATCAGAGTCATTATAATATTGTTGTTCATGGGATCTTGCTGTGTGCTCATTCACTGCTGAGAATCTCCAGTCCAATTATTAGGAGCACACGCATGCCCAGTCTAAATGGCAGAGAGAGGACATCCTCAGCAAGTATTTGGGTAACACAGACCATTAACTGAGTTCTTCATGGGAACCAACTTTACTGATTATTTAGCAGGTCGTTTTTTTTAAAGTGTAGCCCAATATCTTGAATGATCAAGATCCTGGAGTGGGTATGACTATGGTTACATACATCACACACACACACACACACACAGATGGTTATTAGATAAATTAACATTGAAGTGCAGATTAATATTAATTGTTCTACATATAAGTTGGTGAATGTGCTGATGCTTACAGGAATGCTGCTGGAGTTGGGAAGCAATGAAGTAAAGAAGCTGGTCAGTGACCCACGACTGTTGGAGCAAAAGATTCACATTGCCTGGGAAGCACTTGAGCAGTGAGTTTATGTCTGTGTGTTGCAAACAATGTTTAGAATCTTTGATATTCGGTCTTTAATAGCTCATTATTAATTCGAATTGAATTCAATTGAGCAGGGCTCATAATTATTCAATGGCTTTAGAATAAACTACTCTGCTGGTCTGGTGGGGGAAGATTGTTGCACAAAGCAGTGGTTCGCAGGAGACTCAAAAAGGGGAACTGCAATTGAAATGTTTCAACATCTTCAGGAAACAGTCCATGTGCTAGTTTCCTTACCCCAGGTAAAAAAAACTCTGTATTCACTTTATCTATTACCCTCGTGATTTTACACCTCTAGAAGATCACCTTCAGCATCCTGCGTTCCAAGGCATAAAGTGCCAGGCTGCCCAACATAAACCTGCAGCTCGCGCCCTTGAGTCCTGGCAACATCCTCGTAAATCTTCGCACTGTTTCCATCTTAATGGCATTTGTAGCAGTGTGACCAAAACTGAACGCAATACTCCTGGTGCAACCCCAACGTTTTGTACAGCTATGTACAAAATGTCACAACTTCTATACTTATTTCTCTAACTGAAGCAGGCTAGCATTCCAAAGCCGTCTTCACTAACCTATCTATCTGGGACATCACTTTTAGGGAACTATGGACTTCTACTCCTAGATCCGCTGCTCAAAAACACTCCCTGTGGCCATATATTCATTGTGAAGGTCCTGCCCAAAATGTAAAATCTTGCATCTATTTGCATTAAACTCCACTCAGTCATTCACCAACCCACTTGCCCAGCTGTACTTCTTGATAACCATCTTGCCTATATTACTTATTTTAGTACGATCTGAAAACGTACTAATCATGCCTTATACATTCTCATCAAATCATGGATATCGATGACAAACAGCCACCACTCCTTGAGATGGACCACTAATCACAGGCATTTAATCTGAAATACAACCTTCCAACCTCTGCTTTCCACCATAAGGCCAATTCTGTATCTAGACTAGAAAATATATTGTACCACACTTGTAACACTCAGCACTTTTCACACCTGCAGGGCATTGCCTCCTAAGACATGTGTATCTGATTTGGACTGTGATGATGTGAAGGAGAGGCTTGGAGAGAAGATTTTTGAACAGGTTGAAAAGATTGACCCAAACAACTGTGCATGCATCACTGGTGAGGCTAAACTCTTCACTAAATTTGTGGGGAAAAATGCATCATAATTTACATGCGAGAACAAATGGATCCGATGACAAATTATTTATGGCTAATATCTGATCTATCCTGTCAAAGGGACTTAAGTCACTATATTGAAGTAGCTGTATGGTTTCTTGGTATCTGGTTTTTTTTTAATTTACATTTACTAATTTCTTACAATAATGGGGCTGTGGTTTGTCAATGTGAAATTGTGCTTTAGGAATGCTTTTGGAATTGGATCCGTCAGCTATTCAGAATTTGCTGACCGACAGCTTGGCGTTGAAAGGTGCTGTCGAAAGAGCTCAGGCTGCACTTCCACAGGCAGCCGCTAAGAGATCCTCAGACTCCGACCCGAATAATGAGGACGGAAGTGATTTGGACAGTGAAACCGAAAATCTAGGAGAGGAATTGTACAGTTATATCAACAGTACAAAATACAGTCAGCACTCCAGCAAGCTAACAGGTACATGTGGTTAAAGACATTATACATGCTTTTATTACCACAGAGTTATTCTAGACACGGTTCATTACAGACTGTGAAAAGGCCAGAGGCTCGGTTTGGAGAGTTGTTTTGGTGCATTGTGTAAATGTTACTCACGTTGAGCTGGTGGGGGAGAGGTGGAGCTTGGTGCCAAACAAGTGATTGCTTTCTCCATGATGATGTCTCGATGTCTGACTGTTAGATTTTGATTAGACTAATAACATTAAAACCTCTGCAATCGTTCATTTGTAGGCATGCTGCTCGAGATGCCTCACAGCAGCTTAGTGGAACTGCTGAAATCGCAGGAACAGCTGGATGAGAAAATCCAGCTTGCTGCTGCAGCACTGACAGACAGCTGACAGAAGTCCTGGCCTGAGTCTACAGGGGCAAGAGTCATATCACTATTTAATTTAGAAGTGGGCACATTAGTTATGTTTGTACAGGCTAGCCAAATAACTACATTGGTGCCACACTATAGGGCATTTGTCAACTGTCCATGGTTGGGTTTGAACAATGTCATCAATCAATGTGTATCTGTTAGTATGTGACACTGCATTACAGGTCATAATGTTATACGAGGAGAATAACTGGTAACTTTAAAAAAATTACAATCATTTGCAGATTGATAGACAAATAAGGGACATTCACTGAAACTAATGGGCCATCTTTTATAAAAGATAGACCGGTGCCTGTTGCTACATAGAGCTTCATAGTTTAAAAAAAAGTATGGTCTTCATAATATATTGAGCTGGAAGGAATTGCCTTTAAACTTAAAGGATTCCTCACTGAGGCCAAGTATTGCCCAGGTGCCACATATATGGTGAAACAATCAGCAATAGACCAAACTCAAACAACCTGGTTTCCAAAAGAATCAAGGCAATTGAAAAAGGCTTCCAAGTTTGAATACTGACTGCACTGTGAGCTCATGACTTGAAGGCTCAAAATACAGGCTGCTTCAGTGTGACCAAGCCCCCAGAAAGCTGCTGGCTACATCACTGGCTCTCTTACACACCTCCCCACATCACAATATCCAGTGATTCTAGCTTCCCAGTCTGAAAGATCCCAATCTAAAATGTCACCTGTCCATGTTCTCCAGAGATGTTGCCTCACCTGCTGTTACTCTAATCCTTTTTCCCCCACTCAAGGTGAGGACGTGAATAAGTGACTTGATTCAAAGCTTCAAGTTTAATAGCTTCTAATCTAATACACACTCCTTGTTCCTCACTGCATGGTCAGATCAATAAGCTATGTAAATCCTCAATACTTTGTACATAATGTTCAGTTAGAGGTTGAGAAACGCAACAGCTTAATAGGGGAAAATATAACTAGATTGCCAGTGTGAATGTTTAGTATTTTCAGAACAATCGGGTCCACTATTCAAATGTTTTATTTAATGAAAAACTAAGTTTGATCTTATTTCTGAAACTGAACGTCAAAGTAATTCCTGATTAGGATCAAACTTTATGGGCAGTTGTGCAATAGTGAATTAAACTTGATCGTACTATGCACAATTAGTGGAGAAGCTGATTTTCTTGCAAATGTTCATGTTACAATTATTTTTGCATTAAAACATGTCGTGAATGCTTATTGAAAATAAATCAAACCAGTTAAATGGAATTTGCTGACTGGTAGTTGTGTCCACAGGGTTTAAAATCAGTACCTTGGCTTCTAAGATAGGTGAATTTCCTGGTTTTCTGTTTAATTATATTTCAACAACATTGGATTTTTATATTACCAACTTTACAAACCCCGTGCTAGGAATGTTGTGCTGCTTGTGTGTTCTGGCAATCTGCTGGTGAAATCCCTTTCACATGAGAACCAGTGACAGGGAGCAGCAGAGTTAGAGCAGCTTGCTGGATCGTTGCAACAAGCACAGCATTTCTGGTTTTCTGTGCCTTTCGGCTGATTTGTACCCAAACACTTGTCAAAACTTTGGTAAGTTCTCCTGTGAGGCTTCAAAAAAACAGGTTAACATTACAAAGGAAACACAGGATAGAGTACAGGAGACTTGGTCAGCATTTAGGTGCAGAACCTTCAACTTGCTATACATCTGCTTCCAATCAATTAGAGAGGCAAGCCAGATCAAATGAGGTGGAAGTAACGATGAGCCATAAGGTTTTGTTACATCTGGAGTGCGGTCAAAGGCACTGACAGTCTCCAGCTTTCTTCCGTTGGGATATGTTGGAGCATTTGATAAATTCCACATGGGACATCAGAAGCAAGCAATATAACACCTTGCAGAAAATGAAAATATTCAAGTTTGGGTGGAATGGTGTATCTCCCATAACCGGAGCACAAAAGTGGATAACAAAGTCAGTAACGATATAAAATGTATTTTGAAAAATAGAACAGACCCATACATTCCAGTAATGTACAGCATGGCAGCTACCTTTCACAATGTGGAATTTCCACACGTTCTTTACAATAAAAACAAAACATTTATATCAGGAGGATTTAAATTTCCAGCCAAGGCAGTAACTTAGGAAAGAGACATATAACAGCACATCACAATAGTCACACAGTTTGTATTGAACACAAACTCCAGATTATTTACAAAATAGATTCTTTACACAACAATTATTGTTGAACTGAATCAAATGTACAAAAGTTCCAATTGCATTCTGAAATGATTCAACATTTCTTTGTCTACATAATTTTAAGTACTTGTACAACATTTTTAGAATATTTCCAGTCTCACCTCAAAAAATGTCCCTTTAGCATCTCACACAGTCTACAATATTTTCTGTCCTAAATCTCTGTACCGCCTACTTTACATTTAACATTTAGGATCAGCGGAAAGTTCCGCACTTATGTGCAAAAAGGCTAATGTTTTCAGGCATTTTTTTTTTAACAATACAGCAATTCAACCTGTAAACGGATTAATTCAAGAGTTTTTAATAACTGCAGAATGATGAGGTCAAAGAGTCGTACTTTTCATCTGAAGCAGAGCAAGCATCTTCACAAGAGCCCCTACTGTTGATAGCTCTACCAAGATTCATTAGTTCCCATTTACTGGCAGAGCCTCGGAGGGCTGGGTCTGGACAGAGGAAATAATTGATTGTGTTAGTGTTTTTATTTAAAATAAAAACCTTGATATCACAATGAAATGAAGCAGACATGAATTCAAGCAAAATTTAGTGAGTCAACCCAACAGTGTGGATCTGTGTAAACTTAATCAACACCATTAACGTGCACAACAACTCTGGTTTACCATCATGCAGAATAAAGGGCATTTTAAGGGAGAACAGATATATGGACATAAATCAGATTCACGGCACAAAACAGAAAACCAAGTCATTTTATATTAATCTATGGAAACAGCAGCAACCTCAAAAATATTGCAATCTTGAATAGCAATCTGAAATTTTGGGATAAAGAAATACATTGCATTGAGAAAAACTCATTTCAGAAGGAAGCTAAAGTAGATTGTAACAAATTGATTCCTAAGTTTTGCCTGTGGATGACAAAAAAATAAATGATTTTTACTCTAATGAAGGGGAGCAAGAATTTGATCTAACAATCCTCAAAAAAGGACAGATAATGGTCTAGAAACATTTAATGGTAAGTAAAAGAAATAGCAGACTGAATATATATATGGTAAATGAGGTAAAAGCCACCCGATAATAGTTGAAAATCCTGGGGCAATGGGAAGCAGCTTAGGGCCTTAGAAAAAAGGTACTGGACAAGCAAGCCTTGAACCTGACAATCTTCACCATGGGGTCTTGAATGTCAATGGAAAGAGTGGATGCCATGGTTGTGAGCTTCCAAAATTCCCTAGATTCTACAAGTACTGGCAGATTGCTTTTTTTCAGAAAGAGGAATGTGTGCACGCACACTCGTATGCAAGCGGACTGAAGGCTAAATGTCCTAAAGTTTCTTAACTTTGGCATTAGGGAAATACTGGAATCCATCAGCAGCAAGAGTTTATTCTCACCGGAACCTAGGGGGCCCAAAGAATAGACACAAAATGCTGGAGTAACTCAGCGGGTGAGGGCCCAAAGGGTGATCTTTTACAGCTTTATAACATTTTGATAGGATAGTCAGAATCTTTATTCCTGGGCAAGGGAATCTAGAACTAGAGGGCACAGGTTTTGGTCAAGAGGGGAGGAATTTAAAGATCGGAGGAGCAAGTTTTCACTCATCTGGAACGAGGTGCCTGAAGGGGTGGTAGAGGCAGATACAATTACAACATTTAACAGGTTTGGACAGTACTCGTACAGGAAAAGTGAGGAATGATACAAGCCTATTGCAGGCAAATGGGATTAGTGTAGATGGCATCAGTTGGCATGGACCAGGTAGGCCAAAATAGATCATTTCTGTGTAGTACATTTCAATTTCTACCTGGTGGAATAAAAGTCCTTGCTTATTTAATCAGCACAAACCTTTTGTGAGATTGAAATAACGACAGATAGGCCTTAATATGTTGTCTACGCAAACTTCACTACAAATGTCCTGGCACCCAAACAGGCTTCAATCCATGCAAGAAACATCAGGTAAAATGCTCGATATCATGTCAAATCAAAGCTTGCGGTTTCTGGTTTAGAACCAGTCTATGCATAATTGCAGGCATTTGCAAACAGAATGGAATTTGAGTTGTAAATGCTACACTTTGCAGCATCTTAGATGGCAGATATGACCCAAGATTTGATAGAAACAAAAAAGGTATTGGGAAAAACTGGGCCAGTGACTTACAGCAAGGAAGAAATCCTCCCCCCCCCCCTCCCCTGCCCGCCACCGCAAATCACTGAAGGTTGCTCTCTGATTTGTACTACTCTGTAACCCCCCCCCCCCCCCCCCCCCCCCCCCCCCCCATGCAAAAGGTGCAAGAAGTTGACTAAAGTCATCTGTAGCCTTTTAATGATAAGACAATTATCAGTGACTCTCACAAGGGAAGGAAATGGTTAAAACGCCTTGAATGTCATTCTTTCAGGTTCTTGGGGGATTCTATCTATCGATTTATCAATAGCTCACATGCTTCAATTCCTCTTTGTCATTCCAGATTAATTTTTAATCTCTGTTTAAGTGATCTCATTGCTTTCTAGCCGTGGGCCAGTTTCAGACATCTGTGGGTTTTTATACATTTCCACAATTTGGTGGTAAAATATTTGTATGTTGAAGTGTACAGGAGGATATTCTGTGAGGGAGCAATTTATAGAGCAGTGTAGAGATGAACTAATCGTGGCATTCCTAGAAATTAAAAAAATGATGCATCACTAAGAATACTTCTGAGAAAGCAATACGTCCACTGCAACAATTCTGTTTGTGAAAATTAAAATCCATGTGAATCATGCATTAGCATGCATTAATTACAGAAGTGATGCCACACTTAACCAACCTTCACTTTGCTTTGGAAAGCCTTTAAGATCAAAAACCAGGTAATGATTCATCTGGGACATCTCAGATTAAAGTAAAGTAAAGGGAAAGAGGAATAAAAATTGAAGTGAATAGGTTTGAACACACAGGAAAGGAATTTGACAGAAGTGCACTGATATAGGAGAACACACAACTGGAGAGAGGAGAGTTCACACGGACAAACAGAAGACAAGTTGTTATCAAAGTACAGCTTTGCAGATCGATTTAAAAGTGCTGATCACGTCAAAAAATACAAGTCTTTGCAATAAATGACCAAATATGATGAATTACTCCAAATATACCTCCTCAATGTATTTAAATAATTTCATACATCAGTCTTATATACTTATCTGCTACGAATCTAAATGAAAATTCTCTAATTTTGTATTCATAACCTTCAATAAAGGTTTTGAATTTCTCACCTGGAAAAACAAGTACTGAAATTAATGTAGATGCCTTCAGCATTAATTTTAGCCCAATAGCAACACATTTTCACTTTCTGCTCCAAAACCATAAAATCATGAAATGGTATTTTTCAACAAAGATCAAAACTGGTGTCACACCTTCAAATCACTCACCATCAGTATTGACATAAAGCCCATTTCAGGATTGGTGTATTCTTTCTCAGGAAGGAAGATCAAAACTCAGAATCGGTTTATACCTTGAGTTGGAGCAGCTACTTCTATGAAGTTAGGATAATTAGAATCCTTGGATAAATAAACCTCTGACGGCCCAGTAGCACAGCTGCTGTCTCACATTGCCAGAGACACGGGTTCCATCCTAACCCCAGGTGCTATCTGTGTGGAGTTTGCATGTTCTTCCTGTGACCACGTGGGTTTTCGTTGGATTCCTCCCACATCCCAAAGACATGCGGGTTTGTAGGTTAATTGGCCTATGTGAATTGCTTCTAGTGTGTATGCAAAAGAAGGATAGCATAGAACAAGTGAAAGGGTGATTCATTGTCAGTGTTGACAAAGTGTTTTCATGCTGTATCTCTAGACTGAACTGATATCAACCTTCCACACGATCACCACAGCTTTCCTTTACGGTGCTGTCCCTTCACTGAGATGCTGACACTGGGCCACACGAGGGCTGAAAGGATGATGATTCCTCAGTTTGCAATGTCGACAAGAGATGCTTTGGATGCATTGCCTGCAGCCAGACTGCCTCCTGTGTCCAGAATAACACACTCAGGTTCAGGATCTCTGAGCTTCAGGAGCAACCGGAATCACTGCAGAGTGTCAGGGACGCTGTGTTTTCTCGATCAGATATGCAGGACATGCCTCAGTTGCGGAGAGGACAGTGAGCGAGAGCGGTGGTCGGGATGGCTAGGGGGACAATCTGGATTGCGTGGGCAATTCGAGTAGGCTGGGGGCAGAGGGGTTTAAGCACCAGTTGTTGCAGGAGATTCTAGGCTGCCGCAGTGAGGGGAAGCACACAGACACTTCTGCAGTTGCTGTTGCAAATCCTCCATAACAGGCTGGGTGGGACATCAAGGAGATGGTGCTGGTGCATGATGTGTGTTGGGTGTGGGCGGAATGAAATGAGCCAGAGTCACAGTGCATGACTGTTAGAGACTGCAGATGCTGGAGTCTGGAACAAAAAACAAGCAGCGGAGGAACTCACCTGTCCATTTCCTTCCAGAGATGCTGCCTCCCCACCGAGTTCTTCCAGCATCTCTCCTTTTTTTGGATGAAGCAACTCAGCAGGTGAGGCAGCATCTCTAAAGGCAAAGGATGGTCTATGTTCTAGGCTGTGACCCTGCATCAGGAATCGTGGTACATGTCGATACCAATGACATAGGTTTATCAAAAAAAATTATGAGATCCTGCAGGCAGACAGGGAGATGCGAAACATTTTAAAACTCCTGGTGCTCTGCATCACTGAGTTTAAATGCAGTTGCATTTACACTGGAGATGGTGCAGAAGGGGAAAAAAAACAGCTGCAGGGTTTGTGTACTGCAGTGGTTTGTGGCATTAATATGCTCTCACAAGAGAATGCACTGTGAAATAGAAATACCAAACACCGTGGTGTTCTATATAGCAACATTTGTGGTACTATAACATTTTAAATATATTTACATGGATAGGGTGGGTTTAGAGCGATATGAGCCAAACGTGGGCAGGTGGGTCTCACCTAGATGGGACATCTTGGTTGGCATGGTCAAGTTGGGCCGAAGGGCCCGTTTCCGTGATGTATGACTATGACCAAATATTCCAGCTGCACCCTGTCCTTGCCCGGACAGAAATAAAAGACTCGACAACTAATTTCCTACATAAAGGACGGGACAGTGCGTTTCTCATTTAAATCCTTTCCTAACCACCACAATTTTTTGTTGCGATCATCTAAAACTTAATGATCTATGAGAAACATATCAAATAGTTTTACGACAGGTCAAATTGTTTTCTCCATTTCTTCACCACTGTAATGCTGCATTCTGGGTTAGCCCTGCACCGAGATGGCCCTGATCATTTAAAAGCGTTAAAGTCGATATTATCAATTGTTCTGCAGTAAGAGTTCTCACTGATATAAACTGATGTTTAATCAGAAATTCAAACAGGAGGGCCTATTCATAAATGATTACCATCAAGTTTAGCCCCACAGTCATGACAAATGTTTATCAGAGTTTCTGAACATGCCACTCACCTCCAGATTTCCTCTCGCTTTCTTCAATACGTCATGAGTTTGTGACACTAGGAGGGAAGGAACATTTTAATTAAAATTAACTCCAAATATCATGCAACAAATGGAAATTGCAGCTCTAGTTTAGGCTGGTCTGTAACATTGTTTGAACATTATTGAGTGAAGATATTGGGGACAGAATGAACTGTGCGGACTAATGATGATGGAGTGAACTGAATGGTTGAATGACGACACCTCTAGCAATACTCCAGTTTCCTCTAACACTCCAAACTGTAAATTGCCCCCAGTGTGTTAGATGGTGCTAGTGTACAGGGATCGCTGGTCGGCGCAGACTCGGGCCAAAGGGCCTGTTTCCACACTGTATCTCTAAACTAAACAATCACACGTCTCCCGCTGAGAAGAGTAAAAGAAAGGAATGTGAAATGCGTGTAAAAAAGAACAAAATGCTTGAGGAACTCAGTAGGTCAGGCAGCGTCTGTGGAGGGAAACGGGCAGACAATGATTCAGGTTGGGACTCTTCTTTGTCGGGGAGGGTATCAGAGATTGAAATATAATAGACTTGATGAATTCCAGTGTAAAGTGCCACCTTGGACCAGCTTATTAAAGGTCTGATATTAAACTTGATAACAAGGAACTGTTGGTTATACCAAAAGACACAAAATGCTGGTGTAACTCAGCTGGTAAGGCAATATCTCTGGAGACCTCGGATAGGGGTCCAGACCCAAAACGTCTCCTTTCCATGTTCTTCAGAGATGCAGCCTGTGCCAGCATTTTGTGTCTTTCTCGGATATGAAACTGATTGGTTACTTCCATGATGCACTGGGATTGCTCGTGTCATGACTGTTATCGAGTGTTTAAATCGATAGAGAAACCTCTCTATGGCCAAGACAACTCAGACAAGTGGCTTGGTCTGGTCAGATACTAACACTGGTCAATGATGATTTTCTCCATGCCCTCCTTCAGCTGGTTTGTCGTACGGAGACGTTTAACCGTGCCATGCAGCAGCCTCTCCTGCTCCGTCAATTTCTTGCGTAGCCGAGAGATCTCATCCTTCACAATATTTTCCTGAAAAGGGGGAAAATAATTAAATTGACTTTCTGCCCCTGTGTAATTCTGATTAGTCAGGAATACACCACAGAATATTTAGATGTTAACTGCAAATATTCACAACCTTAATCCCCAAAATGGCCTGAAAATGAATAAAAAGGTCAATTATATCTCAAACACATTCCCCAAGATTGACTGGCTCCGGTTTCTGTGTGGAATCCACCAAACTGCTGCTTTCAACTTTGTTTATGATGCTTCCCTTATATGCTGTTGTTACATGTTGTAAATGTAACAACAGCACCCCTATGCATGTCCTCCAGAGATGCTGCCTCACCTGCTGAATTACTCTAGCACTTTGTGTTGCTTTTTAAAAAATCTGGTCAACATCTTTCAGTCAGAACTAGTAAAAGGTTCAAAATCTGGTGAGACATTGAAGGTCTCTCTCCATAAATGCTGCCTGACCTGCTCAGCCTTTTCAGCAATTTGGTTTTATTCTGCATTTCCAGCATCATTTTTTTTTAAACAAACGCCTAACTGGATTCAATCAATTAAATTCCATACAATTACTTTCTGGGTGAAGGTGGAACAAATGGGAAATGATCAACAATGCTGATCATTTTACATCAGTCCATCAGCCAGGTTTTGTCCCGACCCGACCTCTTATCCAATTAATTCAAAAGGGAATTTAGTACAGTGTAGAGTAGCAATTCAGAAGTAGTCACAGGGTCAAGTGGCCTCTAATGATACAAGTGACCAGCATCACACATGCATTTGGATGAGGATCACAGATAAAAAATAACCAAAGTGTTAGTTATCTACTGAGGCTGCTGAAGCTAGATCCTGAGAATCCTTCCATGCTGTACAATTCAATGAAAAATAAAGGATCTCCATTTCTGTATCAGTTGATGGCATTCAGTCTCCCCACTGATTCATTTGGGCAAGCAAAACTCCTCTTGGTCATCATGGTTCTACACAAAATCGTTTCACCCCTCACATTACCAGACATTTAAATATAGAACCAAGGGTAATTCTTTGAGGTTGGACTTCAATGACATCCTTGTATAGGAGCTATAGTTTAGTAATTCAATGTATAAACACAAGAAAGCATCTTGCACAACAAGCATTATTTGTGTGAAGATTGCATGCCAAAGGATTTTAAAAAGTCAATGTTCTTGCTACCTGCTGATGCTGACTGGAGCTGCCAGCAGGAATGGGCAAAGACACCCTCCAGAAGAGTTTGAGCAAGCGGCTTGCTTCCTTCAGCACTTGCTGCATGCTGCTTACATTTGAAAACAAGTCCTTCAGCAAAGCTTCACCCGGCTCCTGGAAGGGAAAAAAAAAAAAGAGTACTCGTGCAAATGCCAAAAAAGGTGCATTCAAAACATTGTACAAGATGCAAGGTTATGTGTACCAAGCATGTACTACCACAGGTTCAGGCAAACAGAAAATTAAAACAAAAATCCTGAGAGAATTTGTGAAAGGAGTGATGCTGAAACCTGTCATTGGCACCAGTTTATGTAGCTCCTTGCAGCCAGATACAATGTGACTTACTGACAATGCTGGCGCTCACTATTCACAAGGGACTGTGTGCTGTAGTCAGCTGTGGGACAGGGAGCAGGGAGGAAGAATGTCAGTTGAAAAACCTATGATCAGTACAATTTATGATCCTGTGGTTGGAGTATCAGAAGCAAGAGGCATAGGTTTAAGGTGAGAGCAAAGAGTTTAATGGGAAAGGTTTAAAAAAAAAAAAATACGTGCATAAAGTGATCATCATCTGGAACTTGCAGTCAGACAAGGTGGTGAAATCAGATATGATCACTATATTTAAGAGACATTTATCCAGGCATTTAAATAGGCACGGCATAGAAGGATACTGTCCCAATACAGGCAGTCAGGATTAGTGTAGATGGGCAAACACGGTCAACATGATGTGGTGGGCTGAAGGCCACAATTCAACTGTACAATTGACAAAGAATTCGAAAAACAAACCTAATAGAAAACCATATGAAAATGATTTTTGATAACCATTAGGTTTTCATTTTTGTTTCACAGGCGGTGTGTGTTAACATTTGAATGTTGAAATTTATCAAGTGCATTGGAGTTAAAGCTCAGACTTCAACATTTTATTCTGAGTTAACGACTAGACCAATCCATCAATTATATCACACTAACCCTGTATGCAAGTGTATGCAACGGTCATTCGTACAGCTCAAATCAATCATAAACCAGGTTTACCACTGCAGCAGTCTGACAAGCAGCATCTCCAAGACGGGTGTCCATTTCATGGAGCAGAGTGCGGCCCTCGGAGATTTGCCTGCGGAGTGCGTTATAATCGTCCAGGAGACCAAGTACACATTGTCCATCTTTGTCTGCCCATATCCGACGTGCTGGTAATAACCTGGATGGTCTGTGAGACAGGTTTTCCACTGAACTCTCACTGTAATGCGAGGAGCTGTCAAAGTCATCCTTGGGCAGTGCTTTGATTCCTAATGTGAATGGAGGTTAGAGATTGAATAAAATTAATATACCTAGAGCTGTAAATCTGAAATAAAACAGAAACCGTTGGAAATATTCAGCAAGTCAGGCAATGTTTCTAATTCAGCAAAGTCTGCTAATATTTTAGGTCAACGACCTATCATCAGAGCTCACTGGAATGACCTGACAATAGTTTTCAATATTTTCTGTTGGTTTTAAAAGAAACCTAATCAGTTAAGTAACTCTGCTATCGTGCTTCATAGTTCAGAGAAAAGATGCATGTAGTGAAACAAAGTAATCAGTGAGTGGGCAAACCATGCAGTTAAACACTTTTCCCCACTCCGTGCATTCTTCACTCCCTGAATTAACTTCAGTTCCACAGAGAACGTTACCTTTTCCCTTCTAATTACCACCCTCTTATCCATAAGCAGAACATGGAAAAGAAATGAAAAGGCAACAGTGGGGGAAAGACAAGTGTGTGAGCGTGCAGGTGGTTTGATTGATTGAAAGATACAGCATGGAAGCAGGCCCTTCAGTCCACCGAGTCCATGCTGGCCATCAATCACCCGTTCACGCCAGGTCTCAGGCCACACGATTCTGTGACTTTGTTCCATCTGTAACCATCTTAAATTTGAAGTCCCTGTGATTGGTGAATCCTGCATCAAATTATACTGGGACAATGCCAGAGCCTAGAAATTCAATTGCCTGTAGCTGTCATTTCCACCTTTACCAGCAACCGCCCAAGAGTTATATAACTGAAAATTGTTTGTTACTACTGTGAAATATGATAACATGTCTTCTGGGTTATTTTGCATCACTCTGAAAATTCAAGCTAGTATTTCCTATTCCCAATCACCTTTGTAACAGCCACACATGCTGCAACTGGGTCAGAGGGTGATGTACAGCACCACAGTGCAACTTGAACCCAGAAATGTGCATATTCAGGACAATAAGGCCCTTAGTCCACTGCACTGACAAGTGGTGTGAAAGGTGATATATCTATATCCATATATCTATATCCTCCTACAACTCCAAGGCATAGGCCATTCAACCCACCGGGTCCATCCCAGCTCCTGGTAGGTCCCACAGATACAGCACTGCCACAGCCTCAGTAACCATCAATTGAGTGAAGTGTTTAATTACGTTTTTAAAGAAAGCTAAACATCAAATACTTTCCAGAATTATAGTTGTGCATTTTTATCACTGACCTGTATTTTTTTTCTGCATATTTTTTAAGCAAAAGTATTAATCTATCTGACTACATTTATAAAGCCATCCAGAATTAAAACTGTTGGCAGGTGTTAATAGAGCCCTAGTGTAGTCACTCAATTCCAAATATATTTTGACCTGGAATGCTTCAGGTTCTGTTCACTGACTGTATTAGAGAAAAAGCTTTTTACTTCATCTCCAGCCTCAACCAACAAAACAAAAGCGAAGACAGCACATTTTTACAGACCTGTGATTCTGAACATGGATCCATCAGCAGCTGTAGGAACGTTGTCAGACTTGGGTGGAGTTGGAAATCCATGGAACTGGAAGTTTTCTTTACCATCCTCTGCTGAAGAATCGGCTTCAGAATCTGTTAAGCAATAGCACAGATTGTACAATAATGGCATGAAGAACTGTTCCATGCATAGCGTTATTGCAGATCAGAGGGCTGTCGTGGCTGTTTAGACCACTAGATCCTTGTCAGTTCTGAGCAGAGAAATGGCTAACATTCCCTCCAATTGTAGCTCTGAAACATTCTCTTTTGAAAAAAATTGATTGACTTGGTTTCCTTCATCCTTAGTAAGCTAGCAGATTCCAGATCACAACTTCTGACTTAGTTTCCCACTGCCTGTGGTACTTTTTTGCCCAAAAATGTCACTTTTCGCTCTGCTGCTCGAGTCATGTGCTAATGAGGGCAGGTTTGCTCTATTGACCACTGAAATCAGCTCCCAGAATCGGCTCCTAGGAATGTTGCACAGCCCTCGGAGCTTTACAGCAACTGCTGCGAGTTTAATGATACAACTTTAAAAACACTGGTCATGTAATCGCTCTGAAGTACAGCTTAATTTTGGTATCGGTGACCATAGCGCAGATCTTTGCATTTTCCATTGAGTAGAAAAAGCATCTGTGGTTCAATCAGCAAATGTTTGACAAAATTGTACAGAGCCAGTCAGAACTAAAACAGTCATGGTCTTGCACACCTCTATCAAATTGTTTTTCAACTTTCTTCACCCGGTAAAAAATAAATAAACCTGTCTTCTCGCCATAACCTTAGAATTTTCAAATTACTGTACTACATTACAATGGAGGTTCCATGAACAAGATGCTCAAAGTGACATTGAAAACCTACAGAACACAGCACCAGGCTACTGAGAAAATAAAGGTCAATCTGCAGGTTCTGACAACTTAACAACCCAGGGAGATAAGAACACATCACATGGCAAGGCGCAGAAATAAATTAAATGCACTTAATTTCAGGCTAGTAACATAATAATCAACGCAATAACTGTGCGGCATCACCTTACTAATGCCCTTCAAGCGAAGGAACCTCCTTTGCTCAGCCAGCCTTGCCAGTGTGAAGATACCCACCTAGACAACATCGTTGATTCGCAAGGCCCAAAGGCCAAATATTTATAGATAGTAAAACAAAATAATGCAGCTCTGAAACTAAGAATATTATGGCAACACGTGCCACAACAGTTGAGTTTTTGACAAGGTAGCAAGACAGAGACGATGAAGGCAACATGGTAGATGTGTGTATAGATTTTTGTGCATGTAGCCAAGTCCCACAAATAAAGCAGGTTAGCAAAGTTGAAGCTTAGGAATAAAAGGGACGAGTTTCAGACAGAAGGTAGATAGTTGTGTCCCCATGGGCCAGTGATCGTGTCAATGCTATCTTTGTTTACAGATATTGTAGTCGTGTACAAGGTAAAACCTTCATATTAGCACATTGAAAGTGTAGAGGCATGGAAGACAGTGGGGACGATTGTAGTAGACTTGAAGACAACTCGCAGCAAAGTGCAGAAGTACAATTTAATGCAGAGGAGAGTTGAATATGGGCAGCCAACAAGTACTAAATGGGGTACAAATACAAAAAGGGTGCAGGATCAGTAACCTGGATGTCTTTGAAGGTGTCTACGCAGGATCCCGGGCTTCACAAATACTGGCAAACAGCTCAAACACTGTTGAACTGGGCCTTTCATCCAATTCTAGTTCCAGTATTTTACAAAGGATGTGAAGGCCCTTCTAGGGTACAGAAAAGATTTATAGAAATGATTCCTAGAATGAGTGATTTCAGTAATGAGGATAAATAGTTCTTACTTAATTTTGATCTGTTCGTATAGTTAAACAGGAGGAATTTATTTGCATCAGCAGAGGCATTAAAAAGAGCACTATGATTTAAAGTGATGTGCTGGCCCAGCCATGGCTCGTGTGTTGTTTAAAAACCCAGTGAGTGTTGCGATCGGGAATGAACTGCCTGAAGTTCTGCTGGATGTTATCTCGGCTTTCAAAGACAATTAGAGAAATAGCGAATGGAAAACATTTGGAATGCGCCAGGGAATGATGGGTCAGCGTGGACCACACAATCTTAACAAGTTGCTTTAACAAGTTGGGTTAAGAGATTTTTTTAATGCAAACTAAAAATGTGAACCTAGCTCTTTCCCTGTAAATACTACCCAATGTGAACATTTCCTGCTTTTACTCTGATGCTTTCTACCTTGTGTCAGACACTATTTAAGGGCAAATTAAAAGTCTTAAACTAGTTTTCCCAATTTCATAACTAGGCGTTTCCCAGTGTTACAGACTCAAGTTGGAACTTCATTGCTGCAAGATATGATGCCTGCCAAAATAGGGAGTTAACGGATATTCTTTTCACAAAAGGGTCATTGTAATTTACCACAATACAAACGTCTTCCTGCAGCACTCCTCTGTCCCCTTGTCAGGAGGTAGTTTATATTAATAGTGGAAGGGCTGCCTTCAGTTCTCAGTTGTCTTTGCTGAAGCTGTTCTTCAAGCTTCAGGCGTAGAGCAGTGTTGGTCTGAATGCTTCTCTCCAACTGAATTCGAAGGCAGCGGATCTCTGCCATTAGTTCACTCAGATCAAGAGATCCCGGGACATATTTCACCGACCCAGGGCTCGTGTGTTGTGCAGGTTCTGCAGGATCAGCAAACAAGGCCATTACGAAGGATTGTAAAATTGCATTAAACGCAAAATATGTAATTTAATTTCTTCAGTTTCTTCAAGATTAAAACCCAATTTTGTTTCACAGGCTCTGACCCTGGGGTATTTGGATCAAATTAGAGACTAGAAGATAGACAAAAGAATTGGAGTAACTCAGCGGGTCAGACAGCATCCCTGGAGAAAAGGAATAGGTGACTTTTCGGGTTGAGACCCTTCTTCAGACTGAAGAAGGGTCTTGACCCGAAACATCACCTATCCCTTTTCTCCAGATTCTGGCTGACTTGCTGAGTTACTCCAGCCTTTTGCGTCTATCTTTGGTTTAAACCATCATCCGCAGTTCCTTCCTACACAAACTAGAGACTAGATTGGAAAGCAAATTAAGTATCAACTTTACAGTGCTGAACAGAATTTTACAGAACCTAGGGGTCAGCCATGTAAGATGGAGAGGAGGGGGTATTTCATCTGTTGGAGGCTGAAAAATTTGTGAGAATCCCCCTACCCCAGAGAGCAGTGGAGGCGGCGTCATTTAATAGATTCAAGGTAAAGACTATCAGATATTTAAATAACAAGGGAATCAAGGAGAGTGGGAAGAAAGCAGGTAAAAGGAGCTGAGGCCAAGATTGGATCAGCAGTGATCGCATTGAATGATGAAAAAGCTTGGAGGGTTGATTGGCCTAAACATGCTGTTATCATGTTCTAGTATAAATAGGGCAATCTCCCACTAGTTACATTTCAATTATACATGAGAAAGACCTAAAGTTTGTCACTAATAATCTAGTCAAAACAAAAATCTGAAGAATCCACTTATAATAAAAGAGTCAAAGTCAACACATCAGTTTCAAAAGGCAATTGGAGAGGCACAAGTAAAGAACGGGGGGGGGGGGGGGAGGGGGGGAATGGTGTGGCCAGGTGGAATAGATTTGATGGGCTGAGTGACAGACAGTCAGTTGTCACCATTAGTCAGTCTTGAACAATGATCACTATGCTTTTCTTCTCAGTTTCATGAAAAGTAAAATGTCATAGCCTTAAATTAGGTGCTGCAGGGTGATGGCACTGGCGATATGGGGGAAATAAGGCATTAACGGTACAATTACCTGTTTTGTTTTCCTTCAACTGCTCAAACACTCGAAGTTCCACCCGTAACAACTGCAGCAACTCCTGATTCTCAGTGAAGAGTTGATGCTGAAAATTAAGCTCTTGTTGCAGCCTGAAACAGAAGCAGTTGTTTTACAGTTGAAACAATGAAATAAACTGTTTGTATTACACACTCCTTTCCAGCTTCTTAGAATTGGTTCTTGCAACCTGTCAGATTCCTAAAGCATCTAGCCAGACAGATGAGAGAGTAACACAAAAAGTCCCGATCAGAAACGTCACCTATTCATCTTCTCCAGGGGTACTGCCTGACCCGCTGAGTTACTCCAGCATTGTGTTTTTCCCCCGCAAAATAACGATGTCTTCAAGACAAATATTAATTATCCAACCAGCAAAGATGGGAATGTTTCTACTCTGCAATCTGGTCGTTTTCATTCGTTTGAAGTCTCCTCTTCCAACCCTTATCGCTGTGCCAGAAACTCTTTCCTTTTAAGAAGAATATATGACCCTTACCTACTTATTTCTTCATGACTGCAGTGCAATTCATCTTTTAACCGTTTGCTTTCTTCATGACCATTATTCTCTTTGACCTGCAGTTGAGTGCATTCTCTCTTTATACGCTCACACTCGCCACGCAAGCGCTCAATGCTGGCCATCTTCTTTGACAGCGATTCCTTTAGTTTCTCATTTTCTCTCTGTTTATCTGCAAAATAATTTTAAAGGTACTGCAATTCTGGACCATGTAACGTACTGATTTTTTCAGCATTTTATGAAAAGTTTAAAATGTTCAATTATTACAAACTGTAAAGATATCACATTTCTCTTTAATTTTAATCGGCAACAATTTAATTTTAATTTAAATCGCACTTGGCACTGACTCCTCAATTAACATTCCACAGGTGATCCTCCATTGCCCAGTGGGCAGGCACTCTGGCATAAAGTGACAAGAAACAATGAGTCTTTCACAAGTTTCCAATGAGTCTTTCACATTAAACTTAATTAATCAGACTAGTTAGGACACGTATTGGTTTGTTATTGTCTTGTGTTTCAAGTTACAGTGAAAAACTTTGTTTTGCAGGCTGTCGAGGCAAATTATATTTTACATGAACACATCTAGTGCAAAAGAGAAAATAGGCACTTTCAGAATCTAGTGTTACAGCCACAGAGAAAGTGCAGATTAAAAAGTGCAAAGGCTCTAAAAGGGTACGCTGGAAGATCAGAAATTCAACCCTGGCATATGAGGTCCATTCAAGTATCTGATGAGAGCAGTGAATAATCTGGCAGTATCCAATCTCCTGAAAGCAGGCATGATGGACAATGTTTTTTTTCCTATTCCAAAAAAATAATTCAAGGTATGAATAAAAGCATTGACAATTGCAGGTGGACCCTGCCTGCCAGTTAATGCCCGCACAGACCCACCTCTGGAGCTTCTTGCCAGCTGCACCTTTAAAGTTTTGTTTTGTTCATTCAGGTAATGAATCTCATCTGTCATGTGACTGTGCTGCTCAGTACCATGGATGAAAATATTTGTGGATGCTGGAGGATGCAAAATAACATTTTATTAGAACGGCTTATACAAACTACCTGCCTTAAATCTATTTTAACCATTATTTATGGGTGGGAAGAGCCTGCCTGCAGGCTTCTCTCCGACCCTTACACCATCCTGAACTGACAATATATCAGCACTTACTCACTGTCATTCAGTTAAAAACTTAGAGCGCCCCATCCAATTAATTTACAAATCCACACATCTTTGGGAAGTGGGAGGAAACCGGAGCACCCAGAGGAAACGTACACAGGGAGGATGTGTGAAGTCCACACAAACAGCATCCGAGGTCAGGATGGAACCCAAGTATCTGGGTCTGTGAGGCAGCAACAGTACCAACTGTGCCACTGGTTGTTGTCCCCACTAATCACCACCCAGCCTCTGTCACTATCTCCACCCATCCCTCTCCCACCCGACTCCATTACACCTCAACCTTTCCTCATTTGGATCTATCCATGGCTTACCAGCTCCTGCCACACTCCTCCTCACGTCATTACATTGGATATAGCCTAACCAGACTCTCATTCCTGATGCAAGGATTAGACCTGGGGCGGCACGGTGCCGTAGCAGTAGAGTTGCTACCTTGCAGCACCAGAAATCCTGGCTACGGTTGCTTATCTGTACGTTCTACCTGTGACCTTCCTGGGTTTTCTCTAAGAACGTTTAAGAAGGAACTGCAGATGTTGGAAAATCGAAGGTAGACAAAAATGCTGGAGAAACTCAGCGGGTGAGGCAGCATCTATGGAGCGAAGGAAATAGGCAACGTTTCGGGCCGAAACGTTGCCTATTTCCTTCGCTACATAGATGCTTGCCTCACCCGCTGAATTTCTCCAGCATTTTTGTCTACCTTCTTTTCTCTAAGAACTTTGGTTTCCTCCCACACTCCAAAGACGCAAGTTAATTGGCTTGGTATAAATGTTTTAAAAAAATGTCCTTACTGTAGAATAGTGTTAATGTGTGGGGACCGCTGATCGGTGCAGACTCGTTGGGCTAAAGGGCCTGTTTCCACGTTGTATCTTTAAACTAATTGATCCCTCCCGGTGACCCCGTGATGGTCCGGTAGGTATCAATGTCCAGTCTTTCCCAGTCCGAGGATCGATCCCTCATGTCCGAGCTCAGCTTCCTGAGCCACCACCATCTCCCCAAAGGAACGTCCCCCTTACAGGTTAAACACACCCGCCTGCCCTCAGTCCCAAATGTTTATCATCCAAAATGCCTCCACAAATGCCTCGTGCACTGCCGACTCCCCCAATAGCTTTTTATTCCACATCCCAGTATCTGCAGTCTTCTGTCTCTCCTATTAGTGCTAGCCTTGTCAATGACACCCAAATAAAGATTTAATTTTTTTTTAGTTTCATTCATGCTTACTCTTATTTTGGGTTAAGATGAAAATAAAACACAAATATTACTTCTTAAATGGTCTCGAATGACAGATTGTCAAGACTGCATCCTCACTTGTGACACCCAGGTTGTTAGCCACCCTCTCTTCCCCCGACTGCTCTGGTTTCCGCCCGTATCCAAAGATCTGCTGAAGTGCAGGAATGATTTGCCCGAGAGACTACGAACCAAGTCAAGATGTTCAAATTCATGTTACATCAGATCCATGCAGCTTGCTAGAGATTAATTTTGGACGGCAACACATTTTTTATAGACACAAAATGCTGACGTAACTCGGGTCAGACAGCTTCTCTGGAGAAAAGGAATAGGCGATGTTTCGGGTTGGAACCCTTCTTCAGAATGAAAGAGCGTTAACACATTTTCCCCAGCCAACAATGGGCCATTATGGACTCCACCCTTCCTGAAGTCATCTGTTGCCGGCCCTGCTTTGTTCTAGCTTTTCTCGCCTCCAGTTCTTCCTTTCAGTCCAAAGAGGGGTACGGATCCGAAACTTCAACTGTTCCTTTTCTCCAGAAATGCTGCCTGACCCACTGTTACTCTAGCATTAAAGAGGCACTCTAAGGTGTCACCGGGTCCCCAGGGTGCTGCGGCATATTCCATGGGTGGGGCACCCCAGGGTGCTGTCTGATCCCAAGATTGACGGGTTCCCCAGGGAACGTTTCCACGCTGTATCTCTAAGGGTCTAATGATTCGGGCAGGACCCTGGAATAGGCATCTTTGCCAGGCTTAGGAGCAAACTGACAGGGAGATTCTTCCCTCCGCCATACCAGATGGGCAGCGATCAGGAGTGTGGGACTGAGCCTGGAGTTTATATGCGTGTCCTTAAAGGATTGGACAGGCTAGATGCAGGAAAAATGTTTCCCATGTTGGGGGAGTCCGCAATCATGGGTCATAGTTTAAGAATAAGTGGTAGGCCATTTAGGTCTGAGATGAGGAAAAAAATTTCACCCAGAGAGTTGTGAATCTGTGGAATTCTCTGCCACAGAAGGCAGTGGAAGCCAATTCACTGGATGTTTTCAAGAGATAGTTAGATTTAGCTCTTAGGGCTAAAGGAATCAAGGGATATGGGGAAATAGCAGGAACGGGGTACTGATTTTTGAGGTGATCAACCATGATGATATTGAATGGTGGTGCTGGCTCGAAGGACCGAATGGCCTACTCCTGCACCTATTTTTCTATGGGTCTATCTTCAGTATATACCAGCATCTGCAGTTCTTTCCTACACATTTTTGACCTGCTTGAGAATTCAGTTTATTTGATCAATGAAAACACATCTACGTCCAATCATAACATTTGGACCATGGTTGATGTGCTCACCTGGGTCATTTTCAGCTGCAGCTAGTCGGCATTCCAGTTGTTGTCTTAACCTGTCATTATTTCTGATAGATTCTTCCAAACGCTGCCTTAAGCTCCGTATTTCATGTAGGTGACTTGCTAAGTCTAAGCACAAAGGTGGGAATTAGCATCATTCACACTTCTTCACCCCCAAATCAATTGGGAAGACAATACAATACAATACAATACCGTTTATTATCATTTGGACCTCAAATGAAGTTCAAACAAAATTTGGTTTACAATACTTCAGAAGACACCAGCAGGGCAGATCCTCTCCATCATGATGCATTTCACAGCATGGTCAGAACTGGTCAAGGTAAGTGCAGCAGCTTAGTTTAGTTTAGGGATACAGCGTCGAAACAGGCTCTTCGGTCCATCGACTAACAATCATCCGTACACTAGTTCTATCCCATGCACTAGGGATAATTTACAGAAGCCAATTAACCTACAAAACCCCACGTCATTGGAATGTGGGAGGAAACCAGAGCACCCACCCAAAGAAATTCCATGCCGTCACAGGTGGAACGTACAAACTCTGCACAGACAGTATCCATATCAGGAATAAACGCAGGTCTCTGGCACTGTATGGTAGTAACTCTACCACTGTGTCACTGTGCTGCCCTTGTGCTACTGCCTCCAAGGAACCAGATTCAATCCAGACTATGTGTTTTGGGCTTACTGCTGACTGCTTCTGACTGCTCTGGTTTCCTCCCATATCCCAAAGATAAGCTGGTGGGCTGATCGATAACAGTAGGTTACTCTTTAGTGTAAATAAATGAGATCATGAGAAATAATAAGATGCAGGTCTACAGGGGAAATAGAGTCATAGAGTGATACAGTGGGGAAACAGGCCCTTCGGCCCAACTTGCCCACATCGGCCAACAATGTCCCAGTTACACTAGTCCCACTTGCCTGCGCTTGGTCCATATCCCTCCAATCCTGTCCTATCCATGTACCAGTCTAACTGTTTCTTAATCAATGGGATAGTGCCAGCCTCAACAACCTCCTCGGGTAGCTTCTTCCATACACCCACCACCATTTGTGTGAAAAGGTTACCCCTCAGATTCCTATTAAATAGACAATAGACAATAGGTGCAGGAGTAGGCCATTTGGCCCTTTGAGCCAGCACCGCCATTCAATGTAATCATGGCTGATCATCCCCAATCAGTACCCCATTCCTGCCTTCTCCCCATATCCCCTGACTCCGCTATTTTTAAGAGCCCTATCTCTCTCTCTCTTGAAAGCATCCAGAGAACCTGCCTCCACCGCCCTCTGAGGCAGAGAATTCCAGACTCACCACTCTCTGTGAGAAAAAAAGTGTTTCCTCGTCTCCGTTCTAAATGGCTTACTCCTTATTCTTAAACTGTGGCCCCTGGTTCTGGACTCCCCCGACATCGGGAACATGTTTCCTGCCTCTAGCGTGTCCAAGCCCTTAACAATCTTATATGTTTCAATGAGATGCCCTCTCATCCTTCTAAACTCCAGAGTGTACAAGCCCAGCTGCTCCATTCTCTCAGCATATTGCAGTCCCGCCATCCCGGGAATTAACCTTGTAAACCTACGCTGCACTCCTTCAATAGCAATAATGTCCTTCCTCAAAAACTGCACACAATACTCCAGGTGTGGTCTCACTAGGGCTCTGTACAACTGCAGAAGGACCTCTTTGCTCCTATATTCGATTCCTCTTGTTATAAAGGCCAACATGCCATTCGCTTGCTTCACTGCCTGCTGTACCTGCATGCTTACTTTCATGCAAATCTTTTCCCCTTCACCTTGAACCTATGTCCTCTATTCCCCTACTCTGGGCAAGAGACTCTGTGCATCTACCCGATCTATTCCTCTCATGATTTTGTACACCTCTATAAGCTCACCCCTCATCTTCCTGCGCTCAATGGAATAGAGACCCAGCCTACACAACCTCTCCTTATACCTCACACCCTTTAGTCCTGGCAACATCCTCGTAAATCTTTTCCAAGCCCTTTCAAGCTGAACAATATCTTTCCTACAACATGGTGCCCAGAACTGAACACAATATTCTAAATGCAGTCTCACCAACGTGTTATACAACTGTAACATGACGTCCCAACTTCTATACTCTGACTGATGAAGGCCAAAGTGCCAAAAGCCTTTTTGACCACCTTACCCACCTGCGACTCCACCTTCAAGGAACCATGCACCTGTACTCCTAGATCCCTCTGCTCTACAACACTACCTAGAGGCCTACCATTTACTGTGCAGGTCCTGTCCTTGTTAGACATACCAGAAAGCAACACCTCACACTTCTCTCTCTTAAATTCCATCAACCATTCCTCCGCCCACCTGGCCAATCGATCCAGATCCTGCTGCAATCTTTCACAACCATCTTCACTATCTGCAAAACCACTCACTTTTGTATCATCAGCAAACTTGCTAATCTTGCTCTGTATGTTCTCATTCAAATCACTGATATAGATGACAAACAGTAACGGGCAAAGCAGCGAACCCTGAGGCACACCACTAGTCATAGGCATCCAGTCCGAGAAGCAACCTGCCAGCATCACCATCTGCTTCCTTCCATGGAGCCAATTTACTATCCATTCAGCTATCTCTCCTTGGATCCCATGCGATCTAACATTCCAGAGCAGCCGACCATGCGGAACCTTGTCAAATGCCTTACTGAAATCTATTTACATAACATCTACAGCTCTGCCCTTGTCGACCTTTTTTGATCACATCTTCAAAAAAATCAATCAGGTTTGTGAGGCACGACCTCCCACGTACAAAACCATGCTGACTATCCCTAATCAGCCCTTGCCCATCCAAATGCCTATATAACCTATCCCTCAGAATACTCTCTAGTAACTTTCCAACTACAGATGTTAAGCTCACCGGCCTATAGTTCCCAGCATTTTCCCTGAAGCTGTTCTTGAAAAGAGGCACATTTGCTACCCTCCAGTCTTCCGGCATCTCTCCTGTGTTTAAAGACGACTCGTATATTTCAACCAAGACTCCCGCAATTTCCTCTCTAGTTTCCTGCAATGTCTTCGGATATATCTGATCAGGCCCTGGAGATTTGTCTACCTTCATACACAACAGTACCTTCAGTACTTCTTCGACAGTAACACTGACTGTTCTCAAGACACTTCCATTGACTACCCCAAGTTCCTCCGTCCTACTTTCTTTCTCCTCAGTAAATATAGAGGAGAAATATTCATTGAGGACCTTGCCCATCTCCTGTGGCTCCACACAGAGGTGGTTGCTTTGATTCCTGAGAGGTCCCACTCTCTCTAGTTACCCTTTTTTCCCTTTATTTATAAAATCTTTTGGGATTGTCCTTAATGCTACCTGTCAGAACTAAATAGTTTTAATTGGTTCTTGGAGCAAAGCTTTAGGGAGCTAGTTAAAAATCAGAACAAGACTAAAGCCTTTGACACCAGTGAAGCATATGTTCAAAGGTCCGAATTCAAAGAATAGAGTGTTCAGATCAAAGCTGTAGGAAAGCTAGCAGATTACACCACAATATTAATTAGTTTGTAGTTGCTCATTAACTTGCAGAAAGAGGGCTTAATGACGTCTTCCTACGCTGAAATAATTAATCAGCCTCGCAAATATGAAACGGGCAATACGGGCTGAAAAGATGAAGTACGAGGGGAAGCTGGCCAGGAATGTAAAGAAGGACAGTAAAAGCTTCTGTAGATATGTTAAGGTAAAAAGAATAGCAAAGTCATACGTGGGTCCCTTGAAGGCAGACATGGGTGAAATTATTATGGGGAACAAGGAAATGGCAGAAGAGTCAGATCTGTCTTCACTAAGGAAGACACAAACAATCTCCCAGAAATACTGGAGGACAGAGGATCTAAGGGGGTAGAGGAACTGAAAGAAATTTTCATTAGGCGAGAAATAGTATTCGGTAGGCTAATGGGACTGAAGGATGATAAATCCCCTGGACCTGGTGGTCTGCATCCCAGGGTCCTCAGGGAGGTGGTTCTAGAAATAGTGGACGCATTGGTGATCATTTTCCAATGTTAGATAGATTCAGGATCAATTCCTGTGGATTGGAGGATAGCTAATGTTATCCCACTTTTCAAGAAAGGAGCGAGAGAGAAAACAGGGAATTACAGACCAGTTAGCCTGACTTCGGTGGTGGGAAAGATGCTAGTCAATTATTAAAGAGGTAATAATGGGGCATTTGGATAGCAGTAAAAGGATTAGTCCAAATCAACATGGATTTATGAAAGGAAAATCATGCTTGACTAATCTTCTGGAATTTTTTGAGGATGTGACAAGTAAAATGGATGAAGGGGTGCCAGTGGATGTAGTGTATCTAGACTTTCAGAAAGCCTTTGATAAGGTCCCACACGGGAGAATGGTGACTAAAATTAGAGCACATGGTATTAGGGGTAGGGTGTTGACGTGGATAGAAAATTGGTTGGCAGACAGGAAGCAAAGAGTAGGAGTGAACGGGTCCTTTTCAGAATGGCAGGCAGTGGCGAGTGGAGTGCCGCAAGGCTCGGTGTTGGGGCCGCAACTGTTTACCATATATATTAATGATTTGGAAGAGGGAATTAGGAGCAACACTAGCAAGTTTGCGGATGACACAAAGCTGGGTGGCAGGTGAACTGTGAAGAGGATGTTAGGAGGTTGCAGGGTGACCTGGACAGGTTGAGTGAGTGGGCAGATGCGTGGCAGATGCAGTATAATATATATAAATGTGAGGTTATCCACTTTAGTGGCAAAAACAAGGGGGCAGATTATCTCAATGGGGTTAGGTTAGGTAATGGAGAGGTACAGCAGTCACTGAGAGTTGGCATGCAGGTACAGCAGGAGGTGAAGAAAGCTAATGGAATGTTGGCCTTCATAACAAGAGGATTTCAGTATAGGAGTAGAGAGGTTCTGCAGTTGTATCGGGCTCTGGTAAGACCACATCTGGAGTATTGTGTAAAGTTTTGGTCTCCAAATTTGAGGAAGGCCATCCTTGTGATTGAGGCAGTGCAGCGTAGGTTCACGAGATTGATCCCTGGGATGGCAGGACTGTCATATGAGGAAAGATTGAAAAGACTAGGCTTGTATTCACTGGAGTTTAGAAGGATGAGGGGGGATCTTACAGAAACATATAAAATTATAAAAAGGACTGGACAAGCTAGATGCAGGAAAAATGTTCCCAATGTTGGGCGAGTCCAGAACCAGGGGCCACAGTTTTAGAATAAAGAGGAGGCCATTTAAGACTGAGGTGAGAAAAAACGTTTTCACCCAGAGAGTTGTGAATTTGTGGAATTCCCTGCCACAGAGGGCAGTGGAGGCCAAATCACGGGATGGATTTAAGAGAGAGTTAGATAGAGCTCTAGGGGCTAGTGGAATCAAGGAATATGGGGAGAAGGCAGGCACGGGTTATTGATTGGGGACGATCAGCCATGATCACAATGAATGGCAGTGCTGGCTCGAAGAGCCAAATGGCCTCCTCCTGCACCTATTTTCTATGTTTCTATCTTATTCTAGCTCTCTATTCACACTAAATCAACACCAGCAAATATACTATAAATAATATTTTATAGTTACATAACAAAGTTTTTAGTGTATACATGCACACATTTAAGTCTAAGCTTTTGCTAGTTTCTTTTTAAGGATAAGCCATAACTGGAGGATTAATTTTATCTAAAACCCAAAGATTCGCAGCTCTGAAACCCTTGGCTTCCTTCAATAATCGCTCAATGTAATTTACAGAAATATTTAATTATATTTGTAAGCCCCTCTTTCTGCAAGTTAATGAGTAACTACAAATTAATTAATATTGTGGCATGATCTGGTAATTGAGAGTAACATCTTCTCATACCTGATGTACTTGTACTCTATTTAAATATTTTATTGGAGAATAATTTGAGTATCGGAGGCAGAGAATACAACATGAACATATTTACATGCAGTTTAGCTGCCACTCATTTGAGCGCTCATAACATCATATTCTGCTTTTCACACCAAACGTACTGGCATGTAACCACCTCAACGATTCATCACCAAATTACAAAATGTTGCTCTAACTTGTCCAAAATCCTTTTTTCAGTCTCCATTAATTTCTGCTTGACTATCGCCCCAACCTCATTGATCTGCAAAGGCTCACCATTGTTCAGTGTGTTAGATTTAAAGTCCTTGTTTGATTTAACAGCCCTTGTCTGAACACTCTATTCTTTCGATTCTGACCTTTGAACAGATGCTTCGCTGATGACAAAGACTTTCATCTTGCTCTGATTTTTAACTAGCTTCCTGAACCTTTTACTCCAAGAATCTTTTGAAACTATCAGTTCTGTCAAGTCTTTTCAGTCACCCCTGTCCTAAATAATGACAAATAGTCACAAATAAGTTGTTTTTTTAACCTTCTGCGTTGTGCAGTCCAGGATCATGTTTTCGCTCGGTGGAAACTACAGCTTGCTTGTCTGCTGTTGAATGACGAGGGAGAAAAGCAGCATGGTCATCTGCATTCTGTTGTTTCTGCGTCAAAATGGAGCGATGCAAGTCGAGTTCTGTGTGCAGAGTCTCGTTTAAGTCTTCCTTGTTCATCAGCTGTTCTCGCAGTGCAGAATTCTCTCTCTCGAGCTCATACAATGTTTGAGCATCAGTATAGCCAACTGGCCAGTCGCAGGTGGGTGACACAGAGGTTCCGTCTACATTGTCCACTGGTGAGGCAAAATGGAAAAAAAAGGATCACAGTTGCCTTAAATTCATCTGAGGGGACCGAGAATTTTCAAATTTATTAAAGCAAACAAAAAGCATGCACTGACACCCACAGTCCAGGTATCTAACAGCAAATGGTTGCACGAGTCATTGTTGGCTTGTAAAACGATCAGAAACTAAACATTCAGCTTTCCAAATAGCTCAGTTTTACAAGAGCTTTACCAGAATGGAAAGGTCATCTGAAGTCTATATTACAATTTGTTTTAATTGAAAAGGACAGCTTAGTCAATGTTAAAATATTTAAAACATTAAAACCTTGGTATTAAGAATATTAGTTTCATTTTTTTGTAGTAATGCGCAACGAAACCATGTCGACCAGCGATCACCTGCACACTAGTTGTATCTTACACACAAGGGACAATTTGCAGAAGCCAATGAACTTACAAAGCTGTACATCTTTGGAATGTGGGAGGAAACCAGAGCACGCAGCAAAAACCCACGTTAGTCATAGGGAGAACGTTAAAACTTCGTACAGACAGCACCCATAGTCAGGATTGAATCCAGGTCTCTGGCGCTGTAAGGCAGCAACTCTACCACTTTGCTGCTCTAAAATATCCGCAGGGTATTTAAATATTTACTAACCACGATGTTGTGTCATTCCACATGAAGAAACAGCAAGTCCAGACCTCTGTCTCTCTTTATTGTGTGGATCACCCTGCAAGCTTGTGCCTGAATTAGTTGCTGGGGGACGACCTAGAGAAAATGAGTAACTTGTAATGAAGTTCATTTAAAAAAAGGTTTTCTGGCCTTATAACATCCAATAACATATTTAAAATATACTGGTTCAAATATGCACGTACACTGGGTCCAGTGACTGGAACTCAAACAAACATAGATAAAATAACTGGTAGTAATGCTTAAGTGTAACCGCACATTCATATTAAATAGTAGGCCAGCTTAACTTGCTCCAACAGTCACTGTAACAAGTTGCGGTAATGAATTGAATGCTCACATGACAATCTTGTGGGCTGAATTGAATAATATTCCAAAATCATTTTGAAGTGTCAGTTTAAGAATTAAAAGACACTTTCACAAAAGATGATGGTGCAATTCAGAATTCTTTGAGAACAAAGACAGCCAATGGAGAAAACATAATTAAGAATGTCACTTGGTCTATGTTAAAACTGGTCAACTTCGGTATACAAGGCTCCCAGTAATGCACATTTACGACTAAAACAATAATTGCATCCGACAACTGGCTTTTTACAAAACATCACATTGAAAAGTATGGTGTGTTTTGCATACAAAGACATAATTATTAATATACTATTTAGAACAACAGAACTATTCAGCAATATCAAAAAGGTCAGAGCTGTTGGAGAACGTCCCTGATTGGTTGCCGCTTATTGCTTCTCCACCTCCCCCACACATCACAATGCACAATTCTAACGTTTTATTTCTCTATAAATCATTCCATTCCATAACTACGTGGCTAACGTTGCACATTGAAACTAGAACCAATTTAGTTCAAATGAATTTGCTCTATTTAAGTTATAGGAAATAATTTAGTTTCAAAAAAGTTGACACTTGCATTTTACTTGGTGACACAAAGCAAGTGGCACATCCATAAGCACTGGTCCGTCAGAGGCACTCATGTCTTTCTTAAAGAATTACAATCATTATCTTTTGTTCCCATTTGAACACGATCGCTTTACGAGATTAAATGACAATAAATTATGTAGACGCGAACCATGATGGAAAAGAAAGCACTTGCTAAGTTCCACTGAAAGCTATTCCTCAAGTTTATTAAAAAAAGGATGTGTACATCTACTGCTAGGTTTATATTTTCTGCCCTTGTGCATTTATCATCTTCACAAACCAAAACAAAATGCCCATCTACCGGATATTCTGATCATATTGCTCTTCTCATAGAATTCTTGTACTGCAGTTAAATGAAGAATGTTTACAATATTTATTTCTGAATATTCAGTTTTGCTTCAATAAGAAACTAGAACACACAGTGCCCAAAAGGCTGGAGTAACTCAGCGGGACAGGCAGCATCTCTGAAGAGAAGGAATGGGTGACGTGAAATATGAGTTCCTCCAATTTGCATTTAGCCTCACTCTGACAATGGAGGAGACCTAGGACAGAAAGGTCTGTGCAGGAATGGGAAGGAGAATTAAAGTGTCCAGCAACCGGGAGATCAGTGTGTAAGAAGGAACTGCAGATGCTGGTTTAAACCGAAGATAGACACAAAAAGCATGAGTAGCTCAGCGGGACAGACAGCATCTCTGGAATGAAGGAATGGGTGACGTTTCGGGTTGAGACCCTTCTTCAGACCAGGTGATCAGGTTGGTTCACGCAGGCTGAGCAAAGGTGTTCCGCGAAACGATCGCCCAGTCTGCGTTTGATCTCACCAATGTATAAGAATCCACAACTTGAACAACGGATACAGTAGGTGAGATTGGAGGAGGTGCAAGTGAACCTCTGCCTAACCTGAAAGAACTGTCGGGGTCCCTGGACAGAGTCGAGTATAGCGACAGGTGTTGCATCTTCTGTGTTTGCAGGGGAAGTACCTGGGGAAGGGGTGGTTTGGGTGGGAAGGGATGAGTTAACCAGGGAGTTGCGGAGGGAACGGTCTCTGCAGAAGGTGGAAAGGGCTGGAGATGGGAAAATGTGGCTAGTGGTGGGATCCCGTTGAAGGTGGCGGAAATTTCTGAGGATTAGGTGTATTATGCGACGGCTGATGTAAGGTAAGGTAAGGACTATGGGGACTCTGTCTCTGTTGCGACTAGGGGGAGGGGGAGCAAGGGTGGAGTTGCAGGGCACCGAGGAGACACGAGTGAGGGCCTCATCTATGATGGGAGAGGGGAATGAGGAATGATGATATCTCGGATGTTCTAGTATGGAACATGTCATCTTGGGTGCATATGCAGCGTAGACGGAGGAATTGGGAGTAGGGGATAGAGTTTTTGCAGGAAGCAGGGTGCGAAGAAGTGTAGTCGAGATAGTTGTGGGAGTCAGTGCATTTGTAATAGACGTCAGTCAATAGTCTATTTTTTGTGAGAGAGTCTAAAGTCTAAAGTAAAAGTCTAAAGTGGTTTATAAACCCATGAGAGTATAGACAGGGTAGATTACAGGAAACGTTCCCACATCAGAGGTTAACAAAGCAGAAGGATATAGGTTTACTGTAAGAGGGAGGAGATTCAGGGGACCCAAGGGAGGTTTTCTTCACCCAGAGAGTGGCGAGTACCTGAATTGCCGAGCCAGAGAGTGGTGGAACATGGGTCGCTGACAACATTCAGCTGAGTGCATGAATCACATTGAAAGGTATGGGCCAAACATTGGGAGATGAGATTGGGTGTTAACTGATCGGCATGGGTGGTTCTGTACATCTCCAACTCTAAGTGATCAATCATGTTGTGTGGCAGATTGCTGTATACTGAGGGCCATATTTCCTAAATCACAGTGACCACACTGCAGAGGCTAGTTTTAGTTTTAGTTTTTCCAAGACCACAAAGCTACTAGAAATGTTCAAGAGACCTACTGAAATTTCACCCAAAATATTAGCCAACAGCTAATTCACAACAATATTATTCTTCTCAGCAAGAACCAACTTACCCGAGGGTTCATGCTTCAGTTTCCTTTGATAGCTCCGCTCTCTACTGCCACGGTTCTTACTTGAGGTTTTACCAATTGATGGCTTAGATGGTGTTGAGCAACTTTCATGTGAACTAATGGAGATTCCGTCCAATATTTCAGAGTCTGATGCGACTTGCCTGATGGGTGGCACATGCAACTGTTGCTGCAGGTAATATATTGTTTTATTCTTTTCCTGCACTTCCTTTGCAAGTCTGCAGAAGGAAAAGTAGTTAAATGTTTGGTATACTTTTATTGGTGCAATTTATCATATAAATGTTTCCCTTTAACACAAATCATAATAAAAGTGTTGGATAATAGCAATTTACAGGACTGTAGCAATCTCCAACTCTGAAATCCCCAGCTGACTATTACCAAATGCTACAAAAGGACAATCATCTCATCATGATCACGTTCACTTTCAAAGTAACACTGCACTGGAAGCAGTAGAATTCCTTTGTACATAAAAAGACTACGCTTGGTCTTAACCTTCACATTGCAAATTATATCATTTGTTTACTTCTCACCCATTGTCTGGTCAGTGTCTCCCACAGTGTTTACAGGCAAAATGGTATGTTTTACTTATAGACAATAGGTGCAGGAGTAGGCCATTCGGCCCTTCAAGCCAGCACCGCCACTCAATGTGATCATGGCTGATCACCCCCAATCAGTACCCCGTTTCTGCCTTCTCCCCATATCCCCTGACTCCGCTATCTGTAAGAGCCCTATCTAGCTCTCTCTTGAAAGTATCCAGAGAACCGGCCCTCTGAGGCAGAGAATTCCACAGACTCACAACTCACTGTGAGAAAAAGTGTTTCCTCATCGCCGTTCTTGCCCTTATTCTTAAACTGCGACCGCTGGTTCTGGACTCCCCCAAACATCAGGGACATGTTTCCTGCCTCTAGCGTGTCCAAACCCTTAACAATCTTATGTTTCAGTGAGATTCCCTCTCATCCTTCTAAACTCCAGAGTGTACAAGCCCAGCTGCTCCATTCTCTCAGCATATGACAGTCCCGCCATCCCGGGAATTAACCTTGTAAACCTATGCTGCACTCCCTCAATAGCAAGAATGTCCATCCTCAAATTAGGGTACCAAAACTGCACACAATACTCCAGGTGTGGTCTCACTAGGGCTCTGTACAACTGCAGAAGGACCTCTTTGCTCCTATACTCGACTCTTCTTGTTATAAAGGCCAACTTAAACCTCGGTAAAACAGTCCACAGTGAAATAAATATCCCATGACAAATAGGATCCATCTCCCAATTACCAATGTCAAGGAGTTTGAAAGTCACAAAATTTAGATTACACCTTTCAACTCTTAAAGGCCTGTCTCACGAGTCTGCGGTCATTGGCGGCGAAACAGGAACTATCTACCGCTCCTGGGCCGCCAGAGACCGCGGGTCCGGTCAAACGCAGAGTGCCGGGGCCGTGCGGCGTTGTTCCCAACACCACACGGTGCTAAAAAAAACCCAACACTGTCCAAAAATATGTTCCTACCGCACAGCCGCAGCCAGTGAGGCACGAGTGCGGCACGGCCGCCGCCACAGCCGCCGCCAGTGTGGCACGAGCGCCGTGAGTCGAACCTGCACCGCCACAGCCTCCGCCAGTGAGGCACGTGTGCGGCACGGCCGCCGCCACAGCCGCCGACAGTGAGGTACGTGTGCAGCACGGCCGCCGCCACAGCCGCCGACAGTGAGGTACGTGTGCGGCACGGCCGCCGCCACAGCCCCGCGATCCGAAAGACGTCATCAGCCGAAACTGCAAGCTCGTGGAACAGGCCGTACTTGGCCCCCCGCGCAGCATCCGTGCGGCGCTCTCGTGGTTACCGTGCGGTCCCCCCTTCCAGCGACGCCGCGCTTCACCGCCAACGACCGCAAACCCGTGGGACAGAGCCTTTATGATCAACCACCAATAGTTTAGCCTGCAGTTCACTACGTCTCCACTAGTTTTGAGGGCTAATTTATATAATCAATTTATGAGATATCGGAACTGCAGATGTTGGTATCTTGAGTAAAACACAAAATGCTGGAGAAACTCAGTTGGTCAGGTAGTATCCGTAGAAGGATGTTTCAGATTAGGAATAAAGACCAAAGAAAGGTCCCGACCTGAAATGTAGGCTGCCCGTTCCCTCCATAGATCTGGCCTGATCTGTTAAGTTACCCCAGCAGTTTGCGTTTTACTCGATTAAAACACACAGCATGGAAACAGGCCCTTCAGCCAACTCCATACACGTTAGGAGCAATTAACAGAAGCCAATTAACCTACAAACCTGCATGTCATTAGCATGTGGGAGGAAACCAGAGCACCCAAAGGAAACCCACATGGTCACAGGAGAACGTGGAAAGTCCACACAGATAGCACCCAGGCTCAGGTTTGAACCCGGGTCTCTGGCACTGTGAGGCAGCAGCTCTACCAGCTGCGCCACTATCTCCGTATTACATCAGCAATGCTTGTACCAGTTATGAATTAGTTTCATGAATCTCCAGTCGTCATACACTTAAATCCCCACTAAGAATATTCAGCAGTAAATATATTGGTGCCTAATGAATTGATTTAATAAAACACTGAATGTCCCCATGCCAACATGAAAGGGTTGAAACTTACTGTGCGAGCTGCTCTTTTGTTTCCTGTGACAAGGCCTGGTTCTCACGCAGAAGCTCACTCAGCCGCTTGTGCAGGTGCTTGCGCTCACTTTCCAGCTGCTTTCGTAGGTAGAGAATCTCACACTGCAGGCTGTGAGGGCTGACCAGAGAAAAGGAGAAGAGAGACTTTCGGTAGAAGGGGCTAAGTTTGGACAGCATGCTCATTTGCATTAAGAACACACTTAAGAACTTATTCTAGGAGCACCCAATGCACACACGAAGACATGGTGTGGAAGAGACTGGGCACGACTCCTATAGATGGCCAATACCGAGAAATATCATCCCTCACATAATAAAGCAGTTCATTTTTAGATTGATTTTAAAGAGTAAAAAATTGAAGTTTTGATAGAATAGTACTAGCTGCGACAGTAATTTTCAAAAGATTAGCTGAACACATTAGGCTGCTTCTCTGTACATCATCCAATATCCATATCCTTGTAGTCAAAGTTAATGAACCACTTCTCTACAAATCACAGACTATTTGCCTTCTCTTCATCTCAGTGCACCAATGAATGGGGAATAACACATGTCTATTGCTTTGAGGATAGTCACTGTGCAGGAGCAGATCAGTGGTATCTTAAGGACAGTGGCACGGGATTAATAAATGCATTAGGATTAGAATGCAGCTCTTGGTTTTAGCTGACTATTCCAGTTAATTACACATGCTGGAATGGCAGCAACCACCAACATGAACATCGCTTTTAAAAACTACCTACATTTCACTGAAAAGAAATAGTCATCCTTTTTTCTCAGGGTTTAATTTAACCACAAATTTACACAACGATAGAGGTCAACTAAACGTACGTAACATAAAAACATTATTTGCATTATCCGTACTCCTTTCTTTCTTTAGCAATAAATGAAGTGATTGAAACGTTATTTGCTGCAGGCTGATGAAATTAACATGTAGAATGCATGCCAATCTAATTTCACAGTACAACTGCTAAAGGTTTAATTTGAAGTAGTTTAAAAAAATATATATTATATAATACCGTCAAACTAGTTTAGTTATTTCAACAGAATTGTCTACTTCCTTGAAACATGGACATATCGAAATGTTCTACCTGAACTTCTACCAAATGAGTGATCTCCCAGGCCACTTCAGGGGACAATCAACCTCATTCATGGGTCTGGAGTCACATATAGTCCAGACCGAGTAAAGACAGCAGATACTCTTCCAAATATCATGTACTGGGCGCTTAAAAAAAAAAAATTCTGATACTCTCATGCTCACCATTACTGATACTAGAATTTTATTCTCGACTTCAATGACTGGAATCCAAATCCTTCAGCTCTTATGGTGGACATCAAAGACAAGTCTCAGGAATAATGGCCCAGTAATTTAATCAGTACTTAACAATGCCCTGAAAAGCAGACTCACAGCAATGCGTGCTAGCCTCCTTTGATGAAGTATTTAAGGCATCCACAAAATTATGCAAGGTTTTTACCTACTGCTTTCCCCTGAAACCAACACGCAGGATGAGTGCTTGTCCAATTTCACAGTACGACTTCTAAAGGTTTAATTTGAAGTAGAAACACGAGATTTTATAAATATTATATAATACAAACTAGTTTAGTTATTACAAATAGATTTTCTTAATCTTCGAAACATGAACAAGCAAAGGAAGTTGACTGTTAAGAAACACTCATCATGTGTGGTACAAGATAGTGAATACAGAGACTGTCTGTAAACAAATATTATGGATAATTTTGCTCATGTTGCAATTACCAATTTAGAGAGGGATTTGATTTCCGTGGAAAATGTTAAAGAAATTGGAAAAATTAATTCGTTTAACGTAAATTGGAAGATACCAATGACTGTTGTACAACGTCCAAACTGCTAACTATGACATGATTTGTCTTGTAGATAGCTTTTATTAATTTGTACGTAGTGCGTTCACAGAGTGGACACTCAAGGAACTGCAGATACTGAAATCTTGTGCAAAGCATAGTGCTGGAGGATCTCAGCAGGTCAGGCAGCATCTGTGGAAGGAAATGGACAGAAAACATTTTGGGTCAGGATCCCTCTTCTGGAAATGTCATCTGTACATCTCCCTCCATAGATGCTGTCTGATCTGCTGAGATCTTCCAGCACTTTGTGTTTTGTAGAGCATTCAGAACTTCAGAGAATGGCTATATGATTTGGGAGCTCCACCAGCAGAGGGAGCAGCCTGTCTCTCATCCTTGTATGCACCTATTCTCAACAAAGAGATGGACAGCACACTCCAATGTCAGAACATGGAGTTTATTTATTACATCCTTATAAATAGCATTTGCTTATGTAGCGACACCATTTGTCAAATCATCAATATGCAAATGAGAATATAACATCCTATTAAGTCTTTAAATCAGTCATTTGCCAATTAAAATCAAACAGCCAGGATAAAAACAACAATTATAATTGATATTGATCTTTTGCACTAACATCAGTTGCCATGAAGGCCTTTGAGCACATAGTCCTCACCCATCTGAAAACATACACTGTCCCCATCATGGACCCTTTTCAATTTGCATACAGCGCCAACCGGTCTGTGGAGGATGCTATCAACCTAGCTCTTCACTACTCCCTACATCATTTGGAATCACCGAACACTTATGCACGCATCCTGTTTATAGATTTTAGCTCGGCCTTTAATACTATACACCCAATTAAACTCTACAATAAACTGTTGGACATGGGCATTCACCTAGCCATGTGCCATTGGATTTTACATTTTCTTACAAACAGACAACAAAGAGTCAAGGTGGGTGAAAAACTCTCCAGCCCTCTGACTATCAATACAGGAGCCCCTCAAGGGTGCGTTCTGTCACCTCAGCTCTTCTCACTTTACACCAACAACCTCACATCCCAATGCAGCTCAGTTAAAATTTTCAAATATGCAGATGACACGACAATAATTGGCCTCATCTCAGACAACAATGAATCACAATACCATCAAACAGTGGACAGCGCAGTCAAATGGTGCGCAGAAAACAACCTCCAGCTTAACACCTCAAAAACCTTAGAAACCATCATAGATTTCAGACGCAAACAATACCTCAAACCCGCGGTCCATGTCAACTCCCATCCCATAACCTCCACGAACTTATTTAAGTTCCTGGGCACCTATATCTGCAATAATCTAAAATGGCACATCAATGCTGACCACATCATTAAGAAAGGACAACAACGCCTATACTTCCTCAGACAGCTCAAGAAGTTCAGAGTCCACAAACACCTCCTGGTACGCTTCTATCAATCCATCATTGAAAGCATCATCACCTCCTCAATCACAGTCTGGTACGGAAACATTGACAGTCACTCACTACACAGAATACAGCGCATTGTCTCCAAGGCCTCTAGGATCATCAACTCTCCCCTCCCCTCAATCCATTCCATTTACCTCCAACGTACCTCAAAACGGGCAACAAAGATCATCTCGGACCCCTCCCATCCAGCAAACCACCTTTTCCAGTCTCTCCCTTCAGGGAGGCGCCTTAGGTCACTTGCTACAAAATCCACCCGTTTTAAAAACAGTTTCTTCCCCTCAGCAATAAGAACACTTAATTCCCTCCAATAAGTTTTTGACTTTGATGTATACAGTGTCTTGTCTATGGTTTTTGTCTGTTCTTTTGCACTATGTATTGTTGGTAAGATTTGTGATTTGTGATGTGCTTTATTATTATTGTTGTTAGTGTTAATGTGCTAAAGCAGTACCATCATGTACCGAACCCAATTACCACCAACCCTGGTCGTGTGGCAAATAAAGTTTCTATTCTATTCTATTCTAAAAGTAAATATTAATCTGTACAAATGTGTCCTGTTTATGTGAAAGCTGATAAGTGAACAATGCAGATTAACCCAGAAAGCATATCAGACTGGCCTGCAATTAGCTGAATGAAGAGCATCAACTCGTGCTTTTTGAAGATCTACATCATGCATTTACCTTTGAGAGAAGTCAACGAGGGTGTTGTCTCCACAAGCAGAAGATGCATCTCCGGAAATAACTAAAAAATAGACAAGGAAGCTGAACTGTTTGTTTTCTGAACAATGTTTAAAAGATAATAAAAATACATTTATATTTTTTGTCCCACACAATTTAAAAGACAAGCCATTAAACAAATACCTTAGCTGTTCTTTACATAGGTGAAATAAGCAAACTGAAAATGACATCATATAATTGAGTATTTAATTAAAAAATTAAAATAAATAAAAATGAAAAAACATCTTTGACACTTTCTACCTGCTTTAATTCTTGCATCAGGGCATTTCAGATTGTTACATTGCACTTTTTTAGATCACAGAGAGGACTTGCACAGTGATTCTCTTTCCAGGATTTTATGAGTTCATCCATCATTAAGATTAATGTGCCAATTGTATGCATTTTCTTTGAGGCTATTTGAAAACAGACTGCTTACCCTCCCTCCTACGCACAGTTCAGTCAAGTATGAAATAACCTTAAGCATTAATGTCAATTCAAAGAACTTAATTCCTTTCCCTAATGAGATTAACACCCTCGCAGTTAGCTACAGAACCACTATTGTGAGAGCCTTAATTCACTTAACAGCTAGAAACAGGTCATCCACCAGAGATAAACTGGAAGACCTATAATTTGCTTCACAACTTCATAAGGTGATTTTTTGTTTTATCCCTCAAAATAAAAACAATAAACTTTAAAATATCTCTCAATAGATGAGATACAAGGATAGAATTTTCATGATGACGATATTGGTTTACTACACAGCAAAATCTCCTGAAAGAAGAATGTATGGGGATCGCTGGTTGGTGCGGACTCGGCGGTCCGGTTTCCGCACTGTATCTCTAAACTAAAGTACAAGGAGTGAGAACAGCTCCGAGGTTATGGTCCACATTGGTAGGGCAGAGTTTGTCATGCTAGGAAAGAGGTTAAAAAAGACAACTAAAAGTAGTATTCTCAGGATTATTCGTGAGGCCTCAGAGCTGTACAATCCAGGAACAGGCCCTTCAGCCCAGCTTGCCCTCGCCAGCAACATTGGCATTCTGTCTAGACGCATTTGTTCACATTTGGCCCATATCCCTCCAAATTCATCCTATCCATATATCTGTACAAATGACTTTTGAAAGTCGTAGTCGTGTCCTCTGGCAGGTTATTTCAGATACGGATTAATTTCAGAGTGAAAATGTTGTCTCTGAGCTCCCTCTTAAATTGCTCCCCACTCACCTTAAGCCTATGCCCTCTAGTTTTAGAACTAGAATCAATTTGAGTCGGCAAATAATAGCAAAGGGCAAGAAATATAGATAAGAGCTAGTTAAAGCCCACAAAATAGTGGTTGTATTATTGGGCAAGGCAAGAATAGCATAATTCAGTAATCACGGCAGAAACTAAGGCTTTTCACTGTAGCTGTGACAATAAATAAGTAAATTTAACTAAAGTTTAAGCTGGACAAATCAAATTTGTTTTAATAAAAAGGTGGAAGGTGAGGTGATTTTCTGGATCAATAGATTAAGAAACAAATTCAGTGAAAAGGTTATTTTCGATCAAATTTCACATTTCCACTTTTGCTTTATGATGTCAGGTGGGATTGGTATGTCAGCCTTTATTACAAAAGAATTAAAAAAACAGAAGTAAGGAAGTCGTTGCAATTATCTAGGGCCTCCTTGAGAAAGAAGCACCTCACACATTGGGTTTTTATGTCTGTAAAAAATAAATATGCCTTGCAACTTGGGCATTATGTCTTGAGATGCACCACCATACCTTTCAAACATTTGCCCATTTAATCATTGCCAACTCTCCTCTAGTGGCTTCGTCGTTGAATTTGATTAGATTGTAAACTTTATTATAGAGGTAATGCAGCGAAGATTCACTAGATCAATGCCAGGCATGGTGGTGGGCCATGTAAAGAGGGATTGTGGATTGGGCTAGAGTGTAGGAGAATGGAAATTTCATTGAGGCTTGAACAAATTCTAAAAGGCCTTGAAAGGCTGGATGCAGAAATCATGCTTCACCTGACAGAACTATTATTCCCAGAGTCACCATTTCAGACTAAAGGGTAAGCAATTTAGGACAGAGATGAGAAGTCTCTTCATTCCAAATTCTCCATCTTTGAAGGTTGGTAACTTTAATAGGTTAAAAAGAGACAACAGAGCTTTCGAGACAGGATTAGACAAAGATTTAGGTGATAGGATGGGTTTAAGACAAGGGTATTAAAGAGGGAAATAAGTAGAGGGGTATAGGCAGTGAAGTCCAGCGATTACATGGTTGAGGCGGGTGCAATAACATTATTTAAAAATACATTTGGATAGGTACCTGGATAAAAAAGGTTTAGAAGGATATGTGTAAAAAGGACTAACTTAGAAAGGACGTCTTGGATGAATTGGGCTGAAGGGCCTGTTTCTGTGCTGTATGATTCTATGTCGAGGTTTGATTCAAGGGACCTACATACAGGCTGTGCCACCATTTATGGGGTTGAGGAACGGGAGCTGCAGTAGTTGCTCAGAAAGCCTGACCTGGGGATGATTTTACATTTAAAAGAGTGGTAGACAGGACTGGATTTTTGGATAGAGATAAATGGGAAATATAGGCATTTATAGTTTGACAATAAATGGCTACTAGAGAATGCTGATATAGTCAGAATGCTGGTCCACAAAGTTATGTTCACAGCCTGATTATCTCAACGAGAGAAAAGCATCACTCTACACCTTGAGAGGAGGAAGTCAAAGTAGTGGGCAGGAAGCACATGGTAAATATAGAGGGAGATATAAGCATCACAGAATTTGATAATTCTTTTGGCCATATATTTTTGTCTTATTTATACAAAACAATATTGTCTGTTGACTTACCACCATCGAAATTGCTCTCTAGCTTTTCCACCATCTGTAAAGTCTGGTTCAGTTGATCGCGAAAGGCTTCCCCGACATAATAGTCAACGTCGCTGGCCTGCAGCAGCTCCTCAAACGCCTTAATAAGATCCACCAGAGACTGGTGGTGCAAGCAGCAGATGTTGCGGTTTTCTTTGATTTGCTGTCGGAGGTGCGAGAGCTCCCTTGCTTGCGACTGTACCAGTGAATCATACCTTAGTACAAGCAGAAGGAAGCGTGTGATTTCCCCAAAATGCACAATGCAGTTGGTAAAGATTTGATACTGTACAACTTGCAATAGCTATACAAAACAAACTAAATACATTTTCTTGCATATTAATTTGTTGTTGTTTGGAAATATTAAATGTTAAAGGAAAAACAGACCCTCAGGAGCTGGATGGAGACACAAAATACTACAGATGCTGGAATCTTGAGCATAAAAACAAAGTGCCAGAGGAACTCATAGTTAGGCCACAGCTGTGGAGGGAAATGAACAGATGATGTTTGTCATTTAACTCTAACCTTTCTTCAGACTGAAGGAAGGTCCCGGCCCAAAATGTTATCCGTCTATTTCTCTCCACATCTGCTGCCTGGCATGAGGAGTTCCTCCAGCACTTTGCTTTTTGGTCAAGATTCCAGCATCCACATTCTCCTGTGTCTCCATTTTACTATCCCGCATGAACTGGATGTTGCTGCTTGACCTGCTGAATCTCAAGTTTGTCTTTCGCTGTGCAAATTATTTTGAAGGAGTCTGCACTTAATTTGAATACAGTTCCTTCATTTTGATTGCGTCTCCTCTCTCGATGTTACATGGAAACTGGATGAACAATGCACTAAACATTGCATTTGATCACAAAAAAGGATACATAAAAATTCTGCTCCATTCAGTTAAAAAAAAAAGAAAATTAGGCTCATGCACTCACAAACCATTGTTAAATATAAAACAGACCAAGATCTAATATTAAATGGTCCTCTCAATATTTCAGGGTTTGCACAAGATTCATGTTGTGAACAACTGACCCGTGTAGCACTGGCACGCTTCCACTATTACCAACCCTGGGATGCACTGAAGAAAGCAATTGTTTACTACAGTGATCAGCTGGACTACCTATTAGGGCATTGAAAAGTCAACCATGCAGTGTGGATCTGCTGCCATGGGTAATGCCCCATCAGAAGGGTGCAGCAAGCTCTCTTCTCTGAAGAGTACTGGCGAATAGGATGGAGATTTTCTATAGAAAAAAAAGCCTTTGTGGTCACTTTGAGCCCAGCATACAAATTTCCCAATTTGCCACAGTGCAATTTGAATTTACTGCTTTTTATTCCAAGATTAGCAAGTTGATTGGACACTGCAACCCCCCCCCCCCCCCCACAACACACACACACAATGTGTAGAACAGTCTTAGAATCTGGGGGGATTTGATATGAACACGGGAGAATAAAATGAAATCAGTGTAGGATTAGTGCAAATGTGTGATTGATGGCCATTACCAAAATGGCGGGCTGAACAGACTCTGTATGACTATCACTCTTTTGTAGACAAAGAAGGTGCATATCAATCAAAAATTATTTTCCAATCAATATATCCCACTCTGTTCTGATTTTGTGACCAATCAATTTCTAATATAATAAATTAACAACCTAGAGTAAATTTAAAAAAAATTTAAACGATTTTTTAACCATCACAGGTAAAGTGCTGACAACAACTCCGTAACTGCCGTACAACTAGTTAAATGTGCAGACCTCAAAAACAATTACAATCTCTACATTTACAATTAAATAGACCCGTTTACTTTTGGGCTGGCAACACTGGAGCCTGTTTGGTTTGAAGCTCATCATGAAGCTCCTCGTTCCGTGCTCTCTCCTTCTGTAACTGATCTTCTAATTGTTCCACTTGTTCCTTTAACGTTTGTGCTAATTGTCCACCCTGGCAATAAACAGACATCAACCAGTCTCCTTTCTCATTCTGGTTTCCAAAATCCACACTCGGTGATCTTGACGCACAATCAGAAAGACTGCCAACCTGCTGGCTGGTTTGAACAGCTAGATCTGTAGACTGTATGGAATGTCTTCTCTGACTGTAGGTGCTATCATTATCCTTTTGAAAAGCTTCCAGAGAGTGTCTTTCATATGAACCTCTGGTGGGAGCCTGGTGACTTTGATTCGAAAGAGTCAACTGATCACTGGACAGAGAATTCTTGCGTACACACGTCTGCAGGTGATGAATAATCTTGCTGTGCTTCCCAATTTGTTCCTTCAGTTCACCGATTTGAAGTTTGAGTTCACTTACATCATCGGTGTGTCCATAATCATCAAAAACATCAAGATTCTTCAAGCTGATTTTGGGCGAAATCAGACTTGGTGAACTTGGGTATGAAGTCGACGAATTTGTGTCCAGATTCTCCATGGAGAAAAAGCGGCGATTTAGTTTAAGCAGGGCAGGAACGGCCGAGTCACTGTAGCAATGGCCTGGTAAATGGTGGGCTGTGTCTGCAGCAAAATATTCCAGCATAAATACACAGTTAATCATTGCAGTTTTATTCTTGGATTTTTAAACCGGAATCTAATGTCACTCTTTCCTGTTCCATGCAAAAGCTACCAAAAATTTCCCAAAACATGAAACACGACCACAAAGTAATAAAAGCAAAAAGCAAACTCAGCTAAATAAAACAGAAAATGAATTAAAAACGGACAGTTTGCTGTGCTCATTTATTATTTTCAAGCTGGGTAAGTATGAATTGTTATGGCCATGGGATGCAACTGATAGTCTATTCACTCACTCATAGTAGCAACCAGGTCAACACAAGTACTTGTAATCTAGAAATAAGTCAGGAGTTTAACCTCTTAGTTGCTTGTTAGTCCAACAATTTATCAAATTTGAGACTTTATACTAACTTTAATTTGTAAATAATTAATAAGCACAACATTTTAGCAGTGAAAGGTGGTGACAGATAACAGCATGCAGGTCTACGGAAGATAAAGCTGTCCTTTCCCTCATGCCTCCTGTGCATCACTCAGGGGTCACAAGATCTACCTGGACTACTGTTCTCATCCCCGTCCACACCATTTTCACTTTTTCCACAGGTTTCATAACCAAGGTCCTGCAAGTCCACTTGGACCTCTTTATCATCTTGTTTCAAAGATGATGCAGCTACAGAAAAATAAAGGACAAAAGCAAAGTCGTAACGAAGCAGCACAAAACAAAACATCGAGGATTTTTTTGTAAGTTCATAATTCCAGAGGCAAGCCTTAAAAAACAAACAGAAACCAAACAACATATAAAGAGCATAATTTCATTATTGTACACATTGTTCAACAAAAATACATCAGCAAATAAAGCAAATGTTTCATCAATCTGGTATCTCTGCTTAAGACGAGCAGGGAAAGATTTAAGAGGGACCTCAGGGATAACTTTCTCTCTAAGTTTCTCTCCGTTTCCAGAATGAGCTGCTAGAGGAACCTATAGAAGTGGATTAACTTATGACTTGGACAGATATATCGATAGGAAGGGTTTAGAGGGTGTAGGCCAAATGCAAGCAAATGGGACGAGCCCAGTTTGCCAACTTGGTCACCAAAGGGTGGGCCAAAGGGCCTGTTTCCATGCTGTATAGTTTTGACTGTGATATGGAGGGGAACGGAGAGGAGGAGAAGGCAGGGGTTAATGTTGTACATTGGAGTAAACCACCTCAACTCATCTGCTAGATTCATCTACTGTCTACTACTGCTGATGTTTTTGCAGCAGCTGAGAATGAGTCGTATGCATAAACATTCAGAGCGGTGGTGTAGACCCAAAACAGCAGTGTTGGGAGATCTCTGCTGAGCATAATCTTAGATTCTGCATTCAGGTACCCGACAAACTCAGGGACTGCGCCCACCCCTTGCTTTCCATTTCATCTAATCCTGCTCTGAAAATCAAAATATGATTATCCATTTTCAAAATAATCAGCAACATACAAAATAAAATTCACCATAGCTTGCTGGACTGAAGCATTTAGAAACAAATGAACGAAGCATTTAGAAACAAATCTAAAGATGCCTTACTTTTGGAAATGATAGGTCCTATTTTAAATTCAGATTTCCTTTTGGCCCATAGCATGATTAATTGCTGGATGTGACCAAAATACATTTCAGCAAAAAGTGGAGAACGGCTGTGTCAGTTAATAACTGAATAGTATATTTGAGTATTCATAATAAAACAGTGATAACCTTTGACAAGAGATTTTTTTAATTTTTTTTAACTTCAGTTCCTGACCAGGATCGCTAGTGATGTTCAAGATGTCCTTTGTTTCATTCTTGTGCCATCAGCAAAACTGGAAAACTTAAGTCACATTAAATGTCCAAAATAAACAAAAATCACCACTAATTTGAATTCTCTATTGCAAATAAAAAAGTTTGCCAAATAGAACCTGCAGTCAGTGGAAATTTCAACCTGACCAACTCTGGAACAAGACAATTACAATTTCTAAAAGACATCTCGATAGATAGATACTTGGATATCAAGATTTAAGGGCCTGCTTCCATGCTGTATAGCTCTATGACTGTTACACTGTTGCCACTTGAGGCAGAGACAGATACTATCTTGGAATGTGCTTGTTCATGATTACAAAGCCTCACTTGTAGAAATAAAAAGGGATATCAAAAATACAGTTAGAACAAAAAAAGTTGAAAATATAAAATTTGATTAAATAAGTTCTGTTATATAGCTGCAAAGGAAAGAGGTTATCCTATAAACTGTCCATCATTCTAAAATACTGAACAATGTTATTGAACAACCAAATACTACTTAATTGCTTACCATGGATAAGAGTACAATGAGGCCTTAACTTCTCTGCCTGGCTGCCGAGTGTTGTCTCAACAGCACAGAGCTTACTCTGCAATTGTTTCTCGTCCTTCAATGCTGCCCTCAACTGATCAACTTGTTGATGTTCAGTCGGGAAATCTTGGCCAGAGGTGGCAGTGTTAACACCATTTATCGTCCTTGGCCGTTTTAGTGGGACAGGGATACGAGACCTTACAGCGATCTGAATAAGCTAAATGCAATAAGATTACAAGGGGAAAACAATATTTTAGAACATTAGAAAAGTGTGGAACGATTCAGGAGGTCAGGCATATTGTGGGAAGAGAGACAGATCAATTACCTTACATCATAACTGGAAAGTGAAGGGGAAAAAATGCATTTTAACTTGGGATGGGGAAAGTAACGGAGAGAGGAAAGGGTCAAAGACTAAGACTGACGAGGTGGCACAAAAGTTGATGTCAACTACGATTGAATGATGAAAAAAATGCCACATGGAAAAGAGTGGTTTGTAGAGACGCGAGCAAATCAGAGTTACAGAGAGAACAGCTTCTGTGGAATGCAGAAAAGGGTGAGGGGGAATTACACTTTGTTGGTATTTTTCAACTGGTAGCTGTACACCTTTCAATACTGAAATCAATATTGAATTGCTGCTACAGTCCAATTTATTAGACTCACTAATAAACCTCCAAAGATGAATGCTCAAAGTCACATTCCATGGAGCAAATGATCAAGTTAAAATTGCTGAATTCCAAGCTCCACTGAGATGAGCATCCCATAGATTGAAAGAAACATTATTCCTCAAAGGGGAAGATGCAGAGGTTGCTTGGCAATCACCCATTAACAAAGATCAATGTAGATAATGAGCTGCCTCTCAGTGACTCTCAATTGAGTGCGGATTCTGACACCACATTCTAGGCCATGGAGTGATCAATTATAGATGAAGCATTTTCAGATCAGCATTAGGTACCTCACTGATGAATTGTGCAACAGAATTAGAGGTGAAGATAAACTATTTGGTACAAACTAAAAAAACTGTTTGCTAAAATGCACAAAAGTACATAAAAAAACAACAACTTGTCAATTGTTCCAAAAACATTGACTTGCTTCTCCTCATGATGTGCTTAACCAAACAACCAGCACATCAGGTATTGAGGTGCGTTTCAGAATGAAGTCTGACGATGGGTTCACATAGTGGAAGGCACTTAAAAGGGCTCAGTTAAAAAAATAACAGGAATTTACAAACCCCCATAATACTACCCACCAGAATTGCAGATGTAACAGACCAATCAGATACCTGCTCGCTGTTCTTTGTCTTTTGGTTTCTAAATTCCAAAGTTTGTGACTGTGGTAACTTCGATTCTTGGAGCCCTTCATCCTCATTTGCCTTCATTTCCTTTGCACGCTTTTGATTGGCGGCTTCTAGATCCTCCTTCAAGTGTTCGATTTTCTTTGCCATGCTTACGATCAAATCAGGATTGAAACTTGCAGCCTCACCAGAAAAGTTAAGCGCTATCTGCTGCTTAAGGACGTCCTGCACCTTCCTCTGTTTCTTCAATTTGATTTTTAACCTCAAAATTGTTTTTCTTAGGCTATCTTTGCTCTCGTCATCCATTTCCTCATCTTCATTCTCAGTTATTGACAAATTCTCCCCGAGCTGATCTCGCAGTTGTGTTACCTCTGCTCTCAATTTTATAATTTCATTTCTGCAAATTTTATAAAATTAATCTGTTAATTGATGATACAATAAGGAATAATTAAATATTAGGGAATCACACAACAATATATACAGTGTTTAAATTTTAAATGATAAGCATAGAATCACCAATAAGATGTTCAAACATTTGTTACAAAAACAATACAATACTGACCTACTCACTGATGCCAAGAATTACTTGCGAATAAAGGAGAAATTTATCTAAAAATTGCCGAAAAAGGTACAGAAGTGTAATCACCTCTTGTACACTTAGTTGCCTTGACAAAGGTGGAACATGAACAAACAGGAATGGAGGGAAATGGATTACTTGCAGGCAGATGTGTGCCGCCTTCTGCAGAGACTGTTCCCTTCGCAATTCCCTGACACCCAAACCACCCTCTCCCCAGGTACCTTCCCCTGCAACCGCAGGAGATGCAACACCTGTCCCTATACCTCCACCCCATCAGTCCTTTCAGGTTAGGCAGAGGTTCAATTGCACCTCCTCCAACCGCATCTACTGTATCCGTTGTTGAAGATATAGACTCATACATCGGGCGAGACCAAAGGTAGACTGGGCGATCGCTTCGCTGAACATCTTTGCTCAGTCCACCCGGACCTACCTGATCTCCCAGTTGGCAAATACTTAAATTCCCCTTCACAGTCCCACACTGTCCTAGGCCTCCTACATTGTCAGAGTGAGGCTAATCGCAAATTGGAGGAAGTGTCTCATATGAATATGATATAGTTGGGATCACGGAGACATGGCTCCAGGGTGACCAAGGCTGGGAGCTGAACATCCAGGGATATTCAATATTCAGGAGGGATAGACAGAAAGGAAAAGGAAGTGGGGTAGCGTTGCTGGTTAGAGAGGAGATTAACGCAATAGAAAGGAAGGACATTAGCTTGGAGGATGTGGAATCGGTATGGTAGAGCTGCGAAACACTAAGGGGCAAAAAACGCTAGTGAGAGTTGTGTACAGGCCACCTAACAGTAGTAGTGGAGTTGGGGATGGCATCAAACAGGAAATTAGAAATGCGTGCAACAAAGGTAAAACAGTTATAAGGGGTGACTTCAATCTACATATAGATTGGGTGAATCAAATTGGCAGGGGTGCTGAGGAAGAGGATTTCTTGGAATGTATGCGGGATAGTTTTCTAAACCAACATGTAGAGGAACCAACGAGAGAGCAGGCTATTCTAGACTGGGTATTGAGTAATGAGGAAGGGTTAGTTAGCAGTCTTGTTTTGCGTGGCCCCTTGGGCAAGAGTGACCATAATATGGTTGAGTTCTTCATTAGGATGGAGAGTGACATAGTTAATTCAAAAACAAGGGTCCTGAACTTAAAGAAAGGTAACTTTGAGGGTATGAAACGTGAATTGGCCAAGATAGACTGGTAATTGATTCTTAAAGGGTTGATGGTGGCTATGCAATGGAAGGCATTTAAAGACTGCATGGATGAACTACAACAATTGTTCATCCCAGTTTGGCAAAAGAATGAATTAGGGAAGGTAGTGCATCCGTGGATAACAAGGGTAATCAGGGATAGTATCAAAACAAAAGATGAGGCATACAAATTAGCCAGAAAAAGCAGCCTACCAGGGGACTGGGAGAAATTCAGAGTCCAGCAGAGGAGGACAAAGGGCTTAATTAGGAAAGGGAAAATAGATTATGAAAGAAAACTGGCAGGGAACATAAAAACTGACTGCAAAAGGTTTTATAGATATGTGAAGAGAAAAAGATTAATTAAAACAAATGTAGGTCCCTTGCAGTCAGAAACAGGCGAATTGATCATGGGGAACAAGGACATGGCAGACCAATTGAATAACTACTTTGGTTCTGTCTTCACTAAGGAAGACATAAATAATCTGCCGGAAGTAGCAGGGGTTTCCGGGGGTCAAATGAGATGGAGGAACTGAGTGAAATCCAGGTTAGCCGGGAAGTGGTGTTAGGTAAATTGAATGGATTAAAGGCCGATAAATCCCCAGGGCCAGATAGTCTGCATCCCAGAGTACTTAAGGAAGTAGCCCCAGAAATAGTGGATGCATTAGTGATAATTTTTCAAAACTTCTTTAGATTCTGGAGTAGTTCCTGAGGATAGGAGGGTAGCTAATGTAACCCCACTTTTTAAAAAGGGAGGGAGAGAGAAAACAGGGAATTACAGACCAGTTAGTCTAACATCGGTAGTGGGGAAAATGCTAGTCAGTTATTAAAGATGGGATAGCAGCACATTTGGAAAGTAGTGAATTCATTGAACAAAGTCAGCATGGATTTATGAAAGGTAAATCATGTCTGACGAATCTTATAGAATTTTTCGAGGATGTAACTAGTAGAGTGGATAAGGGAGAACCAGTGGATGTGTTATATCTGGACTTTCAGAAGGCTTTTGACAAGGTCCCACATAAGAGATTAGCATGCAAACTTAAAGAACACGGTATTGGGGTTCAGTATTGATGTGGATAGAGAACTGGTTGGCAGACAGGAAGCAAAGAGTAGGAGTAAATGGGCCATTTTCAGAATGGCAGGCAGTGACTAGTGGGGTACTGCAAGGCTCAGTGCTGGGACCCCAGCTATTTACAATATATATTAATGACCTGGATGAGGGAATTGAATGCAATATCTCCAAGTTTGCGGATGACACGAAGCTGGGGGGCAGTGTTAGCTGTGAGGAGGATGCTAGGAGGCTGCAAGGTGACTTGGATAGGTTGGGTGAGTGGGCAAATGCATGGCAGATGCAGTATAATGTGGATAAATGTGAGGTTATCCACTATGGTGGGAAAAACAGGAAAGTAGACTATTATCTGAATGGTGGCCGATTGGGAAAAGAGGAGATGCAACGAGACCTGGGTGTCTTGGTACACCAGTCATTGAAAGTAGGCATGCAGGTGCAGCAGGCAGTGAAGAAAGCGAATGGTATGTTAGCATTCATAGCAAAAGAATTTGAGTATAAGAGCAGGGAGGTCCTACTGCAGTTGTACAGGGTCTTGGTGAGACCACGCCTGGAGTATTGAGTACAGTTTTAGTCTCTTAATCTGAGGAAAGACAGTCTTGCCATAGAGGGAGTACAGAGAAGGTTCACCAGACTGATTCCTGGGATGGCAGGACTTTCATATGAAGACTGGATAGACTCGGCTTGTACTCGCTAGAATTTAGAAGATTGTGGGGGGATCTTATAGAAACTTACAGAATTCTTAAGGGGTTGGACAGGCTAGATGCAGGAAGATTATTCCCGATGTTGTGGAAGTCCAGAACAGGAGGTCACAGTTTAAGGATAAGGGGGGAGTCTTTCAGGACCGAAATGAGAAAATCATTTTTTACACAGAGAGTGGTGAATCTGTGGAATTCTCTGCCACATAAGGTAGTTGAGGCCAGTTCATTGGCTATATTTAAGAGGGAGTTAGATGTGGCCCTTGTGGCTAAAGGGATCAGGGGGTATGGAGAGAAGGCAGGTACAGGATACTGAGTTGGATGATCAGCCATGATCATATTGAATGGCGGTGCAAGCTCGAAGGGCCGAATGGCCTACTCCTGTACCTATTTTCTATGTTTATATATATCGTTTGGGCAGCTTACAACCCAGCGGTATGAATATTGATTTCTCCAACTTCAAATAACCCCTGCACTCTCTCCCTCTCCTACCCAAGTCACATCAGGTTCCCAGTCTCACCTAACAAACAGCTAGCAATGTGTAGGAAGGAACTGCAGATGCTGGTTTAAACCGAAGATAGACACAAAAAGCTGGGTAACTCAGCGGGACAGGCAGCATCTCTGGAGAGAAGGAATGGGTGACGTTTCGGGTCGACACCCTTCTTCAGACTGGTTAGGGATAAGGGAAACGAGAGATATAGATGATGTGGAGAGATAACAATAGGTATGTTACAAAACTTACCTTCAGTCGCGCTGTAATTCTGCCACTGGCCGTGTGCGCGATTTTGGCGCCTTTAAGGGGGGGCGGGGTTAAAACGCGGTTTCTCCTCCCTTGTCCTGGAAATATTTTGTTGGAGTACAAACCTTGGCTGACAAAATCGTTCCTACCGGCGTTTTGTGAATTTTTTATTTTTATTAAATCGTCAATGTCAGCGCTAGTCATTTTAAAAGCAGCTCCTGAAGCGTCAACGCCGATAACGGGGACGGATTTCACACAATGGACAGGTAAACGAAAGTGCTTTCTTTAAATGTATAAAAGTGCTTCTTAAGAAGCCTTTAATTCACATTTTGTCATGCGACACGGTGATTTTATTCCCCGAATTAACAGCAGTATTTTTCATGCCAATACGGGGTTAAATTCACCGCAAATCAACGTTCCAAAAGATCGCGTTCCAGTAATCCTCACTCGCAAGATGAATTAAATGCCCATTAATTTACAGGTATTAAACATTCAATTCCTTCCATTTGGCCTGTAAATTCATGAAAATTAGATTTTAAAATTATGTTATATTGTGAATTATTGTGTGAATGTTATTTGGACACTTAGGCTATTTAAAAATGTTAATCTATTCTTAAGAAATTGATAGATGTTTAGATCTAGTAATTGAATTTTGTAATTAGCTACAATTAGGTAACTAACTAATTATATGCTTTACTTTCATGTCTTCGAAGTAAGATTGTTTCATATTTGTTTCAGAATGCTTCAATCTATAATACCTGAAAATTTCTTTCAGTTACCATAATTTTTAAGAAAGTTATGGGCTTTTAACTGTCCTCGATCACAGCTTTTGTGTTAAGTCAATGGAAAAGCAATAGGGAACTAGATGCTAATTTCTGAGTATGATAATGGCCATAACTTTTTTAATACTGAAGATATGAAAGTGAATTAAGTGTCAAATTAAACTTCTTTTTATGCTTTATCTGATGGGATAAATTGCAGACTTTATTTTTAAAATCTCAAAATTTTGTAACATTGCTAATAACAATGGCCTGTTTACTTTATCATCGTTACTTTTTTGCATATCTTTTATTCATTTGTTCTATATCTCTCTACATCACTGTTTCTATCTCTCGTTTCCCTTCCCCCTGACTACCCTGAAGAAGAGTCTCAACCGGAAACGTCAGCCATTCCTTCTCTCCAGAGATCAGCATTTTGTGTCTAACTTGAGTGTAGTTTACCCTGGGAACATGTTCAGCACACATTGTAGGCCGAAGGGCCTGTTCCTCTGGCACATTTTTCTATGTTCCATGTTAAATGAATGCTGACATTGGTACAGCCTGGCTCTCTGACAAGGTCCATGAGACAGGTTACTTTTACCAAGTTTGACTATTGTAAATTGTCAGATAGGATTTGGATTGACTTTTCATTTTAGACCCAAACAGATTGCTTATCAATAAGTCATTGATATAAGCATCTGTCTTTCAGTGTGAATTTTGATACCATTTTACAGACCAAGGTATGATCCATTATGAATGAAGTGTTTTCTGAACAGTCAGATGCCTCACCGATGAAGAACTTTACACAGAATTTTAAGTGATGCCAATCCATTTTGCCAAACAATATTTGGAAATTTCTCCCGGGCTAAATTTTCAGATGCTACTTTTTCCTCTAAATGCTTAACCGGGTGGCGCCCGCAATGTCTGCCTCGCCAACAGTCTGTCTCGTCCATTCCTTACTTTGTTGTTTTACAGTATGTGTTAAATGTATGTTTTAGTGTTCTTTAGCTTGTTTTATGTGGGGGGTGGGGGTTGGGGGAAACTTTTTTAAATCTCTTACCTCGACGGAGATGCAATTTTTTTTCCATATCGTATCTCCGTCCGCACTGCGGCCTAACATCGAGGAGCTGGCGACCATTGTTGGGGACCGACTTTGGGACCTTCAACCGCGGGAGCCTGCAGGACTTAACATCACGGAGCTGGCGATCCCTGTCGGGGATCGACCTTGGAGCTCCAACCACGGGAGCCAGCGGACTTTAACATCGTGGAGCTCGGGGTCCCTTGTTAGAGACAGACTTCGGGAGCTCCAAGCCGCGGGAGCTTCGACCGCCCAGATCACAGGGGCTTCGATTGCCGGCTACGGGAGATTCGATCGCCCCGACTGCGGATGGGTCGACTGCCCCGACCATGGGAGAATAAAGCGGAAGAAGATTAGACTTTATTGTCTTCTATCACAGTGAGGAATGTGGGGAATCCGATGTGGTGGATGTTTATGTTAACTTTCATGTAGTTGTGTGTCTCGTTGCTTTTTTTGAGTATGGCTGCATGGTAATTAGTTTCACTGTCCCATAATTGGTACACGTAACAATAAACAGACCATTGAACCTTTGATTCACAAATAGAGTGATACAGTGTGGAAACAGGCCCTTCAATCCAACTTGCTCACACCGGTCAACATGTCCCAGCTGCACTAGTCCCACCTGCCTGCGTTTGGTCCATAACCCTCCAAACCTGTCCTATCCATATACCCGTCTAACTGCTTCTTAAACGTTGGGATAGTTCCAGCCTCAACTACCTCCTCTGGCAGCTTGTTCCATACACTCACCACCCTTTGTTTGAAAAAGTTATTCTTCAGATTCCTATTAAATCTTTTCCCCTTCACCATAAACCTATGTCATCGATTCACCTACTCTAGGCAAGAGACTATGTGCATCCACCCAACCTATTCCTCTCATGGTTTTATACACCTCTATAAGATCACCCCTCATCTTCCTGCGCTCCATGGAATAGAATCCCAGCCTACTCAACCTCTCCCTATAGCTCAGACCCTCTAGTCCTGGCAACATCCTCGTAAATCTTCTCTGTACCCTTTCCAGCTTGACAACATCTTTCCTATAATATGATGCCCAGAATTGAACACAATACTCTAAATGAAGGTCTCACCAAAATGTTACACAACTGCAACATGACTTCCCAAAATTCACCATTTCCATTTCAACTTCAGGCAGCAAAAGAATAAGATGTCAATCCAGGGAAAACATGCCAAGAATCAACTAGATTTAAAATTCAGCCAAGAAGTAACAGGGAACAGAGGGAAAGTCAGTCAAGCCAGAATTGGATGAATGCTTAGATCTGGAACCAAATTATAGCACAGGTGGCTATTATTTGGTTCAATGATTATGACGGTTCTCGAAAGATTAACCCAGTTAACACCACTTTCCTATTCTTGCTCCATACACTTGTGTTTCCCAAATGCTACTTTGAAGAACAGTTGTTTTTAAAAGAACCCACATACAGATGGTTAATATTTACACAAAAAACAGGCTAATGTTGAGATGTTCATGGCACCTACCCAAGCTCAGCCACTGATGATACACCATTCTCCTCCATCAACGACCTCATTGAGATAACTTCGTCCTCCACTTCATGATCTCTTTTCTCCATTTCATGCAACTGGCATTCAGTTATGTCCAGGTGAGCCTTCGCTTCTTGCAGCTGTCTACATTTTTCTTGCAATTCATAATTAATCTCGTTCAAATCATTCAATAACTTTGTAGACTCTGAACTATTTCTATAAGCAGCAAAGTCACTGGATAACAAAGGGGAACCCAGCTTCCAATTTCCCTCGGTGGTTGTTCTCAAACCACAGGGTGTAGGTTGCCACGCTGGTACAGTCTCTGCTGGCTCAACTTCAGGGATCGTCTGCGTACATTTGTCATCTTTGGACAAGCCCTGCATTTTGCCAAATAAAATGAGCACACTATGAGGAAACAGTTTAGTAGCTGTAGAAATAATGAAGCCCAATACTGCTGACATTAGATCTCAGGTTCAAAAGGGCAGGAGTATAATATTGCAAGTATATCACAGTGGCTATCACTCTTGAGAAAGTACTGTCCTCATGGTGGTGATGAGTGGGAGTGGTGAAGGCGTCTCTGCATTGTTCAATTGCACATAATTGTTGGTTACACGAGAAAATAGCGTCCAACTGCAACTCCGATCAGTTTCCCCCCAGAAAGAAAATGGGGCTGGTGATGATAGAAATACTACAAGGGAATCTATATCCTAACTTATGTTTCAACAAATAATTCACATATGCTAAACAATTTCCTTTGGAACATACAATTTATTTAAGGATGGCACAGTGGAGCAGCTGGTAGAGTTGCTGCCTCACAATGCCAGAGACCCTGCTTTGATCCTGACTTTGGTGCTTTCTCTGTGAGGTTTGCACATTCTCCCTGTGACCTTCCACATACCAAAGGCGTATGGGTTTGTAGATTAATTGGTCATTGAATATTGCCCCAAATGTACGGTTTGAGTGGTAGCAAAAGTGGATAACATAGAACAAGTGTGAACAGGTGATTGGCTCGAACTCAGTCGGCCAAAGGACCGATTTTCATGCTATATCTCTAAACTAAACCTTTAATGTGCACCTTAGTTTCAAACAATAAAAAGACAAAGTAAAATTATGATGTACAGCTACACAAACCATTGAAAGGCTTGGGCTGTTCATTGCTTACTTGATGAAGTGGAAAAACATTACTCGTGCTTATTGATATACAGTGGTGTGGAGGAACAAAGGGACCTTGGTGTGATTGTTCAGAAGTCTTAAAAGGTAGGAGGTCATTAAGGTAGTTAAAAAGGCACACATGCTATATTTAATAAAAAAGACAGAAGAGTATATATGCAGGTTATGTTGCAACAGCACCAGCTAAGCCACAGCTTCAACACCTTCTACAATTCTAGTCACATTACAAGGAAAACATACTTGTACTGGAGGCTGCAGGGGAGATCAAGGATATTGCTGGAACAGGAAAATCTTAAACCATGAGGAAAAGATTGGATTGGGTTTCCTTTTTTTTTATAGGAAGAGGCAGCTATGGAGAGATTTGCATAAAATATGAGGGGTCAAGACTGACTAAGAAAGAAGCCACAAGACTGCAGATGCTGGAATGTTGAGCAAAATGCAGTGCTGGAGGAACTCAGCGGGTCAGCATTTGGGAGGAAATGGACAGGTGATAATTTGGGTACGGATCATTCTTCAGATTGATGCGGGGTCCCTGACATAAAACGTCACCTGTCCATTTCCTTACAGTTGCTGCTTGACCGCTGAGTTCCTCAGTGCTGTGTTTTAAGAAAGGAGCCATCTGATTCAGCAAAAGAAAAACAAGTAGAAAAAATCCTAAAGTTATTGGTAGAAGAAATGAAGAGAGCATCAAGAAAACAGTATGGAATGTGCAGTCTGAAAATGTGGTTCAAGCACAATCCTTCACCACACCACAGTAATACTTGGATATAGATTTAGTGCTGGAAGCAAAGATCCGGCTCGGTTTTGTTTTTGATAGGCTTGGGCATGAACTCCTTTCAGTACAAATTTTCTATGATCGTATGAAAGCCCAAATTCAAATACACCCACATTGGAATAGCCCAAGTAAAATGGGCAAAGCCAGAAATCTTTAGAGTCAAGAGAGAGTCAAGAGTGTTTAATTGTCATAAGCGCTGAAAACAGAACAATGCAAATCTTACTTGCAGCAGCAGAATAAGTCTGTAAACACAGTACTCATAGAAAACATAATAAACCAAAAAATAGTTCAATAAATTACAAAAAGTGCAAATAACCTAGTGCATTTCTCAATGGGAAAAAAAAGCCCTACCAAATTGCGTTCCTGAAGCTGGTCATAGTTTTGTGACAGCTCCTGAAGGTCTCCATTTATTTTTGTTGATTCTTCCAGCCTTTGATGAAGCAGCTATGAGACATGCAGTGGGATGAGACAAAAGAATGAAGTTTGAAGGAAAGAAAATGGATGTAAACAATAGCATATATAACTGAAGTATAAAATAAAGCATGTCTTGGATGCAAAATGGATTCCAGAAGACCTGGAACAAAAAGTAACGAACAGATTTTTCAAGTCTTAAATCAAACATTTCAAGAAGTCACAACATCCAAATAATTTTAAGTTAATAAATAATATAAACTTGTCCTATTTATCACTACATAACAGGAATTCATGCACAAGTTTACATGAAGTACATATTATCTTACATAAAAACACATAAGAGCCACAATTCAATTAAAGAAAATATACTATTTCTTAGAATTCACACTTATCCATATCACAAGGACACATATTTTCTCTATCTAAGTCGAACTGAATTCTGAAGCAAAATACTTTTAGCAGCAGAAAAATGCAAGACATGCAAAGTAATTTCAGAGTTGTTTCTTTACCTGTGCAGGGACTGATGGGAAGTATAGTTTTCTTTCACTGTTAGAGCTGAGAACAAAACACTCCGACGTACTAATTCTATCTGGTAACTCTTGGTCGTTGGTTTGCAATGCTTTCAAGGTCTTCAGCAGTTCGATAACCTGGATTTTTATAGGAGGATAAACAGGAAACTATCTTCTATTTTTGTTGTGTGTAAAATGTAATTAGAAAACACAAGATCTGCAGAATGAGGTGAATAAATCGTACTCAGAAAGGTTCACCTTTTGTCGGAGCTCTGGCAGAGAAAGATTGACTATTTCCTGCTCCAAATCATCAAATTGGCCCAGGCAGATGCTGAGATACGAGGTCTGGTCTCCATAGCTTGTAAAAGTGTTACCTAGAATGCAACAATGTAAAGAAGTTACAAGCAGTTAATTGTATCCTTGCACCTGATCTGTCATTTTGTAAAATCAGTCATCTTTTTTACTCAGAGTAACTTTCCTGCACTAACCCCATTTCCCTTAACATCCAAAAATGTAATCGATCTGGACCATGATTACATCCAGCGAGTGAGAACCACCTTGAGATTCATCTCTCGAATTAAGAAATTTCTTATGTTCTGAATGGCTAACCTCTTAGGTTGATGGTGACATATAGTTCTAGACAACCCAGCCAGGGAAACATCAACTCTGTATCTATCCCATCAGGCCCTGAAATTTAGCACAATTCAAAGAGACATGTGGTCTAAAGAAGGATCTCAACCCAAAACATCACCTACCCATGTTCTCCCGGGATACTGCCTGACCTGCTGAGTTACATCAGCACAAAAGAGACATGTCATTGGTTCTAAACCTGAGACTGTAAGCCCACTCTGCTTTATCTTCATCTCATATGACAATTTTTCAATCCAATGAAGTAGTATAATGTAACTTCATTGCACTCATTTCCAAGCATATATTTCTGGAGGATTGGCAGACCAAATCAAGGCAAAGATAACTGGAGCAGTTTTTATTTTTGTGCTTAAATCCTCTTGCAATAAAGGCCAACATACTTCCTAATTGTTTGCTCAATATGCACATTAGCTTTCAGTGATTCTTTACAAGAATACTCGTCCCTTTGAGCACCAAAAAACAAACTACTGGAAATTCTCATGCAGGCCCAGTAGCATCTGTGGAAGGAATGGAGAGACTACATTTTGGGTGGGGACCCTTCATCAGTCTGAAGGGACTGGAGTGTGGGATGAGGGGTGCCTTATAGAGGTTTTTAAAATCATGAGCAACACACACAAAAAGAATAGCCATAGTCTTTGCCACAGAGTAGGCGAGTTGAAAACTAGAGGGCATAGGTTTTCATGGGGTGAAAAATTTAAAAAGGGACACAAGGGCCAACATTATCTACACAAAGGGTGGTGAGTTTATAGAACAAGCTGCCATTGAAATGGTAGAGGCGGGTACAATTCTAATATTTAAAAAACACTTGGTCAGGTACATGGAAAGTAAAGTTTTGGAGGGATATGGGCCAGGTGCAGGAATGTGGGACTAGCTCGGTTAGGCAACTTAGTCAGCATAGACTAGTTGGATTGAAGGGACCATTTCCATGCTGTGTAATTTTATGAATCAAAGATAGCTCTCAGTTCCATGATTGAACAACTTCTTACGTTCATTGCCCTGCAATTGTTTTCCTTTGTAACATGCCCAAAGTAGATCTCCCTAGCCCTAAACTCATCTCTAGAACACCTAGACATTAGTCTACATTAGACTTCTATTTATCGACTTCAACACCATAATCCCATCCAAACTCATCTCCATACTCAAGACCTAGGAATCAGCTCCCCCTCTGCACTGGATCCTCGACTTCATTACCCACAGGCCTGAATCAATGAGGATAGGTAACAACACCCCCTCCACAATAACTCTCAACGCCGATGCCCGCTAGATTGCCTTCTCTGTCCCCTATTTTATTCCCTTCACACTGCACGGCCAAATTCAGCTCCAATCCATCTACAAGTTTGTAAACAATACCGCTGTGGTGGGCCGGATCATGAATAATGACGAGACAGAGTACAGGAAGGAGATAAAGAACATAGTGACACGGTGCCAAGACAATAACCTCTCCCTCAATGTCAGCAAGACAAAGTAGATAGTTATTGACTTCTGGAAGTATGGGTAGAGTACATGCACCAATCACAAAATTGTTGAGAGCTTCAAATTCCACAGAATTAATGCTACCAATGATCTGTCATGGACCAACATCTGGGACATTCCATAAGCTAGGGTACAGCTTGATTCACCCCAACCCATTGGACTTTGTCTAAGGAATTGGTGCGCTACAATGCTGAGAATTATATTCTTCACTATGTATCTTCCCCTTTGCTCTATCTATTGTACTTGAGTTGGAGCTGATTGTATGGTATATCTGGTCTGGATAGAATGCAAAGCTAAGCCTTTCACTGTACTTCAGAGCATGCAACAATATAAACCTGCCTAATTGTGTTTTATGTCACCGAACCCAGTGAACTCTATTAGAGATAACACGTAGCACAGCCAGGAGAGCTGTTGCCTCACACCTACAGCAACCTGTGCAATCCAGAACTGTCCACCAGAGATTACACATTGTTCCTCGATGATCCCGTTTTGTCCCACATCTCAAAGACATGAGTTGACAGGTTGATTGCCCACTAAAATGCCCCTAGTGTGCAAATAGGTGATAGAATTTATGGGGAATTGAGTGGACAACGGGGAGAATAAGATTAATGCAAGTACGTGCTGGATACCCCAGAGTCTGTGGCCTAAAGGGCCTTCTTCCATGCTGTAGTTTTTTGATAAAATGTTTTAAAAACTTGCATATCAATGATAATTGTAAAGCAAGGTTTCAACTTTTGAACTGCACACCAGAGCCATAAGGAAATATGTACAGCATGTTGATTTGTTTCCCAAAGACTATCTATCTTGAGCAAGTCAGCGGGTGAGGCAGCATCTATGGAGCAAAGGAATGGGTGATGTTTCGGTTCGAGACTGTGCTATCCAGCACAGACTGAAGAAGGGTCTCGACCCGAAACGTCACCCATTTCTTCGCTCCATTGATGCTGCCTCACCCACTGAGTTTCTCTAGCTTTTTGTCTCCCTTCAATTTTTCCAGCATCTGCAGTTCTTTCTTAAACATCTATCTTGAGCATATCAATTAGCCATGACAGAGAGGGGAAGGCAATGGTATACCCGAATCATTGGCTGCACCCACTCCACCAGCTCTAGCTTGCATCTGTCCAAGTCGTGATTGCAGAGAAACATTCCAGCGTTGGGCATCTTCTAACTGGTGCCTCAGAGACTCGATCTCACCAAAGTCAACCACATCTACTTTGGAAATGGTATCTGGGGGACAAAGTTTGAAATAATCAAATCAATGTTTACAGCTCAATTAGTGCCAGATGACACTTACAAAAGTAAAAAGCAACTGTTCCTATTTTTCCAAGTGGTTTAGTGTTCTCTTCAAACTACAACTGACTAGTGTATTTCATTCCTCAGACAATATAATTGTGAATTCTATTGTGTATCAGAGCCAATGCAAAAAAAGTCATTAAAATGATCCCAAATGTTAAAAGGAGAATGTTCCCGATTCATATAAGGAGGCAGAAAGGCAACTAATTGAGGTAGATAAGACAATGAACAGGAGGAAACAAGCAGAACCAAAACAAAATTGAAGAAACAGAATAAAGCTTCATGGATTATGAGTGGAATAGAACAAACATCAGGAACTTCACCTTCACACAAGTGATAAATACAAGGAACGGAGTTTGAAAAAGATAAGGTCAAGGAATAGGAGTAGAATTAGGCCATTCGACCCATCAAGGCTAATCCGCCTTTCAATCATGGCTGATCTATCACTCCCTCCTAACCTCATTCTCCTGCCTTCTCCCCATAACCTCTGACACCTGTACTAATCAAGAATCTATCTATCTCTGCATTAAAAATATCCACTGACTTGGCATCCACAGCCTTCTGTGGCAAAGAATTCCACAGATAAACAAGTTAAACAAGTAAACTGGAATTATCTTGGAACACTCCATTTCTCAGGCTTCCTTTCTCTCCAATTTTCTTGAATGTGTTGTTGCCCCTGATATGTGGAGCTTCTTGTTTAAAATCACTGAAACAATTTAGAGTTTAGTCCCTTAAATAACTTATTGTGAAACAAAGCGTTATGTGGTCTTTGAACAATCTCTTTGAACAGGTGTTTTTAACCAAACCCTTCCTATGATTAGTGCTACTTCTGCTTTCATTAACAGAAGGGTTGCTCATGAAACAGGATATGAGTCTATATTTTAAGTAATAATAGATTTTGATTCGTTTAGGAAAAAAGTGTTTGAAGAGGTTTTTTGAGATAGGCGTTTAAAATAAAGCCCTGGTGTGTAACTTGCATTTTTGTGTGGAAGTTGTGAAGTGGTATAGAAGTGCAAACGAACTATCAATCACCCATATCTCAGCATTTAATACGATGCCGTAATCACTAGTTTCATTTCTGACGATTCACCATGGAAACACTAAAATACCATGAAGAACTGAGGAAGTGAATCCAGAGATACAAGATTTCATAAACTTTGACTCAAGAGTAAGAAAAAGTATGTTTAGTTGCAAAAGTGTAGAGAATCAAAACTTGAACAGAGTTATTAAAGGGCTAGACCACAATCTCGGCTAAATACTTACAGTATATAAAATATACTTAAACAGGTACATGGATAGGAAAGGTTTAGAGAGATATGGTCAATGGGACTAGCTTAGATGGAACATCTTAGTTGGCATGGACAAGTTGGTGCTGTATGACAAATGTACTGAAAATGAAATTCTAAAAGGTCAAAGCACATAACTAAAAAAAACACAAAGGCATACTCCAAACTTAAAATTGATAAAAGGCAAACTTAGATTTCCTCAAAATTTTGGATATTCCAAATTTCCATGAACAAGGAGTTCAACTGGCACCTTCTGTGACCATCACCTTAGCTAGGACCTTCATGATTTTATTAACTTCTATTAGGTCATCCTTTGCTTGAGGGAAAACTGTCCCCGCCTATCCAGTCTCTCCTTATAATAAGTCATCCAATCCCCACAACATCTTTGTGAAGTTTTTCTGCATCCTCCCTTGTATATCCTAAGGAGATGGGTAGAAGTAACTGACAGTGCATGTGGGCAGGGAAGGAAGCTGAAGAGGCAGCTGAATGGCCGCCTCTCTGGCACAACCTCTCAGCTTCTAAGACCTAGATTGCAGTCCAGCTCCACAATGCATTGCCATATTTCCATCGGTTTCCCACCTTTTCTTCTGGCATCCGGAATTTGCTGTTCCAAGTTCTTCTGCAGGTCTCGATAGGTTTGAATGCTTTCCTCAAGTTGCTGCCTCAGCAACTGAATGCCCGTGAGCTCCATCTGCAAGGCTTGGATTTGACTGCGACTGAACAAGAATTATAGTAAAGCAACATCATGGGAATCAGAGCTAACAAAGCAGCTCATATAGCTACATTTTAAGAACAATTCACAAAAATTAGTTTCTATATTATAAAAGGATCTATATCAACTGGGAAAATGGGCCAAGGAATGGCAGGTGGAATTTAACTCTGAGAAGTGCAAAGTTAAACTAGGGCAGGACTTGAAGTAAATTACAGGGTCATGGAGAGACTTTGTGGTACAAGTATATAGTTCCCTGAAAGTGACGACACAGGTAGATAGGGTGAAGATGACAATTGGCACATTTGTCTTCATAAGTTTAGGTATTGAGTGCAAGAGTTAGGATATCATATTACAACTGTACAAGGCGCTGGTAAGACCATACTTGGAGTACTGCATACAGTTCTGATCATCCCAAAAAGGATGTCATTAAACTAGAAAGAGTGCAGAAAAGATTTACAATGACATTACTGGGACTGGGGGATATTAGTTATAACGAGAGATAGGGTATTTTGCACCAGGAGCAAAGAAGGCTGATGACTGACTTTATAGAGAAACATAAAATCATGACAGGCGTATAATTCAGTTTATTCAGCATAGGGGAGTCAAAACCCAGAGGGAATTGAAGGGAAACTTTTCCACACAGAAGGTGGTGGGTAAGTTGAATGAGTTGCCAGAGGAAGCTGCAGAGGAGGCTACAATTACAATGTTTAAAAGACATTTGAACAGGTACATGGACAGGAAATGTATGGAGCAATATTGGCCAAATGCAGGCAAGTAGGACTAGCTCATTTAGACAATTTGGTCGGCAAGGATGAGTTGGGCCCGTTTCCATGCATTATGACCAAAATCATAAATCTCTGGATTAAATCCTTTGCAACAAAGAATGAACCAGCACAAGGGTTTACTAAGGGTTCAGACCTCAGTCTGAAGAAGGGTTTTGGCCCAAAACGTTGCCTATTTCCTTCGCTCCATAGATGCTGCTGCACCCGCTGAGTTTCTCCAGCACTTTTGTCTACCAAGGGTTTACTAACTTGGTTGAATCAAAATAAGAATCAAGCTCAAGATGTAAAGTTTATCCACAGGAATTTCTCATCTAAAATATATTTGATATTAAAAATTACAGCAGCAGCAGTGTGAGCTTATCTGGTTGTGAAATATATATATTTGTAGGATCAAAGCTCTTCTGTTTCATGTCTTAGAGAACCTATATTTGATAAATATATTAATTTCCTACCCGTCTGATTCTTTCACTGCTTTGACGAGTCTCGAGTAGAGTTGCTGCTCGGTCTTCAATGCACGAAGCAAGCTTTCCTCCGACTCCTGATCTTTGAGAATCTGGACAGATTGGAAAAGAAATGGCAATTAGCTTCCAAATGCTTCCAGTTTCATTACCAAACACAAACAAAAATGTACAGGGGCATCAACCTGCTGGTCGTCTCCTCCAATGATAGTTCTCTCCCTTGGAAGAAAGTCAGGTCCCTGGATACCATCCTGCAGCACGATCAACTGCTTGGTTCCCTTTATCTCATTGGAGTCAAATCTACGCTGAAGGTCCTGTGATAACAAAGAAATTAACTGCACCATTCCAAAAAGGGCAAACCAAAAAGGATCTCAGCATGACTTCAGGATGTGGGGAGTTAGATACTTTTGGCGTGCACTCACTTTTGATATGAAGGAAACATGCACAACATGTTTCTATAAACAGCAACATGAAAATAACCAGTGAGCACTCTTTTTTTGACAATACTATGGTTGGAAACCAGAATTTATGACCTCTAGCACTACAGCAATATCTAAACTACAAGGCAGCAATGCTAATAGGTACAGTAAATGGGCCCTTACACTGATCATTATAAATTCAACTGAGCTAACACTCTTTAATTCTGAACCAACTACTCATCTTGTAGGATACAAGGGAAAAATGAAATGCCAAATCTGAAAAAAGAGATAATTCACTATAATTAATGCAACCAAATAGCATCAACTTTCAATCTAAAAATATAAATAGGACTCTCCATTCAATCTCATGACTGATCTAACAACTGCAGTAAACTTCAACTCCCTTGATAGTGAATGATCTATTACCCCATCTTTAATAAACTTGACAAACGAGCATTTCAATTCTCTGTGTAAAGAGCACTAACCTTTGACAACCCAATGAGGGAAACAATTGGTTCTCTCCTAATCCCAAGCTTGTAGTTTTAGTGTGTGAACGTGGGAGACCCAATTTACTGGAATTTGGCCCAAAAAAACAAACTGGTAGAGGAACTCAGAGGGTCAAGTAGCTGAGTCTTGACTGAAAAAATTAACCATCCCTCTGCCTCCACAGATGCTGCTTGACTTGCCAAAATCTTTCAGCAGTTTATTTTTTGTTATAATTGTAGTATTTTTAGGAAGGTCAACCAAGGGAACTATGCTCCCTGTATTTATCATGTAAAGCCCCTTATTTTATAAAATAACTTTCTGAAATCTAATTTAACCCCTCTACCCAGCGCCTTTAATGAACAAACCCCTAAAAAATGGGAAGCTCTGAAAATCTTACTTTAATGATTTCATCCTTGACTTGCACAGCTTTGATATATTGTTCAATATTTGCAACCTGCAATTCGGCATCTTTCTCCAACTGGTGAAGAAGAGCTTGGAGTCGAATCACTTCCATCTGCAAAATTGAGATGAAAAGATAAATCCTCAGTTGTGCTTAAACCCAAACGGGAATTAGAGAATTATGTGAAAAATTTGCCTGGATTTATATTGCCACAGCAAACATACTTTTGCTTCATTTTCCTTCTTCAAGGCTTCATCCAATTCCCGAGATTTTTGGGCAAGCTCTTTCTTCAGGTTGGATGAACTCTTCCTACGTCGGGGTACTTGTACACGAATCTCATCTTCTTCAGAATCCCGTTGAGTAAGTTCAGCTAAGATCAAAAGAACAGAAATATATTAATTAGAGAAGAATCAGAAGGGCCATCTTTTCAAATACAGAAATCATGAAGCTGCCACAAATATTATCATACATCTAGCTCCTCCTCTTGTTACTTGAATATTGCTAAGCATGTATTAGGGACCTCTCAAAAAAATCAACTGGGGATAGAGGAAACAATATGTTGGCAGATTTCAGAGAAATGTAATATAGATATGGTTATTGTAAGGGTGGGTTTCCCTTTCACAAATATTAACTGGGATTGCATTAGCGCAGATGAGCTGGAATTTGAGGTGTGTCTGTAGAGATTTTTATCACAACATGTAGAAAGACCAACAAGGGAAGGAGCTTTACTGGGACTTATCCCAGGGAATGTAGCTGATCAAGTGGAGACCTGTCAGCAGGGGATCAATTTGGAAATAGTTACCATAACGCCATGTATTTTAAATGGTAATGGGAAAGGAAAGGGACAGACTAGTAATAAATGTCTTAAACTGGGTAAAGGCCGATATCATTAACGTAACAGAGGACCTGGCAAAGATAGATTGGGAGCACCTACTTCCACATAAGTCAGTGGGAACTATTCAATGAAGAAATAGCATGTTCAAGGCTAACATGATCCTGGAAGGGCAAAATCTAAAGGATTACATGTGTGGGGATCTCTGGATGTCAAGGGCTGGATAAAGATTTTGCTACTGTATGCCTGTGACCACAAGGATCGGTGCTGGGTTCCTTAGCATTGTGACTTACTTGGTTGTGGATGTAGATTAGTAATGGATGGCATGATTTGTTCATTACATGGAAGGGAGACCTAGGCTGCAGAGAGTAATCAATGTATTGGTGAAATGTGCTGAAATATTTAGTTGATATTTCATCCAGATAAATATGTCAATACTGGAAGTACTAATGAGGCTAGAACACACTGTAAATGGTAGGATCTTAGGGAGTATTGAGGTGCAGAGGAACCCTGGGGTAAATCCAGAGATCCTTGAAGGTAGGAAGACAAAGGTAATGTTAAGAAGGAATATGGATTACTGGTCTTTATTAGTCGGGACATTGAATACAGAAGTTGGGAGGTTATGCTTTATAAAATCTTATTCAGACCTCAGATGGATTACTGCGCATTGCTCTATTCACCACACTATGAGTAGAATGCAATATTGCTGCATACAGCGCTGAGGAGATTTGTGGAGATGTTGCCTGGGATGAATCAATTTAGTTATGAGGAGGGGCTGGTGAAGCTAGGTCTCAAGGGGAGATTTATGAGGGGGGGCCTTCTTTACCCAGAGTAAGGACCTGGAATCCACTTAAGATTGGTTGAAGCTGGGTCACTGACAGCATTTGAGTGTTTATCTGAATATTTGAATTGCCTAGGCATAGACGGCGATGGACAAAGTGGTAGGACATGGGTTTAATGCGGAAAGATGGCCTGTTTCCCCGTGATACAATTCTACGACTCTTCACCTACCATCTCTCTCGTGCAGCTGTTCCTGCAATATTTGTATCGTTTGTTTCAGCTCAAGAACATGTGAGAAATTCAATGCTTCTTGTGGGAGCGAATGTTTATCTTTTTGCCCATGTTCCACCAGTTTCTATCAAAGAAAGATACTTGCAGTTAGTACAAAAAAATAAGTTGGCAGAAAATTAAACCAAATAAGTCATTCAATGACATGGCAAGTTTCCAATGGACAACTTTACCCCAGTTCCAATAAAAAGAGGGATAGAAGTAGTTTTTATTGGTTGCAGTAAACAGTTGAGACACCAAGTATCAGGAAGCAATTGTGCTCCTCACCCAATACACAGTTCCACTGCCTTCAATGGAACAGATCACAATTAAAAACTGCATTGAAACTTGGTGCCCACCTACTGCCAGTGACCAATTTCACCTATGGTATTGTTGTCTAGCAATGACTTTCAGTAACCTAAAGCCTATTTTCCCTGAAACATCTTTCTTTAGCATACTAAAAGGCTAGAATACAAATCAGGGATGTAATGCTGAGGCTCTAAAAGTTGCTGGTCAGGCCACATTTGGGGTATTGTGAGCAATTTTGGGCACTATATCTGAGGAAGGATGTGCTGGCTCTGGAGGGGTCCAAAGTAGGCTTACAAGAATGATGCCAGGAATGAGAGAGTTAACATATGATGAGTGTTTGACAGCACTTGGTCTGTACTTGCTGGAGTTTAGAAAGATGAGGGGGGACCTTATTGAAACTTACCAAATAGTGAAAGGCTTGGATATAGTGGATGTGGAGAGGATGTTTCCACTAGTGGGAGAGTCTAGGACCAGAGGTCATAGCCTCAGAATTAAAGGACGTTCCTTTAGGAAGGAGATGAGGAGGAATTTCTTTAGTCAGTGGGTGGTGAATCGGTGGAATTCTTTGCCACAAAAGGCTGTGGAGGCCAAGTCAATGGATATTTTTAAGGTAGAGATAGATTCTTAATTAGTAAGGGTGTCAAGTGTTATGGGGAGGCGGGAGAATGAGGTTAGGAGGGAGAGATAGATCTGCCACGATTGAATGGCAGAGTAGACTTGAGGGGCCGAACGGCTGTTCTGCTCCCATCATTTATGACCTACGACCTATGATAAAGTCAGAGGCCATCACAATTCCATGCAACCCTGGAGTGCTCCCGCAATAAACTGCAGAGCCATGGCTACACTGTGATTCTACTTTACCCTGAGGTTTCAGAAGTGCTCGAACCTCTTCTTGCCTTTACAAAATAAATGACACATTTTGAATGACACATAAAGGACTTTTTTTTTGTTTTTTTTTGGAGTCCCAATTTTGAAACCAAAACAACCACATTTATTAATTGGCTTCTGACTTTAATAGAATTATTTTGATCCTGTACACAAAATTAGATTTTTGCCACACTATGGCAAGTCACACTATAGCTGCTAATCAGCAAGATCAATACTTGTTACAACACTAATGAGGCACAAATATAAAACATTTCAATGTGCAAGAACTTGTACAGTTTCAGCAATACCCACATGAATGATTTTATCTTTTTCATCCGAAGCAGCTTTTAGCTGCACCATTTGTAGTGTCAGATCTTGGTTTACCATGGGGTCGTGTTCCGCCAACACTGAAGCGGGTTTCTCCTTCTCAACATTTTGACGATTTAACCCTTCAATCTCTTGACTGAGTTTAGACAAACGGCTATTAGAACACTCCGAAACCTCCTAAAAATGAATTTATAAAATTATAAATGTTCAGTAATCAAATTCTAGGAAAACAGCAATAGGTTGCAATTTTGAAGAATATTTATTGACAACACTGCAAAAGTCAACAACTTGAAAGCTGTCATAATAGTCACTGCAGTTATTGAATAGCACGCAAAGTCCTTTACTCAGAAAGCATCCCAGAGCAAATGAGATAAAAACTAACACAACATCTCCCTATAATCTTCTGTCATAAAGTGCACCAAGTGATGTATAGTTATGCATAAATAATGTCTGTAAAATCCATCAGTCACTTACTGCAGTATAGACAGATGTTTAGTTAATTATCCCACGCCATAAACATCCTTCAGGTAACAAAAATGTGACAAAAATCAAATTTTCAACAATTAGGAAACATTGAAGAACCTGTATTTTCTGTAACAAACACCTCCTTGAGAGGAAAAGTGCTGACTCAGTATAATACCAAGAATTCCTGCTATTATGCTGGGTTCAGATGGAGTTGAGAGATTGATTGGACTTGTTTGACATTCATTACCTTGTTATAAAACACCTGGCAGATATAATTACCCTGCTGACCACACCGGCCAAAGGACAAAATAGTTTTACAGCAACACAAAAAGTGACATCAAAAAGCACAGTATTTATGAAAATACCAAAAAGCATTGATAATTATAGGCATTATATAAAAACCCTTATAAAAGTATTCAACAATTAAGCCTTTAATTCTATTTTACATCTTCTGAGCCACGTACCCTGAGGAGCTGATCCTTGCTGTTAATTGTGTCCAAGAGTTCCTCAATCTCCTTTTCATGCTCTGAGCTCAGCTTCTTCCTCTCTGCCCAAGCGTTCTCCAGCATTTTCTCCTGTACCTTTAAGCGCTGATTCAAATGTTCAGCCAGGTCCTTGGTGCCACAGTGAGACTGGCTCAGCAGCGTGTTTGTCATCTCCTGAATTTGGAAACAAAAACAAGGGGATAAAGATCAAGCCAGAACTCTATCAACTGCCGGTCTCCTTCAAATCAGAACAAATAATTAATGCAACTGTGATAGTACATTATCTTCCAAGGATTGAATAGCTGTTTGAAAATTATGTTTTTGCACTGCACCAAAACACTGGAAAACATCGGATTTATGCCAATTCTGGCAGCAAGTAGCACTGTTGCATCTCAAGTTCACAGGTTGTAGATGCAATCTGAGTGCTAAAATCTAGGTGGTACTGAGAGCGAGGTGGCACTGTCAGAGCAGGGGGCAGATGATGCTGAAAATGCGGGGAGACCCATAATTGCTGGCAGAAGAGGCATAAAACCAAGACACTCCACTCCACTTTAAGGGCACACATTCACTACACTATTATTATTTCAGAGCAGGGATTTACCCCAATGGCCCGAGGAATATTGATCTCTGAATTAACATTAGTAGAACATAATTTGTTACATCCACAAAGTTACCAGTGAGAGGTTGCTATGGGCAGGCAGGTTGACATTTTCTCTAAGATGATGCAGGAAGCACATTTTCAGAATCACTGAGAGATCAAAGCAGGGAAAGGCCCAATTACAAAGAAATTCTCATTTAAAAAAAGATTTACTGATAAGATCTGGTTACAGCATTTTCAAAGTAAAATGTAGCAGCATGGACAGCCAAGTTATAATTAGTCATATCATTCATTTTCATTTCATCATGCAGGACCTGCATTTTTCAACTTCCCCATTTCAAGGATCTTCAATGGAATTGCAAAGATAAGTGCATAGCTGGAGAGAAGATGCGAGAAGAGGACTTCACTTTCCTGGGGCAATGGGACCAGTGCAGGTCAAATGTATTTGGGAGTACAAATACATAGCTTCCTGAAAGTGGCATCCCAGGTATAAAGGTGGTAAAGGCAGCTTTTGAGATGATGGCCTTCATCAGTCAGGGAAATGAATACAGAAGTTAGGACATCACACCACAGTTAGTTGTACAAGATACTGGCGAGGACGACTTTGAATATTGTATGCAGTTTCCTGCTCTAGGAAAGATACCATAAAGCTTGAGAGTGCAGAGAACATTTACGAGGATGTGCCAGGAGTTGAGGCTGTTGATGGCCTGAGCTATAGGGAGAGGTTAGGACTTTATTCCTTAGAGCGCAGGAGGCTGAGGGGTGATCTCATAGAGATGTATAAAATGATGAGGAGAATAGATAGAGGGTAAATGCAGTATTTTTCACCCAAGATAGGGGATCAAGAACTACAGGACATAGGCAAAGGTAATTTTTCTGTGCTGTACAAGCCTATGACTAACTTTCTTAACACACTTTTCAAGCCCAAAGAGGACTGCCTAAAAAGGCAGACCACAGTGCATCAGTGGGAGGAAAATGAAATACCTTGATGGAAAACGATATTACCTAAAATGAGTAAAAAACAGCCAAATGGAAAAGAAAGAATTTTAAAGGACGAGTAATTATCTACTCTGGGGAAATTTATATCAAAGCATGGCAGGAAAGACTGTAACTGGAATAGATTGTCTTTGCTTTTAAAAAGAGGAGCAAATGTTGCAGGAAACATAAGAGAGGAAGTTGAAAAAAGGAAATAGGTGGTAGAGGGCATGTAAAACCCAGCAGCAAACAGAAAAGAGAAGCTACAAGTATTCCTGTCATATGAACAGGATGTGGGCTGTCAGAGCAGTGGAGCTGATGAGAAATGAGGTAAAAAGGAAAAAAATCTACTCCAAGTCAACGGCTGCGTCTGAAATGCTAAATTAGTACTTGATATCAGTTTCTTGATGATGGTGCTAAAATTTGATTCATAGGTACTAAAAAAGCCAGCTGTCCGTAAAATGGATCAATCATCTGCTTCAGTTTGGATAACATTCTAGGCTGCTGAGGGGAGGAAGGAGGAAATTGTGATGAATTGCTCATAATTTTCAAAAAACGTCTTCAGTTTGGGAAGTGGTGACTAAGCACTGGAAAACTGCAGATGTTCAATCTTTGTTTGAAAAAGGCTTCAGGGATAAACTCAGTAACCACAGACTGAGGTCAGCTCAACGTCCACAGTGGTGGAAGTTCCAGAAACAGTAAAACAGGGACAGAATTAGTTGTCACTTGGAAAGGTCTGGATTGATTCGAGAAAGCCAACATGGATTTATTACAATTTGTCAATCATGAGGGGTTTTTTGAAGTAAAAGGAAAAACTTAATGGGGAGAAATACAAATTTTGCAGTATGGGGAATTTCAAAAGGCATTTGAAAAGGTGCCATATAAAGTTTGAATTAAGTTAAAAATGGATGCAATAAAAGAGCAGCACAGTGGCACAGCTGGTAGTGCTACTAGCCCAGAGGCAAGATTTGATCCTGACTGTTGATATGGAGCTTGCATGCTCTCCCTATGATTGCAAAGGTTGCCTCCGGATTCTGCACTTTCCTCCCAGGTCCTGGTTTGTAGGTTAATTAATTGGCCTCTGTAAATTGCCCTCGTGTGTAGAGAGTGGGTGCAGAAGTGGGAGAACATAGAACTATTATGAATGTGTGATCGATGGTCATTGTGGACTTGTAGGTTGACACAAAATGCTGGAGTAACTCAGCGGGACAGGCAGCATCTCTGGAAATAAGGAACAGGCGACATTTTGGGTCGACCCGAAACATCGCCCATTCCTTCTCTCCAGAGATGCTGTCTGTCCCGCTGAGTTACTCCAGCATTTTGTGTCTACCTTCGATTTTAACTAGCATCTGCAGTTCTTTCTTAGTCATCGTGGACTTGCCAGGCTGAAGGACAATTCCACACTGAAATTTTTAATCGATCAAGAGAGGCTGCAGCAGCATGGAAAGAAAATTGGGTACGAAAAAGGAAGCAGCATAATACTGAAACTGGTTAACAGAATAGAAACAGTTCTATGCGTGCAGAAGAGAAGGCTGGGCAGTCAGGCCAGCTGGAATGCCCCGCAGTGGAGCCTTTACAGACTCAACTTGCACAATGTCCCTCTTCCATGCTCGTGATCAACTTCATTTATAGATCAATTACCTCCAAACTGTCAGCCTTTTCTTTAAGGGATTGCTGCAGCTGTAAAATAACAGCATCCTTTTCACGGAGTGCCTGCAGTTGACTGTCTTCCAGCTCTTGTTTCAATCTTTGCAAACTTTTGCACGTATTTACAAAATGTTGCAGCTCTATGTCTTTTTCTTTAATCATACCATCCAGACTCTTCAACACAAATAAGAAAGGAAAATTAATGGATTAATCTGAGGGAGAAGCTTTATTGGTATAATTATACTTGTCATGACAAAAGAAACATGAATCTGTTTAGAAAATAGCACTCCTTTTCAACGCTGTCTCCAAACTCTGCAGATTTGGGAATATGAATCAAGTCAATGTAGTTATAAACTAATCAACCATTATGGTTGGAGACAACGATGAAGGGACTGACCACAATACTGATCATCAAAACGTTAAATGTCTTACCAAGGACTTAAACCATCGCTCTTAAAAAGCAGGCCTCAAAAACTAACAAACATTCTAATCCCACTTTATTCTTAATTAAAAAATATTATTCTTTATAAAATAAACTTTCAAATAAATGCTACAATACCCTAAGCTGACGCCCACATGTCAGATTACTTCATGAGTAACTAAATACAATTTGGGAGTACATTATAGTTTAAAACCTGTTTTTAACATGTTTGCCTAAAGTACGTGGATGCCCATAGTAGACAGTCTCAGCATTTCTTGAACCTGTCCTTCATCCTTGAGTACTCACAGGGTTTAATCCTGCAAGTACATCCCAACTCAGGCGTGTCCACATCTCTGCATCAATTACAAAGCTACATAGCATAGGTATGTTACAATACTTACCTTCAGCGGCACTGCAGTTCTGTCACTGGCCATGTGCGCGATTTTTACGCCGTTGAGGGGGGGGCTGGGTTAAAACGCGGGTTTCTCCTACCTTGTCCTGGATTATATTTCGTTGGAGTGCAAGCTTTTGCTGATGAATCGTTCCGACGGGCGTTCTGTGTATTTTGTTTTAAAAATCCCCCGACAAGTTCAGCGCTAGAGTTATTTTAAAATCAGCTTCTAAAGCCGTCAACGCCGACAGATTTCACGCACGGGACAGGTAAACGAAAGCCGTTCATTTTATGTATAAAAGTGCTCCTTAAGATGTCTTTAATTCACATTTTAAGTTGCGAAACGGTGATTTTTTCCCCCCAAACGAACCGGCAGTATTTTTCATGCCGATACGGGTTTAAATTCACCGCAAATGCAAAGTTCCAATCGATCGCATTCCAGAAAAACCCACTCGCAAGATGATTTAAATGGCCATTAATTTACAGGTATTAAACATTAAATTCCTTCCATTTGGCCCATAAATCCATGACAATGAGATTAAAAAATTAAGTTATATTGTGAATTCTTGTGTGAATGTTATTTGGACACTTAGGCTTTTTAAAAATGTTAATCTATTCTTAAGAAATTGATAGATATTTAGATCTAGTAATTGAATTTTGTAATTAGCTACAATTAGGTAACTAACTAATTATATGCTTTAATTTCATGTCGTCTAAGTAAGATTGTTTCATATTTGTTTCAGAATGCTTCAATCTATAATAACTGAAAATTTCTTTCAGTTCTCTTAATTTCTAAGAAAGTTATGGGCTTTTGACTGTCCTCGATCACAGCTTTTGTGTTAAGTCAATGAAAAAGCAATAGGGAACAAGATGCTAATTTCCGAGTATGAAAATGGCCATATCTTTTTTAATACTGAAGATATGAAAGTGAATTAGGTGTCAAATTAAACTTCTATTTATGCTTTATCTGATGGGATAGATTACAGACTTGATTTTTAAAATCTCAAAATGTTGTAACATTGCTACATAGCACAAACACAGTCCTGGTGGCCTTTCCTGTCCACGCCAACTAAGTTGCCTAACCAAGCTAATCCCACTTGCCTGTGCCTAGCCCATATCCATCCAAATATTTCATATCCACTACCCAAGTGTTTTTTAAAATGTCATAGCTGTACCACCGCCACCACTTCCTCTGGCAGCTTGTTCTATGTGCGCACCATCTTCTGTGGAAAAACTTGCCACTCAGATCCTTTTAAATCTTTGTTGAAACCAATGTGGAGCTGTTGCCTCTCCTGACTAACATCAGGTTGTTTTACGTACAAATGTTAAATTTCACTAATTTGAAATTTTCTATATTCGCCAAAAATGACGGCGATAAAGGTTCGTATCACAAATAATGTGTTTCAACAAAGCAAAATTCTTGCAGAGAAAGTTGCTTCAGGCAGCTTTGAAGCTGATGCACAATGCAGCTTATTTGTACTGACAATATTTTCAGCCTCAGTAAAAATGCTTACATTAATTGTTTCTTCATGACTGGCAAGCAGACTCTTCAGTCGATCAAAATTGTGTTCCTTTTCTCTCAAAGCTAGATGTAGCTGTTGAATCTCGTTTTCCCTTTCATCAATAGCTGCATGTTTTTGATCAATGGCTTGCTTTAAATGGTAAAGAGGAATTAAAAAAAAAAAAAGGTACATTACAGTGAATGTGCAAAACAAAGCAATAAATTTATTCTGAAACAAAATTAAAATATTTTAGTGCAGATACTGTGATGGAGCTACAGCATACTTCCAGATAGCATCAGCACACAAGCACCTTTATGCAGGGGTGGCACAACATCACAGGATCCCAGCAGAAAAAAAAATGTTCCCCTCCTTAAATTAGCAATGCAAGACCAATTTATACCAGATGCACCAGAATGAGACAGGGAGCTCTTGTTCTGGATGTCTCAGTAATACTCCACAGACATCCAATGAAATTTGTGTTTTAAATGGCAAAACCAGTCTGTTTGAATTTGAATTCAAACCATGGAAATGGGTCCTTCAGCCCAACTCATCCATGACAACCAAGAAGCCCCATTTATGCTAGTCCCATTTGTCTGTATTTAGCCCATAGTCCTCTATAAACATCTCCTATCCATGTACCTGTCCAAAAGGTCTGTTAAATATTGTTATGTACTTTCCTCTCTTCTGTAAGTAGTTCCACGTACCCACCACCCTGTGTGAAAAAGCTGCCTTTCAGGTTCATATTAAATCTTTCCCCCCTCAACTTAAACCCATGCCCTTTGCTTCTTGAGGATCCTACCCTGGGAAAAAAAGCTACTGTGGAAAATTCACCCCATCCATTCCCCGTTCAATTTTATATATCCCATAAAGTTTTATACATCCCTATAAGATCATGTCACAGCTTCCTGAGCACCAAGGAATATAGTATGGTATATTGCTGCAATATATTCTGATAAATATTATGTTTACGGTATCAATGTTGAATTCGCCGATATAGAATTCACTGCAGGGAATACCTCAAGAGCCCCATCTTTCTCTCTCAGACGATCACGTAGTTTAGCAATCAAAGCATCTTTTCCACTAGGACTCCGATCTCCTGCTTGTGGAACTCCTTTTAGCAGCTCTGTGTATTCCTGGTGTGGGTGGAGAGAAAGGAAGAGAGGAGAAAAGTGATCAGTACTAAGATTTTGCAACTACAAGAAAAAAAGCTGAGCTGTACTTGCTTTTAATTATTGACCCCTGCTAGTCACTGATGCCCCTTCGCAGTGTCAATTTGTTTCCAAGGATTGCATCCAAAATATGTCTATGTTATCTCACACTGGGGGCATTCAAGTAGCAGCAGCATTGATGTGAAGGTTGTAGGATCAGCTTCCTACTGACAGACTTGAATATCAAGATGGAAACACTAACTAAATTTTGCACAGCTTACTTCTCTCCCATTGAAAAATTCATGCATTATGTGTAAAATGTGATGTCCACTAGCAAGACAAAACCTTGGCCACATGTAAATGAGTCAATTAAGGTATTAAACTCTTTAATAGAGACAGCAACTGATGTTTCTCTCAATGAATTACACACTGCAGCTTATTGCAATCTTCCCCAATTATGATTTGGTCATAGTTAGGTGTAATGTATAATTTGATATGTGGCTTGCTGCAGTGCAACCTAGAACAAACTATTTAGCAGCAGGGGAGGGTGGTGAAGGAAGTAAGAATTTTTAAAGTGGCCCAAGGGTGCTCAATTACACACACAATGGGGACCACAAGGCAAAAGTGTATACAAAGTTAATGGAGGCCAAATGTATATTGATACCATTTTATTTTCTCATTCTTAAAATAACATTGCACATTCTACCCCTATAACATTTTATTCATTGATCATTCTGATCAAAATGCTAATGGTATTATCTAGTTGGCTGGATATCATTGATCAGAATGGCAGAAATGTATTTTTCAGTTCTGCTCACATATAGACAGGTATGAATCAATTCCAACAACAAAAGGTAAAGACTCAAGTTTACAACTCAGTAATATATTCAACTGATAGCTTAAGATGTGAAGGCCATTACTGACACATTATTCACAAACAATTCTTCAGATTGTTTTTTTTTACAAAAAGTTAATTATACAACTTTCATGTCAGTTCCAATCTTATCCAATTAGATTATTTTTTCACAGTAGCTTTGCTGCCCCACACCTGAAGTAATCTATCTTTATTGTTTAAGCCATCTGTTAACCGCTCAATAACCAGTTCCAGGCTTTGCAGCTTCTGTTTGTTCTCTGTTAGCAGAGACCGGCGCCGGTGCTCCATGGCATGCTCCTTCTCCGCCAACTCAGCACCCAATTTCTGAATGTGGTTTTGAATATCCTGCAGATAGTGAGACAAACATTTTTTTTTTTTTAAACACACTTTGAGACAAAGGAAGTGTCATAACAGAAACATTTCTGAAACCTAATATTAAAATAGGGACTCTTGCATTGTGATACACAAAACTAAAACCATATGCTGTTAGCAAAAGGATTAACTTAAATATGAAAATAGAAAATTTACATTGCTGTTAATTTAGATTCATTTTAAAATTTGAAGCTAGACTACTTAGATTGTTGAATGAGAATCTTTTCTCCCTATGCATTGAAATAAAGATAGTGTTCCAATATATAATGGATATCAGAAAAACGTTTTTATCATGTTTTGATGAATGAGAATAAGGAAAAAGTCACATTTTTCGACCGCATTTCTAAGTGAGGAATGATGGCATTATGTCAGTAATCCACTCATTAAGTGCGTCTTTGGAAGTTATTTAAATATGAACATTATCCAAGTGCTCACAAGGAGAAAATATGTTCAAAGCTTTAATGCACAGTTTAAAAAGGACAAAAAATGCAGCCGTGGATTAGGTAGCATCTCTGGAAGATACGGATAGGCGACATTTTGGGTTGCGACCCTTCTTCAGTCCAATTGCAATTGGGATGGGGGTAGTGGGGAGAAAGGGGTCTTGTAAGTGATAGGCGGATACAGGTGAGGGGGGGCTTTATTATTGTATTCCTTTTCAGGTTAAAAATTATGAGTTTGTTCGTCCTTATCTATTGTTTTGTCCTGGATATTGTAGAAGTGTTGAACACACATGGGCAGAATCAACAAGACTGATTTCCTTTCAGGAAAGCCTAGCATTAAAGGAGATATTCTCGATACGAAGCAGATGTTGAGAAAGAGACTGAAATATCATGAATTGTGCTACCGTGAAAAAATATTAATGCAATTTTTTTTTTAAATTATAAAAAAGATTCACAGCCAAGGCTCACAAATTGAATGAGACTCTGGTATCTTAAAGATTTCAGGAGAGGCGATTTGGAAAATTAGGTACTACGAGTCCCTACGCAAGAATAATCACTGGGAACATTTCCAACTTATTTTCCTCACATCCTGGCTAATATTTTAATCATCTTTTGGAAGTACCATCCTGGCACATATCCTGCACAAGCTGATGTGTGCAAATTGAAGACTTGTAGAATTTGTGTAAATTATATACGTGTTTTTGTGTTTTGTTAGAGCCCACATGCCTGTGATGCTGCTGCAAGCAAGATTTTCATTATACTTATATCCCACCATCCTTGTCTATTGTCTATCACCTATACCTACATGACAGAAAAGCTTTGTGAATGGCATGGAGGAGGTGCAATTCTCTCCTCAAAATCTTTTAGCTTTTATGGCAACTTGTAAAGTTTCATTTGATTTTAGATGAAGCTAAAACATTACAAAGTAACATAAATTGAAATATGAAGATACAGCAAAGTAGATAGGTCCAGTTAATGTAAAAAGGTAACACAGCTCATTGCGTGAATTGAGTTTGATATACACATTACCTCAGATAATTTGGGGAACCATTAGAAAATATTTGAAATAATATTCACTTTGTAGGATACTTATCCAATTGGAATTATTTTTAAACCCTCAATTACAAAAACATCTGACAAAACTACAAAACAGCTAGCTATATTCATACAAGGACAGGATTTCAAAGTAATTAATTGGTACATGATACACTTGGGGACTTTGGAAAACCCCCAGAAAATGTGGGGATTTTCATTACATTTGTTATGGCGACAGTGAAAAATAACTTAAAATGCTACAGAATGGACACCAACATTAATGGTCTTGTCACTCTTTCTTTTCTGTAGCTGTAGTTCTTCCACCTCCTCTTCCAGTTTAACCTTTGTCTCAGTCAGATCTTTCAGCTCCTGCTCTTGACGGCTCAATGCTCTTTGCAACTTCTGGATCTCCATTGCTTTTCCATTGTGATCGGCATGGAGCTCTGCGAGCTCAGTCTCTTTCGCAGTCATGAGGCTTTGATATTCTTCTGCTCCCTGAAGACCAAAAATTCACAACATGAAATTGTTCACTTAAACTAAAACACAGGATCACCTGAACAGATTTAAATCGGTTTGCCACTTACCTGAAATTTCTGCAGCTGTGCTTTATGTATTGAGTCTCTTGCTTTAGCCAGTGCATTATCTCGCTCTTCAATTTCTTGGTAAAGCTCCTTGATCTGATTTTAAACAGTGGAAATAAAGCAAAATATTTAAAATATTGTTAGGGAACCCAGACTACAGCAAAAATTATTCACAGTAGAGTGACCCAGACCTCTTTATCCTTAGTCTTCAGAGCCAAAGTCAGTCCTTGAATGGTTTTATCTCGTTTCAAACTATTCTGCTTCTCTGCAGCCAGCTCATTGACCTTTTCATTAGCCTGTCCTTGAAGAGCCTAAAAAAATAATTAATGGGAAACCAACATTAATCTGATGAAAATTGGATTATGATCTACCTGCTTTCCTCTCAGAAATTAATGTTTATTTCGATTTTCAAAGTGAATTTCTGCATAATCAAAAAATTCTTCTGAGATAGACGGAGAAATTCTTAGGGTGGCACAGGCGAGCAGCTAGTAGAGCTGCTGCTTCACAGTGCCACAAGATTTGATCTGGATCTCTGGTGCCATCTGTGTGGACTTTGCACATTCCCCCTGTGACTGCATAGTTTTCCTCCAGTTTCCCCCCACATTCCAAAGACTGAGCTTCTACGCTAATTGGCCTCAAAATTGCCCTTAGTGTGTATGGAGTGAATGCAAAAGTGGGATAACATAGAACTAGTGCAAGCAGGTTGGGTGGACTCTGGGGATGAGGGGCTTGCTTCCATCCTGTATCTTTGAATCAAAAAACAAAAGCACGTTTAAAACAAAAACATTTTTGCATCCTTTAGAAGAAACAAATAAATGAATTTGTACCTCATTTGCAGCACCTGCTTCTTTTAGCTTTCCTTGTAAAGTACCGTTTGCAATTTCAGCAACTTCAAGGTCAGCTTTGAACTGCTTGGCTTCCACCTCTAACTGTCCCAGCCGCCTCTGTTTCTCAACCATATTCTGCAAAAGTTCACAAAAAAAATGGTGGATTTGTCCGATTGGACGACGGTTGAAATTGATCAACTCAAATGGCAGAAGACCAAAAGTTAAATTATGTATTATCTCTCCTGCATTGTTGCTCCAGGGTTTTTTTGTCATGTCTTTGTGGGTTTTCTGTATCGTCGCTTGAGATTCATTCAAGAATATTTCCATTGTCAAGATACAATTGGATTTCGCTCAGCTTTGAAAAATTGCACTGATATTTTACAACTGTGTTTTTCTGGAATAAATTATGCAAGATGCTTATGGGATTGAAGATTGTATGTATATGGTCGTGATTAGCATACTGTGATGAGCCTTTATAGAATTCTCAATGTATTTATTAATATTCCATTAGTCAGACTGCACCCAGAAAGAAAATTAAAGGGAAAGTGCTAATATACAGAGCAAGGTGAAGTCAAATTAAATATAGGAGCCGATGCAGCAACAGGTGGGAGGAGAGTGGAGAAATATTGGGAAGGGGGGTTTCCATACAGGAGCATGGAGCCAAGATAAGACATATGTTAATGAAAACCAGAAAACAAAGCAGCAGATAGACTGTAGGAAAGGGAGGGCACAGTGGAGGTTGTGAACAATGAAAGTCTTCAATAGAAAATTATAGATGTTGCAATCAGAAACAATGACACAGCCTTAAGCTCTTGAAGCTAGAAACTGAGGGTTAAATGAAGGAACAACCCTCGAAAATAAAAAAAAGGTGCTATCATGCTGATGGGATTGAACTATAGGTCTCCCAGTAAGCCAGCAAGAAAAAGAGGAACTGATACATAGATAGCTTATGGAAAGAAGCAAAAATTACAGGATTGTTGTAGTGGGGAAACTTCAATCTCCTCAGTATTAACTGGAACTTCCTCAGTGCAAGAGGCTTAGACAGGGCAGAATTTGATGGATGCATAAAAGGGTTTCTTGAAACAATGTGTCCGAATTACGACATGGAAACAGGCACCTTCTGTGTCTGGGCTTCACTGTCGGATTTGGGGTTGTCAATAGGCCGGGGACGAGTGAGTATGAGTATTTGAGCCACCGCCTTCAGGACAGAGCCAACGCAATGGTCCGTAGGCACGCCATGTTCGTGAGCTGGGGGCCAGTGCTCCGGGTGGCATCCTCGAAGGGGCGGGATCTATGTGAACACGCGATTTGATGTCTGCCATCCAGGGCTGGATCCATGTGTACACATGATAGATGTGGCCTGTCATCTGCTCACAGACATGCGTCCTGGCCCCTATGCAGAACAAGGTTGCCGACCCCTGGTGTAGGGTATATTAATAATCTAGGGCATATTGAGTTCAACGGGGAGCTGGAGTCATATCTACAGGAGAACATTAAGAAGTATGTCCCCCAGGTCATTTTAGGATCAATCCCAGGTTGAGAGGTGCAACAGAGAAGATTGCTGGGGCCTTGATGGATATCTATGCATTTTCTCTAGCTACCGGAGAGGTCCCAGAAGAATGGAAAGTGGTAAAAGTTGTTACTTTATTTAAGAAGGGCAACAAGGAAAATCCAGGAAGTTGTAGTTTGGTATCTTAGTGGTAGGGAAGCTATTGGAGAAGATTATTCCGGGTACGATTTACTCACATTTGGAAAAGCAGGTAGTCTATTCAGGATAGACAGCATTGCTATGTTCATGGCAGGTTGAACCTTACTAACTTGACTGAATTTTTATTTTAACATGGTGACCATGATTGATGAAGGTAGGGTGGTGCATGTTGTCTACATGGACTTTAGTAGAGCAATTGACACCCCTCGTGGCAGGCTGATCCAGAAGATCAAAATGCATAGGGTTCACAGTATCTCAGTAGATCGGACTCAAGATTGTCTTGTTCAGAGATGAGGGTAGTTATTTTGACTGGAGGTTTGTAACCAGTGAAGTTCCACAGGTATCAGTGCTGGGTCCTCCGTTTGTGATGTGAATGAAGGATATTTTTTAAAATGTACTTTGACAGATTAGTAAGTTTACAAATGATGCAAAATAATTGGTGGAGTGTGCATAGTGAAAGTGGTTGTCAAAGGATACAGCGGGCTATAGATCAGTTGAAAATATGGATAGAGAAATGGCAGGTGGAGTATAATCTGGGCGGGTGTTACACTTTGGGAGTTCAAATGCATGGGGAAAGTGTATAGTGAATGGTAGGACTTAACAGCATTAATGAACAGAACAGGCCCAGGTTCATAGTTCTCGGAAAGTGGCAACACAAATAGAAAGAGTGGTATACAGCATGCTTACTTTCATTGAATTCAAGTATCAAAAAGTTATGTTGCAGGTGTATAAATAAAAAGAATTAACACATATGTTAATGAAAACCGGAAAACAAAGCAGCAGAGAGACTGTAGGAAAGGGAGGGCACAGTGGAGGTTGTGAACATCCAAGAACAATGAAAGTCTTAAATAGAAAATTATAGATGTTGCAATCAGAAACAAAGACACAGCCTTAAGCTCTTGAAGCTAGAAACTGAGGGTTAAGTGAAGGAACAACCCTCGAAAATAAAAAAGGTGCTATCATGCTGATGGGATTGAACTATAGGTCTCCCAGTAAGCCAGCAAGAAAAAGAGGAACTGATACAGATTATGGAAAGAAGCAAAAATCACAGGATTGTTGTAGTGGGGAAACTTCAATCTCCTCAGTATTGACTGGAACTTCCTCAGTGCAAGAGGGTTAGACAGGGCAGAATTTGATGGATGCATAAAAGGGTTTCTTGAAACAATGTGTCAGAACTACGACATGGAAACAGGCTCTTAAACCCTGCTTGTCCATGCCAACCAAATTGGCATTCTGGGCAAGTCCCACATCCTTCTAAACCCTTCGTAAGCACACGTCGGTCCATCTAGCAGATAGTCCAATTAGGAGAGGAGCCATACTGGACCTTGTTTGGTAAATAAGCCTGGCCAGGCAATCAGACTTTCAGTAGGAAAGCATTTAAAGAAGAATGATCACAACTCCTTACATTTTAAGATCGTTATGAATAAGGATAATTCTGGACCTATGGGGAAAGTGGTAAATCAAAGGAAGGCAAATTACAACAATATTAGGCAGAAACTAGAAAGAGTAGATTAGGAGCAGTTGTTAGTGGTCAAGTCGACTTGTGACATGTGGGAGTTATCTAAAGATCTGTTTATCAGAATTCAGGACCAGTGTGTTCCAGTGAGGGAAAAAAAAAGATGGCAAGTTTCAGGAACCTTGAAGGAAGGGAGATGGTACAAATTTAATGAAAAAGAAACAAAGCATGCAAGGTTTAGGAAGTTGAAATCGGACAGGCCTCTTAAGGAATACAAAGAAAGCAAGAAGGAATTTAAACAGGGCATTAGGATGGCCAAAAGGATCCATGTTGAGGAAAATCCAAAGGCATTTTATCTACACATTAAAAAGAGGGTAGCTTGGAAGGAGGTAGGATCACTCAATAATTCAATGGTACTTTATTGTCATGTATACCCAAGTCCAGTGAAAGTACAGTTCGGTGACACATTCGGCACAATCATACCAAGTGCAAGCGTGTAAGATAGTAGACCCGAGTCAGTCCACAAGAGTCATCATGTTTTAGGCACCATGCTGTAATCTTCAAGCCTGCCTTAACTTGACCATAAAACCCAATTGTACTGGCAGCAGCACTGGGTTGTCGAGATAAGGGAGGAAATTTATGACTGGAGCCAGAGAAAATAGGCGAGGTAATAAACAAATACTTTGTAGCAGTATTCACCAAGAAGGACACAGAGGTTAGCAAGATCAGTGTAGAGCAGGGGTCGGCAACCTATGGCCCCCGGGCCGAATGCGGCCCGTAAACCGAAATAATTCAGCCCTCAGGCGTATTTTTTTTCCCGTAATCGTCCGGCCTGCAGACTTCCTTCATCTCCGGTACCTCCCGGTATGGAGGCTGCGGCGCCCAGACGCACTGAGCGCCGAGTTCCGGCTGTACCTCATTCTGCGCAAGGTTGCCGGCATGGCCGCGCACCTTCTGTGTCTGGGCTTCACTGTCGGATTTGGGGTTGTCAATAGGCCGGGGACGAGTGAGTATGAGTATTTGAGCCACCGCCTTCAGGACAGGGCCAACGCAATGGTCCATAGGTACGCCATGTTCATGAGCTGGGGGCCAGTGCTCCGGGTGGCATCCTCGAAGGGGCGGGATCTATGTGAACACGTGATTTGATGTCTGCCATCCAGGGCTGGATCCATGTGTACACATGATAGATGTGGCCTGCCATCTGCTCACAGACATGCGTCCTGGCCCCTATGCAGAACAAGGTTGCCGACCCCTGGTGTAGGGTATATTAATAATCTAGGGCATATTGAGATCAACGGGGAGCTGGAGTCATGTCTACAGGAGAACATTAAGAAGTATGTCCCCCAGGTCATTTTAGGATCAATCCCAGGTTGAGAGGTGCAACAGAGAAGATTGCTGGGGCCTTGATGGATATCTATGCATTTTCTCTAGCTACCGGAGAGGTCCCAGAAGAATGGAAAGTGGTAAAAGTTGTTACTTTATTTAAGAAGGGCAACAAGGAAAATCCAGGAAGTTGTAGTTTGGTATACCTTAGTGGTAGGGAAGCTATTGGTACGATTTACTCACATTTGGAAAAGCAGGGAGCCTATTCGGGATAGACAACATTGCTATGTTCATGGCAGGTTGAACCTTACTAACTTGACTGAATTTTTATTTTAACATGGTGACCATGATTGATGAAGGTAGGGTGGTGGATGTTGTCTACATGGACTTTAGTAGAGCAATTGACACCTCTCGTGGCAGGCTGATCCAGAAGATCAAAATGCATAGGGTTCACAGTATCTCAGTAGATCGGACTCAAGATTGTCTTGTTCAGAGATGAGGGTAGTTATTTTGACTGGAGGTTTGTAACCAGTGAAGTTCCACAGGTATCAGTGCTGGGTCCTCCGTTTGTGATATGAATGAAGGATATTTTTAAAATTGTACTTTGACAGATTAGTAAGTTTACAAATGATGCAAAATAATTGGTGGAGTGTGCATAGTGAAAGTGGTTGTCAAAGGATACAGCGGGCTTTGGATCAGTTGAAAATATGGATAGAGAAATGGCAGGTGGAGTATAATCTGGGCGGGTGTTACACTTTGGGAGTTCAAATGCATGGGGAAAGTGTATAGTGAATGGCAGGACTTAACAGCATTAATGAACAGAACAGGCCCAGGTTCATAGTTCTCGGAAAGTGGCAACACAAATAGAAAGAGTGGTATACAGCATGCTTACCTTCATTGAATTTAAGTATCAAAAAGTTATGTTGCAGGTGTATAAATAAAAAAAATTAAAAAGGTTCCAGTTCGGCCACATTTGGAGTATTTGTGTAGTTTTGCTCACTGCATTACATGGAGGACGAGTAGGGTTTGGAGAGTGTTACCAGGATGGTGCCTGGAATTAGTGTATTTGCTATAATTCAAGTTAGAAAAACTGGTTTGTTTTCTTTGGAAATTTGGAGGCCAAGGAGAGACTTGATAGAACAATATAACATTATGAGGCACAAATATCATATACAGAAATATTTTCTCAGGATAGAAATATCATATACTAGAACCTATAGCTTTATAGTGAGGGGGCATTTAAAAAGATGTTGGAATTTTTAAATTTTTTAAAAATATAAAACAGAGTGTTGGGTACCTGGATCATGCTGTTTGGGTTGGTGGTGGAGACAGACACAATGGCATTTAGAGGCATTTAGAACATGAGGGGAATAGAGGGATATGGATCATGTGCAGGTTAGTTTAATCTGGCATCACGAGTGGCACACACATGGTGCTGAAGGGCCTGTTCTTATGCTATCCTGTTCAGCAATTTAAAAGGGCAACAATGTTGCTAAGAAAAGCCAATGACCAGAGACCAGACACCAATACTCCCACACCACACTCTAGTATTTTCGTTGTTGGCCAAGGTAAAACAAGAACTAGACCAGACATATTTACATATGTTGCTGTAGATATTCAAAAAAAACGATTCACACTTCTCCAGATGCTTAATTTACCCATAAGGTCCAAAAGACAGGCTGGTAGCTTAGTTGGCTCCTACAAATTACCTTAGTCTAGGTTAAATGGCAAAAAAGATAATCAAAAGGAGGTGGATGTGCATGAACAAATAAATTGCAGGGGTACAGGGAAAAAGAGGTGGAGATTAAATTGATTAAATTTCGTATTTGCTTATGAAATGGGATGTTTCAGTCCATGACTGCTCACACAGTACTCCCAACCTGTCCCCGCTAATTTTCCCTGCAATATCTCCTCCCCATGTACCCCAAATTCTACCAACCTCTATTATACACACACCAAGCTTCGTTTTAGTTCAAATACACACGTCTAACAATACTTAACTACCTCGGGTTTGAAAGGAGAGTGGTGTTCTTGCGCTGCCCATACTTCGTGCTCGGATGTTGCACTGTCAAAGTTATCGCTTTCTTGCAAATCTACTGCAAAGCTGTATCGCTGCAAAGGTCTCCTTGTACAAAATGCCACACGCCTTGGTATCTTGCTTTTTGAGAAAAATGCCACTGGTTTGTACTCAACATACTTAATTTCCTGAATTGCATTTGCAATGTAATGTCTCAACGAGGGAGAGTTTTCAGTCAAATCTTTGTGGTTAAGTGTGGATTTCAGCTGAAATGTTTCAGGTTTTTCAATTTTCCAATCAATCCTGGTGGAATTTAATAATGGTGTGCTTGCAGTTTCCAGGTTGCTGGTGCAAAGGCGATTGGCCAGCTTCCCCACAGGAGTCGGACTTCTTGGTACTAAATCAAAGCACAAACTCTGTGACTGGCTTCGTGAGCCTGCATTTCCTGTTAGGCCGCCCTGCGTGGCCCATCTGGGGGTGGAACACACCAAGTCACAGAATAAATCAGCTACCTTCACCGAGTCAGAACAGAGGCACAGTCTCTTCTTGTGTCCTCTGGTGAAAGACCGCCAGCAGTTTGAGCAGCCCAAGATTTCCTTGCTGCTCGGTTGTGGCTTCCAAAATTGAGATAAAATAGATTCATCCTGGAGAAGCAAGCTGTACTGTAAAGAGGGTTGATTTTCAATTTCAGGGGAGAGACTTACTTCCTTATTACACAAACTTTTGGAACTTTCATTATACCTGAAGTACAAGTGCACAATACATTGAATTAGCTGGTCTTTCTCTGCTGTCAACATCTGTAGCCTCTCGCTGGAAACAGTCTTAACCCGAGCAATAACAATATCATATTTGATTACCTTCTCCAATATGAAGGCACATTTACTACACAAGAACTCTCCTTGGCCATCACGCTGAATAGTGTAACCCAATATATAGGAGAGAACTACTTGTAATCTTCTTTTCCTACAGGTGTTGAAAATCCAGCGACGTTGATTACCTTGCAGATTGTTGGAACATATTCGACAAAGGCCCTTCATATCCATTGAGGTCCAACCTTTTTAAAAGCACAAAATCTGCTCAGCACAAGACGAATCACTGATGTAACTGATGAACAGTTGCGTTTTACAATTCCTTGTCCTCATGAATTCCAAAAACAAAGGAAAGCTGTATCAAGAGTTGCTATGGTGATCGACTGCAGTTTCCAAGGGACGAGGCAGCACTAATTCTTTCCCACAAACTTCTCAAACAAAAACCATTGTTTGGCAATATTTAAAAGTCACCTCTTTTACTGGGTTGAACTCAAGGATTAAATTCAATTACCATCCTGTGAGAAATTCTTCCTCATTTCAATAACGACACAGACAAGCCGACAAAAATACAAGCAGTGGCCGTTAATCTAGTGGCATGGCAAGCTGCTGTTGTTTTCCTACCGAAAAAGGTTTCTTCATTGAATGTAGACCACAGCCTGCGACTGAAAGTACTGGTGCGCCACAGAACTCCCCATCACTTTGCTTTACAAAAAGCCGAATTGAGATGATAAACCATGATCACCATTTCCAGAAGAGCTTTTACCACTTCTATGATCCACCACAGATTCCAAAATCGAACTTATTCCACTCTTCCATTAGATACACGGCTCTCTCTTTCCTCAGCGCACGATTACAAAATATTTTAGGAAGTACAAGCTAAGCAGTCTAATAGTTGCTGCGGTCTGCAGCTCGCACGGAACGTCTGACTTTTTTTTTTACCACGTGAACTTTCAAAATGACGTCTTGTGGAACTAGGCCTCCTTCCTATTTCACCCGTCGAGTGACTGTACGCTTAATTTAGAAAAACTACCCGTTTCCTGTTTGTAACTTCCACAGTGAGCACATTCTAAAGCACATGCAATAGAAAATGCGATATGGAATACAACTTCAGTGTCAATATACTACCAATTTTTCAAAATCAGTTTAAATAAATCTAAAGCAGTCTAGGAAGATACAAATATAGAAACTAGTAACTTTCAGCAGATTCCAAATATCTATAAATATTGCTTCCAATGTTCAACTACAGCCCCCGAATCCAATTGCACAGAAGTATTCTGCCTTCCAATCCAAATTGAACAGTTTTGTCCGCTTTCTCTCTGTGGTCTTCAAGAATCAGTCACGCTCTTATATTAGAGGCAGCAGTACGATATAGAGGGTACACACAGCCTGCCAGATTGAATAGTTTACTCTGGTCATTTCATCACAAGTACAAAGCCAACTACAGAACTCCTACCATCTTCAAACAAAGTAATTAGTCAAGCAGCCCCTTGCAGTTACAAGAGGGGCTTGCTGATTTGCTTAACCGGAAATAGATTACACAAACCACTTGGAGGGTGGCACGCACAGATCAGGTCAGAAAAATCTTTCTGAACTATGACCAATCCAAAGCCTTGCGTTTTAAAACACGTTTCAATATTCCCCTATGACAGAGATTGGCCTGGCACAGTCTTGTATTAAAACAGCAAGAGTTCACACACAACATAAGGCAAGTGGTAAAATAGTAAAAACTGACCCAACTTGCAAATATATTAGCTAGAGTTTTGGAGTTAAGTAGTTTTGCTGCATAATTATAAACAGCAAAATTTAAAATACTATTCCTACAAAGAAACGATATAAAGATGCACAAAAATCTTGAATGCAGACTTGGAAACAAAAATATATAAATCACATTGGAGTCTGCACCAACACCACCCAAAAATTTGACCTAGCTTTTGTTTTAGTTAAGTTCCCATGTGTACGGAAAATGACAGATCCTCAAAGCTAATATGTGAAATTTAACAATTATTCCTCACCAACCCAATTTCTAAAATCACTCAGTGAAAATAGAAAAGGGTAGAATTAACGTGGTAAAAATGCTACAATTAGTTGTGGGTCATAGGTCTATGTTCCTTAGCAGATGCCAGGAATATTAAGTGCCACGAATATTAAGTGCTTTCCCATCCAGAGAGTTTACTTGTTCAACTGCAGTCACGTCTCAGTGTTCCACACAATACAATTTGATGGGAACATGTAAGCAGAAGGACCATCACCTTACTGCTTCACCATTCCACAATTTAACTTTCATATCAGTGTCATTTTCCTATACTAATCATGTCCCTCAATTCCCATAAATATGCAAAATCTACCAAGCTAAGGTTTAAATATATTCAGGCACAAAGCCACTTTAATCTACTTGGAAGACAATTCCAAATATTTAACTACTGTGCTGTATTATTCTATGACTCTACCTTCTGGATAAAGAGATCTTCGCAACTCAGACATAAATGGCCAAACTATTACTTTTAGAGAATAACCTCTTACCTCTATACCCTAACTAGAGGAAAGCGGCCTCAATGGCTACCATGTAAGAATTTTGTGCTGGAGAGCATTGACCCAGCGTGTTAAAATCCCTTCTGATGATAATCCCTTAATCCAAGGAGCCAATTGGTCTGCACTAAATACCTTCCTCTTTCTCTTCATTTTTATAATTGTCTCGCTGAAGTCCTTTACTCAAAATCTACAGATACCATATTCATTGGTTACTGCATACTTTAGCACTCGCAAATCTGTACTTTAGCAAAACTCACAAATTCATATTCTTGGGCACCACAACTTCCAGCTGACCCAATTACCCAGCTCTAATTACCTAATTATCAGAAGCTGATTTAATGAGAATCAATGAAGCAATGTGTCAATTCCATACATTTTGCATGGAGTCTTCCATAGAAAATATCCCATCACATTTTAGCTGCGTCACATCTGTCAATAATCCAGCTTCCAGTGAGCAACAGCCTCAAGCATTGAACAAATATCACTGGGAAAATAAACGTGTCCTCAATCCTCAGTACAAGGCAATATCGAGACTAGTTGGAACAGAGTCAAATTTATTTATCGAACCCAGTGCTTTCAAGATTCTTAAACTGAATGTTCAGCAGACCACCAAAAAAAATCAGTTGATTCTAAAAAATAGATAGTTAACAAAAAACAATTCTGGAAATGCTCGGATAGGCAGCTTGTTATCACCGGCCTAGGTGTAAACTGTACACCTAGAATACATTCATCCACATTACTGCGAGGGTGTCTATGGTGGTTAAAGGGAAAGCGACTTCTCTCATTGACAAGTTCATGAAGGGCCCCGTTTGAGAAGTGAAGTAGTTAAAAAAATAACAGTCATTACCCAGATCACAGGCACTGCATAAAAGTCATCGACTTAAAATATTGATAATTCTTCGACACAAATACGAGATGACCTCCCGGGATATTATTCGCATTTTGTTTTTATTGAATGTCAAATCCCATGGTCAAACAATTACATGCAACCAGATTTAAAAGTGGAGCAAAACAGGCAGAAGACCTAATCTGAGCAGACATTGGATGTGCAGAAATAACGCTCGGGTGAAGACAGAAATCAAATCACAAACCTACCAAAGTTACTGGAAAGCATGAATAATCTGGATGAACTCAACTTCAAATACATATTACAAAATGAATTCCATTTACATCCAATACTGAACACAAAAGGAAAATTACCTGAATTTCCTTTTCAAAGCGATTTCTCTCATTTGCAAGTTCATGTCGAAGGGCCTGTGTGAGAAGGGAAGGTATAAATTAGAATGGCAATAAAATCAATTCACATTTTAGTCACAATTTTTCATCAACCTTAATTATTTAACTGTTCCTACAAAGGAAAGCCAGTTTTCCTCAGTGTACTGCTGCTATGGATAATAGGCCCTCAATAATTTGATAACACTTCTGTGGTTCACGCATTTATTCACACAATTTCTTCATTTGGTAGTACAAAGTGCATACGTGTACTGTTTGGATTCCAGACTTTATTTTCCTCCACTCTGGCAATGGAGAAAGCGAAGTACAGAAAGATTGGCATGGGAATGGGACAGGAAAATAGTTAGTGTGTAGTAATTGTTCTGTGCAGACTTGAGCACAAGCGCCATAGGCAATTGTGCCTGTCTGGTGCAGAGTTAATAGGCTGGAGTGATAGGCAAAACCCAATTGATGGCTCCCACATAGACCACAACAACATACATTAGATGTGAGTGGTGGCTCTGCCAAAAGAGTACAAGCAGTAATAGCCCAAATTAAGACAGAACTATAAAGAGTTTCTGGGTACTATCCAAATTGCATACAAATTGGCATGAAAGAATAATATCAGAGGAGCTGAGCAAGTTCTGGTCAAGAGAGAGTTAGAAATATAAACAAATGACAGAGCAATAACACAGGCATTTCAGACTGGGTAATGCTGCTAGAGTTTGAAGAAGGAACAGTGCATCTATACATTTGAGAGTGTATTCAATTAGAATTGTGAAAACAGTGCATAACATAAATATACAACCAACTCCCTTCAGACAATTATAATCATGTAAAGCATTCTATAAGACAAATTAGCTGTGCATGTAACAAGGATAATGAGATCATCATGATGCATGTAACAAGGATAATGAAATCATCATGACAGACTTTAATCTAGACAAACCATTTACCATACTATTATGAAGAATTCACGTACAGGCAACCCTTGTTTTATGATAGGGGTGGAGGTAAAGTAGAAGGTTGTTTTCTTGGTAAACCATCTTTACCACTATATTCCGTTAAGCAAAGCCACACCTATGCATGCATCATGAAACACGACTTGTAAAAAAACTCAGGAACAGCAGGCCATGATCCAATGCCATCCAAAATGCACCTTTTCCATTTTGAGTGTCATGGTCCAGAAATCTCTACAATTTAGTGGGGATGTTATAACTTATTTTTTAATATAAAGAGAGACTACAGAACATCCTGAAATAATAATTTCTTCTATCCAGCTGATAATCTTTTATAGTGTGAATTGCTAAATAGCAGGCCCCTTTTGAAGAGAGGTATCAAGAAAATCCTAAAATGCCAATAGACAAGTTTGACATAGGAGATGCCAGCTTGGGAGAGAGTACTGATGTTGGTTCAATGATCCTGCCAATGGATTTGTGGAATTCTGTAGAGAGAGAGAGCTTCAGTACTGATGTTCCTTCTGTTTGTAATACATGTTTCAGGAATGTTCAGGAGGGTAGAGAAATCATTGGACCCAGGACTAATGACTCAGCTTCAGCAGGCAATAACAGAGTTACATTTCTTGTGATGAATGTAACTAAAATTCTGAGTAGGCTCCAAATGACTTGACCAGTTTATCATCAACATTAACTTTTGATTGGTGGCATGGATAAAAATAGAATTGGTTAGGACTAGGGGTAGGGTGGCACAGTGCCAGAGATGCGCCTTTATAGCACCAGAGACCTGGGTTCGATCCCGACTACGGGTGCTGTCTGTACATTCTCCGTGACCACATGGGTGTTCTCCGGGTGCTGAGGTCTCCTTCCACACTCCAAAGACCTACAGGTTTGTAGGCTAATTGGCTATTGTAAATTGTCCCTACTGTGTAGGGTAGTGCTAGTGTACAGGGTGATCGCTGGTGGGCGAGGACTCTGCGGGCCAAAGGAGATTGCTTTGTGTGATGGACTTGGCGGTCTTGACAATTCTCTATTTTCGTGCAGTCGCAATATCAAGCTGCGGATGAGATGCTATCTTTGGCACAAAAAACTGGAAGAGTTGTGCTCCCTGGCCTTCTGATGAAGTAGAGGAATTGCTGTGCCTTCTTGACTGTAGGAGGATCATGTTAGAAACAAACATGGATCATCTCAACTAAAGGTGGTCTTTAGGAGAATTGTAGTATGTACATTTTTAGGAAGGACAAAAACCTTGAAGAAATCTGTTGATTCAGTATAGCAACAGTTTTTGCACTATAACTTTCAAAGAACCTGCAAAAAAACAGGCAAGGATTTGTCGATTGGCTCATTGAAAGAATCATTTCAGAAAGAGACAAAAAAAAAGGACTGCTGAGCTAGGCGATAAAATTCTGATTCAAGTTGCTGAGTTGAAGCAAGAAAGATTTTAAAAGAAAAAAAAGTATATGGCACACCGGAGCTCGCGTATTACAAATAATTACATTAAACACAAAGGCTACAGAAAGCAATAAGAATAAAATAAGTGGTACTTGCTTCAATTTCACCAGCTCTTTTCAGAGCAGTTTCAGTAAGTTCCTGAACTTTATTATGAGGATCCACGTTACTGTCCTGATTCTTGGTCTTTTCATTTTGAAGCTGATTAATGAGAGCATCTTTGCTTTTGATGGTCTCACTCAACTGCTCAATTAACCTAACAAATTTAAAACACAAAAAAAATCTGTTCACATAGACAGTTAACCAAGTGTTGCAGAAATTGCCAAATGCTTTAAATATTGTTCTAAAGATAAGGTTTCTTATATTGGGAACTATGCTTTCAGTGGAACCATCACAGCATTAAGACTACACAGTACCACTGTATTATACATAATGTTTGAGCACCAATAGAAAAACAGCAAAGAAGTTATTTTTTTTGTAAATTCTAACACTTATTATCTTTCTAGCAAAACCCGCAGTGCATTGCCAAATTCAAAATAATGTAACAAGACAAAATTAAAATTAGTGTGTTTTCACATTGATAAACCAAAGTACTTAGTACTGACTGCTCAGTTTCCACGAGGCTCCTGCATTGTTCCGGGGATGAAGGCAATCCCATGCTGGTCTGTTTAAGTGACAGCATCTGCTTTTCTAGGTTCATACTCCGCATTTTCTCTTGCTCAGCAATAGTAGCCATCTTTTCCAATTCTGCCTGGGTTGTTTTAACATCCTTATTTCAACAACAACAAAAAAACGATTTTTTTCTCCCCAATAACTTCACAATATATACATATTTCCCATTTTCTGTCCAAAAATGCATTTGCACATGTGCTTGAGACCCTGGTGTCCATTGTGGGGTTGAAAAATCAAAATGATTTTTAAAACCTCTTCTCCAAATTGAAAACAATGGCACTAAACTTTCAGGAATAAAATTTCCTGTTTCCCCACTGAAAGACCAAATGCCTCAAAAAGGTTGCTTAGATATTCCACAAAATAATTCAGGCAAATTTGGGCCAAAGCAAGCCAGCAAAAAGTTTGGGCCCCGAGGAATAAAAACAGTATTCACTTTTTAACCACGTGTCACAGGAAAATGCACGAGGACCATCAATGAGGTCTATGGCACAACTTACTCTATGAAAGCAGTCCAATCAAAATGAACCCTGAAAATTTATAGCTGGACAAATTGCAACAAAGATAAGCTTTATAATCACGTTTTTTTTTTAAATGAGTTTGGGGAAATCAAACAATTTGAGGAACAGCTATGGTCTGATTGAATAGCAAATGAGGGTTTGGCCAACTCTTGATCCTAGTTCTCATGAGACACCTCAAAGCAAGGTTTGAAGACAAACAAAAATGCAGGTGCTAGGATCTAGAACAAAATAGAACATTGGAAGAACTCCACAGGGCAAGCAGCATTAGTGCAAGCCGAGAAAGCCCTAGGCTGCTGCAGGGCCTCCTCAGTCACCCTAATCCACCTCGGCCCACCAACTGATGACTGTTGCAGACAGAGCGTAGGTACTCTGCAGAATAGTAACCTCGTCTATGTTTGGTTTCACCAATGTAAAGGAGATAGCAGCATGAGCACTGGATGCAGTGGACCAGGTTGGAGGAGATGTAGAGCAACCTCTGTCTCACCTGGAAAGGCTGGTTAGTAGCAATAGTTCAACTAAGGGACAATCATTACATCTCCTTCAGTTGCTGGGAAAAGTGCCATGGGACAGGTTGGGGGGGTGAGGGTCGGGGTAGCTGTAGGAGTTGATAATATTAAAACAAATGCCAATTACAAATTTATCTCCAGAAAAAAGAAAAGTATCAAAGATGATCTCGGCAAGCTCAAGGGCAGAGAAGAAGTTGGTGGCCACGGTTATAAAATTGACAAGTTCAACATGATTGCTTTTTCGGTTTTATCTGGACAAAATAGACTCGCTTTTAATAAATTAAGCCTTACATTTTTTTTAAATACTGAAAAGTTAACCACATCAGTAACTGAAGTTTTAAAAAACACTAATCTCTCTCTGAACAGACATAGAGAAATACAGAACAGACTTACCTCCTCCAAAAGATGGATCTGGTCACCCAGAAGTTGTTTTACCTGAAGCACCTCCTTCTGATTTGCATCTTTCATGCGCTGAATTACTGCATCACTGTTGCCAGCCAAACTCTCTACAGCTTTTCTGTTTAAGCAATTTTAACAGTACATGGTTAAAGACTCTAGCTACATATTTTTTTTAATTCTGAGAATTTTAAATTCTAAAAAATTATATTTTTAACAGCTATCATTGGTCACAACATCCAGGGGCCAAATGTTAACTGAATTCCTTTACCATGTGCCCCAAACCTTGTTTACCAGTATCTAACCCAGTAAATCAACATCAGAATTGTTTAGTGACTAAATTTATCTGGGTCTTTTTCCTCGGCTTCATTATTTCCACAGAGTTTTTGGGCAAACGGCATGGTATGGTTTATTATTGTCATGCGCACCGAGATCCAGTGAAAAGCTGTGTTTTGCGTGCTGTTAAAGTAAATTATACCACACAAGAATACCTTAGGTGGTGCAAAACAAAAAGTAAACAGAATGCAGTATATATGGTTTTACAGCTTACAGCAGAAGTGCAGTAAAAAAAAAATGCAAGGGCCACAATAAGGTAGATTGTAAGATTGGGAATTCATTTGAACCGTTTAGTAGTCTGATAACAGCATGGAAAAAGCTATTCTTGAATTTGGTGGTACGTGCTTTCAAGCTTTTGATTTTTCTGTTCGACAGAAGAAAGAATGATTGCATATGTGATCCTTGGTTGTGTTGGCTGCTTTCCTGAAACAGCATGACGTGTAGATGGAATCTTGGGCAGAGCAGCTGCCAAACTAAGCTCGTGTTAGGATGCTTTCTACAGTGCATCTGTAGAAACTGGCAAGACAGGGTGCATCTGCATTGAAGGCTGCCCTCTCACTCTCTTCGCACCCCAGTCCCACCATACCTCTTCACACTAGGGACTTTCCATAAATATCCATACATTTTATAATAACAGAAGCAATACAAGCAGAGTACACCATTGATACCAACCTCCACCCCTAACCAGCACCTGGGCTGCCATTCAACAAAGTCTATTTCTATGAAAGCATTTTACCAGGATGCATCACAGCATGGTTTGGGAACAACTTCATTGCTGAGAATTGCGGACACAACCCAAACCATCACACAAACCAGCTTCCCATCCATCGGCTCTATTTACATTTCAGGTCGCCTCAGCAAAGCTACCCAGCATATTCAAGAGTGAGTCTCCCCGATCACTCCCCTCTCTCACGTATCTGTACACTGTGGATGGCTCAATTGTAATCATGTATAATCATGCTGACTGGTTAGTACGCAACAAAAACTTTTCACTGTACCTCAGTACACGCAACAATAAATTAAACTAACTATTGTCTTCTTTTTTTAAACTCTTGCATTAACCCCCCTTCTCCAATCAATGGTTATCAAAAAATGGTTTGACTTATGTCTGAATCAGCAACTGAGCCTCCAAAATGTACAAGAAATGTTTTAAAAATCCACCATCCCTTGAAGAAATGTCTTAATTCTTTCTCAATTAGTCAGCTCTTTAGTTTGAAATCTGTGATGCATGGTTCTAGACAGAAAAGCCAGAGTTAAACATCAACTCTTCATTTACCCTGTCAAATTTGCCAAGAACTGTAAACATTTCAATGAAATCTTCTAAATATAGGAATAAAACGAATAGTCTGGTTATAGCTCTCCATACTTCCTCATATAACAAGCACCCCATGAATCAATCTGATGATTGAGGGATTAGAACACAGGAAATCCACAACAAAAATGTTCAAGACCTTGGATATGTTGGAAATGCATACTGAATACTGTCTAGGAATACAAATAATTTTGACAAAATTAGAGTCAGGACTGTGGAAAGTAAAATTAGGAGAAACATCTTCATGCTGAGGTAAGCAGAAGAGCCCCAACTTCTACCAAAGAAAAATGTCAATGGGTTACCAATTTCAATTTTGAGATTGATTGGCTTCTAATCAAGTAGTATTAAAGGATGTAGCTATTACGCAACTGTGCAGATGTGGACATATGGACCTCGGCCACTTCTTTAGTAGAGGGGTGGTGAATCTGTGGAATTCTGGAGAGGCAAAAACAATGGTTATTATTGAGGTGGAGATTGACAGATTAGTAAGGGTGTCAGGGGTTTATGGGGCAAATGAGGTTAAGTGAAAAATAGATCAGCCATAATTGAATGGCGGAGTAGACTTGATGGGCCGGATGGCTTAATTCTGCTCCCAGAACTTGAGATCTAAAGGATCTCACCAAATGAAGCTAAATCACCAAATCTGGAACACAATTGTTCATACAACTGCAGAACTATTGCAAAATTACACAGCAATAAAGCCATTATTACATTCGCCAACAAAACCTCCATCATTGGACGAATAATAGGGGGAAATTAGTCAATGTAAAAGAAGGCTAATCGATAATTAGGTTTAGCCAAAGCAACCATCTTGCTCTCAAGGCTATCAAGATAAAGTAGTTATTGTTGACTTCAGGAAGGGGAAACCAAGGGACCATGCATCCATCCTCAGCGACGGGATGGCGATAAAGAGGGAAAACAGCTCAAGTTTCTAAGTGCACATGTCTGATGATCTGCACAACTATATTTGTTCTATATATTTATTTTTTGCACCATCATGGTCTAATTTACTTAGAATAGCTGATAATTTACTGTAGATTTGTTTTTTTGTTGTTGCATGTAATATGCCTGCAAAGCAGCAGCAGAAATTTAATTGTTCCTGATAATATGATAAATGTTACAAAAAGTGTTGGAAAATATTCAAAGGCCCTTGACAAATGATGTAAAAAGTTTTAATTTTGCTTGTTAAACCTTCACTTCCAATGCTATTTGCATACTTTTAAAAATATTCACTGAAACAGCATTTAAATCCTACCATTGTTAACTGTATCAACTCCTTCACAGAATGTTAAGCTTGTTACCAACACAGTATTTCACAATTCAGTTTCTGAACACTAATGTTTGCAAGTGTGCATTAGATCATTCCCTAAATAAGCCAACAGTAGGAATTACTGACTGGACACAATAGGGTCCTGACAACATATGGAGTAGTACCCAAACCATCGGAGTGGATTTACAATAGAAATAACTCAAAAGCTGCTCCTCCTGTAATAATTTTAAGGGTTTAAACAAACAATAGATAAAATAGAGATATTCATAATTTCATACAACCTCAGCTCACTTATTAATTATTCTTTAACTTTTATCTCAGAGTAATTTAAGAGCATATTTGGTTATTTTTAAGAATTCTTGACTCAAAAGCATATGGGTTGGGCACTGACACGTGGGGACTAGCTTGATTAGGCAACATATTCAGCATGGATGGGTTGAGCCGAATGGCCTGTTTGTATGGTCTATGGCAATAGTACCATAAAAACTACTTTAGAGAGTGTTGACGGAGAAACTAAAATTTAACGGAGGACAAGTCTTCCCTTGTTCAGTACAGCTATGAAAATGTCAAAAAAAGTAAAATCCTTACATTTCTGAAGAACCACTAACAAGTTCATTTGATCTTCCAAGTCACAAGATAGTTTATGACCAATGCAGTTTATTTTAAAACAGCAAAACAAGTTTCCCCATATGTACCATGCAGGAGGGACATCAATATCAGACCACCTGATCAAATTGTGCAACATGTCACAGCATGACTAAATCAGTACAGCATGAACTCGAACTAGCCTAGCTATTAGTAGCTTTCTGCTTGACAAGATCATAAATGTCTCGATGGGAGGTAAATGGAACAGATTATTAGCTGTGAGCCAACTATCCAACGATCACAGCTTTTGTAACACACATTCCCCCTCCACAGAATCACAGCAAGTTGATAGCCCATTGCACTGGCGCCAGTTGCAAAAGCTTAACAATCTAACTTTACTACCCAAACTGCTATTTACCTATTTGGTGACCCTTGATCGGACATTTACCTTGCGCTAAACGTTATTCCTTTTTCACGTATCTATACACAGTAACTGGCTTGATTGTAATCATGTGCTGTTTTATATGCTGGATAGCATGCATCAAAAGCTTTTCACTGTACCTCGGTAAACCTGACAATAAACTAAACTGAAACAAGGACTGTAGCCATTTGCTTTCTCCGATTCAAACGGTTTATGTCAAGCATTCACTGATATTGCTTTCTTTCTCAAATACGAAAGCTTTCTGTCAAGTCTTAAAATGTTGCTTTGACCAAGTTAACAAATAGCTCAAATTGCATCAACACTACTGAGAACGCAAACCACAACTAATCTCAGCACTGCTGAGCCACAAGGGGAATTTTGCTGAAGAATATGGCAGCAGATTTGGCTACATGATGCACACTGAAGCAGGAAGTGACTGTGTCACATACCAGAAGATACAAAAACAGACACAGCTCTCCATCAATGATACATCACAGCATTGGTCCAACCAGGGACCAAATTCGAGAGAAGAGGAGACACTGACTATCCTTGACATCAATGTAACATTTGACAGAATGGGGCATCAATGCACCTTGGTAATATTGATGTCAGAGTGGGTAAGGAGTTGGCAGTCACATGCCACACAAAGGAAATGGCTGTAATCGTCGAGGTCAATCATCTAACACATGACTACAATGACTGTTTTGACCAGTAGCCCTGGATAGACTATATATAATCATGTGCCTACTAGATGAAGGTTTAGTGCCACGATTTTACGATGCAAGAGCTATTGTCTTGAGCAGGGAAAGGACAATAATGAACATTTCAGAAATAAAAGTAGTCAGAAAAATTGTTTCAGGTTCTATCATAGGAAAATCAATGACAAAATTTGGCAATTCAAAAATAAATTAAATATACACATGCCTAAGACTTTGCCTCGGGACTTTCAAAATCTGTTTCAACTGTTTGACAAAATCAAAATCACCAGCACTTACGAAGCTTTGACAAGCAGCTCCTGTTTCTCCTTTAGTTCATGCTTTAAACTCTCCAGTTCTACTTTGAGTTCAATGTTCTACAAAAACAAAGTTCACCAAATAAAATGAATGCAACAGAAATCAAATTGTAAACAGTCACAAATTGTCACATTTAACTAAAAAAAAAACTTTCCTGCTAATAACAAGGACTATAACCAATTCAAAATGTCTGACGTTAGGCATTGTGACAAGTTGATTATTGTCAATCATGAAATGTAAACACAGGCAAGACCTTTTCTCTGGAATACTAGCTGATCGGCATCCTGGCTCATAGAAGCAGCCATTTAGATTTTTTAAATTAAGACAATAAAAATCAGTAATCAATAGAATACAGCAAATGAATACTGTAGGAACATGTTTTAAAATAATTATTCCTCAGAGCATCCACCTAATTAAAAGAAACAAACAACTGCCTGCCTTTACAAATACCACAGATGCTACTTAACCTGCTGCTTTTTTCTAGCATTGTCTTTATATCAGATTTCTAGCATTACCAAAAAGGTGCTTTGCATTTAGAATGTGCCCCCTAATACTGGACTTGAAAGATTTGAAAGACGTGCGAAGTGGGTCAGATTAAAGGACTGTGGGGAAAGAGTGCCACAGGTATCCAGGAGCACATTCCGATGCAAGATAAGGATTGCAGTGGGGTGCTGTCAAGCTAAACAGTGGAATCAGGGTTAGCTTCATTAAAAAAAAAGTTGGAGATTAAAAAAAAATCCGGCTTTAAAGCAATGCCACATATTGTGCCAAAGTAATGCCAAAACTCTTGTACAAAGTCAGCCCATTAGCAGATGCATTATCACAATCTTGTTAAACAGAGTCCCAAGATTTTGGCCAAGCAAACAATGTTGATCAAGGTGAAAACCATTTAATTCCCTTCATCTTCTAGATGGGAGACTAACGGCTTTTGAGATGTTCTCAAAGAACACTGGTACTGCATCCTATGGATTTTCGTGACTAAAGTCAGGCACTGGAAAGAGTGGCATGTTTGAACGACAACAAACCCCAATGTCCAAGCACAGTGGTCTGGTTTCAAGGTTGCGAAGCATTGCAATTTTAGCCTCACTATTGATACTATGATTTATTTGAAATCAAGCTCACAACTATTGTGGTGGCATTGACACATTACCCTTGATTAATAGTTCAGACTTAGTCCAGTATCCGATACATTATTGCTGCATGCATCAATGCAACTAGAGACAGACACCTCTAACTAGCATCTTATAAATGGACACATGGCCAATTCAAATGACGAGTCATCCACCTCAAGTATATCCAGACTTTGAACTACTGCAGCAGGGTAATCGCAATGCCCATAACCCCCAAGTTAATTTTGCTTCTTTCCTTACAGATAACTCTTAGTGCATATTACCATTTGTTGTGTTATTTCATATTTTTAGCATCACTAATCTTTTTAAAAATACAAACAGTTTACTGAAGCCATTTTTTAATTTAAATAGAGTGTTGGTGGAAAATGGGGAACATCAGATCTCCTTTACCAGCAAGCATTCACATAATTTGCATTTCAAGGTTTCATCAGTAATTTAAAATCTCTTACCATCTTAAATATATCCTCACTACCATCATCAAATTTCTGCTGCATCCGCTCCTCAAGGAAGTAGATGCGAAGTTTGAGATTGAAATTCTCTTTCTTGAGATCAGTGATTTGCTGAAAGATAAAAATAATTATGAGACATGTCCACAGGTAAAAAGGTTCTGACTGTCTGACCATGTATGCCTCTCAAAATTAAATATACTTCTATCGGGTTTCCCCGAAACCTCCAGTAATCCAGCAAAAAACAGTCTGAATCTGTCCAACCTCACCTTGTAGCTAATACCCCCTAATCCAGGCAACATTCTGGTAAACCTGTGCATCCTTGCCAAAGCCTCTTCATCTTTCACCACCTCTAACAGGATCCCACCTGTAGACACATCTTCCCATCTCCACCCCTTTCCGCCCTCCGCAGAGACCGTTCACTCCGCAACACCCTGGTTAACTCATCCCTTCCAACCCAAACCACCCTTCCCCAGGTATCTTCCCCTGCAACCGCAGGAGATGCAACACCTGTCCCTGTACCTCCTCCCTCGACTTTGTCCAGCGTCCCAACAATCATTTCAGGTTAGGCAGAGGTTCACTTGCACTTCCTCCAACCTCATCTACTGTATCCTTTGTTCAAAATGTGGACTCTTATATATCGGCTAGAACAAACGTAGACCGAGCGATCATTTAGCTGAACACCATCGCTTAGTCTGCCTCGACCTACCCGATCTCCCGGTTGCTCAACACTCTCCTTCCCATTCCCACATTTACCTTTCTGTCCTAGGCCTCCTCCATCGTCAGAGTGAGGCTAAACAGAAATTGGAGGAACAGCATCTCATATTTCGCTGGGCAGTTTACAACCCAGTGGTATGAATATTGATTTCTATAACCTTCTCTAACTTCAAGCAACCCCTGCATTCCCTCTCTCATCCCTCCCCCACCCAAGTCACACCAGCTTTGTTTTCTCACCCAACTGCTAACAATGGCCCCTTTACTTTTTTGCATCTTTCATTCATTGTTTTATATTTATCTACATCATCATCTATATCTCTCGTTTCACTTCCCTGTGACTTTCAGTCTGAAGAAGGGTCTCGGCCTGAAATGTCACCCATTCCGTCTCTCCAGAGATGCTGCCTGTCCTGCTGAGTTGCCATAGCTTTTTGTGTCTATCTTCTACATCTTTCCTGTAATACTCCAAATGTGGCCTAATCAAAGTCCTATAAAGTTGCATCATGACTTCCTGACATTTACACTCAATGCCCGGATGCATGAAGGTAAGCTTACCAAATGCATTCTTTACTACTCTATCTACAGTGTTGCCACTTTCAGGACAATATGGACTTGGATCCCAAGATCCGTCGGTACACCCAATCACTCTGTACAGATTATGATGAGTGTAGATCGCCATGGTAGTAAAGTCTCTCCAATCCCATTCCAAAGTTTCACCTTTCAAATAGCATCCCAACTTGTAAACAATTTATGCTTTCAAAGCATGATCAGTTCTCAACTTTGGCCATGTCCTGTAATGTTTTCCTACCCACTACCTCCCCAATGAAAACAAGTTTTTATGCTCATCAATAGGAAACCTTAATCTCCATTTCATAAATAATTCCACCATTCACTATGGCCTCTTTCATACTTCATCAGCACAATGCTCCATCTAACACATTTAAATTATATTTAAAAACCTCAATACCATTCTGTATATTAAACCATTATAAGCTCTGCCAGACTTCAATTTTAGAAATAAACACGAGTTTTGTGAAAATGACCTCAAAGCCCTCAGAAAAAAACAGCAAGAGCATAAATCGTACTTGACTCTGGAACGGAGCCACAGCTGCTCCTGACAACAATGACTTTACAGAATGCTTGTCGACAGTGTTCAAATGCCCTCTTCTCCAATTGTTACCAGTAACTAGGTCATTCTCATTCAATTCAGAAGAGTGAAAAAGGGATCTTCAATGACAATGGAAACATTTTAAATTATATTAAAATGCAATTTGTAACTAATTTCCCCTCAAATAAATAAAATTCTAATGAGCACTAACATGCAAATACTATACAAGTATTTCAATTCAGAAAAAAAAAAATATTTGAAAATTTGTGAGTCGGGAAAAACCATTTCCCCAATGCAAAACTTCTAGGTGCGTTCAATTTCAATAAAGCACAATCCTTTTAAAAGTTATTTTTCTATTCTTATTTTATTAAATTTAAAATCATGTTCTCTTTCAAGGAGGCACTGACTAAGGAACATATACAGAGTTCAAGGGGTCTCAATAGGGTGGACATCCTTGTGAGATTAGAGAGTTGGTGGTCATTATTGAGAGAAGCCACCCCACCCCCCATTTAAAGACAGATGTACAATTTTCTGAGGATCATATCTTTGGAAGTCTTCCCCAAAAGATGCGGGAAGGGGAAACAGAGGAAGTGTTCCAATTTGCAAAAGGGTTGCCATGGTTAGATGGGAATATGGTGTACACTAGCTATGATTTTATTGATAGGTGCAGGAGACTTGAGGAGTGCAGTGATCTAGTCTTGCTCGTAATGTGTAGTAAGTGTGTGTGCGCGCCATAGACATCCAAAACAGCTTTGTTCTTCATTTCATATAAATGCCTAAAGTAAAACTCTACATTTTGCATCACAATAACACATTTAATGATGTGCCTCACTGAGAATGTCATTTTAGCAGTGCTTTAGCAATGTTGAGCTGTTTTAGCAGTATTACTATTTTGCTCCATTTTGCTCCTCCTGAGACCATTATTGATCATTCATAGGACCAGAATTAGGCCATTCGGCTCATCAAGCATATTCCACCATTCAATCATGGCTGATCTATCTTTACCCCTCAACCCTGTTCTCTTTCCTTTTACCCCTTAACCCTTGACATCCTTACTAATCAAGCTCTAATAGATCCTCATTACTGAACTTTCTTGTTCTAACCTAATTTCATCAAACCCCATTTTCTAATTTGTCAAGATCTTACAGGTTTCTAACTACAGGTAGTAAGGACTGAACACAATATCCTCGTGCGTGGATTGCAAGAATAATGCCTTGCTTTATAGAGAAAATTTATAAGTAGATGAGAACCTGCATTACTGCCGCACAGTGGAAAAAACAAGCACAGCCTACTCACTGCTGTACAATTCATTATAAACCTGTTTTGTGTCCTTGTTTCTCTGCCTGGATTAAAGCAAGCACACTTTTTAGACTTGAACAAAGTTGCCAAATATGTTGTAGTCAGGGAATACTTTTGCCTCCAGTGGACTGGGCCATTCAATGCTGGATCATTATTCATTAGTAGCCACCTCCAAGAAACTTGAAAGTACTTTTCAGTTATTTCAGTGGCGTAACAGCATAAAAAATACTTTAATTTTTATTTTTAATGCAGAAATACACAGTCACGATTTATCTTCGAGAAGTGAGGCATGCAGATTTTACTAGTAAACAACAAATGGGTTATTTAATGAGGCAATGAATGAGGGTCTGACAAGCTTCATAACCTTGCTTCTTGGGAGAACTGGCCTGGACAAAAGCCAAATCTAAGCTTGACTGCAATTGTTTAAATGTAATAAAATGCACGATTAAAGAACAGAAATTTGGGTTTAAAATACCACAGGTTTAATAGTGTTGTGGGAGGTTAACATGAGCACCAATTAAAGTTGTATGTTTTTGTTAACATTGCCTTTCCATGCTCCAAGCACTATCATGCGAGGTGGCGGAAAATTCTGGAAGCAGAACCTTCTGTATAAAAAAACAAGTAAAATGATGCACATTTCAACCTCCCACAACACCATTAAACCTGTATTATTTTAAAGCCAAATTTCTGTTCTTTAATCTCGTATTTTTTATTACATTTAACATTACAAACATCGTAATAACATAGTTATGATTGCTATGCTCATAATAGCACTCACTGCAAATGATCATCAGGCCACGCTCATTTACCAATACAATGTCTAGTATGGCTCTTCTCTGTTTGGACAATCTACATACTGTGTCAAGACATCCTCCCAAATACACAACACAATCTGCACCATCCAAGCCTCTGGCACCAAGGTCGTCAATTTTGTGAAAGTTAAAATTACTCATTGTAACAAGGTCAGGTCGGGGGGGGGGGGGGGTAATCAATCCCATGCTACCTGATCCATGGTCGGATAGTCGGCGACTAAACGGTCTCCCCCACCTGATTTGCCAGGTGAGGAAGGGGCTGTGGACCTCCAGCAGGGCCAAAAACAAGACCTGTCAAAGGGCGGATGAGCTTCTAGCGAGCCAACGGCCATCCACACTTCAGTAGAGGTTGCAATCACTGTCGTACATAGCATTGTAAGGGATGATGATAAAGCACACACACCAAAATCCTATATATATATATTTATTTCTCCGGTGGGCTGTCTGGAGGCCTCTAGTATAACCCCATTATAGTGATTGCACACTTTTTTCTGAGCTTTAGCCATATTTTCGCACTGAATGAGCCCTCTGGGATGTCTTCTCCAACTACATCTGCAATATTCTCTGTGCAACTCTCCCATTATTTTATATCCCTCTCTATCACAATAGAAACATATAAACCTTCTCTTCTCTTGACCAAATTTTTAAATAGCCACCACACTGTAGTTCTAATCACTTTAGGTTTACATCAGGATACAAGTAGTAACTTACCCAAGACAAGAATCCAGCAGATACATGATTTAAGATATCGTTGATTTGATTCATGGCAGCCCCTTGGGCACTTCAGTGGAATAGATCAGATTCCAATTGTACACTGTTCCACTTTTTTCCTGGGTACACTCTTTGCTCTCTGTCCAGTAATAGACAAGCGGTTTGCTCCAATATATTTCTACTAAGTCTCAAACTATCACCTTCCATTCTGGACAAAGGCTCCAATATTCTCCTTGCACACTTATTCAGACTGTTACAACGTTCATAGGATGCCAAGTGCTCTCACACATTCAAAAATTAATTGCAATAAATTTATTAAAAGTAAAAGAGAAACACGATAACCAAACAGAACAATCCACAAACTCCCAAAAAGTGGAAATGTGCAACGTAAGAACTATTCACTCCAAATGTTATTGAAGTACTAAAAACGTTTCCAACTTACTGTTTCATATTCTTTCATGGTCCGAGCATGAATTGGAGACAATTTCCCAGTGATGTTGGGGAACACTGGAAATAGAGACAAAAAGTTAGTTAAAGTTTCCAAGTAAGGCTTACTTAACGAAGTAAAATGATAGGGGGTGCACTTGGCCCATCCCCATCAACCACCCACAATGTCCAAACAAACATCCAAATAGCAACTTAGCTATATAGCTTGGATTTTAATCAAAGACCTATTAGAGCAGCTTTAAATCAAAATAAAGAAAATAAACACAATGCCAAAAGTCTAGAATGATGCTGAAAACATTCAGCACTTCAGGTTGATCAATTTTCATAAGTAGGAGGAAAAAAACAAACATGTTTTAAGATACAGAGTAGTGGCAGTAATAGAGAGAAAGAAGGGAATGCCTGTGATTGGGAGGTATCCAAGATAAACCAAATAAACAGTGGTGAAGGTTTCTGCCAAAGAATAGGATGCATTGTAAACAGCCGATCTACTTGGAGGAGAGGCAAAAAGGAGAAATAAAGGAGACCAGAAAGAAAAAAATACTGGAAATTTGGGGTAAAAAACACTATAGATGTTAGCAATCTGAAAAAAAACAAAATGCTCCAAATACTCATGTCAGGCAGCAGCAAGGTGACATTACAGATTATATGACCTTTGCTCATAGCTGAAGTCAGTTTTGAAACAAATTGGGGAGGCCTGATTTTCCGATAATGTTGAATTCAACCTCGAGTCCGGGGGGCTATAATAAGCATACGCAAGGAGCAAACCCAGGGCTTACATTGAAACAGCACACAAGAACAAAGAGGAATGGAAAAATGTAAAAGACAGGCAATTGAAAACTCAAAGCCACCCTTGCAGAATAAATAAATGTGCCCTGCAGGGTTGTCAACACATCCATTAGCTTCTCCAGTGTGGAGCAGTGCATGAACACCAAATGTGGTACTTTAAATGAAAAGTACAAGTAATTTGCTCCTTCATCTGGGAATAGTGCTTGTGTTGCTGGAAGTCAAACAGGAAGATTAATAAAGGCAGTTGTTCAATCTCCCGTGATTGTATGGGAAGATGGCTCCAGAATGGACACACTGACAGTGGCAATTACAGAGGATGATCGCATGAATATGAAGGGGTGATGGGTCTGAGGTGAGAACATGTAGAATCTCAAATTTGCTCCAGGTAGGGAAGTATAGGAAATACAAAGGATGCAGGTGAAATCTCCATCAATTATAGTAGAAGGGAATGCATTGTTAAACAGGAATATATCTCAGAAGCATTGACAGGAAAGGCATTATTACCAGAACTAACAGAATGTGCAGGAAAGAACTGCAGGTGCTGGTTTAAATCGAAGATAGACACAAAATGCTGGAGTAACTCAGCGGGACAGGCAGCATCTCTGGAGCGAAGGAATGGATGACGTTTTGGGTCGAGACTCTTCTTCAGTCTGGTCTCGACAGGAATCCTTACAAGAGGTAATGTGGCAAGTGGTGTAATCAAGATAGCAATGGGAGTTTGTGGACTGATAATGGATGTTGGACCCCAACCTATCCCCGAGACCTGAAAGGGAAGAGTCAGAGTTTGATGAGGTGACAGTTGGACATTGACACAAGAAACTGCAGATGCTGGCACGATGAGCAAAACAAAGCGCTGGAGTAAATCAGCGGGTCAGGCAGCAGCTGCAGAGGGAATGGACAGGTGTCGGGACTCAGATTGAGAGTTGGATGGAACTTGACAGAAAGTGAGGAACTTACTGAAATTAGTGGACCATTTAGGTTTTTATACTTGTAAAACAGTACAAGCCAAAATATGAATACAAATGTATTTCAGTGCAATACCAGCGCTTGATGTGAAAGCTAATAAAGAGTCATTGGGTCTGATGAAACATTCATTATTTTTCTTTCCACAAATGCTGCCGGACCCATTGCTTGCTTCTAACATTTTCTGATGTGACATCTGAGATGTTTCAATTTGCAACCTATTCAATCGCCACTGCGATGGCAGGACCATTCAACATATTTCACTCATAACATTTCTATTTTGTTAGTGAGATTATAAAAGCATCATTACAAATTTTGTATTATTAAACCTCATAACTAAGTTAAGCAATGTTAGAATTTTCTAAAATCTTAAAAGGCACAGAGAAAAAAAACTTCCATGAGTTTAAAGAGATCTCCTGAAATAACTCTCAGTCCTGCACACTCAATAATAGATTTGTGAAAAAAAAACATGTATGGTAACCAATGGATTGCCAGTTGGTAAGTCACACCGTTTTAAATGGTAAATGGGATTACTTTGTACGGTTAGGAATGCTATTTGGAATGTGGATGGAGGAACTGGCAATTATCCCACAGGCATTAACAGGCTGCTTCATCGGGGACTGCAGGGTAGTATGCAACCAGTGGATAAGAGTTTTTGCCAATGCTAAATTGGGAAATACTGCACAAATTCACTGCATTGGAGTTGCATAGCAAACTGATATTCTGGAACACAGTGGTAGTCCAACAAGCAGGTAGAATACATGCAGCTTCAGAATAAATTGTTGTTTATTGTTGTTACGTGTAGGGGTTCAGAGAGGAAGTGAGGAGAGGGAGGCAGGCTTATTAGAGTTGGAACTACTACCTATTCAAAATATTCTACGAAAGGTTGCGGACTACATTAATTGATCTAGGTAGTAGGACAGTTAGCAGCACATGACTACACTACAGATAAATGGAAGACGATGCATTTAAATGAAACAATCTACTTACCAAGAGGATTTTCTCTGACACTGTCAGGGTCTTCAGCCACGGTAATATCTGGCAACTTGAAAACATTGGAACTAGAAAAAACAACAAAAGGAGAGTTAACACGACAATGCACAGACAAATAAAAACAAGACCGATCATAGAAACTAGACCTTAATTTGTAGAACTTAAGCAAAGCACTGGACAATGCAGTCCTTTTCTCTATACAACTCCATATCCTATGTACACATATGGTGACCTTCTTTAGCTGAGTCTATAGCATACAGCAGTATGGTCCACCAAGTCAATGCCAGGTCATCATTTGTTGCATGCAAATAGAAAGATATAAATGAATAAAGGGACTATTAAAAAAGTTACACAATCCGATTTTCAGGCCATAATTTTGTTCATTACAAGAGAAATGAAAGAAACAACGAATCAGTTAGTAACAAATTTTTAAAAATGCAATGTATGGTAAACATTTTGAGGTGTACTACCCAGTAAAATGGTAGATACAGATTCAATTATAATCAATAGACAGGAAATTGGATAGGTACTTGAGCAAATGATAAAGCATTGCAAGGATATAGGAAAACTGCAAGCACGCAATAAATCTGATGCCCTTCAGAAGAACTGGCACAGTGTCAGTTGGTTAAATCAATATATAGCAACTTTCATAAAACATTCCAAATAAAAAGCCTAGAAAATGATAAATATGGACAAAGTAGGGAACTGGTTAAAAGCATATTCATCTTTAAGTCATCCTTCTATTTGCTGCATCAATAGCCTAAACTTATTTCCTAAACATGGCATTGGCATTTGTGGTAAGGCTGATAGTAATCCTCCCTCTTCAATTGGCCTTTAAACCATATCCTCCTCCTAGGCAATTTTATTAAGGTCACGGGAAGAGTCAAACACATTGGTGGGTCCAGTCATGTTGAAACAACACATTCTGATGAACGGTCTCTAATCTAAAACATTTAACCCATTTTTCTTCACATAGATCTGCTTTCGTTTAGAACATCTGAAACAAGGACGACAGTATTCTTTCCCTGAAGGACACCAGAAAATCAGGTGTGACAGATTCATGTTTACTGTTTCAAACTTTTATAATGTTAAAATGAAATAAAGGATTCCCCAGATTCCACAGTGGGATTTGACCTTCAGGTTGATCTTGCATTTCAGGTTGAAATGCAAGATCTTCCCATCTTCCATCTCAACTCTTGGCAATACTAAGCAAACGTATACAACTCCTCTGTATCAGAACATGTCACTGTACATACACAATCCTCAAGCAAACCCCAGCCACTCACTAACCCCCATAAGAGAAAATTCTGCAGCACTGAAACAGGCCTTTTAATCCAAATTAATAATTCGCAAAACTTGCAATCCTTCTTAAAGTGTAGTGTGTAGCAGAGCCTTAACCAGGCGATTTAAAATGTTCAAAAATATTTTTAAATAATTGTCTGTTTTGTCTTTCATCCATATTTAAAAGAGTAGCATTACCAATAGACATTTCCTGATGACAGTGAAAAATGTCTTCAAATACCTATTAATGGTCCCTGCCAGAACAGGTGTTTGCCTAGGCTCAATTCACAGAACCTAACAAAGCCCCAAGATCATGGCTTTAAGCCCTAATTAGCAATAGACATAATGTAGGCTGACACTTCAATGTAAGCGAGTACTGCAGCGTCATATGATATGTTCTACTGGGATCGAGTCTGCCCTTTCAGACAGATATTAAAGATCACATTACATTATATCAATAGCAGTGAACTCCTGCCATTAATCACCAAATCTACATGGCAGATGGTTATCTAGTCACTGAATGATAATTTGTTATCCCCATAAGGGACAATCTCCGTGAAGTCCCATTAATGCACTGTACAAAAAGACACAGCTTTTAATTGCTTGTAGATATTGCTTGGTCATAGAAGATACTCGAGTGTCCTGAACATTTGATGATTGTGAGCCAGATACCATGCCCAGGAGAGCAGCCTACAGATCTCAGTAATGAACCCTCAAGTCAAAGGCTGATTTCTTCAGCGTCAATGAGAACTGCTGTCTTCCAGATGACACAATATATTGTCAAAGGGGAGAATATTAACAAACAATCATGACATTAAAGAGTTTGGTTGAAAAATAAATTGCTGGATATAGACAGGTCATGTAGCATATATACGAAGAGATTAATAAAGTTAAATGTTAAGTCAATAATCTTTCTCAATGCTGCCACGCCAGCAATTTCGATTTTTAATTTCAGATATCCAGGATGCTGCCCCCCCCCCCCCACTCCCATTTTAGTTGATGTATACCATTCTGACTGAGTGAACAAAAATGATTTTCTTCAACTTCCAATATATCCATGACCAAGGAGGACAAAAATAGCAAATTCACCTTCAAGTGACACACCAAGCATACATCAGCATTCCTTTACCTCTGGGTCAACATCCTGGAATTTTGTAATACTAGTTGTGGAGCTCCATTACCACAGGGACTGTTGATGTTCATAAAAATTGCCTGAAGAACATTATCTCAGGCAAAAATACCAGCAATACCATAGATATAACAACAAAATTATATGCAATGCTTGTGATATGACTAATTGTTGTTTAGTGCTCCATCCGACTATAAATGTCACAGTAAAAACATTTTTCCAACAAAATTCAAAATGTATTTTTAATTAATGTCTATTGGCTATTTCCTGCATTGAAAGCAGCATGGTGCACTGAATAATCAAATATAATCTTTCAAAAAAAAATCAGTAATCTATACCTGAACACAAAGTCCTGGAGGAACCCAGTAGGCCAGGCAGCATCTGTGTTTTGCGCAAGATTCCAGCATCTGCAGTTTATTGCCTCCAGGTAATCTATCTATAGCCTTCATTGTCAGTTACAGATTATTGTATAATTTGTTTCTGACAGTTACAATAATATTGCAATCTGATTTCTCAAAATAAAAGAATGATAAAATGAAGTTTGGAGATAACATATTTTGAATGTTAAATCACCACATATTTTACCAAATGTTTAAGAAGGAACTGCAGATGCTGGAAAATCGAAGGTAGACAAAAATGCTGGAGAAGCTCAGCGGGTGAGGCAGCATCGATGGAGCGAAGGAAATAGGCAACGTTTCGGGTCAAGACCCTTCTTCAGAAGAAGGATCTCGACCCGTCTGAAGAAGGGTCTCGACCTGAAACGTCGCCTATTTCCTTCGCTCCATAGATGCTGCCTCACCCGCTGAGTTTCTCCAGCATTTTTGTCTACCATCACATAATTTACCAAAGTAGTGACCAAAGATACTAGATGAGCTCCTCTAGTATCTTTGGTAGTGACATTGTTTACAAACATCCTGTTTTAAGGAGAGGGAAAGTTGCAGATCGAACAAGAGCCACAAATTAGGCAGGAAAAGACACAAAATGCTGGAGTTACTCAGTGGGTCGAGCAGCATCCGAGGTCAGTAGACGCTTCGGGTCCAGACTCTTCATAAATTAAGCAGCAGTTTGAATTATCACATCAGGGAGGGATTTAGAGGGTGAGAAGACTGGTTTGTGGGGGGGGGGGGGGGGTTGGGGTTCAGAGGGAACGATTAAGACAAAGGAACAAATATCACAGAGCAAGGGCTCGGGGATACAACCTAACGGCGGGGTCAGTTGTTCCTTGCAATCGGATGCCCAGATCATAAACTTGACACAATGACCGCACAAACCGTTAACTGGGCGACTCCGCTTATAGAAAAATCATAACAGCAGCACACATGCCTGGCAGGCTGCGGCTCAGTTGTACAGGACGGGGAGAGGAGAGAGGGAGAAGGGGGAAAAAGGAGGAGGAGAAGGAGGTCCGGAACTAGACCCTCCTGATCGACCAGGCTCACAACAGCGGCTGAGTCGGACAGACCTGCCGGTCCACACCTCCCTCCCTCACCGTTGCCAGCGTGGGTCCCGTTCGCCCCTACCCCGAGACTCCCTCTCCCACTCCCCCTCCCCGGGACCCCCACCCGGGCCTCACCTGCCGTTGAAATCCAAGGGCAGCGTTGGGTCCTCGCCCGCCACCGAATCCATGGCGGCGGCTACAGCGACTGATGATCTCTCCTTCCCTTTTTCCCCGGTGCCCTTTCTTTCTCCCGCTCGGTTTTTGTTTTCCCTTCAGCCACACATCCCCACTGCGCGGCGCCACCCGCTCGTCACCGACGCTTCAAACTGCCGCCGCCGCCGCCATTTTAACCCGAGACCCTGCGGCACCATGGGTAACGGCCAACTGACACCCGCGTGCGCAGTGAGGGATGGGGAAAGAGAAAGGGAAAGGGAGAGATGGGGAAAGGGAAAGGGAGAGATGGGGAAAGGGAAAGGGAAAGGGAGAGATGGAGAAAGAAGGAGAAAGAGAGAGATGGGGAAAGAAGGAGAAAGAGAGAGACGGGGAAGGAGAGGGAGAGGGAGATGAAAGAAGGATACAGTCAGTTGAGGAAATTGTGAGGTAGGAGATGAGAAAAGTGAGATGTAGGAGGAGAGAGACGGGAAAAGAGAAAGAAGGAGAAACGGGGGAAGAGAGAGAGGTGAAAGATGGCGAAAGGTGAAAGAAGGACCGAGAAAGGGCAATGTGAACAAAGGAAAATAAAATGAAGAAAATGGGGAAAGGAAGAGAGAAGAAAGAAGAGATAAAGTGGGGGATGGGTGAGGGAAAAATGGGGAAAGAAGGGGTGACGGGAGGAGAGAGGTAAGGGAATAGGGAGGATAAAGGCGAGTGTGGGAAATAATGAAGGGGAGAGAGGTGAAATAAGGTGAGGGGTGGAAAATAAGAGAGGTGAAATGAAGAATAAGAAAGGTGGGGAATTAGGAGAGGGGGAAAGGGGAGAGTGAGGGAGGTGAAAGAAGGAGCAAGATAGAGAAAGAAAGTGGGAGGGAATTGGGGAAAGGAAGAAAATAGAGTTTGGAATGGGAGAGAGAAAGAAGGAGAGATAGGGGAAATGGGGGAAGAAGGGATGAGGGGAGGTGAAAGAGAAATTGGGAGGAAAGGCGAGAGAGAGAGAGAGTCAAGGGGAAGGCAAGATGGGTGGGAAATAAGGAGAGAGGTGAAAGAAGACAGTGAGAAAGGTGGGGAATTAGGAGAGGGGGAAAGGGGAGAGTGAGGGAGAGGTGAAAGAAGGAGAAATGGGGAGAGTGAGGAAGAGGTGAAAGAGAAAGGGGAGAGAGGTAGGAAGTTGGAAGGAGAGCGGAATGGGAAGGGGGAGAGGGGAGAAAATGGGGAGAGAAGTGAAGGAAGAAGGGAGGGAGGTGAGAGGAGGGAATTGTGGAGAGGGAAAGCAGAGAGATGGAAAAGAGAGAGGGGAGAAAGGGAGATGGAAGGAAAGAAGAAATGGGTGGAGAGAGGGAATAAGGGGAGTGGTAGGGCATTTGGAGAGGAAGGTTAAGAAGGAAGGAGAGGATATAGGGGAGGGGGAGTAGAGGGAAGGAAAGCGAGGATTTCAGATGGTGGTGGATGTTTAAAAAGGGCTTTAAGTTTAAGTGGGATTGGGAATTTAATTACATATTTTGAGTAGGGAAAGCTTTTGGATTGAGATAGGCAGTGAGTGGGTTAAAGGAGGTGTTTTGGTTTTAGAGGAAATAAGAATTTGAGGAATGGGATGAAGGTTGTGATTAAGGTTGAGGATTTGAATTTGTGGGAGTGGGTGGGAATTAATTTAGAGGGGAAGGAGTAGTGGATTGGGAGGGAAGGAGTGTTGGGGTTTGAGAAGGGATATAGATGAGTGTGGTCAAAATGTGTAGGAAAGAACTGCAGGAGTCTGAAGAAGGGTCTCGACACGAAACATCACCCATTCCTTCTCTCCAGAGATGCTGCCAGTCCCGCTGAGTTACTCCAACATTTTGTGTCTACCTTAGATGAGTGTGGTGAATGGGCAAAGATCGACTGTAGAAAATGGAAAACAATGTAGGAAAATGAAACTGCACATTTTGGCAGTAAAATTAAAATCTAATCACAGATTGCAGAGCACGATTCACGGCAGGCCAATCTGCAGGTATGAAAAGTAACTACGATAATTTTAGAAAATAATAGCTGGAGTGGGCCTTCAAGCCTACCTGACCATTCAATATGAACATGGCTGAGCTATGCTGGCCCCAACTCCATTTCTGTGCCATTTCTCCATACCCCTTTATTCCTTGATCAATAAAAATATTTATCTCCATTTTAAACACCAAATGCCATGGCAGAGAATCCCAAAGATTCACCACCCTCATCAGAAGAGAAGAACTGTTAGGAAAGCTAACAGAATGGTGTTTATTGCAAGATAATGCCCTTTTGAATACCCTTGGTAAGGCTATTCTTCAGTTCAATCTATCTCATTGATAAGACTACATGTAGCGTAATGGGCATAGTACTCGTCTCTTTATTGAAATAAAGATCTATAAATATTTTGAAAGCAAAGGTAGAGAGGTATTTGAAAAACGAGTGTGGAAGGCTATTGCAGATAGAGGTGAACGCGATGTTTGAATTTACAGTGAGATTACCTGTGATCTTATGAATGGCAGAGTGGGCTTGAGGGTCCTAGAGGCCAACTATGGCCCAAATCCGTACATTTGTGTGCATGTCAGAACAGATGGCTAGTAGCTGGGAGAGAGGAGGGATGTAGGATTTGTAGGGTGAATGGATGGGAAGGGGATAGCTGTCGGTTTTAAAAGGATGACATAGTGAATGGGAAGTAGAAGAAATTAGAGGAAAAGAGAAAGGGTTTAGGATTTAGCAGGAGAGATGGGGAGGGGGTTTACATCTTGAGGGAGAATGGAAATCAGTGATGTGTTGGGGTGGAGGCAAAAGGATTTAAAGAGGATGCAGTAGATGGGGAAGAAGATGGTGTTTAGAGTGAATCAGTGGGGGACAGGGGAGATTAATTCTGAGAAGAGGATATGTAGTGCATTGGGAACGAGGGGAGTTAAGTTTCAGAGGAATAGGGATGGTAGAGGGAATATGGGGTAGGGATTGTCAATGGAGGGGGATTTAGGAGTTTGAGAAGGAATTGAACATTAAAAATTGGGGGATTTGGAGGGGAGGGATATTGAATGAGGAGTATCGATGGTTTGGGGTGGGAGAAAGAGTTTAAAGAAGAAGAGCTAATGGCGAGGAGGATTTTGGCGGTCATTAGGGAGAGAAGATATTTAAGTAGAGTAGATTGAGGAGGGCTGTTTGGAGGAGTAGAAGGAGTTTGGAGAGGGTAGCTACAGTGGGAAGTGATGGTTGGTGGGGAGAGGGAAATGAATAGCGGAGGATAAATGGACACAGGAGAGAGGTGCGGAGAGGAGACTTTACTGAGAATGTGGGTGCTTTTAAAATATACGCCATTTTCACCACCTGTCTGAGGGACCTGGGTTCAGTACATTTCTGGCAACAAATTAAAAAATGAGAAAACATAATTTTGGTAGAAAATCATTAACCTGAAACAATAAACTTAGTTTTTCCACAGATACTGCCACTAATGGTGGTGGTTTAATCCAGTCAAGTGTGAGGTGTTGCATTTTGACGGGTCAAATGTAAGAATAAAATGTACAGTAAAGGTCCCGACTCTTAGGAATATTGACCAGCAGACAGATCTTGGGGTGCAAGTCCATAGATCGCTGAAAGTAGCCACACTAGTAGATAAGGTATTGAAGAAGGTGTACAGCATACTTACTCGGGGCATGAGTATAAAAGTTAGGAATTTATGTTACAGCTGTACAAAATTTTGGTTAGGGAATATGGTATTGTAGGTAGTTCTGGTCACCACGTTACAAAAATAACATTGGGGCTTTGGAGAAGTTGCAGAAGAGGTTCACTAGAATGTTCTCCAGTCTGAAGAAGGGTCTCGACCCGAAACGTCACCCATTCCTTCTCTCCAGAGATGCTGTCCCGCTGAGTTATTCCAGCTTTTTGTGTCTATTTTCACTAGAATGTTACCTGGATAAGTGGATGTTAGCTGTAAGGAGCATTTGGACAAACTTAGATTGTTTTCAGTGGAGCATCGGAGGTTAACTGATTAGCAGTTAGAAGTATAAAGAAGTTAAAAGAGGGGTAGGTAGGTAGAAAATTAGAGTCTGTTTTCAAGAGTAGAATATTAGAGGGCATAACTTTAAGGTAAAAGGGGGAAAATTTAAAGGAGACTTTGAGGCAAGTTTTTTCACACAGAATGGTAGGTCCCTGGAATGGACTGCCAGAAGGAGGTGGGTGGAAGCAGATACGATAGCAATGTTTAAGAGGCGTTTAGACAGACATGTGAACATGCAGGGAATGGAGGGCTTTGGACTACGCAAGCACAGAGGATTAGTTTAAATTAGCACCATGTTTGGCACAGACACTGTGGGCTGAAGGGCCATTTACTGTACTATACTGTACTATGAAATGACAATTTCCAGTATTTTCTCTGTTTATTTCAGTTTTAAAAATCAATCTACCGCCGGTGCTATATTTACATGCATGGACTGACATGATGTGTATATTTTGTTGCTATGGCCACAAAGCTATCTAGTCCTAACTTCGATGCCCTTGGGAGGAGTGCCAGGCCTCATGCTTGGCAGTTCTCACGAATTCTGTAGTCAGTATATCCTCTGCTGCTCATGACAGCCTCTCCATTTAGTTTTTGCTGAACTTGGCGTTACAATGGCACAGCAAGTAGAGCTGCTTCCTCACAGCTCCAGCGTCCCCAGATGAAATCCTGACCTTGGGTACCGTCTGTGTGGAGTTTGCCCATTCTTCCTGCGACCATGTGTGTTTCTGTACGTGCTCCGGTGTTCCCACATATTAATGATGGTCTGGTTGATTCTTAAATTGGCCACTATAAATTGCCTGAGTGTTGGTGGATGGTGAAGGAGGGGAGACGATGATGATGCAAGAGAAAAAAAATGAGTTTGTGTAGATGGGTGTTTGATGCTCTGGTCGGACATAGTGAGCTGAACGGCCAGTTTCCGTGCTGTTTGACTACTTTGTGTCATTTATCTCGCCTAGACACTACTTGATCCTGACAAAGCAGTCACGTTACTTTCTATCAACCTTCTTCCATTGAACATAAGGGAGTCGATGTTGGCATTGACCTTGATGTCCAGTAAGAGGAAGTTTGATCTCATCAGGAACTCAATGTCAGACTATCAGATAACCAGACAACACCAACATTTTCTTGACTCCAACAGGATCAATGGCAAGGCAGAAATGTGTATACAGTGGTTTTCAATTCCCTCAGTGGTATAGCAAAGTAGAACAGAAGGTTCAACTCATCATCCCACAGATTTATTCATTTTTCAATACCTGGACATATTTGGCCAAAGGAGCATTTACTAGCCGTCACTAATTGACCTTGATAACTCAGTAACTTGCCAGGAAATATCAGAGAGCATTAAGGAGTCAATCACTGCATTATCTAGAACTATAGAGAAGCCAGATGCAGTAAGTGAGCCAGACACTGAAGAACATCAGTGAACCAGATGGATTTTTACAATAATCTGATAATTTTGTAGTATTTCTTATTAATGACTTTTTTTCAAAAGTCACAGATGTTAGGCATGGTGTTTCTGGATTTCACTGCTCTTTGCATTTAGCTGACCCCCTGCCCCTTTACTTAGCTAGACATTAATGGCAAATAAACAGGCAGTATTGGTTCTTGTCTGAGGCCCCTCTGAAAAAATCTGTCTGCCTTCTGGTGCCAGGCCTCATGGTATCAACAAACTACTGCTCAATCTAATAGCAAGGTTTACCTTTGTGATTGAAGGGTCAAACAGAGAAGCAAGCATGAGGGATTAATTAACTATTTATCTGAATTGTGTCAGAAGCACAAGTGAAATGACTGCTTGTCTGGATTACCTCTCAATGACATTTGAAGAAGAATTTACAAAAATAGAAACCGCTTTTGCAATTCTAAAAGTGGAGGAGAAAAAAACATCTCCATCTCATATAGTCAATTGCAACAAAATATATCTTTCACAGCATGTAACTTCATCCATATTTAAAGATGGATATCGACAACAACAAAAATGTTTCCCTTAACCCCTGGTTTATATCTGCTGAAATCTTTATCCCTGAAAGAAAATAAACTTAGAACTTCATAAACAAAAAATGAAATTCCAGTAATTAATATTCAAGATTTGCATTAGTAGTAAGTTTAAGTGCCAATTGTGGTTACAAAGGCACAGCTCAGAATTAGGCCCTTCAGCCCAACTCGTCCATGCTGACCAAGTTGCCTAGTTGAGCCAGTGCCAATTGGCTGTGCCTGGCCCACATCCCACCAAATCTTTCCTATTCATGTACCTGTCCAAGTGTCTTTTAAATGTCGTAATTGTACCTGCCTCAACCACTTCATCCTGCAGCTTGTTTCTTATATGCACTACACTCTGTGTGAAGAGGTTTCCCCTCAAGATTATTTTACATCTTTCCCTCCCAGCTTAAACCTAAACCTTTTACGTGGCAGTTCCTGTTTTACTAATTTTATTGAGGTGGTGACGAAGGTGATTGATGAAGGTAGGGTGGTGAAGGTATATGGTGAATCCATGTTGAATAAATGGATTTTAATAAGGCATTTGATGCAGTCCCCCATGATAGGCTGATCCAGAAGATTAGGATGCACAGGATTAACATGACTTGGTCATGTGGATTCAGAACTGGCTGACTGGTAGAAGATATAGGGTATCTTCTAATGGAAAAAGGATATTCAGGCTGCTGGGCTGTGACCAGTGGAGTTCCACAGACATCTGTGCTGGGACCTCTGTTGCTTGTATTATACATATATTTCTTGGATGTAAATGTAGACAGGTTGGTTAGTAAGTTTGCAGATGACACCAAGATTGGTGGGGTCGTGGAGTGTGAGGACAGCTGTACAGCAACCAGACTCTCCAAAGCAGATACACTTTTCCAAGCTCTATCATGGGAAGTGATTATCTGGTGGACAGAAGATAAGATTCATGGATATGCTCAAAACCTCAATGAAAAAAACAACACTTCCCCACTCCAGGGGAGTTGGGTCTAATCTATGGCCTCTCCAAAGTAAGAGGATTCAAGATGGCACTGAGAACCTCAAGTTCATCCATAGGAGCAGATCACAGCCCATCATAAATGAAGGGAGAATGTCTGTCAGGCATCTCCTGACCCTTCAAAGAGTCTGCAATTACCTCTATGGCTTCAACATGGCTCATTACTCAAATCGGAAGCAGAAGCAAGTCATCCTCAATCCTGATGGACTGCTTAAGAGAAGAAGAAACAATGATTAAATAAATGAGAAAAGAATCATATTTCTACTACAGACAATATAGTAAACCTGCGATAAACTAGAACATGTAACAGTTCATGTCAATGTTCTCTTTGAGATAGCAGGAATATTTGAGAGTTGATAGCAAGCATGTGGGGTATCGGGTTTACTAAATATAGATATTGAGTTCAAAAGCAGGGAAGTTATAGTAAACCTTTAGAAAGCTTATAGTCTTCAGTTCTGGTCCTCACACAGTAGGAAGGATGCAAAAGGTCCAGAGAGGAGATTTGCGAGGTTGGATGATGCAACTGGAATTCTCTTTAGAACATAGGAATTTGGAAGGAGACTTGATGAAAGTGGATAAGATCAATAGACAATAGGTGCGGGCGTAGGCCGTTCGGCCCTTCAAGACAGCACCATCATTCACTGTGATCATGGCTGATCATCCACAATCAGTACCCCGTTCCTGCCATCTCCCCATATCCACTATATTTAAGAGCTCTATCTAACACTCTTGAAAGCATCCAAAAAATCGGCCTCCACTGCCTTCTGAGGCAGAGAATTTCACAGATTCGCAACTCTCTGCGTGAAAAAGTTTTTCCTCATCTCTGTTCTAAATTGCCTACCCCTTATTCTTAAACTGTGGCCCCAGGTTCTGGACTCCCCCAACATTGGGAACATGTTTCCTGCCTCTAGCATGTCCAATCCCTTAATATATGTTCCTATAAGATACCCCCTCATCCTTCTAAATTCCAGTGTATACAGCCCAGTCACTCCATTCTTTCATCATATGACAGTCCCGCCATCCCAGGAATTAACCTCGTGAACCTACGCTGCACTTCCTCAATAGCAAGAATGTCCTTCCTCAAATTAGGGGAGCAAATCTGCACACAATACTCCAGGTGTGGTCTCACCAGGGCCCTGTATAACTGCATAAGGACCTCTTTGCTCCTATATTCAACTCCTCTTGTTATGAAGGCCAACATGCCTTTAGTTTTCTTCACTACCTGCTTAACCTGCATGCTTACTTTCAGTGACTGATGTAGAAGGACACCCAGATCTCGTTGTACTTCCCCTTTTTCCCAATGTGACACCATTCAGATAATAATCTGCCTTTCTATTCTTGAAACCTCACATTTATCCTCATTAAACTACATCTGCCATGCATCTGCCAGCTCACCCAACCTGTACAAGTCACCCTACATCCTCATAGCATCCCTCCTCACAGTTCACACTGCCACCCAGCTTTATGTCATCTGCAAATTTGTGACTGTCCCTTTCAATCCCTTCATCTAAATCATTAATGTATATTGTAAATAGCTGCAGTCCCAGCACCGAGTCTTGCGGTACCCCCACTAGTCACTGTCTGCCATTCTGAAAGGGACCCATTAATCCCTACTTTTTGTTTCCTGTTTGCCAACCAATTTTCTATCCATGTCAGTACCCTACCCCCAATACCGATTCTTTTGCCCACTAATCTCCTATGTGGGACCTTATCAAAAGCTTTCTGAATGTCCAGGTACACTACATCCACTGGCTCTTCCTTGTCCATTTTCCTAGTTACATCCTTAAAAAATTCCAGAAGATTAGTCAAGCAAGATTTCCCCTTTGTAAATCCATGCTGACTCGGACTGATCCTGTTACTGCAATTCAAATGTGCTGCTATTTCGTCTTTTATAATTGACTCCAGCATCTTCCCCACCACTGATGTCAGGCCAAATGGTCTACAATTCCCTGTTTTCTATCTCCTTTCTTAAAAAATCATGATAGATTCAGGTAAGGTGACAAAGAAAAGAAGTAGCTGCTTACAAAGGAAAACTTATCCCATTAGCTGGTCGTCAAAGAGTTTGGGTGGAGCTGTCACAGATTGAATGTTTTGGGTGAAAGGCACTTTAGGAACATTTTTAATTACACTGGCCGTGACGGAAATCACTATCAAAATATGGAGGGGACCGGGGGACAGGGGGGACACAATTTCTTGGTGGCCACGCGCACGAGGCTTCGAAGGCTTCCGCCGTGGCCCTGTGAACGGTAATTACAGCTCAATCCAGCGCTAAATGCAGCTCAACTCTGCCTGTCTCGCTGGGTTAACCTACAGCCCTGCCTGGATTGACGGAATACCAGTCCGGAGCCTTGGAGCTAGCGCTGCTTCTCTGCACTGGCTGTGGGCCTGGGGCACCGCGCCTGTCTCTGGCCACCCCCGGGCGTGGGCACTCGGGTATGGACGGGGCGGTTCGGCAGCGATTGCAGCGCCGGAGAGCCGGCCGGGATTGATCCTGGCTGCGGATGAAGCGCAGGTCTGTGTCCAGGGCTACCATTGTGACCCTATGACCTGGGCACGTCACCCTCCTCCAATCACCGCGCTCTATCCTCAGTCCCAACCCCACTACTTCCGCCTCTGACTGACACCTCCCTCCTCCAATGATCGTGCTGAATCATCATGTCCCGCCCCCATTGCCAGCTGACCGACGTCTCTCTCGTCCAATCGGCGCCCTCGATCATCAGTCCCACCCCCACTGTCTCGCAGAAAGCGGAGATTTCACCGTTTTTCTTCCGGATTTTAAAATCCGGATTACAAAAAATGGCGGGGGGGGGGGATCGTCCCCCACCTCTCAAAACAGAGGGGGGACGTGTCCCCCCTGCCCCCGCCCCCCTCCCCGGGATTTCCGCCACTGCACTGTGGAAGATAATGACCTGGATCTACAACATAGTGGAAGTGGACACAATCAATGGTTTCAAATTGTTCTGCTCTTGGGAAAAATAAACTTGTACAACTACAGGATTGAATGAAGGAATAGGATCGAATGGATTACACTCTATGTTGAGCCAACAGGGGTGAATGGCCTTTTTCTGCACCCAAATGATTTGCAATAGAAGCAGTCGCTTACTTGAAAACTCCACTGACTCAATGTTTTAATGTAAAAGGACAATGAATTACATTGCTGCAGTTCTCATTGCTTTGCCACTCAAAGAAATTGTGATACAGTATATTGTGAAACAGGCCCTTCGGCCCAACTGATCCTAAATGAGCTCACCCACTTGCCTGTGTCTGGCCAATATCCCTCCAAACCATTCCCATCTATGGTATGTCCAAGTGTCTTATAAATGTTGGCATTCTACCCTCTACAGCTAGTAGCTCGTTCAATAAGATTGTGTCTGTGATCATGACTAACTATAATTAACTTTTATCCTTTGCTTATCAAGTAGTTATCCACCTCTGCCCTAATGTTCAAAACTTAATTCCAGCATCTTTGAGAAAGAGAGTTCAAGAGTCAAGAATGTTTTATTGTTATATGATTTTATTGTCAAATTTGTGTGTGTTTTAGGGTAGATCGCAATCCCATATATGTGTGCACCACTGTAGGCCTGTGTTCCAGGGCATATATGCAGAGCCATGTTCAAACGCACACTTGGAGTTAATTCTACTGCACACCCATATGGCGGTGTTCAAGAGCACACCTGAAGCCTCCCAACCTGAAAATGACCCAATTATTCCTCTTTTACTTCCCCTTTTCCCAACGACACCATTCTGATCGACGACTGCATTGGTACTACCTCCTGCACCCACACACAACTCACTGACTTCATCCATTTCACCACTAACTTCCATCCGGCACTCAAATACACCTGGAACATTTCCGACATTTCCCTACCATTTCTTGACCTCACTATCTCCATCGCAGGTGATGGACTCCTGACCGACATCCACTATAAACCCACTGACTCCCATGGCTATCTGGACTACACTTCTTTCCACCCTGCTTCCTGTAAGGACTCCATCCCCTACTCCCAATTCCTCCGTCTACGCCGCATCTGCACCCAGGATGAGGTGTTCCACACCAGGGCATCGGAGATGTCCTCATTCTTCAGGGAACGGGGGTTCCCCTCTTCTACCATAGATGAAGCTCTCATCAGGGTCTTTTCTATACCCCGTGACTCTACTCTCCCCATCCCCCCACTCGTAACAAGGGCAGAATCCCCCTTGTCCTCACCTTCCATCCTACCAGCCGTCACGTACAACAAATAATCCTCCGTCATTTTCGCCACCTCCAACTTGACCCCACCACTTGCCACATCTTCCCATCTCCTCCCCTGTCTGCTTTCCGCAGAGACCGCTCCCTCCGTAACTCCCTGGTCAATTCGTCCCTTCCCACCCCCTCCCCGGGCACTTTCCCTTGCAACTGCAAGAAATGCTACACTTGTCGCTTTACCTCCCCCCTTGACTCCATTCAAGGACCCAAGCAGTCTTTCCAGGTGCGGCAGAGGTGCACCTGCACCTCTTCCAACCTCATCTATTGCATCCGCTGCTCTAGATGTCAGCTGCTCTACATCGGTGAGACCAAGCGTAGGCTTGGCGATCGCTTCGCCGAACACCTCCGCTCGGTTCGCAATAACCAACCTGATTTCCCGGTGGTTCAGCACTTCAACTCCCCCTCCCATTCCGAATCCGACCTTTCTGTCCTCGGCCTCCTCCATGGCCAGAGTGAGGACCACCGTAAATTGGAGGAGCAGCACCTCATATTTCGCTTGGGCAGTTTGCACCCCAGCGGTATGAACATTGACTTCTCTAATTTCAGGTAGTCCTTACTTACTCCTCCCCTTCTCAGCTCTCCCTCAGCCCACTGGCTCCTCCTCTTCCTTTCTTCTTCCCGCCCCCCCCCCCCCCCCACCCTCACATCAGTCTGAAGAAGGGTTTCGGCCCAAAACGTTGCCTATTTCCTTCGCTCCACAGATGCTGCCTCACCTGCTGAGTTTCTCCAGCATTTTTGTCTACATTCAGATAATAATCTGCCTTCCTGTTCTTGCACCAAAGTGGATATCCTCATATTTAAATCATCAGGGCCGGATTTACGTATAAACTAGACAAGCTTAAGCTTAGGGCCTCGAGATCTAGGGGGGCGTCGGTCTGCTCCACTGTATCAAACTTTTGACATAGCGGGGTTGTTACAAAGCCTACCATCAGTGGCGCTGTGCTTCCGATTCCAGAGGCTTTGGTGGTGTGTGGGGGGGGCGGAATTAAAACGCAGGTGAGGTTTATATTAGTTGTGAAGAGGACCTCCTACTCTTTGACCGCTGACCCTCGCCACTCCACCGCCCTCCAGCAGCCCGCAGCCGTCGCCTTACCTGCAGCCTAGACTCAGCACCGGGCCTGAAGTTTCTACGCTGCAGACACCCACTCCCCTGGGTTTGACTGTGCTGGGTTCTAGTGCTTGTCCCCCCCCAACCCTGGTAACCTCAGTGGCTGTTCCACTGGGTCTTCCCCATTCCCCTCAAACCATGTGACCCCAGCTCTTCCCCACCCACACTACAGTCCTCATACCCCCCTACCCCCTGACCACACACCACCCCCCCACCATACATCGCCTCGACCTCAGTCCACTCACCTGCCTTCCTCCGTCCCAAACCCTCATCCTTGCCGTGTGTTCACCATCCTCCCTGACCTCCCCCTCTCAGATACCGAACGGTCTGTCCTCAGCAGAGGCCTCAACTTTGTCCCCCTCCGTCCCCACCTCAATGAGTTCCGTGCCCACCGCGATTTGGAGCTCTTCTTCCGTCGCCTCCGCCTCACACCGTTCTGCCATGGGAAGGACTCCTCGCCCCCATTGATGATCTCTTTTCCCGTCTCCAACGGACCCCCTCCTCTAGAATCCCCCCCCCCCCTCATGGCCATTGGTACAATGAAATTTGGGGGGTCACCATCCGACGTCGGAACGGGAGAACATTCTCAGCGGCTTGGACTTCCGAATCGACCACTTCCTACCAGAGATCGCGGCTCCCGAAGTCCACAGGCTGAGCTGGGCGGAGATTCACGCTGGCGGCCCTCGGCAAAGGGATCCCAGGGCTCCGCGATATTGAAATCAGTGCGGCCCGAGGCTGGGAGCTCCGCAAACCACAGCTCCATTATGTTGAAGCAGCAGGCCCAACACTCCAGAGCTTCAAACGGCGATCCAGGTAAGGCATCGCCCGCTCCGCGATTAATCCAATATGTATTTTAAAACCAACTGTTTAATGACAACATACTAAAAGTCACACTGTCACTGTCGGGTAGTCATGGTCCTCTAGTCGTGGGGGTGGGGGATTGAGAAGGGGGGGGGGCCTCACAAGTGAAATAGCTTATGGCCTTTCTTCATCTAAATCCGGCCCTGTAAATCATTAATGTATATTGTAAGTAGCTGCGGTCCCAGCACCGAACCTTGCGGTACCCCACTAGTCATTGCCTGCCATTCTGAAAGGGACTCGTTAATCCCTACTCTTATTTCTATACTCTACTATAATTCCGTGTTTTTTATCTCCCTCCTTTCTTAAAAAATCATGATAGAATCAGGTAAGGTGACAAAGAAAAGAAGTAGCTGCTGACAAAGGAAAACGGACCCCATTAGCTGGTTGTCAAAGAGTTTGGGTGGAGCAGTCACAGATTGAATGTTTTGGGTGAAAGGCACTTTAGGCACATTTTTAATGACACTGTGCAAGATAATGACCCGGATCTACAAGATAGTGGAAGTGGACACAATCAATGGTTTCAAATTGTTCTGCTCTTGGGGAAAACAAATTTGTACAACTACAGGATTGAATGAAGGAATAGGATCGAAAGGATTACACTGTATGGCGAGCCGACAGGGGTGAATGGCCTTTTTCTGCGCCCAAATGATTTGCAATAGAAGCAGTCACTTACTTGAAAACTCCACTGACTCAATGTTTTAATGTAAAAGGACAATGAATTACATTGCTGCAGTTCCCATTGCTTTGCCACTCAAATAAATTGTGATACTTATATTGTGAAACAGGCCCTTCGGCCCAACTGATCCTAAACAAGCTCATCCACTTGCCTGTGTCTGGCCCATATCCCTCCACCTCTGCCCTAATGTTCAAAACTTCATTCCAGCACCTTTGAGAAAGAGAGTTCAAGTCAAGAATGTTTTATTGTCATATGTCTCAAAATCTATATAATTAAAAGTCTCATCTTGACCACTTCCTGTTTGCGCTGTTGTTTGCTCAGTCGCTACAAGATGATGAGGGGGAGGCCACGACTCTCAGAGCTGGGAATCTACACAACACTGAGTGTCTACTGAACTGTGTGCCCTTTATGTGGTTTTGTGTGGTATTATGTGGTCTGGAAACCAGTCCCTTCAGCCCACAACACCCATACTAGCGCTCCAGAAAGCACCCCCCCCCCACTGGCCAGCAATATTGGAATTGGTGGAGAGGTGGAATATTGTGTTGGGGGACCAGCCCTCCTGTGTGAAGCTGGAACCCAACGGGTCCCACTTAGTCTAGTAGAACTATAAAATTCTTACTTGTTGCAGCACAACAGATATGTAAACATAATACTCCATGAAACCCATAATAAAGAAATAGAAAAGAAAAAAACAATCAATAATAGTGCAGATACAAAGACAATACCCCCAAGTCTATGTAATTTGGAGCGTATTTGGAGGTTGTAGTGTTTAATAGCCTGATGGTTGTAGGGAAGAAGCAGCCTCTGAACCTGGACCATATATTTCAGCCACTTATACCTTCTTCCCTATGGCAGGAGTGAAATGTGAATGTGGCCAGGGTGATATGGGTTTCTGACAATGCTGGCTACCTTTTTGAGACAGCGACTCCTGAAGATGCTTTCAATGGTGGGGAGGTCAGTGTACACATGATGGATTGAGCAGTGTTCACCATTTTTCGCAATCTTCTCAGTTCCTGGGTATTTGAGTTGCCGAACCAAGCTGTGATGCAACCAGTCAATATGCTCTCTACTGTACACCTGTAGAAGTTCAAGAGAGTATTCATTGATATATAGAATCTCCTCAATCTTCTAAGGAAGTAGAGGCGTTGATGAGCTTTCTTTACTATTGTATCAATGCGCTGGGTCCAGGACAGATCTTCAGAGATATGGACACCCAGGAATTTGAAGTTTTGACTCTTTCCATCACCGTCTCATCAATGAAGACAGGTTTGTGGATCCTCTTCCTCCTCTTCCAAAGTTCACAATCTTTTCCTTGATTTTATTGACGTTGAGAGCAAGGTTGTTGTTCTGGCACCATTTTGTCAGTCGATCGATCTTCATTCCATACACTGACTCATTGTCATCTGTAATTCGTCCAACAACGGTAGTGTCGTCAGCGAATTTGAAGATGGAGTGGGAACTGTGTCTGGCTACATAGTCATGAGTATAGAGTGAGTAGAGCAGGGGGCTGAGCACGCAGCCATGAGGTGTTCCTGTGCAGATGGTTATTGAGGAGGAAGTTTGCTGCCAATTCATACAGATTGTGATTTGTTGATGAGGAAGTCGAGCATCCAGTCTCATGTCCTCAGAAGGAAATATGATGACGCGATTTCAGAAAGAATGGTTGTGCAGAAAGATGATTTAGGCTCTGGCTTTTTTTCTAAGATTTCTGCAGACTAAATGAACCTGGAAGGTCAACCCAAATGCACAGACTTAAATTTGTGTGTGTTTAAGGGTAGATCGCAATCCCACATTCGTGTGCACCACTGTAGGCCTGTGTTCCAGGGCACATATGCAGAGCCATGTTCAAACGTACACTTGGAGAGCTACTTCTAGTGCACACCCACATGCCGGTGTTCAAGAGCACACCTGAGGCCTCCCAACCTGAAAATGACCCATTTATTCCTCGATTCTGTTTCTGCCCTTTAACCCTCGGGGTACTACTATATCAACAATTAACCCTCTCCTTCAATGCAATATAGAATATGAAAAACCCTGTCTGAAGATGGGGCCTGATCCGAAACATCACCAGTCTTTGGTTTGCAGAGATGCTGCCTGACCCGCTGAGTTGCTCCAGCATTTCTGACTTTCTTTGTAAACCACCATCTGCAGTTCTTTGTTTCTATACGAAACGCCCTGTCATTGGTTTCTCAACATCGAGTAAACCATATTCCATAAATTTATCATCAATTGGTTTTCTACCCAGCCTACATGTAGATTAAAGTCTCTCATGACTGTTGTATTGCCATGTTACATGCCCCCATATTTCATTTGTATTATGCCCTGCAATACTGCTGTTATTTGGGGCTTATAGATTATTCCCATGTGCACTCACACTGATTTTCTTGTTCACTTTACACGGTGATTGTATTATAATTTAAATGCTTCCATGGTCTTCCATGGTCTCTACAACCTATTTGAATCCTGCATCACTTGAATGGTCCATATCTGTTCTATTGCTATTGTCACGCTATCACTTTTAATTGTAATCTTTTGTATATCTCCCTCTGCCCTCTCACTCTGACCCCCACAACAGCCATGCCTTTAGCCAGATGGGTTTATATTCTTTTTTTTTATTTTTATTTTTTTTTATTTTTTTATTATTGGAGATAAGTACACAATTTATTTACATCATTACAGTCTGACATTTTTAAATTGATAATATTATCAATTATTATTACATTGTCTCCAATACCTTTTGCCTTTTTTTTTTTTAAACTAGATAGAACTAAAGAGATAGATGAAGTAAAGAGAGAAAAGAAAGAGAAGAAGAATAATAAAAAAAAAAAATAAAAAAAAAAAATTAAAAAAAAAGAAAATAGTTAAAGAAGAATGGAAAAATTTATTGAAATAAAAAACTTCATTCGAGATATGTTCGTACATTTCAGAGTATAGCCTTTCATCCATTCTTTAGACCGAGTGCTAGTCAGGTTCCTGTGCTGAACTATTCTGACCCTTTAAGTAATCAATAAAAGGAGACCATGTTCCTACGAATAATTCCTGTTTGTCCAACAGGGAAAATCTGATTCTTTCCACGTTTAAGGTCTCCTAGATGGGTTTATATTCTACAGATCTCTATTCCCCTCTTCACCATGCCCCTCTGCAAAGACCCTCCTTAAACTATTTGTTTGATGAAGCTTTTGTCATCTCTTTTTAATTACAATATCTCCATTTATTTCTGATTGCAATGAGTGTTTTATTTTCATTAAAGTCGCAGTTGAAATGGAAGCTAATATTGCTACCCCATACTTTATAACAAAGACCTGATAGGATGTAAGATTATCAGAGGATTAGATTGGAAAGAATATTTTTCCTCAGGGTAGAAATGTCCATGACTAGTGGGCATAGCTTTAAGCAAAAAGGGCAAAGTCTAAAGAAGATATGCTAGGAAACATTTTTATACAGAGGGTGTTGGGTGCTTGGAGTGCACTGCCAGAGGTGGTGATGGTGGCAGATACAATAGGGGCATTTGAGAGGCTTTGAAATAGGTGGCCTGCTCCTGTGCGGTACATTTCTGCTTCTATGGATGCTTCCACAGAGCATGACCTTGCCAAAGGAATTAGTAACATTTTCATTGTAGCTGGAAGATACAGGGCAAGGGTTGCACGACTGACTCTGTGATCCTCTATGTTCAGAAAAAATGAAAGCTCAAATGCTTGATATTTGGATATTGATGTTAGACCATATTTGTTGTGTTCAGAAATTAATTCTTAACAGTTGATGAGGCGGTATCTGTGAAGAAATTACTTTCCGAAGGTTGCAGTTAAATAAAATCAAGTGGATAGATGTGAGATTAGCTCGGTAGATGCGATCACACTTTTCACCTACGTGTGATATCTCAACAATGGAATATTGTTCAAGGTGAAAAACAAATATCACCCCGAGAAATATGTGATAAATCAGCCCCACAAATTAACAATGTTTCGATTTCATTTGCATTATAAATGTGCAGGGTTTTAACACTTCAAATCAAAACGTTGGTTCTGCTGAACTGAACCGCAGCAGAACTGAAGATTTAGTTAAGAAGACACATAGTGCTGGATTAATTCAGTGGGTCAGGCAGCATCTCTGGAGTTTTAAACGCCACAAAGTGCAGGAGTAACTTAGCGGTTGCAAAAGAAGGCATTAAGTGCTGGAGTAACTAATCGGTTATGCATTTAGTTATACATTTCTACAATAATTACACACACTAGATTCTGAAATCAAGTGTTGCCTTAAGCCTTGCTTTCTCACTGACTGTAATGACAAATAGTGCAGTTGGTGTTCACATTCGAGTTCCTGCACCAGACTTAAACCACAAGAGTCAAGAATATCAAGTCAAGAAGGATTTTGATCGGTTGGGCAGGTGGGCTGAGGAATGATTGATGGAATTTAATACTGAGAAATGTGAGGTGTTGCATTTTGGGAGCACTAATATGGGCAGAACCTACACTGAATGGTGGGGTTCTGGGCAGTGCTGGAGAGCAGAGGGCTCAGGGGTACAGGTACATCGTTCCTTGAATGTGGCATCACAGTAGATAGGGTGGTCAAAAAGGATTTTGGCACATTTGGCCTTCATCAGTCAGAGCATTGAATATAGAAGTTGGGAGGTCATGCTGGGACCCCAGTTATTTACAATATATATTAACGATTTAGACGAGAGAATTAAATGTAACATCTTCAAGTTTGCTGTTGACACAAAGCTGGGTGGCAGTGTGAGCTGCGAGGAGGATGCTATGAGGCTGCAGGGTGACATGGATAGGTTGGGCGAGTGGGCAGATGCATGGCAGATGCAGTATAATGTGGATAAATATGAGGTTATCCACTTTGGTGGCAAGAACAAGAAGGCAGATTATTATCTGAATGGTGTCAGATTAGGAAAAGGGGATATGCAATGAGACCTAGTTGTCCTTGTACATCAGTCACTGAAAGTAAGCATGCAGGTACAGCAGGCAGTGAAGAAAGCTAATGGCATGTTGGCCTTCATAGCGAGAGGATTTGAGTATAGGAGCAAGGAGGTTCTATTGCAGTTGGGCTGGGCCCTGATTAGACCACACCTGGAGTATTGTGTGCAGATTTGGTCTCCTAATTTGAGGAAGGACATTCTTGTTATTGAGGGATTGCTGCGTAGGTTCACGAGGTTAATTTCCGGGATGGCGGGACTGACATATGATGAAAGAATTGGTCGATTGGGCAAATATTCACTGGAATTTAGAAGGATGAGAGGGGCTCTTTTAGAAACATAAAATTCCCCCACAATCAAAATGTGGATTATAGAAATGACGGAGACCTTAAACGTGGAAAGAATCAAATTTTCCCTGTTGGACAAACAGGAATTATTCGTTGGAACATGGTCTCCCTTTATTGATTATTTAAAGGGTCAGAATGGTTCAGCACAGGAACCTGACTAACACTCGGGCTAAAGAATGGATGAAATGTTATACTCTGAAATGTACGAATATATCTCGAACGAAGTTTTTTATCTTAATACATTTTTCCATTCTTCTTTAACTATCTTTTTCTTTTCTGTTTACTTTTTTTTTTTTTCTTCTTTTTTTTTTTTCTTTCTCTCTCTTTTCTTCTCTCTCTTTTCTTTCTTTACTTCATCTATCTTTTTAGTTCTATCTAGTTTAAAAAAAACAAAAAAAGGCAAAAGGTATTGGAGACAATGTAATAATAATTGACAATATTATCAATTTAAAAAGGCAAGACTGGTAATGATGTTAATATGTTATGTACTTATCTCCAATAAAAAATATTTTCAAAAAAAAAAAAAAAAGAAACATAAAATTCTTAAAGGGTTGGACAGGCTTGATGCAGGAAAAATATTCCCGATGTTGGGGGTGTCCAGAACCAGGGGTCACAGTTTAAGAATAAGGGGTACGCCATTTAGGACAGATGAGGAAAAACTTTTTTCACCCAGAGAGTTGTGAATTTGTGGAATTCTCTGCCACAAAAGGCAATGGAGGTCAATTCACTGGATGTTTTCAAGAGAGAGTTAGATTTAGCTCTTAGGGCTAATGGAATCAAGTGATATGGGGAAAAAGCAGGAACGTGGTACTGATTTTGGATGATCAGCCATGATCATATTGAAGGGCAATGCTGGCTCAAAGGGCCGAATGGCCTACTGCATCTATTTTCTATGTTTCTATCCACAATAATACAGAGTATCAGGAAAGGATCATCAGACTGTCTTCTTGCCGAGAGACCTGAGGAATGGTCTAAGGAGGTTCTTATAACTCTACATGGTTTGGAGGGCAGGTCAGCAATACAAGAGACTAATTTGGAGACGTGTGCTTCTAACCTGGAGCAAGTGTAGACCCATAATTAGATCCCGGAAGCAGTTTAAATTCTGATCATTTGGGAATTTAAATTCAGTTTCCTTAAAAAAATATCCAATTTCTAACACAAACAGGTGCCATCAGACCACCAGATGGTTTTAAGAAGCAAACTCGTCTATTGATGTTCTTTCTTTAGAAGGGGCAGGTATTCACACAGTCTCGCTGGTATTGATGCTTATCTCACTTGCTGACAACTTGCTGTTCCTTGAAGTTCCTGAATAACACTGGCCAGTGGCACCCAATCCAGAGAATGCAAAATAAAATACAACACTACTGTGGAAACTTTAATTTCATCAAAGCAGTGTGCACAATCGACCAAAATTCTGAACAATACACCAAGGTATCAAAAAACAAACGCTGTCACTCTCTTGTGGAGACAAATGAAAACCCTTTTTCCCCCAAGGTGGAAATGTTATGTACTAGAGGTTTAAGCTGAGAGGGGGAAAGTTTAATGATGTGCAGGGACACAAGAGTGTGAGACGCGCTGCCAGGAGTGGTGGTAGGGTCAGCTATGATAATGGCATTTAAGAGACAGTTAGATGGTACATAGACATGTAGAGAAAGGAGGGAGATGGATCAGGTGCTGGCAGAAGGGATTAGTTTAAAGTGGTAAAATGTTTGACACAGATATGGGTCGAAGGCCCTATTCCAGTGCTCAACTGTGCTCTCTTCCCCTTACTGAGAAGACCCTCCAGCCCCCATCATTCTGAAAGTTAATAAATCTGTTCCCTCAGCTCTCAGAGATTGTGAAACCCAGCTCTAGTTCCAGCCAGATGTTTCCTCTTGCCTGTGTACTGGCGTGACAAGCTCCTAACCTCAAGAAACAAGCCAGCAGTTTGTTGCAATATTTTACATATCACATTTCTAAAATAGGGGCAGGTGTAGGCTACTCAGCCCCTCAAACCTGTTCTACCAATCAATAAGATTATGGCTGATCATACTGCAATCTTTCCCATTCCCCCGCATTAACCTTTCACCCTCTCATCCATTTAGCAATTATCTACATAGAAATAAGGAACTGCAGATGTTGGTTTATAAAATAGAACACAAAGTGCTGGAGTATCTCAGCGGGGTCAAGCAGCATCTCTGGGGAACATGGATAGGTGGCATTGCAGGTTGGGACCCTCCTTCAGACTTAGTCACTGAGTCTGACCTGCTGGCTTACTCCACCGCTTTGTATTTATCTACCACTGCCGTAAAACATTCAAAGACTCTGCTTCCATTGTCTTATGAAAAAAAGGTCCAAAGCCTCATGGCACCATAAGAGAAAATAAAATCCCCTCTACTCTGACTTAAATGGGTGACCCCTCTTCCTCAATTCATGCCCCTCAGTTGTCAATACCATTTCTGCTCTGTACATATATCGCTATGGGAAGATTCATTCACTGCAAGTTCATACGACCCACCTGGTAAGGGGTTCTTGAACTATCAGTACGGATTGAGTTCAATCCCTGGATGATGTTCCCACTCATCTCTGGGTGATGTCCCCAATCTTTGCTACATTGTATTGATCTGCAGTTTGCTGATGTGACCCAATGGCACACAGAGATAATGGTTCCTTTCCCCATTTGTGGAATGGCACAGTCAGAATCTACAGCCATCCTAGGACTACTCTTGAGATGATGTAGAACTACAGCAGATTGTGCTGAAGCCACTGCCGCAGGCTCGAGGGGAAGCAGTTCCAGGGTTTAGATTGAGCATTAAAAAAAAGGAACTTGTCCATAGCTGAAATAAATTTGCATTCACAAACCACAATGAGTGACTCTTAACAACAGAAGCTGACTAGGAATTCATGCTATTCAGATTCTCGTTATGAAGCAGGTAGCCTGCACTAAACTCTAGATATATTCCTCCACCCAGAGGCTGTTTCTCAATATCTGCAATTATTTTAACATTTTTATTATGTTTGCAGTATAATTTAGATAAAGATATCGATTTGTCCTTTTCAAGAGCTGCAATTCAAAAGAGGACAGAGGCCAAAAACTCCACATGGGAGAAAGTTCTTTATTGGCAAACAGCAAAATAATACATTCAAAGGTGTAATTAAATTAAGCATCGATCTTCATTAACGAGAGAAAATACCAACAGCCACAAGAAAAGCAAAAGAACAGGTTTTGCAGCTTTCAGGAGCTTTATCGCTTAACTTGTGGTTTCCCGTTAAGGGGCTGTCCCACTTAGGAGATTTTTTCGGCGAATGTCGGCGACAGTCACATTCGTAGCAGGTCGCCGAAAAACCGCCGACTGGATCCCCCCTACGACAATGTCTACGACAACCTTCCACCTAGTCGACGGCAAGCTACCGACAACCGGCGATCCATTAGGGGACGTCCACCTGCGACCACACCTACAACAACCTACGCCACACAGGCGACAACCGAACTCAACCTACGTCCACCCACGACAAGCTACGACCCTGTCGGCGACAACTGAAGACAATTCAGTCGCCGGTACCTGTCGCTGGTTGACGTAGGTTGTCGCCATTGGAATTCACCAAAGTCCTACGACAGAACCTACGACAGGAGGAGACAGGCTACATCAAGCGCACAGTCGCCAAAAGGTTTTGAACATTTCAAAATCCAACGACGACAAGAAAAAAGTTACGACTCTTTTGGCGACTTGAGGAGACAACTCACGACCATACAGGCGTCACCCCGCAACCATGTGGTGACAGCCTAGTCACCTGTAGTCGCTGAAAAAAATCACCTTAGTGGGACAGGTCCTTCAGGCAGGAAGGTCCGTCTGTTTTCTGGTAATTTGCAGGATCCTGCCATTCATTATATGTATCCCAGCCTTATAGTCCCTCAAAATGCATCAAATCACATTTTCAAGGAATGAATTCCATCTGCCATTTCTCTACCCATCTTACCAACTAATCAATGTCATTCTGCAGTTCAAGACTACCCTCCTTACAATCAAGAACTCTATGGACCTTTGTGACGTCCTATACCATACATTTATATCTTTACTGCATGTCACAAACAACAAGAGTCCCAGCAATGATTCCTGTGCTACACCAGTCTTAATAATATCCTCTGCTTCTTAACACCAATTCTATTTTGATTCCAACTAGCAAAATTGTGGGTTACATAGAACAGTACAACACAAGAACAGGCTCTTTTACCACAACGTCTGTGCTGAACATGAAGGCAAATTAGAACGTTGAATTCTCCCAATTCTGCTAGCCCTGGCTGTCCCCTCCCCTTCATCAGCCATCTGGTTGTCTCCTCCCCTCCCCCAGCCCTCGGGCTCCTCCTCCTCCTTTTCCTTTTTTCCTTTCTTCTCCCCACCCCCTATCAGTCTGAAGAAGGGTTTCGGCCCGAAACGTTACCTATTTCCTTCGCTCCATAGATGCTGCTGCACCCGCTGAGTTTCTCCAGCATTTTTGTGTACCGGCAAATTAGACTAACCCCATCAGTCTGCATGTGATCCATATCCCTCCATTCACTGCCTGTTTATGTGTCTATCTAAATGCCAGCCAACTGTCACTATTATCAGTCTCCACCATTCTGGCTTCTTCTCTAAAATCTTTGTCGTGACGTTCATTTTTATTTCTTTAATGTGAAAAATGTTTGCTGATTTCACTCGAAAAGAAGGGTTCATTGTTTGAAAGCTATGGTCATCTTTCATTTCTCAAGAATTCGAACACAGGATTGTTGACTGACTGCATCAGGTAGTTCACAGACTAATTGGTAATTACCGGTAGGTTGACAGGTAATTAATGCCACAGGGTCCTTGTTTACATCCCAAGTCGACTGGGGACATAGAGACTACAGATGCTGTATTCTTGAGCAAAAGACAAAGAGCTGGAGGGGTCAGGCAACATGTGCGGAGAGAATTAACAGACGGTATTTTGAGTCATAGAAACATAGAAAATAGGTGCAGGTAGGCCATTCGGCCCTTCGAGCCAGCACCACCATTCAATATGATCATCTAGAATTAGTACCCTGTTCCTGCTTTCTCCCCATATTCCTTGATTCCGTTAGCCCTAAGAGCAATATCTAACTCTCTCTCGAATACATCAGGTGGAGTCAGGATCCACCCGACAGAGACTGAGGCTTTTTTAAACATCTTGTTCTAAAAGTGACATCTTCAATAGCACAGCACTTAGTACTGCACTGGCATTGCAGAATTTTGTGCTGAAGCCCCTGGAGTGGGACTTGTATCCGCTACCTTCTCCCTCTGTGGCAGGTCTCCTGCTGACTGCCTGATGAAGTCCCAGTGCTCTCGTCACATGGAACCAACAACAAATGGCATTGATAGGTGACATTTCAGGTTGGGACTCTTCTTCAGACTAACGAAGGGTCCCGATCTGAAATGTCGCCTATCAATACACTCCAAAGATGCTGCCTGACCAGCACTTTGTGTCTAATTTTGTCAACCAGCATTTGCAGTTCCTTGTGTCAACAAATTGCATTAACTCCAACTGACAAATGCCCCAAAGAGCTTGTGAACAGCAAGCGGCGCCAAGAAAGAAATGACTGGACGAATGGTTTGAAAGGAAAGGTTGGATTAAAAGAGGATCTTAAATGGAGTGAAAGATCATTAGAGATACAGAAAGTCCACACTGACCATTGCTCACCATCCACACTATTCTATGTTCACCACTTTCTCATCCATTCATCCACACTCTCGGGGCACTTTACAGTGGCCATTTAACCTACAAACCTGTCATTCTTTGGGATATTGGTGGAAACCGGAGCACCCGGAGGAAGCCCACACGGTCACAGAGAGAACATGCAAACTCCACACAGACAGAACTGGAAGTCAGGGATCAAACGTAGGTGATGTTGTGAGGCAGCAGCTCTACCAGTTGCACCATTGTTTCCAGAGAGATTTCCAACCCCTGGATTTCCATTGATGGACCAAGTGAAGACATAAAACCAGGAATTTGGTTCAGGATATTTTATGTTACTCATTTGTTCAGCATCTGGCCATCCCCGACAACCAAACATGCAACAGAAATAGGTTAAGGAAGCTGTCCTGTAAACAAACCTCAACATATGCTGTATCTCAACACACTCATGGAGCCTTTACATAACAAAGAATTGTGAAGTGGTTTACAGCATTGGTTGAAAGTTACAATTCTTTGGGCATAACTGCATTATATCGTTGCTTGAGCAGTGTGGGGGAACTTTCCCAGTTGTGGCATGTTCCGAATGTTAGTCGGTGGGGATATGGGGAGAAGGCAGGAACGGGGTACTGATTGTGGATGATCAACCATGATCACATTGAATGGCGGTGCTGGATCGAAGGGCCGAATGGCTCACTCCTGCACCTATTTTCTATGTATTTATGTCATGCAACCCCTGAGACACTGGCTGTTGTAAGACCACAGTTAGCAAAAATAAATTGTGGGAAGAAATGTGCTTTGAGTTACTAAAATTCACAGACAATTTGAAAGAGTAAGATTGGTGGTTCATTTGCAACTAAGAGGAAGTAGCAACAGGAAACATTTCAAGGTTGCTTCATATTAAACGTCAAAATAATATCCAGCGAAGATTTTCAAGCTGTTTATACCAACAGGTTCTCACAAAAGCCGCTGTAGTCCTGCATCCTCTGCGTGATAAAGCACAGTGTGTGGATAAAACACATGTGAGTATAAATCTCTGCATGCCTCCCTCTCATAATTAGACATCCCTTACTTAATCATTTCTTGGAATATGAACGACCTGGAGATTTTGGCAATAGAAGCATTTGTTAAAATCCAACGGTATAACAGATTTATGAGCACCTCGATACTTCTGTAAAATAAAAAGTAAACTCTGTATATGTAAGGCAGGTGTATTTTTCTGGGCGGCACAGTGGCCTCACATCATCAAGAGACCTCAGTATGGTCTGTGTGGACTTTGCACGTTCTCCCTGTGACCGCATGGGTTTCCTCCGGGTGCTTCAGTTTCCCCCCCACATTCTAAAGACAGGCGGGTTGGTAAGTTAATTGGTCGCTGTGAATTGCCCCTGGTGTGTAGTGAGTGGTGGAATCGATGACAATATGGAAAAAATAAAGTTGGTTTAGATTAATCTAGGATTAGTGTAAATGGGTGGTTGATGGTAAATGTGGATTTGGTGGGCAAAGGCTTGTTTCAGTGCTGTATCTCCCTATGACAACATTTCTGTGTGTTGGAGTACCTACTTTTGGGTTCAGAGCAAGCATACCAATTGACTGACTTTACTTTAGACTTTAGATATACAGCATGGAATCGGGCCCTTCAGCCCGCCTAATCAGTGCCGACCATCTATCCCCCCCATACACTTGCACTATTCTACACACTAGGGATAATTTACAATTTTACCAAAGTCAATTAACCTACAAATCTGTACGTCTGGGATTTGGGAGGAAACCAGAGCACCCAGAGAAATCCCACATAGTCACGGGAGAACGTACAAACTTGTTACTGACATCACCTATAGCCAGGATTGAACCCAGGTCTCTGGTGCTGTAAGGCAGCAACTCTACCGCTGCGCCAGAGTGCCGCCCCTCACTGAAATCACTGGCACAAGTACCATGTTCAAGCCGTTTCTTTAAAGCTTATCCACAATTTAAACACGTCAAACCGAAACAGGGTTCACCCATTTGACTAACTGCCAATTAGCCTTTAAGCTTTTATTAGTTCAATGGTTAACCCATCCACTGAAGATTTAACCCAGGGCAACACATTCTGTTGGAAGGCTAGGTGACTAGCATATTGGTGAGTACCATATTCTTTATATCGCAAGCAAATTCCCAGTGCAATACCTTTAGAAAATGTACGAGAAAATGTACTCTTAAAATCCTGAGAGTAAATAGAAATGTTATATGCAAAGAAGTGCTTAGAGCTTATACTTCTTTGCATATAAGAAATGCTTCTTATATGCAAAGAAGTACTTCCCTGAACGTTTACTTTCATTTTATTTTTCTCCAGAAATAATACTTATGAACTGAAATTTTCACCAAAATTTAGTCAGAGTTAAACTGAAACTTAACTCCTCAAAACCAGGAGTGAATGGACCGTTACATATATGGTGAAGGCAGGAAATCTGCAGCTAAACCTTGTGGGTTTAACAATATTTTTGGACAGATGGAGAGAGGGTGAACTTTTCTTTAACATTTTAACTGACAACTAGAATGTGTCAGGCATCATAGATTGCAATTGATCAATTTTAATGACAGTTGCACGCAATTGCTGGTGGGCGCATAATACCGCAAGAGTTTGCCGTTTGAGTCGACAATAAATGATTCACTATTAAAAATACACCAACCATTAAACTGTTGGATTAGAGGACGTAGATTTTTATGTTAAGGAACGGGTACAAAATTCCTGGGAATGTTGAAGTTATCAGAGAGTTGCTAAGAAACACCAACTTTTTAACGTAGAGACAGAAGGTTTTATTCTACACCAAACTGTTGTGCAATTTGGCAGACCTACTGCCTTTGTACAGATCAAAATCATGTTCTGACACTAAATGCCCCAAAGCCATCCGATCTCCTAGTTTGCAGACTTGAGATATATAAATGTTCAGAAATGACTGGTATACTGAACTGCACATCCAATATTTCAGTCCGAGCCCTGCTTATCTACTGAATGCAACTTGTTTTGAGTGCAACTGGCAAAGCAGCAGAAATTGCATTCAAAATTGCACCAGTTTTAAGATGTTCTTCTGCATATTGTGTTGTTCTTCACATTGTTAAACATGAATTAGTATGGTTTTTAAAAGGGTAATTGAAATAAATTTATTGTGTATTTAAGACTGATAACTTTGCATTAGATTAACAGTGGAAAATTATTCAGTACAATATATTAGTATGGTTTAAATATAGTTCCAGTCCAATTTAAAATCCATTTCACCACATGACTGAAAATGCCTTTAAAAAATGTTTACAGAAATATTACTATTCTGGAGCATAATGCTCAGTTTCACAGTAAATTGAAAAGACATGACGCAAACACACTCAAACACACTGGCTTCATTATTGGTATCCTGGTGCCCAAAATAACGCCTTTCTTATTTTGGAGTCTCCTTGAATATTTCAATTACAGATTTTGTGGAAGGGAATAACCAGTTCACAGGTATGGACAAATGTTGATGTGTGTAAATAGATTGGGCAGGCTTAATGTGTGGTCAACATAGTTTTGGATGGAACTCTACTTTTTTTTTGTGCAGGCTCCAGCCAATTCAGATAATTCACACCCAATAAGGAGCAAAAACCCCTTTGTAAATTGTCCTCAGATCACAGATCATTGTTGTTCAATTGAATTAAAATTAGAAGAGGGCTGGTTTAGTAAATGAGTTGCAGACATTCAAGAGCTATCAGATTCATGAATATCCATCAGGGAAGGAAATCTCAGATAGGCACAAAAACCTGGAGTAGCTCAGCGGGTCAGACAGCTTCGCTGAAGAAAAGGAATAGGTGACACGTTTCAGGTTGAGAACCTTCGGGTCGAAACCAGAAATCAGTTCCTTCAACTACATAAACCAGCATCTGCAGTTCCTTCCTACACAGGAAAGGAAATCTGTTTTTACCTGGTCTGGCCAACATCTAACTCCAACCTACTGCCACATGGTTGACTCTTAACTGCCCTCTGATATGACCCAGCAAGCTTCTTGTACAGTACAATAAGCTCTGAACTTGCCAGAGACCTTCACATCCAATAGAGGAATAAAACCTTCTGTGCCCGCCCTGGCTGCCTGGTTGCTTTGTTTGCTGCAGACTGAACTTTCCAGTCCCACAAGCTGCTGACTGATATTAAAAGTGGCAAGCATTTTAACAAAGATTTGGGTAAAGTCAACATCATCGCTGAGGTTTCCCTGTTCTCTTTTTTCCCCTGCACGCTACCATTAGGTTTCAATTAGCATTAAAAAAAAAAGTTTCATGATCAAAGTCTCGAATTTCACTTCCTCACCTCAATAAGCATTAATCAAGTCACCATCAGTAGTGACTTTCCCTCCGCTTGAAGATAAGATGCAGTGCTTCTGGTGAAGAAGGTGTCAGGCTGTTTGGTTGAATTTTGTGACAGCGTCTGTCTGCAGAGATGGCAATCACTTATTGTAATCGTGATAGAATGTTGATAACGACACAATGGATATCGTCTACTAAATTTCATCAACTGAGAGAACACATAACATGACTGAGTTATAGTATGGCAAGAATTGTCATATGTATTCAATAGCAAGCTAATTTCACATGACTTAGTTCCTAACTCCACAAAACCTTTCACCAACTATAAAGGCATGAGCCAGGAAAAGGACCAAATCATTTTCACTTGCCTGTGTGAATGCAGCTCTCACAACCCGTGATAGACTACTACACCTCTGAGACTACTGCAACAGTAACTTCCAAATCCATGACTCTACCATCTAGAATTGTTCTATAACTTGCAAAATCCCTCTAAGTTGCACAGTGCCCTGACTGAGGATTATATCATTGTTCCAGGTCAAAATCTAGGAACTCCTTCCCCCAGCACCAGAAGATCTGCAGGAGTTCAGGAATGAAGCTTACAACTATGAGTGTGTTCTCGTTGTTGCCCATTAACTTCAGTTTTACCAGTGCTCCTTGAAGCCAATGCTCTCTTGATGTCAAGGGCAGACACTCTCACCTCACCTCTGGAGTTCAGCTGTTTAGTCACAGTGTTAAGGTCTGGAGCGGAGAGATCCTGGTGAAATCCAAACTGGGCATTGGTAGCAGCGGTTACTGGTGGGTAAATATTACTTGGTAGCACCAATAACATCTTCCATCAACAAAACACAAAGGGCTGGAGGAATTCAACGTGTCAGGCAGAATCTGTGGAGGCCATGGACAGATGATGTTTCAGGTTAGGACCCTCTTCCAACACCATCAATCACTTATAGACATTAGACAATAGGTGCAGGAGTAGGCCATTTGGCCCTTCGAGCCAGCACCGCCATTCACTGTGATCATGCTGATCATCCACATTCAGTACCCTGTTCCTGCTTCTCCCCTTCTCCCTGACTCCGCTATCTTTAAGAGCGCTATCTAACTCTCTCTTGAAAGCATCCAGTGAATCGGCCCCCACTGCCTTCTGAGGCAGAGAATTCCACTGATTCACAACTCTCTGGGTGAAAAAGTTTTTCCTCATCTCCGTTCTAAATGGCCTACCCCTTATTCGTAAACTGTGGCCCCTGGTTCTGAACTCCCCCAACATCGGGAACATATTTCCTGCTTCTAGCGTGTCCAACCTTAATAATCTTATATGTTTCAATAAGATCCCCTGTCATCCTTCTAAATTCCAGAGTATACACTTTGCTGATGATTGTTAGTAGAACGATTGATGGGTAATTATCTGGATTGAATTTGCCTGGTTTTGTGAACAGAACATAAATGAACAATTTTCCACAGTGTCAGGATGGATTGTGGGATTTTGAGATTGCCAATCCCCAAAGGAGCTATATTGTTTGGTTCCAACGTTTCATGTGCATCACCATTCAGAATATTAAACCCAACATGCAAGTGTGAAATGTGTAGGAAGGAACTGCTGATGCTGGTTTAAACAGAAGATAGACACAAAAAGCTGAGTTACTCCAGTTTTTTGTGTCTATGCAAATGTAAAAGACGGGCTCATTCTCAGGGTGTTCAGTTATGTTTGGCAATGCAATCGTCAACTAATATTATTCACGTTGACCTCAAAACAAGGGGTTGTGACAACATTATCCAAAACAGTACCAGGAAGCCTGGACCATTCCTCCAGCGATTTAAGTTCACATGGCCCAGCTTATTGACGGAAAATGTTAAATTCAGGTAATTCAATAAACCTTTAGTTTTGTTTAGAAATACAGCATAACAAACAGGCCCTTCAGCCCATCGGGGTGCACACCGACCATTATGTTATCTCACTTTGTCATCCATTGCCCATACACCAGGGGCAATTTTACAGAGGCCAATTAACCTACATACCTACATGTCTTTGAGATGTGGGAGGAAACGCACCTGGTCACAGGGAGAATGTACAAACTCCACACAGACAGCATCCAAGGTCAGGATGGAAGCCAGGTCTCAGGTACTGTGAGGCATCAGCACTGCCAGCTGCGCCATTGCACCATCATCTGCATTCTCTGGTTTTGTTTTGGATAATGCTCCATCCAATCACAATTTTGGTTTTAAAAATAGTTTTAAAAAATCTTAGTAATGGTGATCATAAAACCTCAATGTATTAGTGCCTTTCAAGGAGGGAAACCTGCCACCCTCACCTTTCCAGGCTCGTGTTGTGACTGAGACCCACAAAATGAAGTTATACCTCAGGTTCCTCTTTAGCTTTGCGGCAATTAGAAACAAGTCATAACTTCTGGTAATGGCAGTATTGCCAAAATTCTGAGAATAATAAATAAAAATAAACTGTCTATGGTCTTACACCCTCCAAGATATAATCTTGCAAACAGAATAGTTCAACAACAGCCTTGATCTGCGTGATTCTGTTTCCACCGTCTCAGAAGGGCGTGCAACTGATTCTGATTAGATAGCTTCATATTAAGATTAACAGGAGGCAAAAGGCATTAAGATCAATGGTATTCAGAAGGTCAGGCACTTGTCTGCATCAGGTCCATATGGCTTGCCTATTCAGGTGCCTATTTAACTGCTGCTTAAATTTAGCGATTGTATCTTGATTCCACCACCTCCACTGGCATCACATTCCAGATATCAACCACTCTTTGTGCAAAAGAACCTTTCACCTCACTCTGACAGTGGAGGAGGCCCAGGACAGAAAGGTCAGAATGGGTGGGGGAGTTAAAGTATTTAGCACCCAAGGAATCGCACAGGTCAAGGAAACTCAGCCAAACCATCGATCAGTCTGCGCTTGGTCTCGCTGATATAGAGGAGTCCATACAGCGGATACAGTAGATGAAGTTGGAGGAGGTGTAAGTCAAACTTCTGCTTCATCTGAAAGGATTGTTGGAGTCCTCGGACGGACTCGAGGGAGGAGGTATAGGGACAGGTGTTGCATCTCCTGTGGATGAAACATAGAAAATAGGTGCAGGAGTAGGCCATTCGGCCCTTCGAGCTAGCACCGCCATTCAATACGATCATGATACATCCAAAATCAGTACCCTGTTCCTGCTTTTTCCCCATATCCCTTGATTCCGTTAGCCCTAAGAGCTAATTCTAACTCTTGAAAACATCCAGTGAATTGGCCTCCACTGCCTTCTGTGGTAGAGAATTCTACAGATTCACAACTCTCTAGGTGAAAATGTTTTTCCTCATCTCAGTCCTAAATTCTTAAACTGTGACCCCTTATTCTTAAACTGTGACGCCTGGTTCTGGACTCCCCCAACATCGGGAACATTTTTCCTGCATCTAGCCTGTCCAATCCCTTAAGAATTTTACATGTTTCTATAAGATACCCTCTCATCCTTCTGAACTCCAATGAATACAAGCCCAGTCGACCCATTATTTCATCATATGTCAGTCCCGCCATCCCGGGAATTAACCTGGTGAACCTACGCTGCACTCCCTCAATAGCAAGAATGTCCTTCCTCAAATTAGGAGACCAAAACTGCACACTCACCAGACCAAAAAGCAGTCTCACCAGGGCCCTGTACAACTGCAGTAGTACCTCCTTGCTCCTAAACTTAAATCCTCTCGCAATGAAGGCTAACATGCCATTAGCTTTCTTCACTGCCAGCTGTACATGCATGCTTACTTTCAGTGACTGATGTACAAGGACACCCAGGTCTTTTTACACCTCCTCTTTTCCTAATCTGACACCATTCAGATAATAAACTGCCTTCCTGTTCTTGCCATCAAACTGGATAACCTCACATTTATCCACATTATACTGCATCTGCCCACTCACCCAACCTATTCAAGTCACCCTGCAGCCTCATAGCATCCTCCTTGCAGCTCACACTGCCACCCAGCTTTGTGTCATCCGCAAACTTGGAGATGTTACATTTAATTCCCTCGTCTAAACCGTTAATATATATTGTAAATAACTGTGGTCCCAGCACTGAGCCTTGTGGCACCACACTAGTCACTGCCTGCCATTCTGAAAATGACCTGTTAATTCCTACTCTTTGCTTCCTGTCTGCCAACCAGTTCTCTATCCATGTCAATACCATGTGCTCTTATTTTGCACACTAATCTCTTGTGTGGGACCTTGTCAAAGGCCTTTTGAAAGCCCAGATAAACCACATCCACTGGCTCTCCCGTATCCATTTTACTTGTTAGATCCTCAAATAATTCCAGAAGATTAGTCAAGCATGATTTCTCCTTCATAAATCCATGCTGACTTTGACCGATCCTGTCACTGCTTTCCAAATGCGCTGCTATTGTAGGGGAAAGGACCTCGGAGGGCGTGATTTGGGTGGGAAGGACATCCTATGCAGTTTCTTCAGCACAATCACACACTTCCTGCAGTGTAGCAACCAAAACTGCACCCAATCGAACTGCCACCATCAAAGGGATCCATAAGAAGCACTGCCTCAAAAAGGCAGCCAGCATCATCAAGGACCCACACCACCCTGGCCATGCTTCCGTCTGTCTGTCATTGGGAAGAAGGTATATGAGTCTGAAAACTGTGACATCCAGGTTCAGTTACAGATTCTTCCCAACAACCAATTTTTCTTCAAATGCCCCACTCTCATCCACCCACTATCCTTCTCTCTGGTTCTACCAGCTAGCACCCCTCTACTCCATCTGACTGATGAAGGGGCACGAGCCAAAATGTGTTCTATTCATCCCCTTCCACAGATACTGCTTGACCCGTTCAGTTCCTGCAGCAGTTTGTTTATTGCCCAAGGTATGAAATGTGTTTCCAATATCACATCACTCTCTTTGCATTTCTGACTAGGACCAATTTCTCCCCACGTCATTCAATTTAAAGTGCATTCTGAAGTGTACAGGAATAATGACGTCAAAAACCCCTCCAAATCACATATTTAATTTCATGCACAACTGCAGGCTATAAGTTTAACAAATCGCTCAGGATTTTTAAAGAAAATTTCAGTCTAAGCTGTAGCTGAATAAACCTTTTGCATTTTACCTTTCAATGCCTCTTTAAATAATGTTGATAAACAATTGAGCAAATGGGAAAAGAGTGCAGAAGCACTTTGCAAGGTTGTGTGCTCCATGTTGTGGAGCTGCTGAATCAAATCTCAGTCATCTACTCTCAGCAAATATATGCTCCAAACTTGATGTATGGAGAAAATGTAAGCAGCAAATAATATCTAAAGGAACAATACATTTAAATGTGGTATTATCAAACAGATGCTCAGGAGATTCCCAGATTGCAATTGACCTGATTTACCCCCACTTTATGCATATCCTCCCACAAGCTGGTAATCACGATAACTTTTCATGGTATACATTATGCAGTATATATTCTATTTGTTTAATTATGGGTATCAATAGGGTGATTATTCAATGCAATGAAAGAATAATGGCAAATATGTGCAGAGCGATTCAATATGGGTAGCTAAAGAAAATGGAAATTTCTGATTTACAGAGAAACTGGCTATTGACGTGCTCTGCAACAGAACCCTTACGTAACCCAGGGTCTACCTGAATAGTCAAATACTCAAGTAGTGAAGTAAAATACTGGTGAATTAATTATTTTCGGCAAATATTTTGAAAGAATCGTTGCAAAGATAAATTGTAACTCAGTGAAAAGATGTAGCATATGGATGTGTTTTGGTGTGAATGTGTGTGCATGTACGTGCGGGGGAGAAAGATCTCATTCCTGATTATATTGGGGTAGAAAGCGAGCTATTTGATGATAATTGTATAAAGCACACAGTGGCAGAGCTAGTTGCAGGATATTCTTCGGTTCTCAGTGTGTTTCGATAATTAGCTCCTTTCAAGTTTGTGACAGGAGTTTTTGTTTTGACCTAATTTCTCAGCCATTCGAAATTTTTCAAAGATTTCCTGTGACAGACAAAGATCTGCACACAGCCTCCTATTTCAGTGTTTTATTTCTCTCAGTGCCTTTCAAGAGCCACTTGCTCTGACTCCTAGAGCAAACTGTGTTTTATATGAAATCTATGTACCATAGAATTATCCAGACTTGCTTCTCTTCTCTCCCCTTCAAACCATCCTCCCTGTGACAGTTCACTCTCAGGTTGAACCCTGTAATTTGCATAATATTAATATAACTTCAATGAGTCAAGCTCTATTTTCAAAACCAAATCTATATTTGGCAGTAAATAGCATGCATTTTAGCAATAACCCAATAAATAGGTCCCACTTCTTACCAAGAGTGGTTACATTTCCATTTGAATTGGCTGCATGGGTCTCATCACAGAGTCATAACTTTGTTTAGTAAGAGGTTATGGTGAGAAGGCAGGTAAATGGGGTTGAGAGGGAAAGATAGATCAGCCATGATTGCAAGGGGGAGTAGACTTGATAGCCCCTATAGCCTAATTCTGCTCCTACAACGTAAGAAATTATAAACTTAAAACAGCAGACAGGTATCGTAGTGGTCTTTGTCATCTGTTGTATAACCACGGCCCAGATGCCCCTTTTAGTTTAGTTTAGAGATACAGCGCAGAAACAGGCCCTTTGGCCCACCGAGATCCCCCCACATTAACACAAGCCTACACACACTAGGAACAATTTACACTTGTACCAAGTATACAAACCCAAGTCAATTAACCTAAAGACATGTACGTCTTTGGAGTGTGGGAGAAAACCAAAGATCTCGGAGAAACCCCACGTGGTCACAGGGAGAAGGTACAAACTCCCTACAGACAGCACCTGTAGTCAGGATCGAACCCGGGTCTCTGGCGCTGCAAGTACTGTAAGGCAGCAACTCTACTGCTGCACCACTGTACCGCCCAAGGGTTATTCCAGGCTGACTAGTGTTAATATAAAGAAGAGATTAATATCTTTCCTTTATGTTCAGTTTTCATCAGTAATGAGGTATATGCTCAGTTTTCTCCAGCAATGAGGTATATGCTGCCCATGCCTGGCTATCTGTGCAAGGATGGCGGGAGCCACCTTTTTCTCTACTGCTGTTGGGGATACAGGTCCAGTGACCATGAAGGAACAACATCTTGTTTCAGTGTGTGATTTGATGAGGAATCGTCCGCTGGTGGCGTTCCCATGCCCCCACTGCCCTTGATCTTCTTGGTGGTAGATGTCATGGTTTGGGCGGTGTGGCCGGAGTAGCCTAGGCGAGTAACCCAGATGCATTTTGTGGATGGCACACACTGCAAACACTGTGTACCAGTGGTGGAGGGAATGAATGTTTTGGGTTGGGGATGGGTTGCTAATCAAGTGGGTCTCTTTGTCCTGGATGCCTTGAGGCTCTTGAGAGTTGCTGTAAATACACTCATTCAGGCAAGCGGAGAGTATTCTATGACATTTCGGACATATGGCTTGTAGGTTTATTCAATGAGACTTTATTGTCACATGTACCTAGGTACTGTGAAAAGATTTGTTTTGCATACAACCTGGTGAACTCAAATTACAGACCTCACCTAGGCAGTACACAAGCATTGCCATGTTTTTGGCACCGATAAACCCCAGGTTTGGCGTATCAGCCGGTAAATGACTCACTGCAGGATACCCAGCCATGGTATATACACTATGCGGCTGAGTTTCTGCCTAATGGTAACCTCAGGTTATTTTTCTGCGAGATGGCCACACAGCAAGGGTAGGGGCTTACTGGAGATGATCAGTGCCTAGCTCTTTTATGGCATGACTATCAGTTGTCTCAGTCTTGCTGCTGCCGACATGAGCCTTTTCTTTTGCTGAGGAGTCACGAATGGGATTGAATATTTGTGCCGTTAATTGCGAGCATCCCCACTTCTGATGAAAGAAAGGTCATCAATAAAGCAGCTGACGATGGATGTACCGAGGACATTGCCGTGAGGAACTCCTGGTGAGCTGTCCTGGAGCTAGGTTGTAGAAGCAAAGAACTGCAGATGCTGGTCAATACACAAAAGGACACAAAGTGCTGGAGTAACTCCGTGGGTCAGACAGCATCTCCAGAGAACGTGGATACGTGACATTTCAGGTCCCGAAATGTCACCTATCTATGTTCTCCAGAAATGTTTCCTGACCTGCTGAGTTACTCCAGCACTTTGTGTCCTTCTGAAGCTATATAATTGACCTCCAATGACCACAGCCATCTTCCTTTGTGCATGATATGACTCCTGCCATTTCCCTTTGGTGTCCAGTTTTACCAGGGTTCCTTGATGCGATGCCTCATTCTCATCTCTGCAGTCCAGTTCTTTGGTGTATGATGAGGTCTGGAGGTGGGTGATCCTGGTGAAACTCAGACTGGGTGAGCAGGTTTCAAGTTTTAGTTTAGTTCTGGAAAAACGCTCCCACACCAACGATAAAAATGTGGATTTCTAATATGTCCGAACTGTTACACCTGGAAGACATGAGATTCCTCTTGGGTACACAAAAATGCTGGAGAAACTCAGCGGGTGCAGCAGGATCTATGGAGCAAAGGAAATAGGCAACGTTTCGGACCGAAACTCTTCTTCAGACTTAGTAGGCAAATCAGACCATTTCCAAAAGATTTGGTCTCCATTTATCGACTTATTACAAGCATAGGGTGCAACAAAACATTGAAAGTAAATGGTTTCAGGATCTGGTGAGGGGTGTGTAAAGATACGAAGTAGGTACATCCCTTTTATCTTATCTTATCTTATCTTACTTTCTGTTCTCTATTTTTTTTCTTTCTTTTTCTTTGGTTTTCTGTTGAACTTTTTCTTGTGGTTTATATCCCTACGGGTTTCTCTGGACCACTCTTTCACTCACTCACTATCTTTGCTAACTCTTTCTATCTTTCTTCTTTTTAAAGTTTAAAATAAGAAGTGGTACAAGAAATGTATAATTATATTTTTGCTTGATATCACTGCATTGTGCAATACTTCTAATAATAAAAAAAAAGAAATAAAAAAAGTTTTAGTTTAGAGATACAGCGTGGAAACAGGCCCTTTGTCCCACCGAGTCTGCGCCGACCATCGATCTCCGTCCACTAGCGTGATCCTACAGACTAGGGACAATTTACAATTTTTACCGAAGCCAAAATAACCTACAAACCTGTACATCTTTGGAGTGTGGGAGGAAACCAGAGCTCACGGAGAATACCTGCCCGATCATGGGGATAACTTAAAACTCTGTACAGACAGCACCCATAGTCAGGATCGAACCCGGGTCTCTGGCGTTGTAAGGCAGCAACTATACCGCTGTGCCGCCCCCAGGTTATTGTTGAATAAATGCTTGATGCACTGTTAACACCATCTCCCATCACATTGTTGATGATGACTGACTGGGTAGTACTTAGCTAGTTTGGATTTATCTTAGATTTTGTGGACAGAACAACCTGGGGGAGATGCCAGTGTTACAACTGGAACAGAGTGACAAGTGGCTCAGCCTGTTCCTGGAGCGCAGGTCGCAGTACTACAGATGGGATCTGTCTAGTCCCATAGACTTTGCTGCATCCAACTCCTCTGCCACTTCTCCATCTCCCATGCAATAAATTGGATTATTTGGAGACTGGCTTCTGCATTGGAGGCTAAACATTTGGGTCAAGTAGATGAAGTTTGTTTCTTTGCGGGACTTGATTCAGAGACTGCACAAAACATAGAAATTGCTCTAACCAATTGAATTGGCATCAGGCACCTAAATGAGCACTGAGGACATTCAAATTGTATAGATCACAGGGCAGAACGAAGGGTTTGAGTTGTTTAAAACTTAAGAGGCTATCATTATGGCATTTTACATTATTCTGGAGGATATTATATACTTTTTAAAGATCTTAAAGTTATTTCTTTAGTTTAGTTTAGTACAGCCTCGGTAACAGGCCCTTTGGTCCACCGAGTCCGCGCCGACCATTGAATACCCGTACACCAGTTCTATGTTCTATCACTTTCACATCCGACACGCTGGGGGCAATTTACAGAAGCCAATTAACCTACAAACCTGCATGTCTTTGGGATGTGGGAGGAAACCGGAGCACCCGGAGGAAACCCACACGGTCACAGAGAGAACGTACAAACTCCGCACAGACAGCACCCGTAGTCAGGATTGAACCCTGGTCTCTGGCGCTGTGATGCAGCAGCTCTATCGCTGCGGCACTGTGTCCACTGTTCTAGCTCCATTCTATTGAGTAGATGATGTCCATGGAGATTAGAAGAATAAGAATGTGTTCTAATTGAGACCTACAGGAGCTTGGCAGAATTCATACTGAATGGTTACATATCCTAGAACTTGGGAGCAAAGTCTTAGGATAGGGAAGGATTAGAGTGATATGGACCAAACGCAGGCAAATGGTTTGATCTTCTCTGGGGCATCTTGGTCTGTGTGGCCGAGTTAGGCCGAAGGGCCTGTTTCCGTGCTGCAGGACTCTATGATTCTATGACTTTCCCTCAAAGTTATTCTTGATCAGCAGACAGAATCTTTACCAAAACATTTGATTTAGCAGAAACTGCATTTTGAAAACCATAATCAAGATTCTGCTAACGATCAGTTATTGCGGTTCTTAGCAATGGTTTCCTGTTTACCTGCCTCTGAGGTTGGCATAGATGGCAAATCTTGCACTGTCTGAGCACAAAACCTTTGTAACAAATTAACCTTAGAATTTCAGTTCTCAATGGAAAGATACCCAAGTAAGGGAAGACATTGGAACTTTCCCAGGATTCCTCCAGATTCAACATTCACAGAGTTTTGAAACCTATCAAAAATCAGAACTCTTCACAAAGCACCCAGAGTGCCTTTTGCATTGGGGTTTAGAACGATTAGGCTGCGAGAGAAGATGTCCATTATAATTCTGAAAACAAAAAAATTTAAATACATTTTTAAACATTTTGAGTTCTGACTAGGAATCTTTGACCTGAAAGTGGCTTGTTTCTCTTCCCACAGATTGCAGCCCGACCTGCTGAATGTTTCCAGCTTTTTTCTGTTTTTATCTTTTCTAATTGTGGCAAGAAACAAGAAACATGATACATTGGGGGAGTGGGTGGCGAGGAGAGGTGTTATAAGTGAATTTGTGCTTTGAAAAGTTACCATTGCAAGCCATAGGGCACACGAGGGGGCTGCACACACTGTTTTGCTCAAAACGTGATGGAGATTTTTGTTGACTTGATTTCATCAAACTGATGAATTGTTGAGTTAAAAATTAAGTGCTGGTTTGTTGAGAGAGAAATATAGGAAAAGACACAGTGATGGAGCTACTCAGCAGGTCAGACAACATCTCTGGAGAACATGGATAGGTGACGTTTTGTGTCGAGACCCTACTTCAGACAGAAATATAAATATGTGCTGCAAGGGATTTTCTGCCCCAGTCATTAACTAACTTCCCTACCAGTACCTGTTGATCTGTAAGATTCTCTCATGTCTTCCATCTTTATTTAATCGGTTTGCTGATACACTGGCCAGCTTTTTATTTACTTATTCCTTCCCAAGATGTGGCAGCATCAATAACCATTCCTATTTGCCTTTGATCAATCTTTCTTTAATCAGTTTGCAGTAACAGTGCTTGTGAAATATTAAGAATAGCCACTTAAAGAGGAACGTGTTGGTTTGTGAAATAAAAAGAACAAGTGCTGCAAATAATCTGCGGAACTGTGGAGAATGTTTCAGGTTGTTGACGTTTCATCAGAATTGATCTCGCACACGATTTGAGGCGGCTTCTGCTTTTCAAAATGGATTTAACGTTTATCTGAAGATTGTGGTCATACTTTTAACTATCTTGGCTGCTGCAGTGGTATGGTCATGAGATGAGATCACAAGGTCTGGGGTCATTAGTTCAAACCCAACCCATCACTGTAGAATTTAAAAGCTCAAGCAATATGTGGAGTTTGAACTTTCTGGGTGGAGTTTGCATGTTCTCCCTGTGGCCATGTGGGTTTCCACCGGAAATTCCATTTTCCTCCCATTTCATAAAAATGTGTGTGATTGCAGGGTAATTAGCCTCTATAAATTGTCCCTAATTTGTATGGAGTGCACGAGAAAGTGGGATAACATAGAACTAATGTGAAGGGGTGATCGATGGTCAGCGTGGATATGGTGGACTGAAGATCCTGCTTCCATAAGACATAGGAGCAGAATTAGGCTATTAGGCCCATTGAGTCTGCTCTGCCATTCGATCACGGCTGATCCACTCAACCCTATTCTCCTGCCTTCTTCCCTTAACCTTCGACACCCTTCCTAATCAAGAACCTCCGCTTTAAAAAATACCCAGTGACTTACAGTAGCCTCCACGGACGCCTGTGTCAATAAATTGCACAGTTTCACCACAATGTATGTTCGGTGGGCGGCGCGACTCTCGTTTGCAGCGGCCTCTGCAGTCCGTCTGTCTTTTTATTATTTTTGTCTCGTTTTTATGTAGTTTTTAATTATTTTTTTGTCGGGGTATGTGTGTGCGGGGGGTGGGGGTGGGGGTGGGGGGGGAAAACTTTAAAATCTTCCCCTGCACGGGAGACCCGACCTTTTCTTGGTCGGGTCTCCGTTGTCGTTGGGGCTGGGCAACGTGGAGCGGCCTCCAGCAGGAACGACCTGGGGCTCCAGTTGCGGAGCTGCGGACTACTCACCGTCACGGGGCTGGCCGAGTCCGGGGCGGGTGGAGCTGTGGTGGAGACAATCGCTGCTGCTACCCGACCTCCGGAGATTCGGAGGCTACAACCGCGGGTCTGGCGGACGGCAACACCGGAAGCCCGCAGGTCCCCTGGTGGGAGACCGCGTTTCGGGGCTTCTGCAGCGGCGACTTCTCCCGCCCGAGTTGCGGGGTTGAAGAGCACCTGGAGCGGGGCTTTATCCCCCCGCGCGGCTTGGAATGGCCGCCGGACTTTGCGAGCGCGCGCCGGGGCTCTAACACCAAGACCCGATGCGCGACCTTGCTTTAACCGGCGTGGCTTTAATGGCCGCGGGACAATCACCATCGCCCGCTGGGGGCTTTGACTTTGACTCTGACATCGGGGGGGGGGGGGAGTGCAGTGGAGAGATAAGTTTTTTTGCCTTCCATCACAGCGCTGTGATGGATGTATGTGTAAATTGTGTTGTGTCTCGGGTCTTCTTCGTTTTGTTATGTATGGCTGCAGAAACGACATTTCGTTTGGACCTCAACGGGTCCAAATGACAAATTTGTCCAAAAAGACAAATAAATTGTATTGTATTGTATTGTATCTCTAAACCAAACTAATAGTAATGAGATCATGTTGGAAGGGTGGGTGTGAAGTTGAAACTTGGTCATTAAACACCCATCTGGTCCACCGATATCCTTCCCAGAGGAAGGAAACCTGCTCTCCCTACACGTTCTGCTCCCCATCCGACTACAGATTCACACCAACAGTCCCTGCAAGCCATGATCAAAGGCTAACAGTGTAAGAAAGAACTGCAGATGCTGGTAAAATCGAAGGTAGACACAAAATGCTGGAGTGACTCAGCGGGTGAGGCAGCATCTCTAGAGAGAAGGATTGGGCGATGTTTCGGGTCAAGACCCTTCTTCAGACTGATGTCAGGGGAGGGGGCAGGACAAAGATAGAATGTAGGCGGAGACAGTAAAGGGGCTGTCCCACAGTACGAGCTAATTCAAGAGCTGTTTACCATATATATTAATGATTTGGAAGAGGGAATTAGGAGCAACACTAGCAAGTTTGCCGATGACACAAAGCTGGGTGGCAGTGTGAACTGTGAAGAGGATGTTAGGAGGTTGCAGTGGCAGATGCAGTATAATATAGATAAATGTGAGGTTATCCACTTCGGTGGCAAAAACAAGGGGGCAGATTATTATCTCAATGGGGTTAGGTTAGGTAAGGGGGAGGTACAGCAAGACCTGGGTGTCCTTGTACACCAGTCACTGAAAGTTGGCGTGCAGGTACAGCAGGCAGTGAAGAAAGCTAATGGAATGTTGGCCTTCATAACATAAGGATTTCAGTATAGGAGTAAAGAGGTACTTCTGCAGTTGTATAGGGCTCTGGTGAGACCACATCTGGAGTATTGTGTACAGTTTTGGTCTCCTAATTTGAGGAAGGACAACCTTGTGATTGAGGCAGTGCAGCGTAGGTTCACGAGATTGATCCCTGGGATGGCGGGACTGTCATATGAGGAAAGATTGAAAAGACTAGGCTTGTATTCACTGGAGTTTAGAAGGATGAGGGGGAATCTTATAGAAACATATAAAATTATAAAAGGACTGGACAAGCTAGATGCAGGAAAAATGTTCCCAATGTCTGGCGAGTCCAGAACCAGGGGCCACAGTCTTAGAATAAAGGGGAGGTCATTTAAGACTGAGGTGAGAAAAAACGTTTTCACCCAGAGAGTTGTGAATTTATGGAATTCCCTGCCACAGAGGGCAGTGGAGGCCAAATCACTGGATGGATTTAAGAGAGAGTTAGATAGAGCTATAGGGGCTAGTGGAGTCAAGGGATATGGGGAGAAGGCAGGCACGGGTTATTGATAGGGGACGATCAGCCATGATCACAATGAATGGCGGTGCTGGCTCGAAGGGCCGAATGGCCTCCTCCTGCACCTATTTTCTATGTTTCTATGTTTCTATGTAAGCTCTACTGAGTTTAAAAATAAAATCAAACAAGCATGTAGAATGTACGTAGCGGGTACGTCGGAGCTTGGGACGTCTCTTAGCAGCTCGTAAGGCTAACGGCAGGTACTCGGGAAATGCGGTAAGCTCGGGAAGACTCGTGAAGATTTTTCAACATGTTGAAAAATGTCCACGAGAGCCCCGAGTACCTACGAGCGGCTATTACCGTAATTCTCCGAGTTCGAATTAGGGGAAACTCGGGAGAACTCTTGAATTAGCTCGTACAGTGGGACAGCCCCATAAGACTGGTGGGAGAACTGGGAAGGTGAAGGGGAAGAGAGAGAAAGCAAGGGCTATCAAAGGCTAACATGTACAGCTATTGATGCAGGTGCTGCTACTGATGCCCACATTCTGTGAAGAAATAAGTCAATCAAATGCTCATGGTCAGTGTATATATATATATAGGTACACAAAAATGCTGGAGAAACTCAGCGGGTGCAGCAGCATCTATGGAGCGAAGGAAATAGGTAACGTTTCGGGCCGAAACCCTTCTTCAGTATATATATATTGCCCAGTCAATATATATATATATTGCCCAGAGTTACTGCAAACTGATTAAATAAAGATGGAAAACAGGGAATGATACAAATCAACTGGCACTGGTAGGGAAAGGGATATGATTTGGGCAGATGTTGCCCGACCTGCTGAGTTACTCCAGCACTTTGTGTCTTGGAAGATACTAATCTGAAGACCCTCTCTCTCTAAAACCAGACACAAAATGCTGAGATAACTCAGCGGGTCAGACATCCCTTCTTGTGGAACGTAGATATACATGATGTTTTGGGATGGGACCCTATTTCAGACCTTGTTTCCGTTCTCTAAAAACATCTCTTTCAAAATTCTGAATTTAGATTATTGGATCTTTGGAAATATTCAACTTTTAAGCTTGCAAAACTTCTTTAAAGTCATGTTTATTGTCATCTGCAAAACCAGGGTGAGGCACCGGTACAATGAAAATCTTGCCTACAGCAGCATTACAGGCATGTGGACTGACAACACACAACAAGATCAATTATACATAAATGACACTAAATAACGAAGATTGTGCAGAAAGCAAGATATTAATGAAAAACAGAATTGGAAAAAGATAACAAGTCTATGATGGTGCAAGAGGTGGTCCGTGGTGTTCTGTTGCTAAGGTGTGATTGGGGATGTGCAGGATGGTTCAAGAACCTGGTTGCAGTACTGTTCCTGAACATGGCATGTGTGGGACTTCAGGCTTCGGTTTCTCATCCTGTCTGAGTGATGCTCAGTTCACACTGTCTCTCATTCCTGATTCTCCAATAAACCAGCAGCAACAGCGTCGTCCCCTCTGTTATCAAACTTCTGAACAGTCCTTCCATAAACTAGGGTAGAGTCTGAATTCTCCAACCTACCTCATTGTGGACATTGGACTCTTTCTCGGGAACTGTTATGCTGAGAAGTATATTCCACGCTATGCATTTTTCTCTTTGCTCTACCCTTTGTACTTCAGTTTGGTTTGATTGTACTCGTGCATTGCATTATCTGATTAGATCGGATAGCGTAGCAGCACCTGCTGTTGCTCGCAGGTAGTCGAACCCTGCGGTCGGGTGCCTCGGACATGTGACTCTGGGGAGGGGTTGTGTTTCGCACGCTTTCTGGGCGATGCCCCTTCAGCCGCTCTGGACCACCGTTGTGGTTGGATCACTTTATTGGTTGAGTTGAGATACTTCGTCAGTTTACTTGTTTTGTCAATAAACTCGTTTGAACAATCGACTCTCGTCTCATCCGCCAAAATAGCATGCAAACAAATTCTTTTCAATGTACCGTAACAATAACAAACCTAAAGCTAGGTTTTGTGGTGTTTTGATGGACGCACAATGATTGTTTAATTGATCTGCCGTTTCCTTCCAGCTCGATGGCGACAGAAAGCCCCACATTCTCCATGTGGCCAGTGAACATGACGGGCATCGTGAGCCTGCAGCCGGTCTGTAACCTGACCAGTGGCCGGCTGGAGAAAGTGCTCCTCCCGGCACTGTACTCGCTTGTTATCCTTGTCGGGGTGCCTGCCAACCTCCTGGCCCTCTGCATGTTCCTGCACCAATACCGAAAGCACGGGATCCTGGTTTACCTGATCAACTTGGCCATGGCCGACCTCATCAGCTGCCTGACCCTGCCCTTCCGGGTCTCGGTGCTGCTCCAGGGCGACCAGTGGAGAGAGAGCTCTCCCATCTGTGTCGTCACCATGATCATCATCAACTCTAGCTTCTACTACACCGTGAGCTGCAGCACCATGTTCCTGGCCTTCATCAGCATCAGCCGCTACGCCATGATCGTGAAGCCCAACAACAGGCACCTGAACAAGTTCTACGACACCAGCTTTGCCCAGAGGGCCTGCGCCATCACCTGGATCGTCACCACCATCCCCATTCTCGCCCTGAACCTCAACTACTTCATGCGGGAAGTGAGGCTGACGGCCGACTCCGTCTGCTACAACATGCAGCTGCAGTACGGCAAGAGGGTGTCCGCCAACGCCTTTGTGACGGGGGCCATGATCTTCCTGGTCCTGCTGGTGGCGTTTGCCTTCTCCTACGCCTCGATCGGCGTGGAGCTGTGCACGGTGAGGAGGAAGAGCATTAGCCAGCACAACCGGGTGGTCCACATGCGGGCGCAAATGATCATCATCGGCGCCATGACCGGCTTCATAGTCTGCCACCTGCCTTACCACGTGTACCAGATCGTGGCTGGGCTCCACCGGCTGCACGGCAGCAGCTGCCTCTGGCTGCTGCAGACCCACCACGTCAAGCTCATCACCCTCTGGCTGGTCTCGTTCAGCAGCTGCCTGGACCCCATCCTCTACTTCCTCCTCTCAAAGTCCTTTGTGAAGCGCGGGACAAAGAGAGAAAGGAGTACCTAGTGCGGGCACCCATTGGGAATCATGGTCTGCAGTCCTCCCCTGCTCACACTGACTTAACCAGCAGTGGAATGATGGGTTCATAACCATTATTGTTGATGGGGGCACAATTAATGTCACCACGCCACCAATCAAACCACCTCTTTGGACAAAACCAGGGATTGAAGTTTACAGTAGCTAGGAAAGACCGTGACACGGCATCTGAAAAATAAGTAGCTGGGGTGCGGACTATAGTGGGCAATTCTGTCGACTGTAAGGTTGGGACCTCGCTGGTTTGTTCCAGCATTCTGTAGGATCAAAACTTTCTGTGCCTGACCTCCTTTCCCAAATCCCTAAAATACAAACAATGTCAGATTTAAATGAACCCTTGTCCCAGCATTAACTTCAGCATTGAAGTGACTTCATATATACTCACCCATTATGTGTATAGGTGGCTGCATATTTGGTTTGACCCCCCAAAAAATTGCTACTAAAGGTTTCTCAACACTTTTTTGTAGTATCAGGTGTGCTTAATAACATACCAAATGTCTACCATAATCAGACCACTGGAAAGGTCTAATTTTCAAGATGGCGTCCAAGATGGATGCCAAATCCTTAAAATACCCATTATTCCTTCATTATTCATCATAGACAAATAATTTTGGTGCCTAAACCCATGTTTTGGGGGTCTAGGAATGTGAATTTGAAGATTTTATTTTCCTGTCTTTTCATTCTGGGCCAATCACAGTCTCTTTCTCACTCTCTCTACCCAGTCAGTTCTCTTCAGTACCTGAAAACTGGGGTCATCACCATTTAACCTTTTAACTTCAACCTTGGTTCACGTATTCTCTCCCCAATCTCCTCGTCTCACAAATCGTCCAGACAGCAGAAAATAACACAGCAGAATAAACCTGCAAGGCACTGAGAGGATCATGAAGGGACCAAGGAGGCAAACTTACAAGAACATGGACAAGCCTCCATAGTAATATTAACAGGTACATTACGGACCATAACATGGGAGAGTGTTTCTCGTTGTGGCATTTGTTGGTCACCCCGGCGGAACATCATTCCTTTGCAACTTGCCCAACGCTACGGCTTTCCCTGGGCACTCACTCACAACCCAAAAGGCATGCGAGTCATTGGGTTACTTAGCTTCCATAAGTTACCCCCAGGGAAGAATCAGAGGGTGTTGATGGGCATGTATGGGAGAACATAGAAGAGTACAGCACAGGAATGTCCATTCGGCCCACAATGTCCATGGCAAACGTGATGCCAAAATAAACTAATCTCATCTGCCTGCACGGGATCCACATCCCTCGATACCCTTCCCAGTGAAGCCAAGCATCTTCTTCAAAACTCTGTCCATCTGAATCATCATTTTCAGGGAATCATGCACGTGTACTTCCACAGATCGCTCAGTTCTGCAACACTCTTCCAGGCTCCACCAAAGGTGAATTGTTGCGAGGTGGAAGCTAGAGAATTCATGTTGGTAAATTAAACTAAAGATGGAGTTGACTTCAGTTTTAGTGATGTTCCCGCTAATTGGTGATCAATGGAATTTCCGTAATTCATGGCTGAAATAATATGTTAAAAGCTCTTTCCTCATATAGAATAGCTGTGTGGACATTCTGCTCTGGCTTACTTAATCTTACTTTTAATAAATCTGTTTTGAAGATCAAACCTCAACTCACGTGGTCTGGCGCAACTTCCTTTCTTCAAATGTTCGAAAACGATGAGGTGTTCTGTGATTCCAATGAACAAACTTACAGCAGCACAGTTTGCGTTGGTATCAGGGCATAGTTCTCTCATTAGATATTGCCTGTGTAAGGATACAGCCTTGTTCAATAATTCTTTATGTGGAACATCAGAGTTTGAGTAAGGTACACAAAAATTCTGGAGAAACTCAGCGGGTGCAGCAGCATCTATGGAGCGAAGGAAATAGGCAATGTTTCGGGCCGAAACCCTTCTTCAGATAGAGTTTGAGTAACATCTGCATGGGGTTCAAAAATGAACAGTGTAGGATTACAGAGCTGGAGCGGCAAGAATGGAAATCAATGCACGTTTAAATCGCCCATCAAGAATAATTACAATTCTTACCCTTTATATATTCAGGTGAGACTCAGCAAAAATATTGCCAGCTGTTGCCCATCACTTCTTTCTACCATTTTGCTCCCCGTTATTCCAATTCCTAAAGAAGGGTGTGTCGAAAGGAACTGCAGATGCTGGTATATACCGAAGATGGACACAAAGTGCTGGAGTAACTCAGCGGAGACTCAGCGCGGTCTGAAGAAGGTTTTTTCTCCAGAGATGTTCCTTGACCTGCTGAGTAACGCCAGCACTTTGGGTCCATCTTCCTATAGAAGGGCCCTGACCTGAGACATCACCTATCCATTTTCTGCACAGATGCTGCCCGATCCACTGAGTTCCTCCAGCGCTTTGTTTTCTGCTCAAGATTCCAGCATCTGCCTTCTCTTAAATGCCACTGTCACATCTACCTCCACCACCACCCCTGGCAGCACATTCCAGGCTCCCACCACTCTGTGTAATTAAAAAGAAACCTGCCCCGCACCTCTCCTTTAAACTTTGACCCTTGCACCTTAAAGCGATGTCCTTTAGATGCTGTTGGCATCTTCAGTAAATTACTCTTTGCTCTGTAGACTTCTAAACTCACTCCAGGTTTGGAATCTCTGTTAAGTTTATTGAAGGGTGTGCTAGGTTTTAGTGCCAGGCAATTCACTCACATTAACACTTTAAAATGAGCATTCAGGAATGCAGAATCTCGAGATCTCTCCTTTGTTTGATATGTACAATGTTTACATATCAAAGATAGACACAAAAAGCTGGAGTAACTCAGCGGGACAGGCAACATCTCTGGAGAGAAGGAATGGGTGACGTTTCGAGTCGAGACCCTTCTTTAGACCCAAAACGTCACCCATTCCTTCTCTCCAGAGATGCTGCCTGTCCTGTTGAGTTACTCCAACGTATCTTCGGTTTAACCAGCATCTGCCGTTTCTTTCGACACGTGTTTACATTTCAGTTGTGCCGCTGAAAGTAGGAATTTTGTTGTTCCGTTTCAGGACATATGACAATAAAACACTCTTGACGCTTGGAACTTCATACACAAGACAGAAAAAGAGGACAAGTTCTCATGAAGTGTTGGGTCCTGCAGCTTTGCTCAATGTTCAACAGTAACCAAGTGTTATCTTCGTGCAGTACTCTTAGTGCACTTGCCAAGAGCTTGTGGCATTGTTGGTACTAGATGGAGGCATTGGCGTCATCAACACTCTGAATGTGTCAGCAGGTTTTCAGTTTAACCACATGCCCAATTATTTAGTTCATCTTCAGGGCAGGCAGAGATAAGTGTGCCCAAAGAAAGGGCGGCTCTTTACACAAAACAAAACATGTTTGTCGCTTTGTTTTTGTGAGGCACTGTCTTTTCGAAAACCGAGGTTCACTGCCCTGGGCAACTTTATGAAGTCTGACTCCACCTTGATCATGGATACTAAGGTCAGTTTACCTTGCTGAGATCTGGATCCATTTGAGCATTTCATTCTCTGGATCAGGGGCAGGACTGATGGGAGAGGGAGGTCTGTCACCCTCAGGGCCGGATTTATGTATAAGCTTCACAAGCTGAAGCTTAGGGCCTCGAGATCTAGGGGGGCCTCGGCAGGGCCGGATTTACCAACAGGCTTCATAGGCTGAAGCCTAGGGCCCCAAAATCTAGTGGGGCCTCCGGCCAAGATGTTTTTTTCCCCAGAGTAAAAAAAATCCAGAGAAAAAAAAAATTTGGAGCGCTATCAGCGTTTCCACTTTGACGGAAATTATCCGAAATTCTGGTTCCGGCCCGCTGGAAGTTTTGGGGGGAAAAATTGCCACCATCCGCACCTGCGCAGTTGGGGGAAGCCGGTGACGCAGTAGCGACGCAAAATGACGCTGTCTCTCCGCGCTTGCGCAGTGGGCCTGGGCGGGTTCAGATCTCCATTTGCACTCCACACAATCACCTCGATGCCTCGTGTCTACTCCAGGTAAGTAGTGGAATATTGCGTCGCGGGAGTGCCCGCTTCTCCGGGCCGGAGGGGGGAGGGGGAGGGGTCTGCGGCGCGGAGTCGGAGCCTCGCTGCGTGGGAGGGAGAGAGAGGGGGAGGGAGGGAGGGAGAGAGAGGGGGAGGGAGAGGGAGAGAGGGGGGGGGGATGTGAGAGGGGGGAATGTGAGAGGGGGAAGGGGGGGGTTGAGACAGAGGGGGAGAGAGAGGGAGGGGAGGGGGGAAAGAGAGGGAGGGGAGGGGGGAAAGAGAGGGGGAGAGAGAAGGGGGGAGTGGGGAGTGGGGAGAGAGATGGGGAGAGGGAGGGGGAAGGAGGAGGGGGGAGAGGGAAAGGGGGATTATCTTTAGTGAGTTTGCAAAATTAAGGTAGGTTTTAGAGCAATTATATTTTCTCCTCCATATGAATAATATCAAACAATTGGAACTGCTTTCTTTTCCTTGATAACAATACTGACAAATATGTATTCATAGAAATATAGAAACATAGAAAATAGGTGCAGGAGGAGGCCATTCGGCCCTTCGAGCCAGCACCGCCATTCATTGTGATCATGGCTGATCGTCCCCTATCAATAACCCGTGCCTGCCTTCTCCCCATATCCCTTGACTCCACTAGCCCCTAGAGCTCTATCTAACTCTCTCTTAAATCCATCCAGTGATTTGGCCTCCACTGCCCTCTGTGGCAGGGAATTCCATAAATTCACAACTCTCTGTGTGAAAAAGTTTTTTCTCACCTCAGTCTTAAATGACCTCCCCTTTATTCTAAGACTGGCCCCTGGTTCTGGACTCGCCCAACATTGGGAACATTTTTCCTGCATCTAGCTTGTCCAGTCCTTTTATAATTTTATATGTTTCTATAAGATTCCCCCTCATCCTTCTAAACTCCAGTGAATACAAGCCTAGTTTTTTCAATCTTTCCTCATATGACAGTCCCGCCATCCCAGGGATCAATCTCGTGAACCTACGCTGCACTGCCTCAATCACAAGGATGTCCTTCCTCAAATTAGGAGACCAAAACTGTACACAATACTCCAGATGTGGTCTCACCAGAGCCCTATACAACTGCAGAAGAACCTCTTTACTCCTATACTGAAATCCTCTTGTTATGAAGGCCAACATTCCATTAGCTTTCTTCACTGACCGGTGACCGGTGTACAAGGACACCCAGGTCTTGCTGTACCTCCCCCTTACCTAACCTAACCCCATTGAGATAATAATCTGCCCCCTTGTTTTTGCCGCCGAAGTGGATAACCTCACATTTATCTATATTATACTGCATCTGCCACGCATCTGCCCACTCACTCAACCTGTCCAGGTCACCCTGCAACCTCCTAACATCCTCTTCACAGTTCACACTGCCACCCAGCTTTGTGTCATCCGCAAACTTGCTAGTGTTGCTCCTAATTCCCTCTTCCAAATCATTAATATATATGGTAAACAGTTGCGGCCCCAACACCGAGCCTTGCGGCACTCCACTCGCCACTGCTTGCCATTCTGAAAAGGACCCGTTCACTCCTACTCTTTGCTTCTGGTCTGCCAACCAATTTTCTATCCATGTCAACACCCTACCCCCAATACCATGTGCTCTAATTTTAGTCACCAGTCTCCCGTGCGGGACCTTATCAAAGGCTTTCTGAAAGTCTAGATACACTACATCCACTGGCACCCCTTCATCCATTTTACTTGTCACATCCTCAAAAAATTCCAGAAGATTAGTCAAGCATGATTTCCCTTTCATAAATCCATGTTGACTTGGACTAATCCTTTTACTGCTATCCAAATGCCCCATTATTACTTCTTTAATAATTGACTCCAGCATCTTTCCTACCACCGAAGTCAGGCTAACTGGTCTGAAATTCCCTGTTTTCTCTCTCGCTCCTTTCTTGAAAAGTGGGATAACATTAGCTATCCTCCAATCCACAGGAACTGATCCTGAATCTATTGAACATTGGAAAATGATCACAAATGCGTCCACTATTTCTAGAGCCACCTCCCTGAGGACCCTGGGATGCAGACCATCAGGCCCAGGGGATTTATCATCCTTCAATCCCATTAGCCTACCCAATACTATTTCTCGCCTAATGAATATTTCTTTCAGTTCCTCTACCCCCTTAGATCCTCTGTCCTCCAGTACATCTGGGAGATTGTTTGTGTCTTCCTTAGTACCTATTCAACTCTTCTGCCATTTCCTTGTTGCCCATAATAATTTCACCTGTGTCTGCCTTCAAGGGACCCACATTTGACTTTGCTACTCTTTTTCCCTTAACATATCTAAAGAAGCTTTTACTGTCCTTCTTTATATTCCTGGCCAGCTTCCCCTCGTACTTCATCTTTTCAGCCCGTATTGCCCGTTTTGTTTCCTTCTGTTCTATGAAAGTTTCCCAATCTTCTGGCTTCCGGCTACTCTTTGCTGTGTTATACGTCTTTTCTTTTAGTTTTATTCTATCCCTAACTTCTCTTGTCAACCACGGTTGCCTCCTACTCCCCTTAGAATCTTTCTTCCTTTTTGGAATGAAATGATCCTGCGTCTCCCGGATTATGCCCAGAAATTCCTGCCATTGCTGTTCCACCGTCATTCCTGCTAGGATCCCTTTCCAGTCTACTTTGGCCAGCTCCCCTCTCATGCCTTCATAGTCTCCTTTGTTCAACTGCATCACTGCCACTTCCGATTTAACGTTCTCCTTCTCAAATTGCAGGTTAAAACTAATCATATTATGATCACTACCTCCAAGCGGTTCCATTACCTTGAGTTCTCTTATCATATCTGGTTCATTGGACAACACTAAATCCAGAATTGCCTTTTCTCTGGTCGGAGCCATTACAAGCTGCTCTAAGAATCCATCTCGGAGGCATTCTACAAACTCTCTTTCTTGGGGTCCTGAACCAACCTGATTTTCCCAGTCTACCTGCATATTGAAATCCCCCATCACCACAGTGGCATTACCTTTGTTACATACCAGTTTTAACTCCTGCTGCAACTTACACCCTACATCCAGGCTACTATTTGGGGGTCTGTAAATAACACCAATTAGTGTCTTCTTGCCTTTACAATTCCTCAACTCAATCCACAGTGACTCTACCTCATCAGTCCCTAGGTCTTCCCTTGCAAGGGACTGAATTCCATCCCTCACCAGCAGAGCTACCCCCCTCCTCTGCCCACCTGCCTGTCCTTTCTATAGGATGTATAACCCTGAATATTAAGTTCCCAGGCCCGATTCTCCTGCAGCCACGTCTCAGTAATCCCCACAATGTCATATCTACCAACCTGTAACTGAGCCTCAAGCTCATCTACTTCTTATACTTCACGCATTCATATACAATACTTTTAATTCCTTACGCATCTCACCTTTCACATCGATCCCTATTACACTTGGCCATACTCCTATCCCTTTCTGAGCTTCCTTTCCCATTAATTCTGGGTCATTAACCCTCCCTTTACTCTCTTTCCCTTTAACTCCATCCTCGACTATTCCATTTGACACCCCACCCCCCTTATTCAGTTTAAAACCACCCGTGTAGCATAGTTCCATAGTTTGCGACTTTCATTTTGCATCATATTTTTAATGTGCACACACTAACACAGTCGAACAGTAACAGGCAATCCAATCAACACACAACATTTTCTAAAAAATATTTTATTTGCAGTGTTTGCATGCTCCTTTATAACATTTTACATAACATTTTACAGTACAACTTGATTATTAAAACAAGGACAGCTTCAATTCTTGATTTAAAAAAATGTATACAACAATGATCCCAACCATCCCATTCCAACCACTCATTACTCTTGATTCAACCAAAATTATTTCTGAAATATTGGTCATAAATTTGATGCAGAAATGCTCCAAAATAAGGCTCAGAATGCACCAAAGAGCATCTAAAACCCCAGAGCTTTCAGGACCCTCTAGAGGGCCCTGGACCCCGACCGCAAGGGTCTTCCAGCTTTGCGCTTGTGATATGCGCTGCGTGCACTTATTTCACATCAAATTTTTGTAATCCTGCCATGCCACCCCCCTTTTTGAAAAGCTTTGTACGGGCCTGGTATATAATATTTTTGACACTGTCATAGGCCTTTCTTACATAAGCTGTCACAACGCACTGTAGTCTCTAAACAACACTTCAGTAATTTTCCTTGCCCTCCATTTCAGCATAATAGTGTTTTAAGCCGATAACTCGACACTAGCACTGGCAATAAATAAAAAGTGCAGCTTTCCAGCCCTTATCTCATTGGCCACGCTCGGCTGCACATCGGTGTCAATCTGGTGGACTCTTCCATCTTCCTCTCGTCGTGGGGGTGGGGGATTGGGAGGGGCCTCACAAGTGGAATAGGCTAGGGCCTCTCTTCATCTAAATCCGGCCCTGGTCACCCTGGTGGGAAAATCCTGCAGCACTGCCACTCACTTCTCACTGCGAGAACTATCGACTTGTTAACAAAGTCTGAACTAGATAAAATGTAGAAACAAGGAATTATAGAAAAAGACACAAAGTGCTGGAGTAACTGAGAGGCTCAGGCAGCGTCTCTGGACACCATGGATAATGACGTTTTGGCTCTCAAGAAGAATCCCAACCCGAAATTTAATCACTTCATGTTCTCAAGAGACACTGCCTGGCCCACCGAGTTACGCCAGCACTTTATCTCTTTTTCTGAACTAGATAACATGTCCTCCCTGTTTCACGGCTTGTTTCACCATCTGCATCACACCCCTCCTGAAGGCAGTTACAACAATACTTTAAAGACATTTGGACAGGCACCTGGACAGAAGACATTTCTGCACACCTCAGTTTGAAATGACCTTCCCCTTATCTTAGTTATGTCCCCTTGTTCAAAAAACGGAACCAAAACCATTGACAGCACATAGAACATAGAACAGAACAATAGAGGAACAGGCCCTTCGGCCCACAATGTCAGTGCCAAACACGTTGCCAATTTAGACTAACCCCATCTTTTTGCACGTGACCTTTATTCCTTCATTCACTGCCTCTTCGTATGTCCATCTAAATGCCAGTTATCTGCCTCCACCACCACCCCTGGCAGTGTGTTCCGGGCACTCACCACTCTCTGTGTATAAAGCTTGCCCTGCATATTTCCTTTAAACTTTGACCCTCTCACCTTTAAGTTATGCCCCGTAGTCTTTGATATTTCCACATAAACTACATCTGTTGCCCTGACTACACAAATTTTATTTGCTACCTCCTCAAAATGCTCCATTGGATTTCTGAGATACAATGTCCTCTGCACAAAACCATGTGGACATCTCATCTGTCCCCGGGACCACCAGATGCCGTTAAGGCAATATATGTAGCCTCACTTCATTCACTTAATAATCTATTTTTTAAATTCTTACTTCCAGAGCATAGAACCTCACATTTCCAGAAGACATTCGTCCCATTGAGTCTGCTCCATCCTTTGATCATGACTGATCTATTTTTCTGTCAACCCCATTGTCCTGCCTTCCTGTAACCTTTGACATCCTTACAAATCAAGGACCTATCAATCTTTGCTTTAAAAATACCCAAAGACTTGGTCTCCACAGATATCTGTGACAATGAATCCCACAGATTCACCACCCTCTGGCTGAAGAGATTCCTCATCTCCATTCTAAAGATTGTGGGTTGGTGCGCTCTCTGGACCGAGACTCTCTCACTACTGAAAACACCCTTTCCAAATCCACCCTATCGAGGGCTTTCATTATTCGGTAGGATATTATTTCTCACATTATGCTCCGCCCGTCAGCTATCTGCTCACTCATTGTCCCTCTGCAAACTCCTCGCGTCTCCTCACTACATGCCCACCCACCCACCTTCTTGTCAACAGTTGATTTGGCTGCAGCACACTTGGTCCCTTCATCAAAATTAGTAATATCGATTAATAATTTCAGTTTAGTTTATTGTCACGTGTACCGAGGTACGATGAAAAACTTTTGTTGCGTGTTAACCAGTCAGCAGAAAGACAATGCATGATTGCAATGGATCCCTCAACAGCGTATGGATACATGATAAGGGAATAACGTTTAGTGCAAGGTAAAGCCAGCAAAGTCTGATCAAGGATAGTCTGAGGGTCACCAAAGAGGTAGATAGTAGTTCAGGACTGCTCTCTGGTTGTGGTAGGGTGATTGAGTTGCCTGGTAACAGCTGGGAAGAAACTGTCCCTGCATCTGAACGTGTGGGATTTTACACCTCTATACCTTTTGCATGATGGGAGAGGGGAGAAGAGAGAATGGCCAGGGTGTGACTTGTCCTTGATTATGCTGCTGGCCTTGTTGAGGCAGCATGAGGTATAAATGGAGTCAATAGAAGGGTTGGTTTGTGTGATGGCCTGGGCTGCATCCACAATTTGCTGTAATTTCTTGCGGTCTTGGATGGAGCTGTTCCCAAACCAAGCAGTGATGCATCCTGATAAAATGCTTTCTATGGTGCATCTGTAGAAGTTGGTGAGAGTTGTGGGGGACATGCCAAACTTCCTAACCTTCAAAGGAAGTAGAGACATTGGTGTGTTTTCTTGGTCGTTGCTTCAATATGGGTGGACCAGGAGAAGTTGGTGGTGATATTGACTCCGAGGAATTTGAAGTTTTCAACCATCTCTACTTCGGCACCGTCAATGCAAACTGGTGTATGTGTACACAACTGGTGTATGTGTACACGACTGGGGTATGTGTACATGATGGGTATGTGTACATGATGGGTATGTGTACATGATGGGTATGTGTACATGATGGGTATGTGTACATGATGGGTATGTGTACACGACTGGGTATGTGTACACGACTGGGTATGTGTACACGACGGTATGTGTACACGACTGGGTATGTGTACACGACTGGGTATGTGTACACGACTGGGTATGTGTACACGACTGGGTATGTGTACACGACTGGGTATGTGTACATGACTGGGTATGTGTACACGACTGGGTATGTGTACACGACTGGGTATGTGTACACGACTGGGTATGTGTACACGACTGGGTATGTGTACATGATGGGTATGTGTACACGACTGGGTATGTGTACATGATGGGTATGTGTACACGACTGGTGTATGTGTACATGATGGGTATGTGTACATGATGGGTATGTGTACACGACTGGGGTATGTGTACACGACTGGGGTATGTGTACACGACTGGGGTATGTGTACACGACTGGGGTATGTGTACACGACGGGTATGTGTACACGACTGGGGTATGTGTACACGACTGGGGTATGTGTACACGACTGGGGTATGTGTACACGACTGGGGTATGTGTACACGACTGGGGTATGTGTACACGACTGGGGTATGTGTACCGCTTCACTCCCTGAAGACGATCACAATCTCCTATGTCTTGATTATTAATAGTTGAAAGCCCAACCCTGAATCCTATGATATCCACAAGTCACCATTGCCAACCCAATTATCCAGGCCCTCTATTTTCAGTTAATTATTGTCCACTCCTATACCCAATGTTGATATGTTACCCACAATAACAGGCAAGTTTATCTTGAGTGGTAAACCTATTGAATGGCTTCTGATAATCCAGTCACACCCATCCACTACACTCGCTCTGTCTGTGAGATCCTCAACAAACTTTGCCTAGTCAGAAACGGTTTGCCTTTCATAAAACCTCTTCTTGACCACCATACGCTTTTCTAAATGTCCTGCTGCAACCTCCTCAATAATGGACCCCGGCATTTTCCCGATATCAGGTGTTGGGCCCATTGGTTTAGGATGGAGTCCGTGTCTTAACTCTGGGGTTGGGTGAGACTATGCCTCCCTCCTGTGGTGAAAATATGCTCGCAATCGATTGTCATCTGAAAATATTTCATCTGTATGATTGGGCATTCTAATTTTTAAGTCTGGATTAAGTCAGTGGGATCTGAACACTACCAGCTGCACAGATTCAGATCACATTAGTTTACTGTCATGTACACTAGAGTACAGTAAAATTCCTTCCACCTATATCCAGATTTACATTTCACTCCTCCTCCCCTCCTTATCTGACAACATTTTGTCTCCTTATCACCTCCAGCCTTTGTCACTTACTCCACCCATCTGCCCATCACCTACAAACACATAGAACTTGCCAAGCTTTGTCCTGCTCCCACCTCTCTTTTCCAGCTTTCTCCCCCCTACTCCATCAATCCAAAGAAGGGTCCCAACACCAAATGTCATCTGTCATTTCCTTCCACAGATGCTGCCTGACCCACTGAGTTCCTCCAGCATTGTGTTTTGATTGAAATTCCTTGTTCACATAAAGCTCATAGAGTAAACAATATCCATACAATATTAATAAATGCAACAACAAATACCACAAGTTTAAAACAGCAGGATGGTGCAAGGGTCATAGTGCAACCTGAAGTAGTGGGGAAAAAATGTAGAAGAATGAGTAACCTTCGACGGATGAGGAGAGCCGACCTCCCCCCTTCTGCCCTCACAACTTTTTACAGGGGTGCCATTGAGAGCATTCTTACCAGCAGTCTCTCAGTCTGGTATGGCAGTTGCTCTGCTGCTGACCAGAAGGCCCTACAGAGAGTGGTGAGGACAGCGGAGAAGATCACTAGATCACCCCAACCAGCAATTCAAGACTTATATCCATCTCGCTGTCGCAAGAGAGCAACTAACATCATCAAAGACACCACCCACCCAGCACACAAACTGTTCACCCTCCTACCATCCGGCAAGCGCTACCGCAGCATGCGGAGCAAAACCACAAGATTCAAAAACAGCTTTTTCCCTCAGGCCATCAGACTACTCAACACACTCAAGAAAATTCCATGAACATTACACAAAGACCAACTGACTGTCAAATTAACTTTAACCCAATGTCTGCAGTATGCTACTTGCACAGTATGCTATATTGCACCTTTTATTAATGAATATTTTATATAATGTATATGTCCATTGTCTATTTTTATTGGTACACTGTCTGTCTGTGTTATAAATATTACTTGCACATTGGAGTATGGAGAAACGCAATTTCAATCCTCTGTGTAACTACTCGTTACATTATGTGAATTGACAATAAAATTACTATTACTATTACTATTACTAACCAAATAAGGTAAAGTTAAGTAAGAGAACACTGAAGGGGCTTCAGAGATTTCTGGACATTTTACAGTAACGTGCTATGATTGGGACGCTGCATCACTCCACATGTTCTACAGCTGATGTGAAACCCAAGTGAGCAAATAAGTCAACCAAGCATCATCTTAACCAGGGTGACTGGAAAATTAAAGGAAACTGACTCAGCAAGTGTTACAAAGACAAATAGATGCAAGGTTACATCATGTGTTGGAAGAATAATAAGGTGGGTAGAAGTTTCAGGATTGAAAGATACAGCCTGGAAACAGACCCTTCAACCCACTGAGTCCATGCCAACCATAGATCACCCTGTTCACACCCGTTCTAATGTTATCCCTCTTTCTCATCCACTCCCTACACACTAAGGTAATTTACAGAGGTTAATTAACCTACAAACCTGCGCATCTTTCAGATGCTGGATGAAATAGGAGCACCCGGAGGAATCCCACATGGTCAGAAGGATAACATGCAAACCCCACACAGACAGCACTCGAATCCGGGTGTCTGGCACTGAGAGGCAGCTGCGCCACTGTGCCAGAAAAATCTGGGATGAGAGCGAGAAAAAGAAAGTAGGGAAATTTTAACAATGCTTACATCTGCATAAGTGAAGTAATGGCGTATCATTCATGTAAAGTATAATTTTCAATTCTGGAGACAATTCCTGGCAGTGATCAGGAGATGTCTGGTGAGGTTTCACCAGGACTAGTTTGCACATTTTAGTGGCTAGTCTCTTCTCTGAACTCTATTCCAACAAATCTGTGAGAATTAGAGAGATAGGGTAACAATTGCCTGATTCCTAAGTTAACATGGAAATAGCGCTGTCCAATTGAACGCTCGCTGTAGTGCGAGTGCCAATTATAGTCAGAACCGTTGTGTTAAATTTCAGCAATTGCCTTGCAGGGATAGCGCCTGCAATACCATATACTGCCACCAGATGAGGCTAGTTATCCAGCCGACAGCGCCTGCTGCTGGGTCAATCAGCTGGGGTTGTTTTTAGAAAAATGCCCATTCATTTAGATGGGGTGCAATTTAATTTTAAGCCTTAACCCATAAATGGGAAGATCTTTTCCAAAAATCCCTGAGCATGCCTCATCCGTCAGCCTCCTAGCCTTCTCAATTTCTCATAATAGCCCAGGCTGTCGAGTCCTGGCAACCACCTCGCAAACCTCCTCTGCAGCTTAATGACTTTCCAGCTTAATGACTTCTTTCTTACAACAGGGTGACCAAAATCAAACTCAATACCCTAATTGCAGCCTCACCAACGTCTTGTACAACTGCAACTTAATTTCCCAGCTTCTGAACTCGATTCCCTGACGGATGAAGACCCAATATGCCAAAAGCCTTTTTTTTACCACCCTGTCTCCATGCAATGTCACTAAATGGGCTGAATGGCCTCCTTCTGCATTACATTAATTCCATGTGTCTGGGACAGCCTCAGGAAATGAGGGACTCTGTGAAGGAGACATAGATACATAGAAAATAGGTGCAGGAGTAGGCCATTCGGCCCTTCGAGCCTGCACCGCCATTCAATACGATCATGGCTGATCATCCAACTCAGTATCCCGTACCTGCCTTCTCTCCATACCCCCTGATCCCTTTAGCCACAAGGGCCACATCTAATTCCCTCTTAAATATAGTCAATGAACTGGCCTCAACTACCCTCTGTGGCAGAGAGTTCCAGAGATTCACCACTCTCTGTGTGAAAAAGTTTTTCCTCATCTCGGTCTTAAAGGATTTCCCCCTTATCCTTAAGCTGTGACCCCTTGTCCTGGACTTCCCCAACATCGGGAACAATCTTCCTGCATCTAGCCTGTCCAACCCCATAAGAATTTTGTACGTTTCTATAAGATCCCCTCTCAATCTCCTAAATTCTAGCGAGTATAAGCCAAGTCTATCCAGTCTTTCTTCATATGAAAGTCCTGACATCCCAGGAATCAGTCTGGTGAACCTTCCCTGCACTCCCTCTATGGCTATAATGTCCTTCCTCAGATTTGGAGACCAAAACTGTACGCAATACTCCAGGTGTGGTCTCACCAAGACCCTGTACAACTGCAGTAGAACCTCCCTGCTCCTATACTCAAATCCTCTTGCTATGAAGGCCAACATACCATTCGCTTTCTTCACTGCCTGCTGCACCTGCATGCCTACTTTCAATGACTGGTGTACCATGACACCCAGGTCTCGCTGCATCTCCCCATTTCCTAATCGGCCACCATTTAGATAATAGTCTGCCTTCCCGTTTTTGCTACCAAAGTGGATAACCTCACATTTATCCACATTATACTGCATCTGCCAAACATTTGCCCACTCACCCAGCCTATCCAAGTCACCTTGCAGTCTCCTAGCATCCTCCTCACAGCTAACACTGCCCCCCAGCTTAGTGTCATCCGCAAACTTGGAGATGTTGCTTTCAATTCCCTCGTCCAGATCATTAATATAAATTGTAAATAGCTGGGGTCCCAGCACTGAGCCTTGCGGTACCCCACTAGTCACTGCCTGCCATTGTGAAAAGGACCCGTTTACTCCTACTCTTTGCTTCCTGTTTGCCAGCCAGTTCTCTATCCACATCAATACTGAACCCCCAATACCGTGTGAGACATTCTGTAAATGCGTGGGTTTTCTCCGGGTGCTGCAACCCAAAGACGTGCAGGTTTGTAGGTTAATTGGCCTCTGTAAATTGCCCCTAGTGTGTGGATGATGGATGAGAGAGTGGGGTAACCAGACGCCAGATTGGAGGGAATCAAGCACGGACTTCCAGGAAAGATGGTCATGGATCTGGAGAGATGAGAGGTGAGGCAGTGATGTGGAAGAGAGTTAGGGGTAAGGCAGTGATGTGGAAGAGAGTTAGAGGTGGGGCAGTGATGTGGAAAGACTCAAGGACCAGGGTTTGAGGAGAATGAGATGATGTTGTTTTTGAAAGATGGGCGGATGCTTGGGGAGATCCCAACAGGGGTCTGGGGAGAAAACAGGGGCAGTCAGTAGACCAGGAGTTAGAGCAGTGAAGAGGTTAGTCTCTTGGACAAGATAAGCCCAGAGGAATGGCACACTTGTGACATTACCTATCTCCACAGATGCTGCCTGACCTCGGTTTCCAGCTTTTTCTGGTTTTATTTGAGTTTCAGCCTCAGCAGAATTCTGCTTCATGGTTTTCACTTTAGAGATGCCGTGTGGAAACAGGCCCTTCACCCCCACGAGTCCGCACCAACCAGCAGCCACCCTGTACACCTGCACTATCCTACACACTAGGGACAATTTACAATTTTACCGAAACCAATTAAACTACAAACCTATGCTGGAAGGAACTGCAGATGCTGGTTTATACCGAAGATAGACACAAAATGCTGGAGTAACTCAGTGGGTCAGGCAGCATCTCTGGAGAAAAGTAAAAGTGACGTTTTTGGTCAGAACCCTTCTGACTCGCTTACAAATCCTGTATGTCTTTGGAGTGTGGGAGGAAACTGGAGCACCCGGAGGAAACCTACGCAGTCACGGGGAGAACGTACAAACTCTGTACTGACAGCACCTGTAGTCAGGATTGAATCCAGGTCTCTGGCGGTGTAAGGCAGCAACTCTACCGCTGTGCCATCCCTCCTAATTGCAAGTTTGAGTTCTTTCCTACTTTCCTTATATACCGAAGGCCCTGTCTGATTCCAACCTCTTAAACCTTGCATGTGCCTCCTTTTCCTTTTTGATCAAATTTACAACCTCTTCAGACATCCAAGGCCCCCTTACTTTGCCATCCTTATGGAGAGGCGACGTTTCGGGTTGGGACCCTTCTTCAGACTGATGGATGATTCTGTCATTCACAATGTTCAAGAGAGAAGACGTTTGCTTCAGCATCTTTCACTGGCACAGAGCAGCTGCATCACTGGCACAGGGCAGCTGCATCACTGGCACAGAGCAGCTGCATCACTGGCACAGCTGCATCACTGGCACAGACCAGATCAGTTTAGTTTATTGTCACATGCACCGAGGTACAGTGAAAAGCTTTAGGTTTAGCTTCACTGGCACAGGGCACCTGACTTGCGGCAACAGTCAATACCTTCCCGTTCGGTCACTGCTGCGATGTGGGAGCAGCAGCCTGAGTGTTGACTGTGGGATAAATGTCGGCCGGTATCAGAGCACTGGAGACGGACGTAATCCCCCAGCTACCTGTTGATAACACAGACAGTTATGGAGCGGTGTCGTGGGGTGAGACAGCAGAGGCATGTCCACCAGTTGTACCCCTGGGCTCAGTGAGGGCTGTGGGAGCATCAGCGGAATGGGCTCAAGGGCTTGCACCGCAGCAGCACCTCGCATCAGACGTGGGTCGGTGGGGCCCAGTCCTGCTACAGAGATGAGATGTCATGGATGCGTCTCCATTCAACACAGGCTTCAGAGGGAGCACTGCACTGCAGGAGGGGCAGTTCATGCTGAACATGATGCCAAGTTAAACTAATCTCCTCTGCCTCACATAATCCATATCCCTCTATTCCCTGCACATCCGTGTGCCTATCTAAAAGCCTCTTAAATGCCACTATCGTATCTGCCTCCACCACCACCCCTGGCTGTGTGTGACAGGCACCCACTGTGAAAAACTTCCCCCACACTTCTCCTTAAAACGTTGCCCCTCTCAGCTTAAAGCTACGCTCTCTGGTCTTTGACATTTCCAACCTGGGGAAAACCCTCGCATTTCCACCCCTGCCTGTGCTTGCGTGCGTGCAGCTGCCTTGCTCCACCGAGAATAAGTGACCTCGCTTGCAAAAGCAGCGAGAGCAGCGACCGCAGGGGGGCGGGCTGATGCTGCGGGTCTCGATCTGCCTCAGCACAAGCCACACGGAGGCAGGGACCCTGTGGCGACAGGCTGATGACTGAAGCTGGCCCAGACACAAACCACATACAACAAGCTGCAGCATCGGAGGATGAGAACGGCTTTGCACAACATGCCTCCCTCCAGACACCACCAACAATGCTGACTTTACACTTTATCATCTCGGTTACATATTAATATACATCAAATCAGATAAAAAGTTATCAAAGTAAATTGCAGCAGAAACAGCTGAAATTCACACCGTGCACCCTCCTCGCTGTAGACAATAGATCAGCCTTAATCCAATGGCAGAACAGACTCGATGGGCCGAATGGCCTAATTCTGCTCCTGCGTCTTATGAACTTAATAACTTATAAGTAACTCAAAGTGCTGAGTAGGTCAGGCAGCATCTTTAAAGATCATGATCAGGTGATGTTTCAGGTCGAGAGAATTTTCAGTCTGAAGAAGGGTCCCGACCCGAAACGTCACCTATCCATGCTTTCTCCACCCCTCACCAATACAATTCAGTCTGGAGAAGGGTCCCACCTGAAACATCACCAATCCATCTTCTCCAGAGATGCTGCCTGAATCGCTGAGTTACTGCAGCCTTCTGTGTCTGTTTTTGTAAGCCAGCATTTGCAGTTCCTTGCATCTCCCTCTAGTGTGGTTCCTCTCTTATTGAACTCACTGTCATTAAGACAAGCAGAGGGTATTTTTAAATTAAAAAACAACTACTGAAGGCACTCAGCGGGTCAAACAACATCGTGGCAGGGAAAGGAATGATTAAGGTATTGGGTCCTGATGCAGGGACTTGTCGTGAAATGTTGACAATTCCTCTCCTCCACAGATGCTGCTTGACCTGTTGAGTTCCTGAGCTGCCGGAGGAAGCTACAGAGGAAGATACAGTTACAATTTTTAATATGTATTGGACAGATATCTGGAGAGGAGGGTTTAGAGGACTATGGGCCGAATGTAGGCACATGGAACTTTGTCGGCATTGACCTGATGGGTCGAAGGGCATGTTTAAGTGCTGTATAACTCTATGATTAGTTTATTGTTTTATTATTGTCCAGTGTACTGAGATACAGTAAAAAACTTTTGTTTGCACGCTATCCAATTAAATCAGAAACTATACATGGACACAATCAAATCACACACAAAGGCAGAGCAATGAGAAAGATACCAGAGTGCAGAAGGTGGATTTGCAGCAATGTAGCATTACAGTTCCAGAGAAAAAGTTCAATGTTCCCCCCAAATCATGGAACAATCTATCTCACAGGACAGTAGTTACTAGGGCACGGAATGTCCTTGCATTTCTTTGGCACCGGGGATGATAGTGGTCTTTTTAAAGCAGGTGAGGTCCTCAGAATGGATTAGTGCGGCTTCAATGGTCAATGGTTTCTTTACTGTCATTTGTACTGCGTACAGTGAAACACATGTTTGTGCATACAGCTCAGCAATACTGTCCCTAGTACATAAGCACAATTGTCCCGGTCAGTACAGAATGCACAGAACAGCCCCGAGTCCATATGCAAGAGGCATCACTTTGGCACACAAACACATTGGGGGTGTTAGTGAATGCTCCCGCCGCTCGACCACGCCGGTCCTGAGGACAAGGCCGGCTGCTCCATTCTCAGGAAGTCCAGTCTTCTATCTGCCGCAGGGAGCACGGATACCAAGGCTGGTTGACCTCTTTTCACCGGCCTTCTATTCAAAGCGAGCATAGAATGCGTCAAGCTCGTTCAGGGAAGGAGTGGTTTCCCAGCAATACTGCCCAACTTCACTCCGTAGCCGTTGCAGCGTGGCGCTGAGTCCCGCCAGCAGCATGTACTTTGTCTCCATATTCCAGCATCCAGCCTCTTGTAACTGTTCTCTGTAAATGGCCTCAAGCTGATTGCAAATGAAAGATAAGCTGGGCCTGAAGGCAGCTGCTGTGTTTGGGTAGTACAGCCTTGCACAGCAGAAGGAGCGGAACCTAAAAACTTGTCTCGTTACCGTCAGTATTTAGAAAGCCATGGAAGTCAAACTCAGGCAGAAGTGCTGGAGGAACTCAGTGGGTCAGGCAGTAACTGTGCTGGGAATGGAGAGGCAATGTTATGGGTTGGGACCCTTGGTTGAGGTCAAACTCAGTCTGTTTATTACCATCAGAATGGCTGTAAGTCGACAGGGACCAAAATTAACAAGGACATCTCAATCTCCATCTCATAGCCACAAAATGTTGGAGTAATTGGTTGGCAGACAGGAAACAAAGAGTAGGGATTAACAAGTCCCTTTCAGAATGGCAAGTGGGGTGCCACATGGCTCGGTGCTGGGACCGCAGCTATTTACAATATACATTAATGATTTAGATGAAGGAATTAAAAGTAACATTTGAAAATTTGTAGATGTCACAAAACTGGTTGACAGTGTGAACTGTGAGGAGGAACTATGCTATCAGGATGCAGGGTGACTTGGACAGGTTGGGTGAGTGGGCAGACGCATGGCAGATGCAGTATAATGTGGATAAATGTGAGGTTATCATTTTGGTGGCAAGAACAGCAAGGCAGATTATCAGAATGGTGTCAGGTTAGAAAAGGGGAAGTACAACGACACCTGGGTATTCTAGTACATCAGTCACTGAAAGTAAGCATGCAGGTACAACAGGCAGTGTAGAAATCTAATGGCATGTTGGCCTTCATAACGAGAGGAGTTGAGTATAGGAGCAAAGAGGTCCTTCTGCAGTTGTACAAGACGCTGGTGAAACCACACCTGGAGTATTGTGTGCAGTTTTGGTCTCCTAATTTGAGGAATGATATTCTTGCCATCGAGGGAGTGCAGCACAGGTTCACCAGGTTAATTCCCGGGATGACGGGACTGTCATATGATGAAAGAATGGAGCGACTGGGCTTGTATTTGGAAGGATGAGAGGGTATGTTATAGAAACACATAAAATTATTAAGGGATTGGACATGCTACATGCAGGAGACATGTTCCCGATGTTGGGGGAGTCCAGAACCTGGCACCACAATTTAAGAATAAGGGGTAGGCCATTTAGAATGAGATGAGAAACATTTTTTTCACACAGGGAGTTGTGAATTTGTGGAATTCTCTGCCTCAGAAGGCAGCAGAGGGTGATTCACTGGATGCTTTCAAAAGAGAGTTAGATAGAGCTCTTAGGGCTTGCAAAATCAAGGGGTATGGGGAGAAGGCAGGAACAGGGTACTGATTGTGGATGATCAGCCATGATCACATTGAATGGCTCGGAGGGCCGAATGGCCTACTCCTGCACCTCTTGTCTATGTATCTATGTAACCCAGTGGGATAGGCAGCATCTCTGGAGAGCAGGAATGGGTGACGTTTTGGGTCGTTCTTCAGACTCGTTTGATTAATACGGGTCTCAGGGGTTATGGGGAGAAGCCAGGAGAATAGGGTTGAGAGGGAAAGATAGATCAGCCATGATTGAATGGCGGAGTAGACTTGATGAGCCAAATGGCCTACTATATCATATGATCCTATGAACGTATGAAGCCTCAGGTCCGTCCATCTTGGTGCAGGGGGCCAGCTGAACCTGCCATCATCTACCTTCACTGCCGCTGCAAACACCATGCCCTGCACTAGTTAGTGTGGCTTGCAGTCTCCATCTCACGGCACTTGCCCGTGGTTTCTGTGTGGCCGTTGCCCAGGGAGGAACATTTCTGGATGGAGATGTACAAGATGGGGTCCAGGCAGCTGTTGAGTGAGACCAGCCAGAGCAAGAGTATCTTGACCTTCTGCATCGTGACCAGGACGTGGCAGTCGTTGGAGAACATCCTGTGGCTGTTTGAGGCCAGCTGGTAACTGAAGTACGGCAACTGGCACACGATGCAGGTGAACACCGCCACGCAGATCCTGAGCTGGGACTTGCGGTAAAGCCCCCGGTTCTTCTGGGCGGCCGCGGTTTTCCTCACTCTGGACAAGTGGACGACGACCAAAACATACAAAAGAACCAGCGCTATTAAAATAAAGAGGAACAGTATTGAGAGGACATTGAGGGCGATGAAGTTGGCCTGTGCATCTCTATACACCATGACACCATAGCACAGTGATTCAGATTCTCCCATTGACCTGGACATGTAAATTGAACAGACTGTCACAATTAAGATGCCTGTAATCCAGAAAGCAATGGAGGCGTACTTTGCAAAACGGGGCTCGTACAATAGTTTGAGCTTCTTGTGGTGGAACTTTACAATGATCGCGTACCGGCTAAAACCGATGAAGATTAAGCAGAGAGTCCGGCAGGCGAGAGTGCAGTAGAAACCAAAGTTAATGATCATAGTTATGGTGATGCATTTCCCCGAGCTCTGCGTCCACAAGTCCCCCTTGATCATGAGGACCACTCTGAAGGGCAGGACCAGGCAGATGATCAGGTCGGCCACCGTGAGGTTTACCAGGTAGGTGTGCACGCCACATTTCCTCAGCAGCCGCTTTTGAAACATGGATAACATCAGGCCATTGGCCAGCAACCCTTTCAGGCTGATGAGAGAGTACATGACTGGAAGCAACTGCTTCTCCAGCTGGCCTGCCGTGTAGTTACACACCACATCATGCATTTCCGCAGAGAGGTTCATGGTTCCACACTGATCTCGGTGTCCTAGATTTAAACAAAAAAACATACAGATGTTAGAACACTAGAGCGCAGGAACAGGCCCCTCAGCCAGCAATGTCCACGCCGAACATGATGCCCAGGTAAATTAATTTGGGCACGGCACAGTGGTCGAGTTGCTCCCTTATGGCATCAGACAACCGGGTTCGATACCGACTATGGGTAGAGTTTGTACATTCTCCCTGTGACTGCGTGGGTTTTCTCTGGGTGCTCCGGTTTCCACATTCCAAAGACGCACAGGTTTGTAGGTTAATTGGCTCCTGTAAATTGCCCCATAGTACGTAGGATAGAAGTCGTGCAGGGGTGATCACTGTTCAGCGCGGACTCAGTGGGCTGCAGGGCCTGTTTCCATGCTGTATCGCTAAACTAAACTCATAATCCATAATTACCTGCTCATCCATGTGCCCATCTAAATGCCTGTGTCGTTATCTGCCTCCACCACCACTCCTGGCCACGCGTTCCAGGTACATTTTCTTATGTAAAAAAGAAACTTGCCCACACATCTCCTTTAAACTTTGTCCCTCTCACTTTCAAGCTATGTCCTCTAGTCTTTGACAATTCCACCCCAGGGTAAAACAAGTCCTGATTGTCTACCCTATCTAAGCCTCCCATCATTTTATATAGAACATAGAACAGTACGGCACAAGAACAAGCCCTTCGGCCCACAATGTCTGTGCCGACCATGATGCCAAGACTATCTCTTAACTTCCTGTGCATAAACAATATATACTTCTATCAGGTCTCCCATCAGCCTCCGATGCTCCAGAGAAAACAATCCAAGTTTGTCCAGCCTCTCCTTGTAGTTAATGCCAACTAATTCAGCCTGCACCATGTTGGAAATTTAAATGGCCAACTTCTATCTACATAGTCAGTATTGTAGTGAACTGTTCAAAGATGCTTCATAGATGCATTGTCAAACCAAATGTTGGCAGCCAGCAGTAAAAGGCTAAAGTGCGGTCAATGACGGGGGTTTAAGGTAGCAATTTGAAGTCGGGAGTGGAATGGCTGAGGGAGATCTTTGGAGGAACTTCAAGCCATAGGACCTTGGCAGCAAAAGTCACCGTGCGAATCGGTGACGCGATCAAGACCAGCCACGATCGGTGAAGGGCTTTGGAGTTTGAAGGAAGCTGTGGGAAGGTGGAATGATCCTCTGGGAGTTACTGCGAGCGGTTCACCCGGCAGAGTGAGGGACAGGACAAAGTGTTGGTGGGCCTGGCGCCAGGGGATTCCCCCCAAAGGTCGGCATGAATCTTTCGTACCCCCTCCCGCTGCCCCTCACGCAGTATGGGGTTGCTGCCCACCACCGCATTCCCCTCCCCCTGCCCAAGCTCACCTTGAGCAAGATCTAGGCTTCACCATCATCGGCAAGTTCCAGCCGCAGAGAAACGTCAACAGCCGGGGGGTTACGTCATGCCGCAGGTAGACCCACAGATCCTGGAGCGTCACTAACATGCACAACAATGGAAAAATGTTCATGAACCATTACAAATTAATCATATCACGAACACCTTCAAAAATTATATAATAATTATAAATAAATGTTTTAATAAAAATCACCTTTAAAAATGATATAATAATCATAAACAATAAATCACCTTTAAACAATAAATCACCTTTAAAAATTATAACCTGATAGGAAAATATCAATAAATCTAAAACATTTAATTGCACTAGAAGACACTTTAAACAGTTAATTCCTTGTAAGAACAACTATGTTAACAATTGAATAAGGAAATAGAGAGCCCAGTAACACGTGTCAAGACCAGAACCCCTCCTTCAATGTCAGCAAGATGAAGGAGCTAGTTATTGACCTGTGGAAGCGTTTGTGGAGTACATGCTCCTGACAGCTTCTGTGGAGCCAAACAGAGATAATTGAGAGATTCAACTTCCTCGGTGTGAATATAACCAAGTTTGTCCAGGGCCAATATGATTGAAGCTATGGTCAAGAAAGCACACTAACACCTCTACTCTCTCAGAAGACTAAGTTCAACATGCCTTCAATGACTCTTACCAACCTTTACCCATGCACTGTAGAAGACGTCCTATCAGAAGGTATCACAACTTGGTTTAGCATCTGTGGCGCAGCAGTAGAGATGCTGCCTCACAGCGCCAGAGACCTGGGTTCAATCTTGACTATGGGTGCACGGAGTTTGTATGCTCTTCCTGTGACCTGCGTGGGTTTTCTCCAGGAGCTCCAGTTTCCTCCCACACTCCAAAGACGTACAGGTTTATAGGCTAATTGGCTTGGTAAAATTGTGAATTGTTTAGGATAGTGTTAGTGTGAGAGGTTGTGAGTCGGCACGGAGTCGATGGGCCGAAGGGCCTGTTTCCGCACTGTATCCCTAAACTAAACTGCTCTGCCCAACATCACAAGAAATGAAGAGTTGTGGATGTAGCCCAGTCCATTGCACAGACCAGTCTCTCCCCCTTCCCCATCGACTCCAACTACACTTCACGCTGCCTCGGGAAAGCTGCCAACATATTCAAGAACTATTTACACCGCAGTCATTCCCTCTTCTCCCCTCTCCTGTCGGGCAGAAGATTCAGAAGCTTGAAAGCACGTACCACGAGATTCTGGACCAACATCTTTCCTGCTGTTATCACACAAGGGGATGACTCTCCCTTAAGTCAGCGGGTCTTCCCACCAACCTCATTGTGGCCCTTGCATGCAGTGTGCAGGGACCAGACCTTGATATCTGTCCATGGAATATCTGAGCCCAGGATCTTTCATCAAATAATTGTAAAGTTGTAACCATGTATGGTATGATTTGACTGGATAGCATGCAGACAAAGCTGATCACTGGGTGGGTCATTTGTGGAAGGTTTTCATTGCACCTGCACCTCATCATGCTTGTGCACATGACAATTAACTCGGACTGTGGTGCTGGCTCGAAGGGCCGAATGGCCTACTCCTGCACCTATCGTCTCTTGTATATTGACTTTAATTTAATTCTCCATTTTCACAATGTATAAAGTCTGAAGAAGGGTCTCGACCCGAAACGTTACCTGTCCATATTCTCCAGAGATGCCGCCTGACCCGCCAAGTGACTCCAGCATTTTGTGTCCATGCACATTTTCACAAGTTGGGGTTGAGTGACAAGAACAGAAAGAATGGACTGAGGTCAAAGTCAGGAACTCAGAGAGACATCTTGCAGACTGGTTTACAAACTCAGAAACCCTTCAACCAAATCTACCTATCTTCTGAAGAAGGGTCTCGACCCGAAACGTCACCCGTTCCTTCTCTCCAGAGATGCTGCCTGTCCCGCTGAGTTACTCCAGCATTTTGTGTCTATCTTCCATCTAAAGTCTTTTTCTAATCCTGCACCTCTTTAGTAGCCCCTACTTATAGCATTAATGAGATAGCCGCAGGAGATGGCCATTCCATGTCACTGTTCCACACTGCCTCCATATCCCCAATTCACTTCTTATCCAGGGCTCCCCCTGCCTGTGGCTTGGTTAACCCAGCAGCCGATCTCCCAGGGGCTCTAGGACGTTTGTCCATGACTCCTTCTGATTGCCTTTGTCTCAGTTCAGTCCAGTTTATTGTCATGTGTACCGAGGTACAGTGAAAAGCTTTTGTTGCATGCCAGCCAGTCAGCGGAAAGACAATACATGATTACAATCCAGCCGCTCAAAGTGTATAGATACACGATAAGGGAATAACGTTCAGTGCAAGATATAGACAATAAAATCCAATCAAAGATAGTCCGAGGGATCCCGATGAGGTAGATAGCAGCTCAGGATTGCTCTCTAGTTGTTGGTAGGATGATTCAGTTGCCTGATAACAGCTGGGAAGAAACTGTCCCTGAATCTCAGGGTGGGGAAACCGGAGCTCCTGGAGAAAACCCACAGTCATGGGGAGAACTTACAAACTCTGCACAGACAGCATCTGTAGTCGGGATCAAACCGGGGTCTCTGGTGTGGTAAGGCAGCAACTCTACCGATGTGCCGCCGAGCCACCCATTGTTACCCATTCCTCATTGCCCTTGTGGTGGGGGTGAGCTGCCTCCTGAAACCACTGCAGTGCTTCTGTTGACGTTGCTGGCCACAGTGCTGTTGGGATGGGGGTTCCGCCATTTGGATCTAAGTGACGGTAAAGGACTGGCGGTTATATCTCCGAGACAAGGATGTTTAAAGAGCCCTGCTGGTGGTAGTTCCCTCTGAGCACCAGCAGCGCGGGACATGTCTAAGAGTGGCTCTGGCTTGTAAGCCAGCTGGGCAGGAAGCTCAATGTAACAGTGTGAGCTGACAACTGCTGTCACCTGAGGATCGCACAGCTGCAACCTGACAGTCCCACAGCTGCACCCCCTGTCCCATGGCTGTACCTTGAGGGTCAACAGTGGGAGAGTCTAGGACCAGAGGGCACAGCCTCAGAATAAGAGGACGTACCTTTAAAAAGGAGGATTTTTTTTGTGGTGATTTTGTGGAATTCATTGCCACAGACGGCTGTGGAGGCCAAGTCACTGGATATTTTTAAGGTGCAGATTGGCATATTCTTGATTAGTGTGGGTGCCAGGGGTTAAGGGGAGAAGGCAGGAGAATGGGGTTGAGAGGGACAGATAGATCAGCCATGATTGAATGGCGGAGTAGACTTGATGGGCCGGATGGTCTCATTCTGCTCCTATAACATGCACATCTGTGTCCCCTGTCCTACATCTGTATCTTGAGTGTCCCAAAGCTGTATCCCGAGGCTCCAACACCTGTACCCTGAAGCCCCACAGCTAACATCTGCCAAGTGAATCCTCGTAAAAATGATAGAGAGAGGGGGGGATGGAGTACGAGGGAAAATGAGGCATCGAATGCTAAACAGGAGCTCTGCCCGAATATATCTTTGCCTTCTGTTGCCGAGGTGAACACTACGCTTCTTACATTCGCATTGGCCTTTGATGGTTTGACGTTTACAAATTCAACTTCCTCTAAACATAAAGCAGCTAAAAAATGCACAAACTCTTCAAATGTGAACAAAATACCGACGCAGGCACGGATCGGAATAAACGGCGACAGGACTGAACGTGACCAACGGCATGCAGCTGCAGCCTCGGCGGCCCATGGTCGACAGGAACTGCTCACAGTCCGATACAGAAACACTGAACAGAACGTACCTGATGTGAAGACCGAGGGAGGTATCTCCAACACGTCAGCCACACCACAGGGAGCTCTGCTAGATGTGTCTACAAGCGATCTCTGAACGATCGAGGCTCTCTCTTATCTTCTCATCCAGTTTATACCTCTGCACCACGTGCTCTTGTACCACAACTCCCTGAACCTGACCCTCCCTCTCACTCCACGGGCCACTGAAGCGTGTTTATTCAGCGTATTTCTGAAGTTAAAAAGAAAAATTCCAAGAACTAGAACTTCTGTGTTTTTTATTCCCGAATCTGGCCCACAGTTGGAAGGTCCCCAAGCAGAGGGTTCCTGACCGCGCTGCTCGTTCCACCTGCAGTCACCGACTGAAGATGTGTGGTTGTCATCTGATGGTCTCTGGTGCCAACCACACGGTGCCCCAGGTTAACTCGTCAGTCTGAGAACCCTGGCTGCACAGAAACATACAAGAGCGTCTTGGAATTAGCTGGACTGCTCAGCTAACCACATATCATGAAGCATTCATCTCTTTGCACCAAAATATCATGTGTAGATCTCTTCAATATTTGTCATGCTGCCTGAACCTCAACAGCTCAAAGATATGAAACCTACCCGATGCCAAATATCTGAAAATATATCAACTCACACCACAAACAATGATGGATCAAGATTTAAAAGAATGACTGTTTTATGGAGTCAAGAACTCAAGAGATCAACAGCGTTTACTTGTCATCTCCAACGGCTGTGAATCAAAACTATAATAGTCTTATTTCCTGCAGCTTTACAGGCACAATAGACGCAAGAACACAAAGAAATGCGCCACAAATTGTCAGTTATTTCACGTGCAAACTCCACAATGGTTGGGGCGGAGGCAGCATTTGTAGTTGGGGTTCTGCAGGGTGGTTCAAGAACCTGGTGGTTGACAGGGAGAAGCTGTTCTTGTACCAGGAGGTCACGGTTCTCAGACTCCTGTACCTTCTTACCGAAGGCAGAAATGAAATGGTAGTGTGGCCAGGATGGTGTGGGCCTTCGATATTTCCTGCCGGTTTGAGGCAGCATCTCCTGTATTTCATTTTAATGGTGGGGAGGTCAGTATCCGTGATGGGCCGGGCAGTGTCCACTACTTTCTGCAGCCTCCTTTAATCCTTGACATTCGAGTTTTTGAACCAGTCTACAGTGTCTCCATCCTGCACTTGTAGATGTTCAAGATAGTATTTAGCAACATGGTGTATCTCCTCAATCTTCTGAGTAAGTCGAGGCGTTGGTGGACTTTCTCTATGATTGCATCGATGTGCTGGGCCCAGGACACATCATCTGGGACAGGCATGCCAGGAACATGAAGCTGTTGACTTTCTTCATCGAGACTCCAGATTTCACTGACCCCTGGCTCTCCCATGCTGAAGTCAAAAATCTCCTTGCTCCTTATATTCTACTGGGTAGCTGACAACCCTTACAGTATAAAAGGTGAATTCGCCAATTTTAGGTAACCTCTAACAACCCCCCCCCCCTCCCTCCTTTCTCCCCCACACCCCCATTTGATCCCACCCCCCTCCCCCACCTAGATTTGCATCCATTTCCCCCTCCCCTTCCTCTCCCTCTACATTCCCACCACTGGGATCATAGTTCAGAACTCTTCCATTCTTTTGTCTCACGCCTTCTCTTTTTTCATCTCTGTCCTTTGTCCAACCTTCTGCCGATCAACCTGCACCCCTCCCCCCTTGCCTATGTTCAGCCATTATCTGCCAGGCTTTGGCCTACCCTCCTCTCTTCTATCTTTCTTCCCAGCCCACCACACCCCCCCCCTCCACACAAACAGTCCGAAGAAGAGTCCCGACCCCAAACATCACCTACTCTTTGTCTCCTGGGATGCTGCCTGACCCACTGAGTATTACTCCAGCACGTTGCGTGTTTTATTTGTAAACCATCATTCTACAATCAGCTCCTTGGTCTCACTAACATTGAGAACAAGATTGCTTTCCCAATACCATTCAATGAGATTGTCCATCGTCCTAAACATTCACTTTAAAAAACATCAAGGACCATTCTCTCTTCTTCATTCTCCCATCAGGCAAACGGTAGAATAAGTTGACAGCACGTATTACCAGATTCAGGAACAGCTTCTTCCCCACTGATAGCCTACTGAACAGTCTTTTTAAAAGTTAAGGAACCGATCTTCCGACCTACCTCCTTGCATTTTCTTTTACCTGCACATTCCTGAGGCAGAGTGGTGTAGATGGGGTGGAAGCTGGTTTGTGTGATAGACTAGGCTATGTCCACATCTCTCTGTAATGTCATACCAACCAGTAATCCCAACCAATGATACACCCATAGGATGATTTTCACAGTGCATCTGTAGAAGTTGTCAAGAGATGTTGGAGACATGCCAAACTTCCTTAGCCTTCTGAGTAAGTAGAGGTATTGGTGTGCTATCTTGACCGTAGCTTCCATGTAGTTGGCCCAGAACAAATTGTTAGTGAGGAACTTGAAGCTCTCGACCATCTCCACCTCGACGCTGACTGGGGAGTGTACACCACCTCACTTCCTGAAGTCAATAACTGTGTGGCTGCTTTGTCTTGCTGACATTGAGGGAGAAGATGTCTTGAAGCAAGAATCCTGGGATCCAACCAGCCCTTCCTGGTGAGGCAGAGAATCGTGTGAGCTTCAAGACATCTTCTAGCTCACCAGGAAGGGCTGGTTAGATCCCAGGATGACGGTGAGGAAGGAGGTGTGAGAACAAATGTTGCAGGGGAAAGTGCCAGGGGTTGGAGTGAGTGGGGGAGGAGAAAGGGGACGGGGCTGGGGGGCCGGGAATGAAGAAACCAGGGAGTCATGGAGGGAAATGGTCCTGGTGTAAAACACAAAGAGGATGGGAAGGACAATAGGTGATTTATGGTGGGCTCCAGTCGTAGCTGGCATTGCTGCGCCAACTGCTTGCTTGCTGCTCCTGATTCCTGCATCTGCGATCTCTTGTACCTCCTTTCTAAATTACAAGCACACGATGGATAGAATCAATGGTAACTGCACACGTTACCTTAACAGAGTTAGTTAGTATCTCAGTTCCACATGTCCCCTTGAGGTAATTGCAAGACTGAGGATGCTTATTGGCGTTACTAGAAACACCAGTCCAGGTATAACTTGTGTGTCGACTCTCTATCCCGTAAATTAGTCATTACTTCATGCCTAATAATTATAATTTTACAACCATTCAGAAATGAATAATTAATTGGAGGTTAATTTGACACTGAACTCTGCATCACAAGAATGAGGTGTTCTCACGCTGAATGCTTGCGATGACACTGGTATCAGATCAGGTTCGTCTGTCCACAGGACTCTTCATTTAGGCGAGGCCAAAGGGGACCATTTTCACTTGATATCATCACTATGGAATGATGTTTCATCATCGCGGACTAATTAACATTGGAGACTGATGTCCATTAATTTCAAACATTTTTCTTTAATTAATCTTCCCATGCAGCAAGTTTGGAAAGTTAATCAATAGAACATAGGTCAGTACAGCACAGGAACAGGTCCTTTGGGTCACAGTATCTGTGCCGAACATGATGCCAAGTTAAATTAATATCCTCTCCCTGCACGTGATCCATATCCCTCCTTTCCCCATAGCCATGTGCCTATCCAAAAGCCCTTACCTGCTAATCATATCTGCCTCCACCACCACCCCTAGCAGCGTGTTCTAGGCATCCACCACTCTCTGTACCAAAAAGAATTGCCATGCACATGTCATATATACATAGATACATAGACAATAGTGCAGGAGTAGGCCATTGGGCCCTTCGAGTCAGCACCGCTATTCAATGTGATCGTGGCTGATCATCCACAATCAGTACCCCGTTCCTGCCTATTCCCCATATCCCTTGATTCCGCTAGCCCTAAGAGCTCAATCTAATTCTCTTTTGAATGCATCCAGTGAATCCGCCTCCACTGCCTTCTGAGGCAGAGAATTCCACAAATTCACAACTCCCTGTGAAAAAGTTTTTCCTCATTTCAGTTCTAAATGGCCTATCCCATATTATTAAACTGTGGCCCCTGGTTCTGGACTCCACCAACATCGGGAACATGTTTCCTGCATCTAGCATGTCCGATCTCTTAATAGTTGTACGTGTTTTTATGATCCCCTATCATCCTTCTAAATTCCAGTGAATACAAGCCCAGTCGCTCCATTCTTTCATCATATGACAGTCCCGCCATCCTGGGAATTAATCTCATGAACCTACGCTGTCCTCCCTCAATAGCAAGAATGTCCTTCCTCAAATTAGGAGACCAAAACTGCACACAATTCTCCAGGTGTAGTCTCACCAGGGCCCTGTACAAATGCAGAAGGACCTCTTTGCTGCTATACTCAACTCCTCTCGTTATGAAGGCCAACATGCCATTGGCTTTCTTCACTGCCTGCTTAACCTGCATGCTTACTTTCAGTGACTGATGTACAAGGACACCCAGGTCTCGTTGTACTTCCCCTTTTCCTAACCTGGCACCATTCAGAGAATAATCTGTCCCTGTTCTTCCCACCAAAGTGGATAACCTCACATATATCCACATTATACTGCATCTGCCATGCATCTGCCCACTCACCCAACCTGTCCAAGTCACCCTGCATCCTCATAGCATCCTCTTTACAGTTCACACTGCCACCCAGCTTTGTGTCATCTGCAAATTTGCTAATGTTACTTTTAATCCCTTCATCTAAATCATTAATGTATATTGTTACACCTAGAAGAGATAAGACTCCTCCTGGCAGGTAAACCAGATCACTTCCACCTGACGTGGTCTGTATTTATAGAATTATTACAAAAATAGGGTGCAAAGGTACTTAAAAAAAAAAAACTGAGGTTAGGTAAGGGGGGATGAAAGTTGGAGAGTTGGTATGTCCCATTTGCGTAATGCTCATAAAAACTATTGGTTTTTCTCTTTTCCCTCTTTCTCTTTCTCCTTCTTTTCTAGGGTCTATTTCTTAACTCCTACCATCTGGCAAGCGCTACCATCTACCCTCCTACCATCCGGCAAGCGCTACCGCAGCATGCGGAGCAAAACCACAAGATTCAAAAACAGCTTTTTCCCTCAGGCCATCAGACTACTCAACACACTCAAGAAAATTCCATGAACATTACACAAAGACCAACTGACTGTCAAATTAACTTTAACCCAATGTCTGCAGTATGCTACTTGCACTTTTCTATATTGCACCTTTTATTAATGAATATTTTATATAATGTATATGTCCATTGTCTACTTTTATTGGTACACTGTCTGTCTGTGTTATAAATATTACTTGCACATTGGAGTATGGAGAAACGCAATTTCAATCCTCTGTGTAACTACTTGTTACATTATTTGAATTGACAATAAAATTACTATTACTAACTCTTTTTCTTTTGTTTTTAATTTTGTTCTTATAGGGTCTTCGTTCTTTCTTGTTGTCACATTTTCTACACTTTCACTTTTTCCTTCACTTTCTTCTTTCTCTCAATCTCATCCTTTCCCTTTTCTAGTGTAAAATTAAATAATAAAAAGAAGAAAAAAAAAAGAAGAAGAAAAAAAAAGTATATTGTAAATAGCTGCAGTCCCAGCACTGAGCCTTGCGGTACCCCACTAGTCACTACCTGCCATTCTGAAAGGGACACATTAATCCCTACTCTTTGTTTCCTGTCTGCCAACCAATTTCCTATCCATGTCAATACTCTACCCCCAATACCATGTGTTCTAATTTTGCCCACTAATCTCCTATGTGAGAACTTATCAAAGGCTTTCTGAAAGTCCAGTTACACCACATCCACTGGCTCTCCCTTGTCCATTTTACTTGTTACATCCTCAAAAAACTCCAGAAGATTTGTCAAGCATGATTTCCCCTTCATAAATCCATGCTGACTTGGACTGATCCTGCTACTGCTATCCAAATGCGCTGCTATTTTATCTTTAATAATCGACCAGCATTTTCCCCATCACCGATGTCAGGCTAACTGGTCTAATTCCCTGCTTTCTCTCTCCCTCCTTTCTTAAAAACAGGAACCCTCCAATCAACAGGAACTGATCCAGAATCTATAGAACATTGGAAAATGATCACCAATGCGTCCACGATTTCTAGAGCCACCTCCTTGCAGACCATCAGGCCCTGGGGATTTATCAGCCTTCAGTCCCATCAGTCTACCCAACACCATTTCCTGACTAATGTGAATTTCCTTCAGTTCCTCCGTCACCCTAGGTCATCTGTCCCCTAGTACATCTGGGAATTTGTTTGTGTCTTCCTTAGTGAAGACAGATCCAAAGTACCTGTTCAACTCGTCTGCCATTTCCTTGTTCCCCATAATAACTTCATCTGTTTCTGTCTTCAAGGGACCCACATTTGTCTGAACTATTTTTTTCCTCTTCACATACCTAAAGAAGCTTTTACTATCCTCCTTTATATTCTTGGCTAGCTTACCTGCGTACTCATCTTTTCTCCCCATATTGCCTTTTTTTTTTATTTTTTTTTTTTAAATTTTAATATACATTTTTATTAGAAGCAAACATATTACAATGTAGAGTAACATATTATAATAGAAGAAAAAACTTTTCATATACATCAATCACTCATACATTATTAAATTTGTCAATTGTCAGTTAATTCTGCTTCTAGTGTTTTTTTTTTATATAGATAGAAAAAGAAAAATAGAGAGAAAGAAGAAAGAAGAGAGAGAAAGAAGAATTACAATATCAAAAAAGAAAAAGAGGTGGAATGAATAACTTATAATACGTCATAGGAGATAAGTTCGTAGGTTATGAAATATAATTACATCTAATCCTGAGTTCAAGCTTCAGTCGGGCTTTCGCGCTGGGCCACTCTATCCCTTCAAATAGGCAATGAATGGAGCCCATATTTTAACAAAAAGTTCTTGCTTGTCCATTAAGACAAGTCTAATTCTTTCTAGATGTAGGGTCTCCGACATTTCCACAATCCACATTTTAATTGTGGAGGTTGTAGGGCCTTTCCAGAATTTTAATATTAATTTTTTCCCAGTTATTATACTGTAGTCAAGGAAGTTTCTTTGGCTTGTTGTGAGTGTTAAACTTTGTTCTGATATCCCAAGTATTATTAATTTTGAGTCTGGAGCCAATTTGGTATTAACAACTTCAGAGATTATTTGAAAAATATCAGTCCAGTAATTTTTAATTTTTATACAATTTGCAAAGGTATGTGTTAAATTGGCCTCTAGATGCAGGCATTTATCACATATAGGAGAGATATGTGGGAAAATTCTATTTAGTTTTATTTTGGAGTAATGTAATCTGTGTAAGACTTTAAATTGTATTAAAGCATGTCTGGCATTTAACGAACATTGATGTATATGTTGTAAACTTTCGTCCCAAATATCTTTCGTAATAGGATAACCTAACTCATTTTCCCATTTATGTCTATATAGTTCCATCGGTGGTTCCTCATTATTTAGGAGAATGTTATAAATATAAGCTATTAATTTTTCAGTGTTAGGATGCTTATTCAAACATTCATCAAGAATTTCTGGTTCCCTAGTCCTATAAACTTGTGTATTGGATTTAACATAATCTCTAATTTGTAAATATCTGAAAAAGTTATTTGAGTGTAGTCCATGATTCTGTTGTAACTCTTGAAATGACAGAAAAATGCCTTCCCTATAAAGATGTCCAATCCTTTTAATTCCATGATTTTTCCATTGTATAAAACCTCTATCCAATATGGATGGCTTGAATAGAGGATTATTTACAATGGGAAGACATAGTGGTATATTATTCAGTTTTAAAGCCTTTTTTAATTGTTTCCAAATTCGTATTCCACTATGTATTATAGGGTTTTCCTTATAGGTTTTTTTATGCAATTTTGTGGTAGCAAATATAATCGAACCTATTTCAAAAGGTCCCATATTGCCTTTTAAGTTACCTCTGTTGATCTTTAAACCTTTCCCAATCCTCTGGCTTCCCGCTCATCTTTGCTATGTTATATATCTTCTCTTTTAGTTGTATACTGTCCTTGACTTCCCTTGTCAGCCACAGTTGCCCCTTGCACCCCATAGAATCTTTCTTCCTCTTTGGAATTAAATGATCCTGCATCTTCTGGATTATTCCCAGAAATTACTGCCATTGCTGTTCCACCGTCATCCCTGCTAGGATCCCTTTCCAGTCAACGTTGGCCAGCTCCTCCCTCATGCCTCCATAGTCCCCTTTGTTCAACTGCAATACTGACACTTCCAATTTTACCTTCTCCCTCTCAAATTGCAAATTAAAACATATCATATTATGGTCACTACCTCCTAATGGTTCCTTTACCTTGAGTTCCCTTATCAAATCCAGGTTCATTACACAACTAAATCCAGAATTGCCTTCTCCCTGGTGGGCTCCAGTACAAGCTGCTCTAAGAATCCATCTCGGAGGCACTCTACAAACTCCCTTTCTTGGGGTCCAGCACCAACCTGATTTTCCCAGTCTACCTCCATGTTGAAATCTCCCATAATCACCATAGCAATACCTTTGGTACATGCCAATTTTAACTCCTGATGCAACTTGTTGCACCCTATATCCAAGCTACTGTGTGGGGGCCTGTAGATAGCTCCCATTATGGTCTTTTTACCCCTACAATTCCTCAGTTCTATCCACAATTGCTCTACATCTGATTCTATGTCACCCCTCGCAAGGGACTGAATTTCATTCCTAACCTACAGAGCCACCCAACCCCCTCTGCCCACCTGTCTGTCTTTTCGATAGGACGTATACCCCTGAATATTCAGTTCCCAGCTCTGATCCTCTTGCCATGTCTCTGTAATTCGCACATCATACTAATTTCTAACTGAACCTCAAGCTTTGCCCCTCTCACCTATTGCATAAGTCCTCTAGTCTTTGACATTTCCACCCTGGGAAAAGGTTCTGACTGTCTATCTTTTCTATGCATTTCGATTTTGTAAACTTCTATCAGGCCTCTCAACCTCCGATGTTCTAGGCAAAACAATCCATGCCTACCCAACCTCATAGCTAATAGCCTCTAATCCAGGAAGCATTCTGGTAAACCTCCAATGCAAAGTCTGCACATCCTTCCTGTAATAGGGTGACCAGAACTGCACATAATGCCGAGAAGAGCCTGGCCACTGATAAAGTGAGGTGATTATTATAGATAGATGTCTGCTTCACGATCTATCCTTTTACGATCTCCTTCCTTGCCGAATTTTGTTCGTCTTCCGAGAAAGTAGAAGCGTTGCTGTGCTTTCTTGGCCAGAGCGTGAATGTATATGGTCCAGGACAAACTGCTGGTGATATTTATGCCCAGGAGCCTGAAGCTCTCAGTCATCTCCACTTCAACAGCATTGATGCGGATGAGAGCATGTGCTCCACCATCCTTCCTGAAGTCCATGTGCAGCACTCTGGTGCACCAAGGGTGTGTGGCACCCTTCACCCACTACACAATAATGCAACAGAGGATCGCTGGTTTGCAAAAATGTTAACGCTGACATATAACCCTGGCCCAGGAATATGAACGGGTGCTTAAAACGTAACCATGACATTTTCAAATACCACATTATAGAAAATACCTCGAGCAGGAAACTTCTCTGGTTTTGCAGAATAGACAGAGATGAGCTCTTGGTATTTTGCAAGCGCTCTGAGTCAGAGGTGGGGGTGGAATTCAAGGTCTTGGGTGCAACATTCAAAGCTAACACAACAGACTGATGTCTATTACAAACCCGTCTAAGCCTGCAGTTTTCTGGACTATACCTCCTCCCACCCTGCCTCAGGCAAAGACGCTGGCCCCAACTCTTTCCATTCTCGGACATCCGAGATGTCCTCTTCCTTTAGTAAACTTGGTTTCCGACCTGGTGTCGCAATGGATCTCACGTCTCCTCTGTGCCCCATAGTTCTCCTCTCGATCCGCCTCCCCCTAGACGCAACAAGGATAGAGTTCCCCTGGGCCTCACCTTTCACCCCACCAGTGTCCACATCATTCTCCGACATTTCCGCCATCTTCAATGTAATCCCACCACCACTCACATCTTCCCAATCTCCACCCCTTTCCACCTTCCGCAGAGACCGCCCCCTCAGCAACTCTTGGTTCACTCATCCCTTCCCACCCAAACCAACCCCATCCCCAACTGCAGGAGATGCAACACCTGTCCTTATACCTCCTCCCTTACCTCCATCCAGGGACCCCAGCAGTCCTTCCAGCTGAGACAGAGGTTCACGTACACCTTCTCAAACCTCATCTACTGCATTTGGTGCTCCGAATGAGGACTCCTTTATATCAGCGAGATCAAGTGAAGGCGAGCCGACCATTTCGCCGACCATTTGCCCTCAGTCCGCCAAGGCCTGCAGGAACTCCTGTTTGCTAACCATTCCCACACTGACCTCCTGGGCTTCCTCCTTTGCCAGTGAAGCCACATGCAAATGGAGGGAACAGCACCTCATATTCCCCTTGGGTAGCTTCCAATCTAACAGTATGAACATAACATTTAGATTTTAGGTTTTCCAATTTTAGGTAAATTACCTACAAACAACTCCCCTCCCTCACCCACCCCCACTTTTTCTGCCCCCTCCTCTTCTCTGTGCCCCAATGGATTTGCACCCATTTCTCCCCTTTCCCCTATATTCCTTTGTCTGTCTTCATAATTCATACATTTTCCATTCATAATCTCCTTATTTCATCCTTTGTCTTTTTATCTCTGGCCTTTGTCCAACCAACTGCAAATCAAAAGCCCCCCCTCACCAGTATCCACCTATCGCTTGCCAGGATTTGTCCTGCCCCCCACGCCCCCACCACTTCCCTCCCCGCCCCCTCAATCACCAAGAATACAATCTGAAGAAGGGTCCCACCGGAAACGTCACCTACCCATGTTCTCCAGAGATGCTGCCTAACAAGCTGAGTTACTCCAGCACTTTGTATCTTTTTTTTGTAAACCAGCATCCGCAATTCCTTGTGTCACGGTGCATTTTGTGCTTTTGACAGAAGTGGTTTTGTGGTTGCATCTTAGCAGGTGAGAGGTAAGTGCTTAGGGACACTTCTGCCTTCAAACCTCAGGCGGAACAGTATAGTCTGGTCAGGAATGGTTCAATAGTACTTTTACTGCCACTTGTGCAACGTGCTAACACACAGTGAAATTCTTTCCTTACAAACAGTCCAGTAGAGTATTGCCATACCCAAGCTCATCCCCAATGAGCAAGTGTACAGAGACAGTCCACTGAGCCCGCATGCAAGAGGCGACTACAGTCCCACTCTGGTATTTATGGGCGTTGCTCATTGCAGGCAAACCCCCGGCTCTTGTGGGCCTCCGGTCATTGCCTTCCTTGGATGAGACGTCCTTCTCCTCGCCCGTCCACCATTGTGCTCAGTGGGCTTCTCCTGCAACCTTGAAGGCGCGGTGGGCAGACCCTGGTTCCCTCTCCTACCGGCCTTGCTCCTTGCCCATCGATTCCGTTGTTGTCACCGGCCCCATTCTCTCCGTCTCTGGTCTTTGCGGGATGAGCAAGGGCCGGCTCGGCGGGCTCCCCCTTCCAGGCCGTGGATCCAACGAGCAGGAGCCGGCTCAGCGGTTCCTCCTGTAGGATATGGTTCATGGGGTCTTGCTTCAGTCGCAGGGGGTGGCTCGGCAGCTCCCCCTGCTGGCCATTGTCCACTGGGTCTTGCATTGGGCCGAGCTGTGGCCGTGGCCCTATGGGAGCTTCAACTGCACATGGCCCATTTGTCACACAGCTCACTGCCTCTGGATGGAGGGTTTGTTGACCCTGATTCTCTGTAGGAAGCTGTGATGATCATTGAAGTGCCCAACGCAGTTCAGACATTACAGTTCAGTCCAGTCCAACAGCCCGAAAACGTCACAACCACAGTTCGTCAATGCAAAGGGGTCGGTGCGAGATGAGCTGATGATTGGGCTACAACAGAAACAAGATCATCTCGGTGAGTTGAACAGAATGGGAAGAGCCTCCCTACAAACCTTGGAGTTTCCATGTGTTCGGCAGACTAGATGCTGAGAAGGTCTTTCTCGTGGTGGTATCTGGGTTTTTGAACAAGGGTCGCCATTAAAGATGGAGATGAGGAGAAAGACCTTTTTCCCAAGGCTTGTGAAGCTCCAGAACCCTATTCCCCAGAGAGTTACAGAGGCAGGGTCTTTGGATATCTTCTGGCTGAGGCAGGCTGGATTTTGGACCAAGGGAGTGTGGGTCTGAGCCACCTGCTGAGTTGAAGCTTCAGGAAGAACTAAAGTTTATCGATGATCACTAGAATACCTTACAGTAGTGGGGATCCTGTAATATTTTATGAGATCAAGTGTTTTCTGGGCTTTGTGCAACATTTCATATTTTATCACATGTGGTGCTTTGTGTTATAATAGTTATAGCGTTTAATTAGTTGGATAAATTTGGTTAGTCTGAAGGGTCCCAACCTGAAACGTCACTTATCCATGTTCCCCAGAGATCCTGCCTGACCTGCTGATTACTCCAGCACTTTGTGTCTTTTTCTGGATAAATTGGGTATTAGTTCATTATTGTCAATTGCACTGCGATTCATTGAAATGTTTTGTCTGTGTGCTGTCCAGTCAAATCCTACTGTCCACGAGTATAATCCAGCCGTTAACAAGTACAACAGGTAGTGCTGAGAGAAAAACACCAAGAGTCCACAATATAATGTGACAGTGATTTGATGAAGAGTTCTGGGCTCAGATATTCCATGGACAGATGACAAGGTCAGACCTCTGCAGTGTCTGATCCTCAGAGATGTGTGCCTCGCCGGGGCATATCGATCGGCATGGTTGCGATGGGCCGAAGGGCCTGTTTCTCTGCTGTCTGACTCTATGACATCTAACACCAGTGGACCATGGGCAGTTGTGGCCATCGGTGCGATGTGTGTTCGGTTCTGTGAGATGCAGGGGTGGGGTGGGTGTTCCGGCACACCAGCGGCTAACCGTGGCCGGAGAGCCCACGGCAGGCTGAGCCGTGAGGAGGGGATCACCCTGGTCCTTGCATCACCTCTGGCCAGAGGTAGAGTGGACCCAGGCTACGGGAGCTGAGAGGGAAGACCATCTGAGAGGGAAGAGCTGAGTTGGGGGGGGGGACCATCCCAAAGGCAGAGCAGCACCCCAAGCCCTAACATACTGCCACCCCTAACGTTAGCCGTTTCCATCTCTCCACAGCCGCTGCCTGACGTCTGGGATAGTCCTGCCATTTTCTGTTTACTACATAAACCCTAAAATAACATAAATTACATATTTAGCCTTCACGGTGAATAAAATATCGTGGCTCAATAACAATAGTGCTGATTAAATGTTCCTGCTGTGTGTTAGGCTTAATTTAAAGCTGCAAGCTTCAGTTTAAACTTCAATGGGACAACAATTACTAGTAAAGAAAAAGTACCTTTGAAATCTTCAGAAATTGCAGGCCCGTTTCAAGGCCGCACAGCCTTCTGGCGCGATGTGTCATTGAACCCATATATTAACCAAATTGATTTCTGCTGGTAGCTAAAATGCAATTCTACAGTGTTTTTTTCCCCATCTGCAATTATTTTTATCAGCCACAGCATATGAAATAGGCTAACTATGGAGAAACAAGGAACTGCAGATGGTAGTTTACAAAAACAAAAAAATAATAAAGTGCTGGAGTAACTCACCGGGTTAGGCAGCACCTCAGCACGCACCATTCGAGATGCTGCCTGACCCGCTGAGTCACTCCAGCACTTTCAGTCTTTCAATGACATTCTTGCTGATTAAACAATCCACAAATGTATCTTGTATCTATCTATTAAAGAAGAAAGTCCTTCAATCTCCTTATTCCCAGCAACAGTTTGGTACTTTGGTACTTCAAATGTTCAGGAACAAAGGAGGCTGCAGAAAGTGGTGGACATTGCCTGGTCCACCATGGGTGTGGACCACCCCACTATCGAAGGGATCTACAGGAAGCGTTGCCTCAAGAAGCCATCTAATATCATCAAAGACCTACGCCACCAACACCATGGCGGCAGCACGGTGGCACATCCGGAGAGTTGCTGCCTTACAGCGCCAGAGACCCAGGTTCGAGCCTGACTACGGCTGCTGTCTGTACGGAGCTTGCACGTTCTCTCTGGGTTTCCTCTGGGTTCCCCCCAATCACCAAAGATGTACAAGTACGTAGGTTAATTGGCTTTGGTTAAAAAAAAAAAATTGTCCTTGGTCTGTAGGATAGTGTTAGTGTGCGGGGATCGCTGGTCGACGTGGACTCGGTGGGCCGAAGGGCCTGTTTCCGCGCTGCATCTCAAAACTAAACTCATATTTTTATCATGCCAATTGAGGTGAAGGTATTCGGGTGCACGTGAGGTGTGACAAGTGTGGTCTCAGTATTTTAACAAAGACAGTGAGCAACCAGAGACAAACCAACCAAGTTGGTAGCAGTGAAGGCAGAAGTGGGAAGTTATACTCAGCAAGAACGCGTGCACACCTGACCTCTTTTCTCTGGAAAAGGGAAGCTGAGAGGGGGGCGGGTGAGGGGGAGAGCTCCGATGGAGGTTTCAATAGTTATAAATGGGGAAGGCGCAGCAAGCAGGCTCCTCTTTGTAAGTGAAACAGAGCCCTGACCGCAAACGGCAAATAAACAATGGCGCAGAGAATTCAGGTGAAAGCCAAGCGGTGGGGAAAGGTGGAAGTCAGCACCACCGGAGGAGCGAGAGGTGAGCAAATCGACCACATAATGGGAAACTAGTAAAGCACACGAAAGTTAAAGAAATAGGATATACTGTTGGCACAGATTCAAGTGAGATAGGCTTGTCGCACTGATGGGCTTAATGGCTGACGTGTGCTGTACATTGCTGCATTTTACTGAGGATTTCATTTAAATGAAACCCTGTGAAGTTAATCTTGTTATTGCCTGGAATAATACGCTGGGTTCGACAAAAAATATAAAGAATGGCACGTCCAAATGGAGTGATCTATTAAAGGGGAATGAGATTTGATTTTGGTAGTTTAGAGATACAGCGCGAAAACAGGCCCTTCGGCCCCACCAAGTCCACACCGACCCCCGCACATTGACACTATCCTACACACACTATGGAAAATTTAAATTTTTACCAAGTCAATTAGCCTACAAACCTGTACGTCTTTGGAGTGTGGGAGGAAACCAGAGCACCAGGAGAAAACCCGCGCGGTCACAGGGAGTACCTACAAACTCCGTACAGACAGCACCCGTGGTCAGGATCGAACCCGTGACTCTGACGCAGTAAGGCAGCAACTCTACCGCTGCGCCACCCTTCAGTTGTGCCGGTCTTCATTGTACATCTTTAATCAAAGCTAAAGCAGTTCAGGCTTTCGCTTAAATACTTCAAATGAAAACTTTCCTCATCATGCACTGACTTACAGGGACAGGAGGACATTGGTCCCTCAATACTCGGCAATAGATTTGCAATTTAACGAGGCTTTAGAGAAACAGTGCGGAAACAGCCTCTTCAGCCCACCGAGTCCGTGCTGACCAGCGAGCAACCCCGTACACACTAACACTATCCTGCACACTTGGGACAATTTACAATTTTTAACGAAGCCAATTAACCTACAAACCCAGCACCTCTTTGGAATGTGGGAAGAAACCGGAGCACCCGGAGAAAACCTACGCGGTCACAGGGAGAATGTACAAACAGACAGCCCCCATAGTCAGGATCGAACCAGGGTCTCTAGCGCTGTGAGACAGCAACTCTACCGCTGCGCCATTGTGCTGCCCCCAATTCTAAATCCAAATTCTACTTCATTTCAGCTTACATTTTGGCTGAAACCTTTAAAGGCCTTTATCATCCAATCAGCCACTAGCCAAACTCGACACTTACTGCAGAAAGTTACCATCTATTATTTGAGAACATTTATTTTGATAAAATGTGTTTCAGAACATTTCAACCAGTAATCATGATATCCAAAGATAGCCTTCCTGTAAACACTCCGGTTCTTTGTGTTACTGCTACACCCTGACTTAATGTAATAAAAATGAAATGCAGTCACTGGTTTATACCAAAGATCGACAAAAAATGCTGGAGTAACTCAGTGGGTCAGGCAGCATCTCTGTAGAAAATGGATAGGTGACGTTTCGGGTCGGGAGCTTCTTCTGACTTACCTGAAGTTAACTCATCCCGAATTATCTTTCCATCATGTGCTAAGGAGGTGTTGGTCTTCAACTACAGACGCAAGAGTGTTTACAGGAAGACTATCTTTCGATATCCTGATTAGTGGTCTATATTCTCTGAAACACATTTGTCAAGAAGATGACAGAGTTTGGAGCTAACAACAAGCTGTTGGAGTAACTCATCTGGTCAGGCAGCACCTGTGGAGGGACAGACGGCGTTTTGGGCCGAAACCTTGCATGAGGACCCAGTCATCAATATTAAGTGCATCCGCCAAAATCAATACCATTATTATAATACTAAGCACCATAACAAAATATAAAATATTACAAGAAAACTCTCTCATAAAAACGTATAAGATCCCGTGTACTGAAAGGCCCTCAGTATTCTGGTAATCATCAATAATTTTTTACTCTTTCCACCACAACCCGCTGCATTCAATCAGTAAGCCCAGTTCGGAATCTATACAACCAAGTCACCATGAATGCTGCGCTTCTGAATCCTTGGGGGGGGGGGGGATTAGGGGGGGGGGTGGGGGGGGGGGGGGGGGGGACGAGTATACCTCACTCGTAGATGAACTTTAACTGTTCCTATAGATTCAACTCAATGGGTGGCCCAGCAGGTCGTGCTGCTGTCTTCCAAATCCAGAGCCCACGGTTCGATCCTGACTTTGGGTACTGTCTATGTGGAGTTTGCACGTTCCCCCTATGACTATGTGGGTTTCCCCATGAGGGGGTGTTCTGGTTTCCTCTCATGTCCCAAAGCCGGGCTGGCGGGTTACTCAGCAGCTGAAGTAAGAGAGTGAAAGGGATGCAACGGGGAGTTGATGGGTGACGTGGGAGAGTCTGTGACCGGTGGGGGTGAGCGGAGGGAGGGGTGGTGGGTTGGGCGGTCTGCTCTGTTGTAAACGTGTGGAGTTAGTCACTTGCTCACCGTGACAGGGAAGGCGAACTAGAGAGCAGTCCTGACCTACTATCTATCTCATTGGAGACCCTCGGACTATCTTTTATCGGACTTTACTGGAGTTTGTCGGCACTCTATACGTGGCGTCTCCTGGCATAACTTGTGTATGGTTTGCAAAACAAAGAATTTCACTGTGACATGTTGCATGTGATTATAAAGTATCAATCAATCAATTTATCTTGGACTAAACATTATGCAGGTTATTGTAATCTTGTGCAGTCTTTCCGCTGACATGTTAGCACACAACAAAAGCTTTTCACTTTACCTCTGTACACATGATGATAAATTCAACTCAACTTTTTTTAGAACGGAGACGAGGAAACACTTTTTCTCACGGAGAGTGGTGAGTCTGTGGAATTCTCTGCCTCAGAGGGCGGTGGAGGCCGGTTCTCTGGATGCTTTCAAGAGAGAGCTAGATAGGGCTCTTAAAATAGCAGAGTCAGGGGATATGGGGAGAAGGCAGGAACGGGGTACTGATTGTGGATGATCAGCCATGATCACATTGAATGGCGGTGCTGGCTCGAAGGGCCGAATGTCCTACTCCTGCACCTATTGTCTATTGTCTATAAACATTCAGCCCATCCAACTCTGGGTGAACCAACACTGGCTACAAATTGATGAAACTTTTTTTAAAATCATGGAATGCCATTGGATACTTTCTCAGGAAATGTTTAAAAGTTACGGGAGTTGAAGGGGCTGTGAAAGGAGTTACATCTGCAGAGACACAAAGTGGAGGACTTACCCCGATGACTGTGGAAGGAGTCCGTTCCCTTCTCAACAGTCTGCAGGCTCTGGTGAGTTGCCTCAAACACTCACTCTTATAAGGCACTAATTTCTCCCGTGACAACTGATAAATGGAACTTTCTCTTTTTCCCTAGGCCTGTGGTGCTGTAGTCGGACTATAAATGCCCAAGAGTTGCTGAATGTCGGTATTGGTATATTATGGCCACATGGCCACAGCTGGTAGAGTCACTGCTTCACAGCGCCAGAGACCCGGGTTCAATTCTGACCTAGGGTGCTGTCTGTGCGGAGTTTGCACATTCACCCTGTGACCCCGTGGGCTTCCTCCGGGTGCTCCGGTTTCCTCTCACATCCCCCAAGACGTGCGGGTTTGTAGGTTAATTTGCCCCTAGTGTGTAGGGAGTAGAGGTGGATGTGGGATTACATAGAAGTAGTGTGAATGGGTGATCAATGACCAGCGTAGACTCAGTGGGCTGAAGGGCCTGTTTCCACGCTGTATTTTTAAACTAAAAACATGTACCAAGATCCAGCGAAAAACGTTGTTGTTACATGCTATCCATGCAGATCATACTATATGTGTGTGCATCAGGCAGTACAAAAATATAGCAGAGTGCAGATTATAGTGTAGACAAAAAGTAGATCATAAAATTCATCCCTATCACATGAGAGGTCCATTCCAGAGTCTGATAACAGCGGGGAAGAAGCTACCCTTGATCGGGTGGGACATGCTTTCAAGCTTTTGTGTCTTTTGCCAATGGGAAAGGGAGGTGGGAATGACTGGGGTGTAAATGGTCATTTGGTTATGTTGGCTGCTTTGTTGAGACAGCAATGAAGTGTAGATGGAGTCAATGGGGGTAGGGTTGGATTGGGAGGCTTGTTGGTGTGATGGTCTGGGCTGCGCACACAGCTCGCTGCAATTTCTCGTGGTCTTGGGTGCTGCAGTTGCTGAATGAAGTTGTGATGCACCCCGACAGGATGCTATCCATTGTTTATTTGTAGAAATTGTCAAGAATCTTAGCCGTGGCATTGTTGTGGTTTGACCAGGACAAATCGCTGGTGGCATTTAAACCAAGGAACTTGAAGCTTTTGACCATATCTGCTTCGACACCGTTGAAGCAGACTGCTATGTGTACTCCAGCCCGTTTCCTGTCAATGATTAGCTCCTTCATCTTCCTGACATTGAGAGAAGGTTTGTTGTCTTGACACCATGTTACTAAGCTCTCTAGTTCCTTCCCGGCTCCAGCTCGTCACTGTTCGAGGCCCAGCCCACCACACTGTTGTGATCTTCAAACTTCTACATGGAGTTAGAGCACAATTTGGCCGCACAGTCCTAAGCATAAAGGGGCTGAGAACGCAGACTTGCGGGGCACTGGCGTCGAGGATTATTGAGGAAGATATGTCGCCCGGAGCGAGGCCATATACCGCCCGGCGCGGCCTCAACAGCCGTGGGACTTAACATTGCCCGCCTGGGGCTTCAACATCGGGAGAAAAATGGTGCAGGGGAGAGAAAAGACTTTGCCTTCCATCACAGTGAGGAGGAGATTCACTGTGATGGATGTTTTTCTGTAGATTGAATTGTTTGTGTGTCTTGTAGGAATTGTTTTGTTTGTATGGCTGTGGAAACGGAATTTCGTTTGAGCCTCTTTGAGGTTCAAATGACAATAAAAGCTAATCTAATCTATCTATCTATGTTGTCGCCTATTGTGGAAGAAAAATTAAAAATCCTTTCTTACATAATTTTGATCGGAATTAAACAAGGTAACAAAAGGGTGTGCGGATGTGGCAATTGCATTTTTGTATACTGCTGCTTCCTGCTTTTTGCACCAGATGATGATGTAGAAGCCATTTTGGAAGCCTCCCTCGCTCCCTCTCTCTCCCTCCTTCCTCTCTCTCCATCCCTCTCGCCCTCCCACCCTCCCCTTCCCTCCCACTCTCCTTCTTCCTTTTTTTCTCCCTCCCTCTCTTATTCCCTTCCTCCCTCCCTCCCTCTCCCCCCCCCTGAACCCACCCACTGTTCTGTAAAATCAAGGCCAATCCCAATGTAACTGTAATCCCACTAGTAACCTTTCAGCATTAGGCTTATCCAGAATTCTACCACTGCCTGAAAAATAATCAGACTCAAGGAGAATTATAAAGACTCATTGTTATACAAGAATCTTCCTGAAGTCTGTGACCCATAGCGCTGAGGCCATAGCGCTATGTGTAAAGCCCATAGCGCTCCAGCTGGTAGCGCTATTTTTAGAAACCAGAGCGCTGTAGCCAACAGCTCTTAGTTTAAATTCCCACGCATTAAACTGACATCGCTCTGTTTAAACCTGGAGCGGGACAGGCAGCCTGGAGAGAAGGAATGGGTGAGGTTTCTGGTCGAGACCCTTCTTCAGACTGAACTGAACTCCGTATTTAAAATCTGTATTTAACACAAAACCGCACATCCGTATTCTAATCGCATTTCCGTACAAAATACGGAAAATCCATACTACTTGGCAGCTCTGCAATTGGCATCTCTCGTTGACCAGGTACACAAGAGGATCGTGAGAATTGGCAAAACAAGAAATCAGTTTGGGAATGCGTAGAATGGTGAATGTAGACATGACAAAATTAGGACAGAGATAAGGAAGCCTGTTTTCTCAGTGGAAAGTTACGGGATGCTGGATTACAATAGTAGATGGAATGTCAAGCTGGGTAGACCACCAGCGCTCCCTACCACTAGTAGCGCAGAAATGTTGCAGTGAATGGGGGCTTATGATTGGTTCGGAGAGGAGGCAGTGGCACAGTCTGCCTGAAAGACGAGATACAATAATGTCAAGATGCCCTTATATTATGTTTGACGTATTAACCATCTGTTGTTGAATAAGATTAACATAAATAAAAAGCATATTATGACTAATTAAATAATTAATACCCATGTAGTAGATGGTAGTTATAGGAAAACATTTAGCCAAGGACAAAGGAGGTCATAGGTGGTCTGTAGGTCAGGAAGTCGAGGGTCCAGTGATCCAGTTGCAGATGGGGGGGGGGGGGGGGGGGCTAATTCCTAAGTTCAGGAGTTTGGAGATGACATTGAAACATAGAAACATAGCCAGCACTGCCATTCAATGTGATCATGGCTGATCATCCACAATCAGTACCCTGTTCCTGCCTTCTCCCGATATATCCCTTGATTCCGCTAGCCCTAAGCGCTCCATCTAACTCTCTTTTGTATGCATCCAGTGAATTGGCCTCCACTGCCTTTTGAGGCAGAGAATTCCACAGATTCACAACTATCTGGGTGAAAAAGTTTCTCATCTCATTTCTAAATGGCCTGCGCCCTATCGTTAAACTGCGGCCCCTGGTTCTGGACTCCCCCAACATCGGGAACATGTTTCCTGCATCTAGCATGTCCAATCCCTTTATAATGTTATATTTCTATAAGATCCCTTCTCATCCTTCTAAATTCCAGAGAATACAAGCCCAGTCGTTCCATTCTTTCACCATATGACAGTCCTGCCATCTCGGGAATTAACCTCGTGAACCTAGCAGCACTCCCTAAATAGCAAGAATATCCTTCCGCAAATTAGGAGACCAAAACTGCAAACGATACTCCAGGTGTGGTCTCACCAGGGCCCTGTACAACTGCAGAAGGACCTCTTTGCTCTTATACTCAAATCCTCTTGTTACATGCCATTAGCTTTCGACACTGCATGCTGTACCTGCAATAATGGAATCAAGGGATATGGGGAGAAGGCAGGAACAGGGTACTGATTGAATACAGAGGTTAGTGGACATCTTTAACCTCTCTCTACTCCAATCTGAAGTTCCCACCTGCTTTATGGTGACCACCATCATCCCAGAAAAACAAGGTAGCGTGCCATAACAACTACCATCCAGTGGCTCGGACTTCCACCATCATGAAGAGCTTCGAGAGGCTGGTGATGGTGCACATTAACTCCAGCCTCCCCTACAGCATTGATCCGCTGCAGTTCATCAACCACAGCAACAGATCCACGGCAGACACCATCTCCATGACCCCACATTCATCGCTGAAACCTGCATAACAAGGACACCTGCTTCACATTCCCATTTATTGACTATTGCTCCACCTTCAACGCCATAACTCCCATCAAGAAAGGAGGGAGAGAAAACGGAATTATAGACCAGTTAGCCTCTCATCGGTGGTGGGGAAGATGCTGGAGTCAATTATTAAAGATGTAATAGCGGCGCATATGGATAGCAGTAACAGGATCGATCCAAGTCAGCATGGATTTATGAAGGGGAAATCTTGCTTGACTAATCTTCTAGAATTTTTTGAGGATGTAACAAGTAAAATGGATAAGGGAGAGCCAGTGGATGTGGTGTATCTGGACTTTCAGAAAGCCTTTGAGAAGGTCCCACACAGGTGATTAGTGGGCAAAATTAGAGCACATAGTATTGGGGGTAGGATATTGACATGGATAGAAAATTGGTTGGCAGGTAGGAAACAAAGATTAGGAATTAACGGGCCCTTATCAGAATGGCAGGCAGTGACTAGTGGGGTGCCGCAAGGCTCCGTGCTGGGACTGCAGCTATTTACAATATATATTAATGATTTAGATTAAGATTAAAAGTATCATTAGCAAATTTGCAGATGACACAAAGCTGGGTGGCAGTGGGAACTGTGAAGAGGATGCTATAAGGATGCAGGGTAACTTGGATAGGTTGGGTGAGTGGGCAGATGCATGGCAGATGTAGTATAATGTGGATTAATGTGAGGTTATCAATAACCTCACAATAACCTTCACAATGAAGGCAAGCATGCCGAATAGCTTCTTCAGTACCCTGAACCATCACTTTCAGAGAACCATACATCTGTGGCTCTGGATCTCCCTGCTCTACAACACTCTCCAGGTCTCTAGCGTTTACTGTGCAAGTCCTGCCCTGGCTTGACATACCCAGGTGCAACATCTCACACTTAGACCCAAATTCCATTTGTCATTCCTTGACCCATGTTCCCAACTGATCTAGATCCTATTGGGAACTGGATATCTTTCCTCACTGTCCACCATGCAACTAATTTTAGCATCATCTACACATTTATTAGCAATGTCAATGAAAATTACATTTTCATCTAACTCACGAATGTAGGAAACAAATAGCAGCGGACCCAGCACCGACCCCTGCGGCACACCACACGCCTCCAACCAGCAAAGCAATTCTTCACAACTACCATTTTGAAGAAAGGTACCTATCCAAAACGTCACCTATCTGTGTTCTCCATGCTGCTTGACTCGCTGAGTTGCTCCAGCACTTTGTGTCTTTTTATTTGTAAACCGACATCTGCAATTCCTCATTTCTACACCTTCATAACCACCCTTTGACTTCTTCCTCCCAGCAAATTCTGAATCCAATGGGCTAGCTCACCTTGGATACCATGCAATCTAACCTTCCAGACTAGCTTAGATCAGCACTTGCGAAAGTCCATGTAGACAATGTCCACTGGCCCAGCCCTCATCAATCCTCTTGGTGACCTCTTCAACAAACCACCAATTAGTAAGATCTCTCCATCTATAAACCAGCTGCCACGTTTTCCACTTTACGACACCGTCAATTGTCAGCATCGATCTCACCGGACCATCGCACAGAGACCTGACACCACAAAGCTGGGAGATCTCCAAGTCTAGGGTAATAGGGGAGCACCGAGCAGGGATATGATGGCCTGAATGGCTCACTGCTGAGCAGTATATATTGCCATGATGTCAGGGGTTATGTGGAGAAGGCAGGAGAATGGGGTTAGGAGGGCGAGATAGATCAGCCATGATTGAATGGCGGAGTAAACTTGATGGGCCAAATGGCCTAATTCCACCCCTCGCACTTATGAACACGGAGATTCAGAGTCACAGTTAATGTCTCTTCAGTTGGCCAGGGAGAGGCACCACACAACTGGCCGGGTAGGTCCAGCGTTCCAACAACTGGACATTGAGACTCCCCGCACAGTGGCAGGGGTGAGGAGCGGTGAGTGTGGGGTCACCCAACCTTCATCTGGGGTCCTGGGATATGGGGACAGCTCTTCCCCCCCAACCAATGGCTCCATTCACCAATCACTAAAGACAAGAATGTCCAGAAGCAACTGGAGACATTATATTGACTGCAGATGCTGGATCTGGAGCACGAAACAAACTGCTGGGGGAACTCAACGGGTCAAGCAGCATCTGTGGCGGATCCTACATAAGGACTGATATGCCGACCCTCCTTTTGCCTCCACAGGCATTGCCTGACCCGCTGAGCTCGTCAGCAGTTTGTTTGGACTTTGAACTTTTTCTTTTGTAAATGGCAGCAAAATATGGTGGCAGATGCAAGAATTTCACTGTGCAGGGCATACGTGACAATAAGGAACTATCGAACCATTTTGAGGAAAACAATTTCATTTTTACTGTGGTTGGTGTCTCCCCTGTTGTGGAGTCCGTCCTGAAGCTCAGGAGCTCCCTCTGATGGAAAAACTCTGCTCTACATGTGGAGATAGAACATAGAACAGCACAGCAAAGGAACAGGCCCTTCGGCCCACAGTCAGTGCCAACCATAATGCCAAGTTAAAATAATCTCATTTGCCCGCACGTAATCCATGTCTCCACATTCCCTGCATATCCATGTGTTTGTCCTAATATTAGCAATGTTACAAAATTTTGAGATTTAAAAAATAAAGTCTGCAATTTATCCCATCAGATAAAGCATAAAAAGAAGTTTAATTTGACACTTAATTCACTTTCATATCTTCAGTATTAAAAAAGTTATGTCCATTATCATACTCAGAAATTAGCATCTAGTTCCCTATTGCTTTTCCATTGACTTAACACAAAAGCTGTGATCGAGGACAGTTAAAAGCCCATAACTTTCTTAAAAATTATGGTAACTGAAAGAAATTTTCAGGTATTATAGATTGAAGCATTTTGAAACAAATATGAAACAATCTTACTTCGAAGACATGAAAGTAAAGCATATAATTAGTTAGTTACCTAATTGTAGCTAATTACAAAATTCAATTACTAGATCTAAACATCTATCAATTTCTTAAGAATAGATTAACATTTTTAAATAGCCTAAGTGTCCAAATAACATTCACACAATAATTCACAATATAACATAATTTTTAAATCTAATTTTCATGAATTTACAGGCCAAATGGAAGGAATTGAATGTTTAATACCTGTAAATTAATGGGGATTTAATTCATCTTGCGAGTGAGAATTTCTGGAACGCGATCTTTTGGAACGTTCATTTGCGGTGAATTTAACCCCGTATTGGCATGAAAAATACTGCCGTTAATTCGGGGAATAAAATCACCGTGTCGCATGACAAAATGTGAATTAAAGGCTTCTTAAGAAGCACTTTTATACATTTAAAGAAAGCACTTTCGTTTACCTGTCCATTGTGTGAAATCCATCCCCGTTATTGGCGTTGACGCTTCAGGAGCTGCTTTTAAAATGACTGTAGCGCTGACATTGACGATTTAATTAAAAAAAAAAATTCACAAAACGGCGGTAGGAACGATTTTGTCAGCGAAGGTTTGTACTCCAACAAAATATTTCCAGGACAAGGGAGGAGAAACCGCGTTTTAACCCCGCCCCCCCCTTAAAGGGGCCAAAATCGCGCACACGGCCAGTGGCAGAATTACAGCGCGACTGAAGGTAAGTTTTGTAACATACCTACTAATATGCTTCTTAATGCCACTATCGTGTACCTCCACCTCTGGCAAGCATTCCACAACTCCGAATATTAAATCTATGCGTTCTAGTTTTTTACATTTCCTCCCTGGTTAAAAAGGTTCTGACTGTCTACCCTATTTATGCCCCGCATAATTTCATATATTTTGTATCAGATTACCCCTCAATCTCCGACGTTCTTGAGAAAATAAGTGTGAGATCAGGAGATCCGGTGAAAAACTGTTTTGCGTGCTATCCAGGCAGATCATAACATACATAAACACATCAGATAGCACAAATGAGAAGTTAAGGGCCTGTCCCACTTTCACGACCTTTTTTACTTGTGGACAATGTTTCATCAGGCTAGAAAAACACCCCGACCTACTTGATGCCACGAGTACCTACGACTAGCATCACGACCGACCTACGACCTCGTGAGATTGGAGGTGGTGCAGGTGAATCTCTGCCTCAGATGGATGGGCAATTCAGGTAGAACCAAGCAACAGCAATGCTGATTTATACAAAAGGACACAAAGTGGTGGAGTAACTCAGCAGGCGAGTGACGTTGAGTGGATGAGTGACGTTGAGTGGGAATCCTTCAGACACTGTCACCCAGGGTTGTTCAGGTCCCTGGATGGAGGCGAGGGGGGTGGTGTAGGGACAGTTGTTGCACCTCCTTGCATCGTTGGGGAACTGCCAGGGGACCAGGGTGGGGAGGGATGAGTCACTGAGAGTTGTCTGATGAACGCAGATATGGGTGGGGAAGTGAAGTCATGGCTGTTGGTGGGATCACGTTGTAGCTAGTGGAAATGGTCAAGGGTTATATACCCAATGCAAAGGCTGGTGGGGTGAAAGGTGACGACCAAGGGGAACTCTATCTTTATTTTACCTGGAGTGAAGTGGTGGGGATGGGCTGAGAGCAGAAGTGTGGGGAATTGTGGAACTGGGAGTGAGGGCTCTGCAAATGCAGGTACCCACACCGTTGCACCAACCCCAGCAGCGGAGTAGGCCAAGGATAACTGTGCCACTGTGAGCATTGTGTTCAGCATAGACGTTATGGCCCAAAGAGCCAGTCCTGGTGCTGTACTGTTCCATCTACTCCGTGAGAACATCCCCTGGTTCTGAACTCCAGCAAGGAACGGCCACCTCTTCCTGTGTTTTATTCCCAAGGCGACCCTTCCATCCCAGGCATCAGTGCACCAGAGATCGATTCCCCATCAGGAGGCTGCTCATATGCTGAGGAGCATCATTAATCACGTTAGATTTGCCTCCATAAACGGTTATTGATGACATCAGGAATCGAGTGAATCAGCAATTTGCAAGCACTCAGAGCTGATTACGTTAGGACATTGTCCGTCCACCCATTAGTCATGTTTGGCAGTGTGCCACTGAGTGCTTGCACTCTTTGTTCAGCTACGGAGACTGGGAAGAATTTTTTGCTTCTCTGTCCTCGCATCATCTGAAAGCTTACAATGCTTTGTAACTAAGCAATCCAAACCTTCACTTGCTAATTGATACAGCATGGAAACAGGTCTTATGGCCCACCGACTACGCCCATTATCAATCACCCGTTCACACTAGTTTAATGTCCCATTTTCTTATCCACTCCCTACACACTAGGGACAATTTACCGACAAACCCAAACGTTTTTAGGATGTGGGAGGAAACGTTAGCTCTATCTAATTGCAGGAGTAAATATAAACTGTTACCCTGCCGATGTGCTAGGGGCAATTTACAATTTTTACCAAAGCCAATTAACCATCTTTGTGGAGTGTGGGCAGAAACCAGAGCTCCCAGAGAAAACCCACAGTCACGGGGAGAACGTACAAACTCCTTATCATCCATGGTAAGGATTGAACCCAGGCATCTGGCAATGTAAGGCAGCAACTCTACCGCTGTGCCACTGTGCCCCTTTATCAACCTCTTTATCACAGATCTTGGTTATCGATGGCCGCAACCCTGGCCGCTTACGGGCCAGACGTACTGCCGCTACTGCCAGCCCACACAGGATCCTCGGCCACTTCCAGGCTATGCCTACCACCGTCAACCCTTACCTGCATTCCGACCACCAGCAGGCGGCGACCATTGAGCCTATCGATCCTCGCCTCTCCCCCGGCGCCAGCAGGCTGGGGCTCTCGACTCACCTATACGTCTGAACTTTGAAGAAGTGTGCGGACCCAAAACGTCGTCTGTCCATTCCCTCCACAGATGCTACCCGACCTGCTGAGTTACTCCAGCACTTTTGCGTTTTGTTCAAAATTTGAGCATCAGCAGTTTCTTATGGTTTTGTGCGTTTATCTGATTCTGCCTGCGATGTGGCTGCAAGTAAGATTTTCAGTGTGCCATGCATAATAAACTCCACTTAACTTGAAAACTTAGTAGTTCACAGCCCTGACCTGCTGTTTATTTTCAGCTTTTATTTCAGATCTATTTAACGAGAGCACAGTGCCGCGCTGGTAAAGCTGTTGACTCACAGCACCAGAGAACTGGGTTCGATCCTGACCTTGGGTACTGTCAGTGTGGAGTTTGCACGTTCTCCCTGTGATAGCATGGGTTTTCACACACATCCTAAAGACTATGGTTACCTGGGTCGAAGGGCCTGTATCTTTAAAACTAAAATCGGCACTATTACTGGGCTTGATTTGAAAATGATTTGAAAATTCCCTCCCTTGTTTTCAGTACTAGAATGGTGGGTAATGTGCTTGCACAAAGGTAGACTGTCTCTGACCTGTTACCCTGCCAATGCACTCACAGATTCACAGGCGTGGCATTTTATCAACTCTTTCACCGATCTTGTGCACGCATGCCTGGCAATGCCAGCTTTTATTTTCCATGCCCAAAGCCCCTGAACTGGCAGTAGTTCAGGCAACCAATGAGCGCCACACAAAGTGGGGCAGTACTGGGGGAGGGGCAGCACTGGGGGGGGCAGCACTGGGGGAAGGGCTGTACTGGGGGAAGGGGCAGTACTGGGGGAGGGGCAGTACTGGGGGAAGGGGCAGTACTGGGGGAGGGGCAGTACTGGGGGAGGGGCAGCACTGGGGGAGGGGCAGCACTGGGGGAAGGGCTGTACTGGGGGAAGGGCTGTACTGGGGGGGCAGTACTGGGGGAGGGCTGTATGGGGGGAGGGGCAGTACTGGGGGAGGGGCAGTACTGGGGAGGGGCAGTACTGGGGGAGGGGCAGCACTGGGGGAGGGGCAGCACTGGGGGAAGGGCTGTACTGGGGGAGGGGCAGTACTGGGGGAAGGGGCAGTACTGGGGGAGGGGCAGTACTGGGGGAAGGGGCAGTACTGGGGGAGGGGCAGCACTGGGGGAGGGGCAGCACTGGGGGAAGGGCTGTACTGGGGGAAGGGCTGTACTGGGGGAGGGGCAGTACTGGGGGAAGGGGCAGTACTGGGGGAGGGGCAGCACTGGGGGAGGGGCAGCACTGGGGGAAGGGCTGTACTGGGGGGGCAGTACTGGGGGAGGGCTGTATGGGGGGAGGGGCAGTACTGGGGGAGGGGCAGTACTGGGGAGGGGCAGTACTGGGGGAGGGGCAGTACTGGGGGAAGGGCTGTACTGGGGGAAGGGCTGTACTGGGGGAGGGCCGCACTGTGGGGAGGTACAGTACCGAGGGAGCACCGCAGTTTTTTGTGTTTTTTCCCCCAAAAACAATTTAATCAATTATCCCCCAGGGCGCACAGTCCCTCTCAAGTACCACCCAGGCGAAGACATAACCCAGGAAAAGGGGCAGGCAGCCAGCTCGGGCAGAGCCTGGCTGGCACCGTGACTCGCGGATGGCCAGCTTAGCCAGGCCCAGGAGCAACAAAAACCAGGACATCTTCAGCCCTACCCTCTCCTCCACACACAGGGTGTCCAAAGATGATGGTGGGTGTGAGGTTTAGCCCGAAGGCAAGGAATAGCCCCTTTAGATATTGGAACAGGGGCTGCAACCTCACACACTCCATACGCACGTGGAACAGACTCTTCCAGCCCGCAAAAATGGCAGGCGACCGGAGAGTCTGTGAACCGCGAGAAACAGGTTGCAAGGGACTGCTCGGTGCAGTAACCTCCACCCTAGATCCCCGATGTAGAGGTGGAGAATCCCTGCCTAGAGGGCCCCCCAGTGGGGGTCCCCTCTCGCCACCAAAAGGCAACACCGACCGCCACTTTATGTCCGGACAGTGGACCAGGGCGAGGAAGTGAAGGTTGTGGAGGAGATGCCTCCCTGCGTTTCGGAGGGATGGGGAGTGCCGCACTGTTTTTTCTTAACCAAAAGTTATTTAATCAATTATTTACAATAATATTTACAGTACAAAATAAAACTAGACATATACTAAATAAATAAACTATTGTACAACTATATTACAATCCTTATTGAGGATGACTTCCACCCCACGTGGAGCCCAACAGTCCCGGAAATCCCCCAGGGTGCCCATGGACAGCGTGCAAGGAGCGCTGCAGTTTTTTTGTTACCAAAAAATAATTTTAATTAACCATATACAAAAAATACGCACAAAAACACAAACAAACCCACCACCATAATACAAAAACCCCCAAATATTGTTAAATATTATATTACTATTTCCCCCATCCTTATTGAGGATACCCTCCACCCCCCGCGGTGGGCGCCCAACGATCCTGGACAGCACTGCGGGGAGCGCTGCACTGAGGGTGCGCCGCATTGTTTGAGCCTGGCCTATGCCGCAACAGTGCTGTGTTATGATGTAGTCCGTCACTGTAACGTTGGCATTGCGACTGTGCTTTGTTGCTTAGCAACTCCAGCCCCGGCTGCATATGAAGATAATTAGTTTTTAATAAATCACAGCTGTGCAAAGCTGAAAGGCTAGAGTCAGCCGGTGAAAAATAATCAGATAATCACTTTCAAGGCTTTTATAAGTCAGCCGCATTTGTCAAAAGTAATATTGTTTCAGCTCCCTCCAGGTTTTTGCATGGATTTCACTCATTCTCAGGCAACGTGAGCACATGGGGTTCTTGGGTCAATCTAGGGTGTGGGAAACTCCTCACAGATGCCCGGGCTGAGTTACTCATGCCCAGTGCTACTCACAATGGCATGCAAAACCCCAGTGTTTACTCCCTCCAATACCACCATTTTCAACTGTGTGGCTTCTCTCTGGCTAATGTTCCCTTTGTGTTTTGCTCAAGATTCTAGCAACTGCAGTTCCTCGAGTCTTCACCTATGTTCGCTGCTTGTTAACTGCACTGTACATTTTAAGCTGCGATTGCCTTCAAGATTTCTCAGGTCCTTCTGCACTCGCTGGTAATAAGGTTAAGCAGAGTTCATCAAAAAAAAAACTAGTTTAGTGCAGGCACAAGGAACTGTAGACAAAATGTGTAGGGAGGAACTGCAGATGCTGGTTTAAACCAAAGACCAAAAGCTGGAGTAACTCAAGGGGTAAGGCAATATCGCTGGAAAAAAGGAATAGGTGACGTTTTGGGTCGAGCTACTTCTTCAGACAGTCAGGTGAAAGGGGAATGAGGGATGTAGATGCTACTTAGGACAAATGAATGGAAGATATGCAGAAAGCAACAATGAAGGAAGGAAATGTGGAGCCCACAATGGACCATTGTGTTGGCTGTGGGATAGGTGATAATGAGTCAATATATGAGACAGAGTGCTGGAGTAACTCGGGTCAGGCAAGAACTGTGGAGAACATGGATAGGCAACGTTGAGTCCAGACCCTTCTTTAGCAAAGTTTAATCATTAATTCAAGTGAGCACAAAAAAATCCCGATGACACAGTTGGCAACAGAGGAAAGGCACGGCTGGAGGCTTTGGACTGAAAGAAGGCAGCAACATCCAAATATCGCCTTGTTTCTTTCCTTCTCTCAGTCTACCTCTCCGTCCTGATCCCCTGCTCTCCCTCTATCCCTGCACTGTGACATGCACAATGACACACATGGCTGAATAGAGCTATTTCAGGCCAGCGGTCATCTGGGGCATTGCTTTCCACATTTTGCATTGGATTATTTCTCGATCAAAATCATAAGCCGGCGCAGGTCAAATTCGGAATCCTACTTTATTATTTCTGAATCTTATCTTTGAAATGACATAAAAAATTATTCAGAGCCTCATTATTTTAATGAGCACTCCTGAGATAGGAAAGAAAATACTCCAAAGTCCTCAAGCTTTAAAAATCCAATTAAAATTCCATAAATATTTGACATTTAATCTAAAGTCACTGAAGAGAGAATACACAGATTCAACACTTACAATAGCTTGTGAATATTTTATGTCGACTTTTCAGTTCTCTAATTATATAGTTCCAATTAAAATACCATAAATATTTGACATTTCATCTGAAATCACTAAAATGAGCACAATTTGTGCAGATGAAGTATTTAAGGAAGATGCTCCATTTGCCTAATCGGATGATTTTAATTCTAGAATTGTATTTCTTTCCGAAGCAAACTAACAGATTCAACCGATGAAGATTAGCAAGGCCGTGTGAAGTTTGATGATTTAACACAGGAATTTCCCCTCCTCTCCCAGTCGCACAGCATGACAACAGGCCTTTTGGCCCAACTTGCCCGTTCTAACCAGAATCCCCGATCTAAACCTGCGTTTGGCCCATGTCCCTCCAAACCTTTACTGTCAGTGCACCTGTCCCAATGTCCAGTAAATATTGTGTTTGAACCTGCCTCAACTGTCTCCTGTGGCAGCTCGTTCCATATACCCACTGGGAGATAATGTGGCCCCTCAGGTATCTATTAAATGTCCCCTCGCACCCTAAACCTATATCCTCTGGTCCTCGATTCCTTAACTCTAGGATAAAGACTGTGCATTCATCCAATCTATTCCTCTCATTATTTTATACATAAAACCTGCCCTGCACATCTCCTTAAAACTTAGTCCCTCTCACCTTAAAGCTATGCCCTCCCGTCTTTTATATTTCCACCCTGGGAGGTGGGGTGGGTAGCTTTTGTCGACCCGATCTCTGCCATTTATAATTTTATATACTTTCATCAGGACTCCCTCAGCCTCTGACGTTCCAGAGAAAACAATCTTATTGAGAACAACAAAGTTTGGAATTCCACATTTCAATTTCTGAAACCCTGGCGCTGCAGTCAGTAGCACTGCTCCTTCATCGACGACACAGTTTTGCAGCTTTCTCCTACATGTACATCCGGCATTGTCAAACAATTCTCGTTGTAAAATAGCATGAAGTTGTGTTTATGATCACTCACTAAGCCAGTATACTGTTTGCAAACTCTCAGGCCCAAAAGACCACATTTTGCATCCTTCAGATACATCATTATTTTAAAATTTAAAATTACTTTTATTACTTTTTGCTTCCTTTAATTACTTATGTTTCAATCTTTATATCTAAAATGTCTGCTTTTTTACATGACTATTTGTTCTATGAGAATTCCTAGATGTAATTACTGTAGCTTGACAGTAGACAGTAGTCAAGCTGGGTACTAAGGTCTTGGAACTTACACTAGGTTCAAGGGATAAACAAGGAGACAAAAGTGCTGGAGTAATTCAGTGGGTCAGGCAGCATCTTTGGAGAACATTGATAGGTGATGTTTCAGGTTGGCACCAGTATCTTTGGTCGGCATCCTTCTTCAGACCGATTGCGGTGGAGGCGGGGAGGGAGGGGGGAAGAAAGCTGGGAGAGAGCGGCAGGACAAATGCTAGTGGGAGGTGGAGACAGGTGAGGGGAGGTTTGATAGGTAGATGGTTGGACAAAGGGCAGAGATGAAAAGACAAAATGTGTGAGATTAGTATAAAAGAAGTGATAATTGTCAAGCCAGAGCAAGGAATACAAGTGGGAGAGGAGTAGTAGGTGTGAATTCAGGTGGGGTACAGGGGAGAGGAGAAGGAAATCATTTTTAAAAAGGGAGTTGTTTGTAGATTAGTTACCCAAAATTGGAGAAGTCAATGTTCATACTATTGGCTTGCAAGATACTCATATGAGGTGCTGTTCCTCCAGTTTGCGTGTAGCCTCTCTGGCAGTGGAGGCCCAGGACAGTGAGGTCAGAATGGGAAGAGGAGCTAGAGATGATTAGATCCAGCAGGCATTGGCAGACCAGGCACAAGTGTTGCCGAGTCTACTCTTGGTCTCGGAGGAAAAGGAGGTGATAAATACTTGCCTAGCCAGTGACTTTTGCATCTGGGGAATGAAAATTAGAAACAGTTGAGGGACACAGAAAAGGCAACATCCTTACAAAATGATTACAAACGCAGGGATATAGACAATGCGATGCAATTAAATGGTGCATGGATGGATTACTGAAAAAATGCTGAAATTCTTTTAATCTTCTTCAATGTACACATCCTGATAATTCTATTTACTTCATGTGGCATTTATTTATTGTGTTCAATGTAGATGTTGTACCCAGCTTTGAAGGCAGTAGATATGTCAAAGGAATGCTTCAATTATTGCAGGATAAACTCAGTTTAAGAATGTTGCTGGATAAATATTCTGACACAAAGCTGAAAGGGCCTTAGTGCTGAACTTAGAATGCATCATACTGCCAAATTCAGGAATTAAAAAATGTTAAATGAAAGACGAAATGATAAAAGAATGAAACTAAATTTAAATAAATTAGATGATTCGTTTACATTGACAATATACATTACAGAATTCCTGAAAAGTAACAAGGTGCTAGTTAAATCATATTTCTTTGATATATTTAAAAATATATATATATATTTGATCAATATATTTGAACGGCTTTTAAAAATATATCTCTATATATATATAGAGATATATTTTTAAAAGCCGTTCAAATATATTGATCAAATCTATGGGTGCTGCAGCCCTGGATATATATTTGTGAAATGGATCCGTAAATGTTTGCACTATAAAATGTATTTTTGCATATTCAGATTTTACAAATACTACTAATCACATTACCCTGCTTCTTTCCCGTAACACTGTGTCCAGCTCTGACAAATTGTCCCTGGTATTGGTTTATTATTATCACCTGTACTAAGATAGTGAAAAGCTTTTTTTTTGCGTGCTATCCAATTAAATCGGATCATTCTATGCACGAGTACAATCAAGCCACACACAAGTACTACAGGTAGTGCTAAGAGAAAAATGTGTGCAGAATAGTAGCGTTAAAGAGATTATTGTGAGTACAGCTAGAAATCCTAATTTACAGTTGGAATAGAGATTTAGAAGAGTGAAGCATTTGTATTCGATGATAGCAGATGCACTTCTGGGACAGTCGTGGAAAGAGTCACCATACTCTGGCATCATCTTGCATCAACCCTTGTTAAAAAAAATTATGGGTGACCTCTGTCATGTCATTCGTGCAAAAATCACTCTCAAATTGTGAACCATCTCACTACCTGAAACCTTTAAACTACTCACTGATTCCTCAATGGATCCTTTATATTCAGCAGAAAAGTCCACACAGTAATACCCCACCTGAAAGGAATGATTCCACAATGCAGAATCTCACTGCACAATACCATACTGCTGGTACATGCGAAGACTGACCACTTTAGCTTCAAACCAGAATGCAGTGGACTGAAATCAAGCTGGAGCTTAATAAACTCATAGCAATGACATTGGAAGCAATGTTGCTTCAGCACAGGTATAAGTTATTCTGTAGAAGGAGAAAAGATGGCGAGCATCTTAGAAAGGTGCAGACTTACTGGCTAAAATTTGAGATCCATACAAAGTCCAAGTTGCAGAAATGTGTGTAGATCACAGCGGAGCCGGGAAAATTGAGAATAAAAACTGCTGGAGGAACAGTGGGTCAGGCCTCCTATTGGGGGGGGGGGGGGGGACAGACACCATTTCGAGTTGGCACTTGTCAAGACTTCAGTAGAGAGGAAATAGCTGGTAGACATAGGTGAGGGCAGCTGGGTTGGGGCAAAAACTGGCAAGTGACAGGTGGATTCAGATAAAGACAAATTGATAGGCACAGGAGAGAAGGGTGGATATAGGAACCAAGGCTGGAGGTGGTAAATGGAGAAGACAAAGGACTGCAGATTGTGGAATTTGCAAAGACAGGAAGGTTCTTGTCAGGAAGTACCAAAATATGTTCACCGACATTCTCCAGCAACGTTGCCTTTGGTGTTAAAACAATCTCAATACTAACAAAAGGTTTGGCAAATGCAGCTTATTGTTGTTTGAAGCTCACTAAAAAGATCCTTTGGTCATAGTCGGAGCACTTCTCCAAGGCTATTGCTGGCAGTTGAGAGTGAAGCTAAAAATTAGAATTGGTAGATGCTGAGAACCATTTGTTTGATTAAGTTGAACTACTACATTATTGTTTGCACAGAGCAATAGACAATTTGCCACCCTGGAAGGGATTATTTTGCTCACTCTGATGGTCAGCTCCCACCATACATTTGATAGCCTTGCAGTTCATGGTTCCTTTGTACACAGAGTAATTTTTAAAAACGTGCAGCTTCAGGCAGAGTTCCACACTGCAGTATCCACTGCATGATTGTTTCTTCAGCTCACCTTTAATCCATGCTTATTTCCTATTTACTGTCGAGGTTCATAAGTTGTAGGAGCAGAATTAGGCCATTCAGCCCATCGTCTACTCTGCCATTCAATCATGGCAGATCTATTTTCCCCTCTCAACACCATTCTCCTGCCTTCTCCCCATAGCCCCTCACACCAGTACAAATCAAAAACCTATCAATCTCTACTGGAAAAATATCCATTGACGGCCTCCACAGCCGTCTGTGGCAATGAATTCCAGATTCACCACACTCTGACTAAAGAAATTCCTCTCCTCCATTCTAAAGGTACGTCCTTTTATTCTGACGCTATGGCTTCTGATCCTCGACTCTCCTACTAGTGGCAACATCCTCTCCACATCCACTCTATCAAGGCCCTTCACTATTCGGTAAGTTTCAATGAGGTCCCCCCTCATCATTGTGAACTCTAGCGAGTACAGGCCCAGTGTCGTCAAACACTCATCGTTAACCCAATCGTCCCTGGGATCATACTCGTGGACCTTCTTTCTCGAGGTCCATTGAAATTTTATATACCTGAACATTTTCTCCCCTCAGCCAGCTACCCCTTTTCCAAAGAAAACACTGGCTTACCCAATTTTTCCTCAGCTACAACTTATCAATCCTTGGAAGTTTGGAAAGAGTTGAGCAAAATAATCAACAAGGAGAACAAAATAGAGAAGTCGTATGTAAATTATCAAACTTTACAGAAGCCTCAGATATCAACAGAAATGTTTACATTTTTACAGCCGTCATTTTGACTTACCTTCTGATGTGCCCGTTGATTTGGGTTAGTTCTCACAGACATTCTGCTTGAAAAGACAAACTAATTAGCTGTGCGCAAAACAAGTCCCCCTATGTTTGAATCACTAATTTCTGCAACACTCAGGTCAGTGGAACAAAAGAATTAGAGACACAGAAACTACAGTTGGTGAAATCTTAAGCAAAACACAAAAGGCTGGAGGAACTCAGCAGGTCATGCAGCATCTGTGGAGGAAATGGACAGGCAACATTTCAGGTTCTGGATCCTTCTTCAGCCTGAATCACAGCTCAGGTTAAGGAGTTACATTGGAGATGGGACAGCATTGTTCTAGTATGAATGGGTGATCGACAGTCAGTGTGGATTTGGTGGGCCGTAGGACCCCATTTCCAAGCTGTTTCTTTACGCTAAACATGGTCACATGGATTTAGAAAAACTTCACCTTACATTGATAGAAAACAATTCTGTTTCTGTCAGATGCACGACAGCATCAAAATAGATTGCACTGTATTAAGGGGTTTTATTTTAGAATTGTTTCTCAAGCTGCAGTTTAAACTTGGTACTGCCAAAGGGATAGATTTTAGGATATTAAAGAAATTAAGGGAGACGGACTTAGTACTGTCAAGCTAATGGACCTGCTGCAATCTTACTGAATGGTGGAGCAGACACCAGGGGCCTAGTGCAGGATTGCAGCTCATTCTCTCAAACCTGCTCCGATGTACAGGAAATGCTGGTGGGATGTTGCCAAGTCTCCCATACATTCTTCTTAAACAGAGGTGCCACCATTGTAATTATCTCCAGGAAACATCAGAATCAGAGAAGATAGAGCTGACAACTTAAAATGATGTCCCTTGTATGCTTTTGGATTTCATTGGCTCCAAAGCTATTTCATACTGTGAAAACGTTTAAACAATACAATTCACTTCAGACCAGTAAGTCACAATTTCTGTTTAATTCATATATACAGGTCAACAAGCCTGACTGTGGTAAAGACTAGGTTGCACCGGGTGATTAACAATTCAATGTAAATCGTGCTCCTTTGAATAAAGCTCCCCATTTATGCGGCTCTAATTGAATTTGAAACTACAGAATGCCTTACATTGAACAGAATTTTACATATCCTTTAGCCTGAAATGTGTAATTTTTTTCTCTCCCTGTCAAAATGAGTGGCAGTTAGGAATTTATAGGATAATTTAGAAAAGGGATGATGCAGTATCACCTCTAGCTGAGCAATGCGTTAAAAATGGCAGATATTTATTCTTGTCTCGGATAAATCCAATTATTAAAGAGACATTACACAGATGAGACACCGGCCCTTTGGCCCACCATTTGCTGACCATCAAGCAGCCATCTACATTAATTCCGTGTACCAGCACTTGGTCTGTGTGTTACCCATCCAAGTTCTTGTCTTGATACTTCACTGTTGTGAGAGTCTCTGCCTCCACCGCCCCCTCCAGGTGGTAAGTTCCAGATTTCAGGTGAAAGGTTCTTTCTCAGATTCTTTCTAAACCTTCCACCCTTTAGCCTAATCTTATTCCCTCCATTATTGTAGATACCTCCAGTTACCCGAGAACATTTCCTACTTTCTACAACCCTCAATTCAGCGGGTGCCCCTGGCAACCTTCAGTCTCCTCTACCACAGAGGAAATGAAATCAGCCCATCTGGTCTCTCACCACTAAAACACTCCACCCCAGGGGAATGAGCTGAGTCTGTGTTGCACCGTGTCCAATACAACATCTTTCCTATAGTGTGGAAAGCAGAACTGGACGCAGCACCCCAGCTGTGGCTGAACCGATCTTTGCAAAGTTATATCATAACCCCTCTGCTCTGATATTCTACACCCTGGCTTATGTAAGCAGGTATCCCCTGTGCTTCCTAACTTGGGCTGCCACCATCAGGAATCTTTGGACTGGTAACGAGGCCCCCCTGTTCCATGGGGCTCTTCCATTCATTGTGCGTTCCACACTTAATAGTACTTACTGGAACTAAATCCCATCTGCCACTTTTCTTGTGCATATTGTCAAATGATCTAAATATCCTCCTCACTATTAACATCAATTAGTGTAATATGCAAACTTGCAAATCACACCTCCTACATTGATAACCAAATTGTTATTCAATTTATATTGCAAGGGTCCCAGCACTGTTCCCTAGTCATCATCATCGGAGGTCACTCGAAACGAGTATGACTGTCCTCTCCTCTCCATGGGGTCGTCTACTTGTGGGTCTGCAGATGTCTGTAGAGGCCGATCCACACACCTTGGTGCAACGTGGGCAGTGGAGACTGGCGGTGGTTGGTAATCGTCGAGCCCCCTTCTCCCTCTCCTTACGGTGCTGTCGCTTTGTCTCTGCGACACGGCGTAGTTCCATTTTGTGACGTGCAGCTCCTTCCTGCACGGATTTACTCCAGGAGTGCCTGTCCAGTACAATGTTGTTCGATGTGATGTGGAATTTCTTCAGACTGTTCTTGATGTTGTCCTAGAAGCGTTTATTTGGCGCACCGGGGGCTTGCCGACCTTCCTTCAAATGAGAGTACAGGATTTGTTTGGGAGACGTGTGTTGGACATGCGGATGACATGGCCAGTCCATCGAAGTTGGTGCTGCATTATTGTGGTGGTGATACTGGTCATGCTGGCTTCCGCCAAAACGCTGATGTTGGTGCGTCCTCCCAGCTGATCCTCAGAATTTTTCGTAAGGATCTTTGATGGTATTGTTCCAGGGCTCTCAGGTGCCTGCTGTAGGTGGTCCATGACTCGGCTCCATACAACAGGGTGGAGAGGACAACGGCTCTGTAGACCAGCAGTTTTGTTTGAGCCTTTAGGTCTCGGTCTTCAAAGACTTTTCCGGAGTCTGTCGTAGGCTCCACTGGCATAACTCAGGCGATGGTTGACCTCAGAGTCGATGTCAGCTTTTGAGGAATGAATGCTGCCAAGGTAGGGGAAGTGGTCAACATTTTCAAGAGTGGTGTCGTCCACTTTTATAGTGGGCTGGGTAGGCGGCTGGTTGGGTGGAGGTTGATGTAGGACCTGGGTCTTCTTGATATTTAAGGCTAGGCCCATGGCTCTGTATGCCTTGGCAAAGGCATTCAGGATGCACTGGAGGTCTTCTGCAGAATGTGCTGCAATGGCGCAGTCATCCGCGTACTGAAGCTCCATGATGGCGGCGTTACTGACTTTGTTCTTGGCCTTTAACCTATTAAGGTTGAAGAGCCCACCGTCAGTTCTGTAGAGGATTGGGATCCCCTGTGGCAGCTCTTCACCAATGAGGTGAAGTATGGCAGCAATGAAGACGACAAACAGGGTGGGTGGCGATTATGCATCCCTGTTTGACCCCCGTTTCCACAGTGAAGGACTCGGACTCAGAGTTGCAGTTGCTGAGCACTGTGATCGACATGCTACACCACTGGTCACAACATATACTATCATCTTGCCTTTTATGACCAATTTTGGATCCAATTTGCTCATTTGTCCTTGATCCTATACACTGTTTTGCTATAGACTTTATTGAACTCCATGTAATGACTACAATTGCACAACTCTTAATATATCCTGTTACATCTTGAAACCATTCAATTAAGTTGGTCAGACAAGGCCATGTAGACATAGGTAGACACCAAATGCTGGAGAAACTCAACGGGTGGGGCAGCATCTATTGAGAGAAGGAATTGGCGACGTTTTGGGTCAAGACCCTTCTTCAGACATGATTGATTGATTAAGTTGATCAACTGGACAAGGAACAACTGGGGCTGTGGCCAGATCATTAGTCCATTGGAGACACATGGAGCTGCAGATGTTGAAATCGTAAGTGGAACACAAAGTGCTGGAGTTACTCAGGGGATAAGGCAGCATCTCTGGAGAACATGGATAGCGATATTTTAGGTCAGATTCTTTTTCTCATGGAAGGGTTGTGCAGTTGCAGTCTATGTGGAGTTCAGATTTAGTCAGATGATGCAGGCTCCCATCTCAGGTAGAATATTGGAAACTGGAAGAGTCATTAGAAAATACACACAGAGTACAGACATGATCAAATTAAGACTTCTGAATGCATAGGATGCGCCTTGCTGGGTAATATATTTGAATAGAATCGCCAATCAGATTGGAAGATGGTAATTCAGCACTAGGGCAAGACGAACAAGTTTCAGTGGAAGTACAGACCAACTCGGTATACCACACTGAGTTGTAGAAAGAGTACTCGTGGCAGCAGACACTACAGTAAATTATGTAACTTATTTGTAATTTATTTCAGCCAACTTTAGTACAGATAAACAAGAAAGCTGCCAAAGTCAGAATTGAAATTTAGAGACCGTCTCTGCTGGATTGTTTTCTTTGGAACAAAGGAGACAAGGAGAGATTTAATAGTGGTGCATACAATTATTAGAGGCCTAGACAGGATAAACAGGAACGAGACATTTCCTTTCCTTTAGCAGAGAGGACAATAACTAGGGGGCATTTATGTAAGATCATAGGGTAATGGGGAATTGAGAATTATATTTCCATAATCTGGAGTTCACTGCCTGAAAGAGAGGGGCAAGCAGAAAGTAGTTTTAAAAAGATCAGGACTTGAGAACTGCGCCTGCAGACCCATGGACACCGCTATGTAATGGGATCAAACTATTGTCTATTTTTGTTTTGCATGGGCACAATAGACTCCTTTGATGCTATACATTGCTTTGCTTTAATGATAAACCAACGGTGGAAATTTATTTTGGTTTTGATATCGGCTTCCGTGTGGATTTACAAACCAGAGGCATTGCACAAAATGGGGAATGGGAGAGAGAGTTCTCTGCGCAGTTATATTTTGTTCAGTTATGTTTCGCATCAAAGATTTCCAGACACTTTCGTCAGTAGTGGCACACTGTTTTTGGATTGTTGTTTTTTCATATTTGGTTGAGTATGGCTTTCTTAGTTTAAAATAAAACCAGTTAAAAACAAACAAGTTCAACATTTGCTAACACATCCCTTTCATGTCTCAAACGGAGCAGTTACTGAGCAATCTTTGCCATATATATATTTATATATATATATATAAAGCAGGTATCTGAAAGTCAGACATTCCTCTCATTGAACTGATAAATATTTAATATTAAATTCTCATCGTTCCACATCAATTTGGACATCAAATTTCATAGTCTGGGAACTTTCTATTCAGAGAACATGACATTTTAATAATATAAATGACTGTCAGATAACCACTTTTGAAATAGCAGACATCTCATATAGAAGATAATAGTTCCACTGATTTTGACAAGTAATATACAACAGCACCATCTGCAACATTGCAATTAGAGACAATTGCCCATGTTAAAGGTGGTTATCAGTACAAAGCCAGGAGAACACAGGCAGTGTGGAAAACCGTGAAGGACTTGAACTTTGGCTGGGAATCGGACTTCTCATCTCCCATTATCTGCTGCCTTTTTTAAACAGTTGCGAATAGAACCATTTTATCCTTTGCGTATTTGGTACACACAAACAGGGCATTGGCAGAGACAACAGTAACATGATTGAGGGCGTGTAGATTTGACCCTGGTGGCTGTTGGAAGCGCAAAATAAACAAGCTACAGATTTTCCATAGCTTAATGCATGCTCCAATTCTGGCTTGGTGACTTCAATTAAAATGTAGCATTAGCCAATGTGTTGCAAACTGTGCAACCAATACTGCCCATGTCCTTGGTCCAGGAAACACGTTCAATGAACAACATTAACTATTTACTTAGGTTAATAATAGCATGGCCCAAAAACAGTCAATTGATACCCATCCTGTTATTTCCTGGGTACAGATCAGGGATCAACTTTGGGGAATTCCTGGCCTGCATTGTCCAACCACTCACTGGACAGGCCCAATGAGCCATCAGGGGCAGCTCACCGAGAACGTCTCAACAAATACCACGTAGATCACAGAAATAAGACACAAAAATGATCACAGTAAGAAAAAGTTATGTAATAAAACGGACTTCACCACCTGGGTTAAGTTTTGCTTTAAAGCACCAATGTGTCAGTCAGAGAGGCAGCTACTGCAGGTTGGACTTCAGAAACATTAGTTTGTTCATCACCTCTGGTGTCAGCTGCCTCTTCTGCTTTCCTGAAAATGTCTCAAGGTTATTCAGACAGCCACTTCTCGCACCAACTGCTGGCACAGCCAAAAGCCAGAAAGCAAGTTTGGCTAACTTGGGATGCTTTTGAGTGGTATTTGACCAGTAACTAAACAGATCAGTAGTTTTATTGGGCACAGGTTCCTTTAGATATTGAAATACTTCCTCTTTGCGTTCATCCCGATTTGCCTCCGAGGGGGTTTTCGGGTTTTCACTAATCCCACGCACTCTCTTTCTCGCTGGCTGAAGTTCAACGACATCTTCGCAAGACTGCCCAATATCCGAAATCATTTCACACACTCGACTAATTACTTCCTCTTGTTGGTAATGCGGCACCGACCTCAAATGCTTAGAGTGTGGGTCAAGCACCATTGCTACTTTGTGAGCATTCTCCATTTTGAAGTTCTCCTTCAAAGATTCCAGAAAGAGGTGGCAGAGTTTGCTTACACTTCCTGCGTCGTTAGCTTTGGAAGTGAAGAGTTTCTCTAGTTTGATGTAGGTTGGGAGCACAAGCTGCAATGTTGGTTTGTTTTCACAACTCAGTTCAATTACAGCCTGCTTCACTGGTGTCAAAATGGCAGCAAGATTACTCAACAAAGTTTTATTGCAATTTTGGAAGTGTTTGAGTTCCTTTCTGCTGCTGATTAATTCTCGTAATTGTTCATACTTGTCATGTACGAGGAGGAGAGAGTCTGCAACAGAATTCCAACAACAAGGAGCCTGATGCCCTTCAAGAATGCTGGACAACTCTGGAGTGCCAGTTCCTTGTTCCAGTGAACTCATTATCTGTATGCAGTTACTCACAAGTTCAGTAACCTCTGGCATGTTTTGTGCCTGCAGTGTTCTTTCATTAAGTACACTCCTTACTGTTGAGTTCAATGCACAGGCTGAACATCGCAGGCACATCCCAGCTTTCAACAATGCGGCAGAGCTGACTTTGCTATCCGTGACATAGATCGTTTGCATCTCTGACATCACAAATTCTGAAAGGACATTCAAGACCCACTGGTGAACCTGCTCACCAGTTTCTTTCCCATCGACCTCTTTAATACCCAGCACATACCTTTTAATTTGCAACCCCTCCACCTGATGTGCTGTTAGGATGTAAAAAGACTCCGACCCCACATTCTGACAATGACAGGTGACGCCTATCCCCCAGCAAGCGTTACTGCCCAGTGCACATGTCACTTTGACTTTCACCTGGTTGTACATTCTGGGTAGGTGTTTCAGAGCAAGAGTGTTCATATCCCCAAGGACATCACCTACAGGGAAGGATCCATAACGTGCTCCGATGTCCACAAGTGTCTGAGCAAGCTTCACAAAGTCTTTGCCATTAATCACAGGCAGTGCTTTCAGATCAGCGCACATCACCCTCAGCAACTTCTCGGCAACATGTTGGCGTTCTTTTTCAAGGACAGAGCTATTCACTGCAAATGAAAATGAAATATATAATACTTCCCACCAAAATGACAGCTTTGCAATCTGTATATTGCTGTTGCAATATGAATAATTGAGATGGTTAAGCTTAATGAATTCTCATTATCAACTGAAAGCCCTCCGTGAAAAGACAATGATGACTAAAACTCGCTTGAGTTATTTTCGTATGTCTATAACAGGTTGAGCTTGTGAAACAATGGAAAGGACAATAAAATTATCTAGCCTTATACAGAAGTAAAATACAATTATTACAGAACAATGTTAGTAAGGCAGGGAATACCAATTAATTCCATAGGTTTATTTGAAATTAATAGTGCAGTACAGAATAAAAAGATTTGACTTCAAATTTTAGACTTTAGGAGATATTCTACATTGTTTTGGTACAAACTTCAGATGAGGTCAATCATGTTCACAGCCTTCCTTAGTACCTTTCTAACTGAAGGTGATCTTGCTGGGAACTACCACAAGCCAGTGTATTTGGAGCATTCACCAAAATCCTGCATAATTTCTTGGGTTCTTAGCATTTTATAACACAATACATTTCTGGGAAAACGAAATGGGCTATGGAAAGCACTGCAGAATGCAGGTGATCAATTCCATGGCACTAAATGAGATTAGTATAGACAGGTGGTCAGTGCAGACATAGTGAGCCAAAGAAATGGTCTCTGTGTTGTACAAATTTGACAAGTGACAGGAGTATGAGGAAAATCTTTTTAAAATGGAAATAATTATCTAGAACTCATAGCATGTAAAAGTGGCTAAAGTTTGATCAGACTGGGTTTTAAAAGAGGAACTGAGAATAATTTGCAGGGCTGCAGGGAAAAGGCTGCACGCGACTGACAAAATTGTTTTAGAAAGACTGGCTCAGACTTAATGGACTAAACAGCCTCTTTGAGCCTTGTTTAAAAACTCAAGAGTACATACCGCCACAGGGGGCTATAGCATGGTACATACCATCATAGGGGGGTTGGTCAAGGTATACACAGCTGCAGGGAGCTTCTGGAGTGTACATAGAAGTATAGGGGGCTTCAGCAGTGTACACATCATCAAAGCTTCAGCAGTGTGCATAACATTACAGGGGGCTTCAAAACTGTACATAACATTGCTGGTGTTTTAAGGAGAGTACATACATACAGGAGACTTCAGGGCTGTACATACTATTACAGGGGGATTCAGTTGTGCACAAGTAAGTGTGCACTATGTAAATAAATGTTCATGTGAGGGATTCAGGAGTGTACATACCATCATTGGTGCAGTTACTCTGGCGATGGGCATTCTTCTTCTCTGGAGAAGCAGCAGCTGTAGCAACAACAGGGGTAGTGGATGTGGTGGCGGCAGCAGCAGCAGCGGCAGCAGTAGCAGTAGTAGTCGTCGTTGTCGTCGAGGTCCGTGGTGATTGCACTTGTTTAATCGCTATGCTGTTTTCATTATCAGCTACAATAAAAGAAAAGTCATGGCTTAAAGGTCGGGTGGAATGAAAAGATCGACTTCAGTGGTCTCAGTTGTTTGGACAAATTCTTGGTGCAACTTGCTGCAATGACCACCGAGCCCAAAATAAAAGCTACAGCTCCTCTCCCCTACCATGCCGTTCCTAGGCACCATACCATGTCGAATTACTTTTGCTCCCAGTATAAATGGGCTCCCCCATTTTCCATTTATTCTGCAGCCGGCAATGAGCACATTGTGGGAAATGGTTCAAAGGAGGGAAACCACCCATCTCACAGCTGTACCAAGTCAGGAGCAAAAAAATCTGCTGGAGGAACTCAGCGGGTCGAACAGCATCTGTGGAGGCAAAGAAATTGTTGATATTTGGGTCAGGACCATGTATCAGGACTAAATCTTGTGTCAATGTAATATATCTGTGTTCTCCACATAGCACACTCTGTACATGAGGTGACCAAAGTGGAAGGAGCCTCAGGGGTGGTTACATTGTTGGATAAGTATTCAGGTGATTCAACCATAATCAGGAATTCCAAGTTTCAACCCATAATGGCACTTGGGGTTTTAAATTCAATTTAATAATCTGGAATTAAATAGTTACATGGTTAAAGTGTAGAATTCAATTTATTTCACTAACACTCTTCAGGAATGGAGGTTTACTTGTTTAATGTGACAATTCTCAAATGCCCCATAAGATGCCCCAACAATTCACTTTGTTCATGAGACAACCAGCTATAGACAATGCTGACCAGTCAGTGAAAGCCGCATCACTTGAATAAGTAAAATGATCAAGAGATTGAAATAAACTAATGCATCAAGAGATTTTCCATTGGTAATGAAATATTCAGAATGTAATTTTTTTGACAAAATGTGTTAAGGGATATGGTGCCGTATATGTAAGGCCCTTATTCTAAACAGTGGCTTTTAGGTAACCACATGGTCGCCCCCCCCCCCCCCCCCCCCGAGTCTAACATAGATGGGACCAAGTACAATAGCTTTCCTTCCGAAAGGATATGAGATGAATTTTTACAATACAATAGCTTCATATTATTAATGAGAATAGTAGACCTTTTAAAATTCCAAATTATTTAATGACATGTTAATTACAAAAAGTGGGATTTGAACTCATGTCCCTGATTAATAGCCCAAGGTTCTGGATCTAGCAACTTAACCAGTGTACTACCTTATAAGGGCACAACCTGCAACGGTGCATTACCAACTGGACACATATCCACAGACTTACATTTATGCATTATGGCTAAAATCATCATATGATTCATCTACTTTTTGACATTCATCAATTGTACAACAATAGAAACTCTTAAAATCAGGATAGTTTTTATGAACCATGAGCTAATTTTATTCCAACTACTTTAATCAACTCTCCATCTGCAAATTACTCTTAAATATTATTAATTGGGCAACTGCTTTCACTTCCCCAAAAAAATGTAAGCGGAGGAACTCTTCATCGTTACAAGTTGAAGGACTGGAGAGGATTTGAAGATTTCTTTCAAGCACAGGTAGTTCTGTGAACTGTAATTCATGTTTCCTGAACACGAAATGGATATAATCTGATCAATAAATTAGGGAACTATTTATATTATGTGGGCATAATTGGTTATAATGCGATTATGGAAATTGACAAGAAAATTGGCGGGGAAAAAAAGTAATGAAAAATAATGTGTCCACGCAGCCTCCCTGCAGTAATCAACACCATTGTCTCACAATAATACAACTACTGCTTTAACTGCAAGTGGCCATTGAAATGGACCACAATCTCTTCCATTGACACTTGAGCAACGTAACATACAACCTTTAGTATTTTTAGCTTGCAGCAACAAAAATAAACTTAAGATATTAAAAATACCTTTATGTTTTTTAATTCTGTGGGGTAAAATAAGTTACTGCAAGCTTGAAACTTTCTCGCTCCTAACCCTCTTTTCCCCACTGACACAATTGCTTTTATAAAGTGATTTTCTATAATGAGGTTTCTTGGGAATGCAACTCTTACACGTTATAGCAGAACTACTTTAGTAGTTGCCTGGAATTCTGTATGAAGGATCACATTTAAAAGCATTTCCAAATCACACGACCTGCTGCAAAAGCGGCTCCAGGTAGATCTTCAGATTGCAGGTCCCTTATAAATATCCCTTACATTTTAAAATATCATGATGAATACCAAGCAAACCATAGTTTGTCTTCCATGGTCCTTTGCCAAGCTTATTTCAGTCCGATCATATAAGCCATGGGGTGCTTTACGAAAATGGTTTAATTTTAAAAATAAAAGTCAGAATTGTACAGCACAAAAAAAGACTTCGGACCAGCACATCCATGCTGCCTTATAGTCATGGCACTAATCCCTTTTGCCATATTTCTATGCCTTGCCCATGTGTCTAAAAACCTCCTACATGTAATTGTATTATTTCCAGTTTCCACCATTTCCCCTGGCAGCACATTCAGGATATCAACACTTAATTCTGTAAAAGCAAATTTACCTTTTCAGATCGCCTTTAAAACTCCTCTCTCTCACCTTAAAACCAAACAGTTCTCAGGATAAAAGTATGTTAACTATCTACACTATCTGTGCCTCTCAATGTTATATACAGCTATACGCTCTCAACCTCCTTTGCTCCAAAGAAAACCAGCCCAGCCAATTCACTCTCCCCCTACAAGTCCTCTGAAATCCGGGCAACAATCTTGGTGAATCTCGTCTGCATTCTCTCCGGTGCTACAGAACAACATAACAAAGAAAGATGTTGAAAGATACAGGGAGTCATGTATCCTCCGGACAGTTGGGTGGAACAGTAGGAGATGGGAGTTTAATCAAGATGGAATTTGATTCAGCCAAGTGTGAGGAAATGCTCTTTGTGAAATTACTTTCATCGTAGAACATAAAGTGGCAGGGACATTAGCAAAACTGATGTAGAGAGGATGTGAGAGGTGAAAGTCAGTAGCTTGATGAAAGTGGTGATGGAGAGAAGGCAGAATTTGGCATGCTTGCCTTCATAGGCCGAGGCATTAAATGTAAGGATAACGGCCTTATATTCCAGCTGTACCATAATATTGGGTTGACTGCAGTTAAGAGTATTGCGTCCAGTTCTGGTCGCCACATTGCAGGACGGATGGAGTGGCAACAGAGAGTGTAGAGAAAATCCCTACCATAATGTTGCTGTAGTTACAGGGAGATATTGAATATGCTGGGTTTATTCTCACTGGAGACCGAGGGGTGACCTTAGAGGTTTATGAAATTACGAGGTGCATTGATGGGAGAGATAGTCAGAGTCCTTCTCCCAGTGGATGGGAGTCTGGAACTCAAGCATACAGGTTTAAGGTGAGAGGGGAGAGATTTAAAGGAGATCAGTGGTCAGGTTTTTCCACATAGTAGGAGAAGGTTATCAGGAACAAGCAGCTAGAGGAAATGGTAGAGGCCGATGTAATGACAATATTTCAAAGGTATTTTGATAGATACTTGGACAGGAAGGGCATAGAGAGGTATGAGCCTAATGCAGGGAAATAGGATTTACGTTAGGATTGGCATGGATGAGATGGGCCCATTTCTGTGCAGTATGATTCCATGTTTCTTTGAATCTGGACTGTTAGGTCTCTGTTCATCAACATTCTGGGCCATACATTAACAATCTTGGTTCAACAACTTTTGATGACAGGAAATGTGACTTGGATCCTATTTATAGTAATAAAGATTTCACATGGAGTGAACCAATATAATTGTCAAGGAAAGAAATTAAACTTACCTGCGTGGGAATTCATGTGCTCTATTAGATTGTTGTAAAACTGGAACTGAATCCCACATGCCCCACACGTGTACTGCTCTTAAGTGGAACAAAAAAGATAAAAATCAAAATGATAAAGTCAATGCCATTATGGGAACATTGTGCTTCCTAAGGTTGCCAACAACCACATATAGAATTCCCTAACTAAAAGGAAACATGGTTCTAAAATTTTAACGAGGTATGCCAATTTTCCTTTCCATCCATGGAGGCAGAGGACGCACAACCTCCCCCACAAATCCATCCAAGCACCATGAAAGGAACACTGGCGATGGAAGCAGAAATCTAGAAGCCTAAAGCACATGCGGCAAAATCTTTTTTTTTGGAGGGCAGGTGGAAATGTGGTGAGATAGTGGCTGCAAACTACAGGCAGGAGTCCCATTTCGATATTATTAGTAAAAAACATATCAACCTGGGCTGTTAAGAGATTTATCCATAATTTTCCCTTGAGTACCAATAATCATTTTGCAACTTGGCTTATCCCAGAAGCTGAGGTTAGAGCGGATCTGGCAGCAGGTGGTGTCTATGCTGCAGTGAAAATTGCCAAGATTGGTGAGATGCCAACTTTGCGTTTATAGCTCTAACTTTGCTTGCATCTCAGGCATGGATGGGACTTCTGTCAGTCATTCAGCAGGCTAGGTACAAAGAATTATTGTCAGCACTGGATTGGTAGTACCAAGGAGCCATCGGGTAACACGAGTGCAAGGATATACCACAGTGACATCCCTGGCAATGATGCAGTTAATTTCAGAAAATCAATGGACAGTAGCAGCCATGCAAAAACCCTTTGCAATAAGGGCGCAAGTATTACACACCAGTCAGTTGAAAATTGACACAGGTACAATTAGAGAAAACCTCACCCTTGGCCTCTCCCTTCTTAGGTTTTTGTTGGCAACCCTAGTGCTCTCAGATGTAAACTGCAAAAACATAATCCTTAATCATGACCAACACACCAGCTTTTCTGTGGAGCACATCGCCACCGTTAAATAGCACAAGTGAAAGTTTCTACGCTTTGCTTGCAAGCCAATACAATCATCAGCATCGAGATGCTGAACCAATTCCCTTCACACTAATGACAACATAGATGGTGGAACTAATAAAAATAAAGAGGAAATAAGTCTCTGCTGCCAAATTAAATCCACCACTGCAAAAAAAAAAAAAGTATTTAAATATGTAGAAGTAACTTTGCAATAATGTGGCCAAAAGATCTTAGTGGCTCAAAAATATGATTAATAAAATCTTTAAAAAATTGAAATTTAACATGTCACAGTACTATTATTTGCTTAAATCAAATTAAAATCCAACAAAATGCAAAATCATAGAAATAATCTGTCAGATTGTTCTATAAGACATCCAGCTACTTTTGATTGGCAATTCAAAGGACAAAGTATTTTCTCTTTAAAACGTTTGTGCGTTAAAAGCAGCAAATTACAACTACACATTGGTTTATCTAATACAAGTTACGGACACACAATTATAACATATGGAAAGTGATTTGGCAAACAGCAAATGTATTTAGTCACAATGAATACATGCACACCATGGCTCAGGAAATACCATTCACAACATATAGTGCAGCAATCTGTGACAGCACTTGCCAAATATTTCCTACACAGACTGAAATGCCCTCCACCATCTTCAAGAGTTATCAGCAAAAGGCC
>CM075987.1:10006713-10090132 GCA_038087875.1 Malacoraja senta
ATGTTGCAATGTTAATAGAAATGACATGCAATTAGTTTACTTTAAAGATACAGCAATGGAAACATGTATTTCAGCCTACTGAATCCACGTCAACCATCGATCATCCGTTCACTAGTTCTATGTGATCCCACTTTCGCAGCCATTTCCTACACATTAGGGGCAATTTGCATAGGTCAATTAACCTACAAACCTTTCGGATCCACAAGAATAGCAGAACATGCAAACTCCACAGTAACATCACCCTAGGTCAGGATCGAACCCACCTCTCTGGCACTGTGAGACAGCAACTCCAATAATACAAAAAATCTGCCAGAGCAGCACAAAAATCCAGAGTGCCCCAGATTTTTGTTTTCACCTTCCATCAGTGAGGAATGTGGAAGAGTCACTGTTTATGTTAAAATGTATTTTATGTGTCTTGTTGCTTTTTATTGGTATGACTGTACGGCAAATCAAATTTCTCATATGTTGCAAAACATGCTTGGCTAATAAAGTATGATGATGATTCATGGACTATAGTATGAATGATATGGTACAAATCATCCTTCGTTAATCCTTTCCTAGCTAAAAATCAATCGATTATTTTTGAATATGCGCAAAGGCACCCTCTTCAAAGCTTCTACATCCTTCTTGTAATGTGACCTGAACTGCACGCAATGCTCCAAATGTAGCCTAATCAAAGTCATATAAAGCTGCGCCATGACATCCTGACTCTTCTACCCAATGCCCCCACCAATGAAAGCAAGATCAATGAAGACCAAACACCTCCTTTACCACAATACCTATTGAAGCCACTGATTTAATTGGCCATTAATTCATTAAATGTGGCTATTGCGTTGGCAGGCAACTTATTTTGCATGTCTTCAGGATGTGGATGAAAACTGGAGCACCTACAAGAACCCACACTTTCACAAAGAGTACATGCAAACTGTACAAGACAGCACTCAGGTCAGGATTAAACCTGATTTTCTGGGCTGTAAAACAGTAGGACTAACTGCTGCACCACCATGCTGCCCTAAGATTATACATCCATGCTCTTCACAGAACAATATTAAAGAACAAATTTAAAGTGACAGGAAAATAAAAATCGCTACTTTCAGTCTTTATTAGGAAAAGTGTATTAATTTCATGCATTTTGTGAACAATTGATTCTGGTCTTCAGTGAAGACTGTTTCTTGATAGACGTTTGATCATGATTTGTAATATCACTGACGCAGGAAAAAATTTGCAGACAAAGGAAGTGATAAATTTAAATTATGTTATCTTATTTGCACAGTAAATGAATGGAATTGCAAAAATTCTTATCCCAGTTTATAGTGTAACTTATTAACATGTGTTGCTATGAACATATCTTTCAAAATATAAAAATGTGCAACAAAAACAACGTTTTAATCATTCTTTAATTCATAGAAATTAGATTTTAAATCTTGGTAGATTATTTGCTTAAGCAATCCTTTGACTTTTGTTATGAGAAAACTTCCTCTCGCCAGGCAGCAGGAAATTGAATTTCAAAGCTCAAGGCAACTCAAAGTAATAAATAGAGGACAGTTTCACTTATAGCTTAAAGCATTCTAGAAAATGAACAAATTGTAAAGAGATGTTCAATTCTAAGCTCAAGGTCATAACATGCCAGAATTTTATATTGTGCTACAATCAAACAAGGATATTGAATTTTCAAAAAAAATCTCATCTAATTTTCTCAGTTGATTACAACATGGCTTTGTGCCAAAATTGTCTGGAAGATTTGGAAAATAGAGAGAAATTATCTTGCTTCATTGCAATGCCCAAAGCCTTTCGGTTGTTGATAATTCAGTATGTCTGAATATGCTGTTTGGAATTAGAACTCGATAATAAATTGGCAATGCAGCTCCAGTGTTCCTGAGAAGTAGAATATTTCATTGCCCCAAAGACTCTTATAGCATTGGTGCATAGAAAATGGGTGCTGTTTGTCCACATCAGTTGGATCAAGCTACCTTCAAAACTGGGTATATGGGTGCACAGCAGAAACAGATGCATAGTACCACAAGTATTAACTTAATTGAAGAACTCAAAAAGGAAACCCATTTTTGACAAACTGATAGTGATTCATTTAAAGACAAAAACATTTGTGAGGTGAATTATTTTCCAATATTTCTCTTTTACCCAATCAGACAATTTCCCATGTCATACCCAAGGGAACCATTGTTCTGGTATAAAGCATTAATTTAACAAGGAACTCAGACTAATCCTTGTCCTTTCCTACAATGCACAAATATTGCCTTGATCACAAAAATACACGTTCCATAACCAATTTTTGTTTCATCAATTCAAATACCACCTCCATCAATTCAAACGCCCACCTGGCTCATCTCATTTTCTCGGATTCAAGCAATTGCTTGAATTGCAGAGCTTTGTCAACATCATTAAACCAATTACTGTCTTAACTCATCAATGCAACGCAACTAAAAATCTCTACATTAAAACATATTCTTACTCATAACCAGAAATGATTAAGCCAATGCAACAAAATCTAAACAAAGTAAATAGTTCAATTTATCCTTTATGCACCAATAAATTAAAATTTTGACATTTTAAATGTGGGAAATCATTGACAAAGCTATATCTCATGTTCGCTCAGGTTCACACAATCTTTATAAAATTCCTTATTTTCTTGATCAAAGCTGGCTTCCCAAGCACCTTCTATCCACCACTTCACCTTTTGCCTATAATCAACGCTTCATTATTGTCACAAAGTGGAAGTAGAAACATTCTTGTTTGTTCTTGTTCTTAGTTTTATTAGTTGAATGTTCTTAGTTTTGGATAATTCCAGTTTATAAAATAGACAATTCCTTTTCATTGCTTCAAGTTAAATCAGCGCTGTCCATCTCAAGCAAAAATAAATGCTGCAACATCAATTTGGAATACATTGTTTGACAAGCGGGCGGAGATGAGGCATCCACATAATTTGAATTTCCATAAATTCCCCCAAATTCTGATATGACTCAAGGAATTTGAACTAGTATTTTAGGTTAGAGATCTCTGGATTTCAGGAGTGTTTCAAAACAAAACTCTGATCTGTGCAAGCTGTCCAAATGTATAAATTTTATTTCTATATTCGCTCTCAAATTGTGCCACCCTTTATATACATCCCAGTTCCAGACATCAGATATTCAGTTGATTCATTTAAATGAAAAGATCAATAATTAATTCACAAAATATTGCAGAGAAGATTGGTGTCGTATAATTATATTTTTGTGTGCTTTGAAACCAAGGTATTTTACATCTATTTTAATATTGTGTGTGAACTTAAAGCATTGTTTATATTTTCTTAGCAGAACTTCTAATTACTGGTCCTGAACTCTGACAACTCCAATTTTGTTGGATAGAAAGTAAATGAGACTACATTTTACAGATACATTCCACACTGCATTTTCATGCCAAAGCACATGCAAAATTCTCTGGAGAAGAATGCTGTTAATTATTAATGATATGTTCACTTTTAATACTACTGTCCTTTTAAGACTACATTTCTTGCCAACCGTGTTACAGGACTAAACATGACAAAGAAACTCCATAATCCAATACGCCTAATAATAAATGGATAGAAACAATAGCTACAAACTGAAGTGGTAATAATTGGCAATGGGAGCAGACTTTTCTATTCATCTAACAGCATGGGCTTTAAACATTTCAATAGATTTTAGATCTCATGAATTTGGCTACGTTTTTTGGAAAAGGAAACCAAGAGGGCATGATCCCACATTTACTTTACATTGTCTACATGACAAGATCCTGCATTGTAGCTGTAACTAAACCCCGGAATGTTAGAACACATAGGATCCAGGCTGATTTTGCATATAGAATACTACATTGCCATTATCAGGGGCGGGGAACCTGCGGCCTTCTAGGCCATTAAGTGCGGCGTTTTGAATGAATACAAATTTTGCAATTGGCCAAATAAAAGATGTCACAAAAAGGAGAATCTCTGTATTTGCCAAGCCTGTTTGGGCTCTTTCTGTGAAAGTTGCAAGCTGTGAGTCACAGCTCCAAGGAGTCTGGACCCTAGATGCAAGTTGAGGATAAGGTGAGGTCCAGATGTCCATCCTTTTGTTAATATGTATGAGGGTTTTGCAGAAGAGCTGAGCAGGTTTGCAAATGCATGATTAGGATGAATTAGCCCTCAACGTAACAGAACAACTTTACGCAATACTCCAAAAGTATTGGCAGGCATCAAATCACGTGTTCACAGGTAGACAAAAATGCTGGAGAAACTCAGCGGGTGAGGCAGCCTCATGCAATCCTTGCATGTCTCACCCGCTGAGTTTCTCCAGCATTTTTGTCTACCTTCGATTTTTCCAGCATCTGCAGTTCTTTCTTAAACGTGTTCACAGAAGGTGCGCGGCCGTGCCGGCGGCTTTGCGCAGGATGCGGTACAGCCAGAGCTCGGCATTCGGCCGCGCTCGGCGGGCCAGATGATTATGGAATTTGCCTGTGGGCCGGATAATTTCGGGTTACGGGCCGCATTCAGCACGGGGGCTATTGGATAAAGTCTCCGAAATGGCAGCATTTATATCCAGACTACAGCTTTTTCCCCCCAAAGTAAGCTCAATAAACAAAATCTGAACCACTGCAAATCTTTCAAGGTTACACCAACAGTGATTTAAGTCATATAAGGAATTCTAGATAATTGTGGTAAACAGTCTATTTCAACCCTGATTTAGTGCTGGTTCAGAAACAATGAATTGGGATTTCAAATGGCAAGAGAGGTTATGTACATGAGCAGAAAATGCATTTGGAAAAGTCAAACTATAACAAGTCTCAGTTTATAATCTTAATTGTTCCTAATAGTGAAAGACTTGTCACCATCAGTTCTTCAGCCAAACTTAAATTATTCTCCAGGTACAAATTTGGGAAGAACAAATTAATTAATGTAATGTTCTGTTTGTCACACAATATTTCACATGCCATTAGTCTTTACTGAACTCCTACTGACAACACTGCTCATTATTCAGTTATTCAGCACTGAACTAGTTTTGTTCTCCAGTTATTCCCCTGTGGGATTTTGAAATTTTATAAATTTTCAAATCATTCCCCATTTTCAAATGCACAAAATAAAATGCAATTGATATGGATTTTAAAATCTTGTATAAACATAATAACAGTCTTGCAGTCTGGATGACTGAAATTTTGCCGGTCTGTCTTAATTTTTACAAAACTGTCTATAACACTAAACACTACTCCCAATGTCCATTGCTTTGCATCTTTCATAAACTGATTACTGATTCCACAATATTCCTGGAACACCATGTAATAGAAAATGAAATTTGAACTGTGCAACTGCTGAAGTCACCTCCATCATAAACAATTGTCACAGACTGCCGACATACCAAATGTGGCCAAATTCATGAGGTTGGCACATTATGTTACATAAAACAGATCCTGCGCTGCAGTACAATTCTTCAACCAAAAACAATGTTTACAGAATTTTGAATCCAAGAACTAAAATAAAATTCAATCAAAATGGACTTTAAAAATAAAACAATTCGGAGAAGAATATTTGGAGGATAAATCAAAGCCACGATTAACATTCACCGTGTGTTCAAGGATGAACAAATGAAGCCTGGCAGAAAGATGACAAATGATCACAGAAGCATATTGGGCACAATCTAAGTGTACCGTCAATTACCTTTGACTGCATTATAGCACAAACACTCCAATTATCCCACGTCATAGACCCCTTATATTCAGTTAGCTTTGCTATAAATATTTGCATTTTCCTTCAAAAAACGAATTTACAAAATGCATCACGATATAAATTTTGGCACTGCAGTTGTGCAGCAAACAGTGTCTCTGCCGAACAGCTCCGGCAACCCAGGTTCATTCCTAATATTCACGAAGGAAGAGGTCGGGGGGGGGGGGGGGGGGGAGATGGAGGGGAGGAGGGGGAAGGGGGAGGTCAGGGGGGGAGGTGGTCGGGGGGGGAGGAGGAAGTCGGGGGGGGGAGGAGGAGGAGGTCGGGGGGGGGAGGGGAGTAGGAGGTTGGGGAGGGGAGGGGGTCGGCATGGTCAGTGACTCTGGGTGGGCGGAGGGGCCAGACTGTCCCCAACTCTGCTGCAGCTGATGGGGACGTCGCCGGGTTTTCGTCCCCGTGTGTCCGCTGCCCGGAGCCGTGGCCCCGCTCCACCCGCCCCGTGTGTCCCGCCCTTTGACCTGATGACCTTACGTGCAACCCCCTATGGTCTTTCAAGTTGCGGGTAATATGAGACAGGACAGTATTCATTGTAAACATTCTATTTCTGGACATGTAACAAATAATCTTAAAGCCAGTAGAAAATAATGGCAGATTTTCCAAAATGAAGGTATCTAGTACACTTTGTTAAAGTCGTTTCTTTAAAAAAAAAAACACAAAGTGCTGGAGCAACATCTGTGGAGTTAGATTAAAACATTCACGAAGGAACCTCCTCAAACTCAATCATTCAGCAAGTACATATTGTAGGTTCAGTGTCTGGGTTGTAATATCACGTTAGCAGGCGATAAAACATCTTAGAGTCAGAGTCTTAGAATGTCACAGCACGGAACATGCCCTTTGGCCCAACTCGTCCATGTCAACCGAGATGCTCTATCCAAACAAGTTCCATTTATCCTGCATTCTGCCCACATTTTGATGCATGTATGGATGTTATGGCATTTTAAACACCTGTTAACAGTAGTGTGATGTCTCCATGCACTCACGATTGAGTGTTTGGGATAGTAATAGTGTCAGAGTCGTAAAGTCATAGAGTGATACAGTGTGGAAACAGGTCCTTCGGCCCAATTTGTCCACACCAGCCAACATGTCCCAGCTACACTAATCCCACCTGCCCGCCTTTTGTCCATATCCCTCCAAACCTGTTATATCCATGCACCTGTGCAACTGTTGGGATAGTCCCTGTCTCGACTATCTCCTCTGGCAGCTCGTTCCATTCATCTTTTGTATAAAAAAAGTTACCCTTCAGATTTCTATTAAATCTTTTCCTTCACCTTAAACCGATGTCCTCTGGTCCTCGATTCGCCTACTCTGGGTATGGGTATCTGTGCATTCACCCAATCTATTCCTCTCATGATATTATACACAAGTGTGCACATAATAGTCAGTTGAGAAGCCTGGTGCCAATCTTGGAAACAGAGCCAATGCCTTCAGCAAAGGTGATAGTGTAACAAGGAAACAAGGTGAAAGATAACAAGGAAAACTAACCTTTAGCCACAAAGCTTTTTCATTACAACTGATGCATCCAAGCCTTTAGTTTTCTGAATTTTCTGATTCAAACCATAAGGTAGAAGTCACTTAAAACTAACTCATGTCACTAGGATCATGCATATAAAGTACGTTACCATTACTAATGCACCTCATTCCAGTTTTGGTTTCATTTCACTGTATAGAAAAAAACACTAAAGCCACCCTTCCCTAAAGCATCAAACCCACAATACAAAGTAAACTAACCAATCAAAGAACAAACCACGTTAACTAATGATCAGGGAATAGTCAAATTTAAGTAATGATCAAGAAATACAGGGGTTCGGAGTTTAACAAATCTCAGGACAGATGGCAAAATAAACACCTTTCAGTTATCAGAAATGATTTTATCCTTCTCAGAATGCTGTATTACTCATTGGATCATGGTTCCTACCCTGAGAAATCATTTAATCCACTGGCAGTGAACATTTTCAATGTTGAGACATCAGTTAATATCACAGCCAACAATTGCTCAATTTGCCTTATTGGAAATGTAAACAAAGTAGACACTTCTGAACACTTCAAATTCACCTCCCAAAATTAGTACTGCAATGCGAAAAAACAAATGTTTGCTTTTGAGAAACAATCACTAAACTGGAGATTTGGTCAAGAAGCTATATATACATATACCCCGTGGGAACATTCAAAATATTATTTACTTTACACAACAGGTTTTGCAAAATATTATGTATTCCAACTGCTTGCATTCTCTTACCCACTTAAACACTCATTTAATTTGAGATACATGTTCACTGACACCCATATATTGATCTTTACTCTTCACCACCATCACTGGTGTCAATTCCAATCCTTCATTCAATCTTACTTACCGTTTGAATGCTGGGTCTTCTTGGCATTCAACAACTGAACTCTCAGCTAGTTTTTTACCACTGGGTCAAAGATACAACAATGAGCTATTTCCTGCTATTCCATCAGAGCAGAGGATCGAATGATCTTTTCCCTTTGGAAGGAAACATATCTTCCAAATAGTTGATACCTTCACAAACTCATCTCTGGAAGCCTACACAACAAGGATGCCTGCATCAGACTCCTATTTATTGACAGTGGCTATGCATTCAACACAATAATCCCAGTTAAACTGATGTCCAAACTCCTATACACAGGTGTCACACCACCCACAGACCAAATTTAGTGAGGATAGGTGACAGCACCTCCACCAAAAAAATTGCAGTGCCTTGCAAGGATGCATTTTCAGTCCCCTACTATACTCCAGATACACTCACAATTGTGGGGTCAAATTCGGCTCTACTTCCATCTACTAGTTTGCAGTGACATCACTGCGGTGGGTTGGATCACAAACAATGATGAAGCAGAGCATAGGAAGGTGAGCGAATGTAGTAACATGGTGGCAGGGCAACCACCCTTTCATTAGGCAATAGACAATAGGTGCAGGAGTAGGCCATTTGGCCCTTCGAGCCAGCATCACCATTCAATGTGATCATGGCTGATCATCCACAATCAGTACCCCGTTCCTGCCTTCTCCCAATATCCCCTGACTCCGCTATCTTTAAGAGCACTATCTAGCTCTCTTGAAAGTATCCAGAGAACCGGCCTCAACCGCCCTCGGAGGCAGAGAATTCCACAGACTCACAACTTTATGTGAGAAAAAGTGTTTACTCATCTCCGTTTTAAATGGCTTACCCCTTATTCTTAAACTGTGGCCCCTGGTTCTGGACTCCCCCAACATTGGGAACATGTTTCCTGCCTCCAGCGTGTCCAAACCCGTAATAATTTTATATGTTTCAATAAGATTCCCTCTCATCGTTCTAAATTCCAGAGTATACAAGCCCAGCTGCTCCATTCTCAGCATATGACAGTCCCCCAATCCCGGAAATTAACCATGTGAACCTATGTTGCACTCCCTCAATAGCAAGAATGTCCTTCCTCAAATTTGGATACGAAAACTGCACACAATACTCCAGGTGTGGTCTCACTAGGGCCCTGTACAACTGCAGAAGGACCTCTTTGCTCCTCATATGAAGGCCAACATGCCATTCGTTTTCTTCACTGCCTGCTGTACCTGCATTCTTACATTGACTGGTGAACAAGGACACCCAGATCCCGTTGTACTTCCCCTTTTCCCAATTTGACACCATTTAGATAATAATCTGCCTTCCTGTTTTTGCTACCAAAGTGGATAACCTCATTTATCCACATTAAACTGCATCTGCCATGCATCTGCCCACTCACCCAACCTATCCAAGTCACCCTGCATTCTCATAGCATCCTCCTCACAGTTCACACGGCCACCCAGCTTTGTGTCATCTGCAAATTTGCTAATGTTACTTATAATCCCTTCATCTAAATCATTAATATATATTGTAAATAGCTGCGGTCCCAGCACCGAGCCTTGCGGTACCCTACTAGACACTGCCTGCCATTCTGAAAGGCACCCGTTAATCCCTATTCTTTGTTTCCTGTCTGCCAACCAATTTTCTATCCATGTCAGTACTCTACCCCCAATACCAAGTGCCCTAATTTTGCCCACTAATCTCCTATGTGGGACCTTATCGAATGCTTTCTGAAAGTCCAGGTACACTATATCCACTGGCTCCCCCTTGTCCATATTCCTAGTTACATCCTTAAATTCCAAAAGATTAGTCAAGCATGATTTTCCCTTCGTAAATCCATGCTGATTCCGACCGATCCTGTTACTATCCTAATGTGCTGCTATTTCATCTTTTATGATTGACCAGCATTTTTCCCACCACTGATGTCAGGCTAACTGGTCTATAATTCCCTGTTTTCTCTCTCCCGCCTTTCTTAAAAAGTGGGATAACATTAGCTACCATCCAATCCACAGGAACTGATCCTGAATCTATAGAACATTGGAAAATGATCACCAATGCGTCCACGATTTCTAGAGCCACTTCCTTAAGTACCCTGGGATGCAGACTATCAGGCCCTGTGGATTTATCAGCATTCAATCCCATCAGTTTACCCAACAGCATTACCTGCCCAATGTAGATTTCCTTCAGTTCCTCTGTCACCCCAGATCCTCTGGCCACTAGTACATCAGGAAGATTGTTTGTGTCCTCCTTAGTGAAAACGGATCCAAAGTACCTGTTCAACTCATCTGCCATTTCCTGGTTCCCCATAACAAATTCACCCTTTTCAGTCTTCAATGGTCCAACTTTGGTCTTAACTATTTTTTTCCTCTTCACATACCTAAAGAAGCTTTTACTATCCTCCTTTAAATTCTTGGCTAGCTTACCTTCGTACCTCATCTTTTCTCCCCATATTGCCTTTTTAGTTATCTTCTGTTGTTCTTTAAACGTTACCCAATCCTCTGGCTTGCCACTCATTTTTGCTATGTTGTACTTCTCTTTTATTTTTATACTGTCCCTGACTTCCCTTGTCAGCCACGGTCGCCCCTTACTCCCGTTGGAATCTTCCTTCCTCTTTGGAATGAACTGATCCTTCATCTTCTGTATTATTCCCAGAAATACCTGCCATTGTTGTTCCACTGTCACCTCCGCTAGGGTATCTTTCCAGTCAACTTTGGCCAGCTCCTCCCTAATGGCTCCATAGTCCCCTTTGTTCAACTGTAATACTGACACCTCCGATTTACCCTTCTCCCTTTCAAATTGTAGATTTGATCCCACGATGTCAATAAGATGAAGGAGCTAGTTATCAACATTAGGAAGCCAGGCGCCGCACATGCCCCAACCAGCATCAACGGCGCTGAATTGGAAATGGTTGGGAGTTTCAAGTTTTAATTATTACCAACAATCTGTTGCAGACCAACCACAATGAAGCAACAGTTAAGACTGACACTTCTACTTCCTCAAAATACTGAACAAAATCAGCATGTCCCCAATGAATCTTACAAACTTCAACAGATGCACTATAGAAAACATACCAATGGGCTGCATCACAACTTGGTTTGGTAATAGCTTTGCACAAGACTACAAGAAATTGCAGAGTCCATCACAGACCACACTCCCCACCATTGACTCCATTTACACTTCAAGTTGCCTCAGAAATACAGCCAATACAATCAAAGACTTGTCCCAGTCATATCTTCTTCTCCTAGCTCCCACCAGGCAGTAGAGCAGATTAAGCACACACCAGACTTAATAACAGGTAGACACAAAATGCTGGAGTAACTCAGCGGGATAGGCAGCATCTCTGGAGAGAAGGAATGGGTGACATTTCGTGTAGAGACCTTTATTCAGATTGATGTCTCGACCCAAAACATCACCCAATCCTTCTCTCCAGAGATGCTGCCTGTCGTGCTGAGTTACTCCAGCATTTTGTGTCTACCTTCGATTTGAACCAGCATCTGCAGTTCTTTCCTACAGACTTTATAACAGCTTATTTCCCTCTGTTATCAAGCTTCTAAATGGTCCTTCCATAGTTCGGATATTGTCCAATTCATCTCTTCTCCATTGCAGACATTGGGCTTTGTCTCTGGAACTGGTGTGCTACAATGCTGAGAATTATATTCTGCATTCTGTATCTTTCCTTTTGCTCTACCTATTGTACTTGAGTTTGGTTTGATTGCATTTATATATAGTAATTGCTGGATTTGATTGGATAACATGCAAAACAAAGCTTTTCACTGTACCCCGATGCATGTGAAAATAATAAACCTAAACCTACACAGACGCCACCCGAAAGCAAGATTTCTTTTCGAACAATATTTTTCAGAATCTGGGCATTGCTACCAAAGCCGTCATTACTCATTCCCAATTTAAGTGAGTGATTACTGTGGCCATTTCAGATGGTGCTTAAGAGTCATTGTTAGACTGGGGATCATTCATAGGCCAAAATTGGTAATTGAAATACCCAAATTTAAGTTCATTAGTTTAACAGGTGCATTTTTAGAATTATCTAGTTGTTCAGCGATCACCATCCCATATTGGTAATGGCATATGCAACCATTCATTATATTCTGTACATACACAACTATAAGAATTACATGAACACAAGCTGCTCTTGCACATACATAGAGGTAGATAACTGATTTCAATATTTGATTATTTACAAATGCTGACTGATTTTTGGTACATCTCAAAAACACAAGAACATAAAAAACCTATTTGCAGACCACGTGAATCCTATTCAATCAATTCCTTCCCAACTCATTACACATTCTGAGTGACACCTCTGCATGGTTCATCCACTTTAAAGACTACCCAAACTCTAGAAATACAGAATACTTACCCTTACTAGACATTATTCCAAGGATCACACAAGTTTAATCATTCTTTTAAACATGGTACGTATTTCTCTGCACTCATTTCAATAACCTGTGATCTTCGCGTTATTCATTAATCCAGTTGAGTTAAAAACTAATCAAACGCATAAGTGATCAAGTAAAAAGTGAGAAACTAATTCTACCTCATTCGATTTTGTGTATCAATTTTTTTTTGCACTATTTCAGATTGCATGGCAATCTTTGCACGACTCTGCTGTTTTGCATTGGCCAATGTATTTATTGTTTAGCTATGCGCCTCGTGTGAACAAGGAATTTCATTGCACTCTGATACATGACAATAAACTGATCTGAATCTCATTTCATCAGGTCAATTGCTTTTTGGCACAAGGACAACTTTGGACAAGGCCAGTAAACTTTGGACAAAGGCCAGTAAGAGGAAACTGCTTATACCTTCGTAAGAATACACATCTCAATGCCAGTTGTAAATAAGAAATAGCTTGAGCATTTCATTTTCTTCCTAAAAAATTGTGAAAAAATACTGTTCTCATCAACAAAGTTGACCTGCCAAACAGTTTGGGAATATTTTGCAGCTTGTGACCTTTCTAAAAATACTCTTAACAGAAAAGTTTGTTCTTGATGTTTGTGCCCGTGACCTAAATCTCACAATCCTCAGCATGGGATACAAATTTTTATTTTTTATTAGAAGTATTGTACAGTGCAGTGATCTCAAACAAACATAAAATTATAAATTTCTTGTACCACTTCTTATTTTAAACTTTAATAAGAAAAAAGATAGAGAGAGTTAGCAGAGATAGTAAGTGAGTGAGTGAAAGAGTGGTCCAGGGAAACCCGTAGGGACCTAAACCACAAGAGTTAAACCAAAAAAAACAAAAGAAGGAAAAAGAAAAAAAAGTAAGATAAGATAAGACAAGATAAAAGGGATTTCTTCATATCTTTACTCACCCCTCACCAGGTCCTGAAACCATTTATTTTCAACATTTTGTTGCACCCTATATTTGTAATAAGTCGATAAATGGAGACCAAATCTTTTGGAAATTGTCTGGTTTACCTGCTAAGAGGAATCTCATATCTTCTAGGTGTAACAGTTCCGACATATTAGAAATCCACATTTTTATCGTTGGCGTGGGAGCGTTTTTCCAGAATTTCAGTATAAATTATTTTGCCATTATTAAGCCATAATTAAGGAAGTTCTTTTGAAACGAAGTCAGCTCCAAACTGGCTTCGATTGTTCCAAAAATGATCAGTTCTGCATTCGGTTTCAGTTTTATTTTAAATAATTTCGTAAAAATTTCAAAGATTTCATTCCAAAATCTTTGAATTTTTATACAAAAAACAAAAGAATGTGCTATAGTTGCTTCTTGGGTTAGACATTTATCACAGATAGAAGAGACATTTGGGTAAAATTTACTTATTTTAGCTTTTGAGTAGTATAGTCTATGTAAAGTTTTAAATTGAATTAGAATGTGTCTTACATTAATCGAGCTTTCATGCACATATAACAAGTGTTTATCCCAACTCTCTTTCGAGATTTTTATAGCTAGTTCTTGTTCCCAATCTCATGGGATACAAATTTTGCAGTTATTTGTTACTACACATACACATGTGCAACGATTTGGTAAAGTACAGTTCAGTATATTAAAAGTGGCAAGTTATAGATTTTCTTTTTTTTTGTTAGCTGCACCCGCATTTTAATGGTAATATTCGCCAGAAAGTACAGGTAGCGCTACAAGTTTATTCACCATTTTGAGATGGCTCCAAGGGTATTTAACAAAATTTCAACTAAAATTCAATTCAGTAAATATTCAAAACTACAAGGACCCATAAAGATTTTGCAAAGAGACAAGAAATGAGCTAAAAGTAGATAGATAATTGGGAAAGGAGTGGGAAAATAGAGAAATACAGGGCTATCATTCAAAGCAAAGTGGCTGGGGATCTGTGTTAGGAGTATGCATTCCACTTGTATCTAAAAGCACCACTCCCCAATCAAATTTGAAATTTATACAAAATCATGAATAATGAAATCAAAGCAACACATTAGCAGCAAAGTGTCACATATTCTAGAATCAAATAAATAATGATTGCGCATATATCAACAATAAGACTACCTATTGGAAAGATTATTAAATTTTCACTCAATTACCTTCTTGCTTTAATTCAGGCACTTGCACAGCAAATAAGCCAATAATGATTTTAGTAACTAGCATAGGTTAGGCTTTTCCCTCTCCTAAATAAAATGTCAAAATTTTCCACCAGTTTTGATGCACAAAATAAAAACGTTATTACCCCGATGTCTGTATGATAACTACCTAATTTTCTTCCATTTTCAAAAATTAGTTTAATACTGGAAAACTGCAACACTGCAGAGATTTTACTAAAGGGGGCTCCGGCAATAATTTCCTGTTTTCCTATCAACAATATATGCCATAGCCTTCTCAATTTCCATCATATTAACAGACCTTGGATGGGCACAAAATGTCTTTGTCAATTAGATCAAAAACTGATGAGAAATATCCAATACAATGCGCCTAACATTATAATTTTTCCATTACAATCCTTCAGTCAGAGTCATACTACATGGAAACAGGCCCTTCGGCCCAACTTATCCGTGTCAAACCTAGATGCCAATCCAAAATAATTCCATTTGCCTGCGTTAAGACCATATCCACCTAAACCTTTCCTATCCATGTATCTGCCTAAATGTCTGTTAAATGTTTAGTATAAGACTTTTCCAGGATATGGCTTTACTTTCATAAAACTCAAAAGGCTACCACCTATTTCACAGGGGCCATGTTACAAGATTACTCTTCTTAATGTTTACATGCATTTTTTTATTTTCCTCCCATAACTTCAGATTTTATTAACTCCATCTTAAATTAATGTGCACAAAATGCTCCTCCACTGTGTCCTCTAACCAAGAATCCCATTTTCTTACTAAGATGCAATCTTTCCATACAAGAGGCTGTCACTATTCCTCTCAAACAATTCTACTGGAAAATATAAACCATTAAAACTTCCAAGATTTTGTTCTCTTTGAGGATTGATATTTTGAATTGGGCAACCATTCAAACATGACTAGATTAGACTGATTCCTGGAATCAGTTTTATGAAAAGGCTATTGTGAGGGATTAGCTAGAGAGATTTTAGGAGTTTCGGGGGAGCCGATTCGACAACTATTTAAAATTATGGGAGGATCTCAATGAAAGTCAAAATGCAATTTTAATTCACCAATTTATAACATTTTGGGATTAAATTGGTATTGGTTTAAAACAATTCCTCCACTTTGATGACCTCGAAAAGATCATCCACACATTTATCTCCTCCCTTCTGGATTACTGCAACTCCCTTTACACTGGCATCAGCCAATCTTCCCTGTCCCGCCTGCAACTGGTCCAAAACGCCGCGAGACTCCTGACGGGCACCCGAAAAAGGGACCACATCACCCCGATCCTGGCCTCTCCCCACTGGCTCCCTGTGCGGTTTCGTATATATTTCAAGATCCTCCTCTATGTCTACAAAGCCCTCAATGGGCTTGCCCCCACCTACATTAAAAGTCTTCTTACCCACCACTCCACCTCCAGGTCCCTCAGATCGGCCGACTTGGGGTTGCTGAATATCCCGCGGTCTAGGCATAAGCTCAGGGGCGACCGCGCCTTTGCGGTTGCAGCTCCTAGACAGTGGAACAGCATCCCCCTTCCCATCAGAATTGCCCCCTCCATCGACTCCTTTAAGTCAAGACTAAAAACTTGTCTATACTCCCAAGCCTTTCTTGACATCCTCTGAGCAAGGGCTATATGTATACAGTGGCTTGCAAAAGTATTCATACCCCTTGGACTTTTCCACATTTTGTCACGTTACAACCACAAACGTAAATGTATTTTATTGGGATTTTATGTGATAGACCAACACAAAGTGGCGCATAATTGTGAAGTGGAAGGAAAATGATACATGGTTTTCAAATTTGTTTACAAATAAAAAACTGATAAGTGTCGCGTGCAAAAGTATTCAGCCCCCTTTACTCTGATACCCCTAAATATAATCCAGTGCAACCAATTGCCTTCAGAAGTCACCTAATTAGTAAATAGAGTCCACTTGTGTGTAATCTAATCTCAGTATAAATACAGCTGTTCTGTGAAGGCCTCAGAGGTTTGTTAGAGAACATTAGTGAACAAACAGCATCATGAAGCCCAAGGAACACACCAGACAGGTCAGGGATAAAGTTGTGGAGAAGTTTAAAGCAGGGTTAGGTTATAAACAAATATCCCAAGCTTTGAACACCTCACGGAGCACTGTTCAATCCATCATCCAAAAATGGAAAGAGTATGGCACAACTGCAAACCTACCAAGACATGGACGTCCACCTAAACTGACAGGCCAGGCAAGGAGAGCATTGATCAGAGAAGCAGCCAAGAGGCCCATGGTAACTCTGGAGGAGCTGCAGAGATCCACAGCTCAGGTGGGAGAATCTGTCCACAGGACAACTATTAGTCGTGCACTCCACAAATCGGGCCTTTATGGAAGAGTGGCAAGAAGAAAGCCATTGTTGAAAAAAAGCCATGAGAAGTCCCGTTTGCAGTTTGCCACAAGCCATGTGGGGAACACAGCAAACATGTGGAGGAAGGTGCTCTGGTCAGATGAGACCAAAATTGAAGTTTTTGGCCTAAATGCAAAACGCTATGTGTGGCGGAAACCTAACACTGCACATCACCCTGAACACACCATCCCCACTGTGAAACATGGTGGTGGCAGCATCATGCTGTGGGAATGCTTTTCTTCAGTAGGGACAGGGAAGCTGGTCAGAGTTGATGGGAAGATGGATGGAGCCAAATACAGGGCAATCTTGGAAGAAAACCTGTTAGAGTCTGCAAAAGACTTGAGACTGGGGCGGAGGTTCACCTTCCAGCAGGACAACGACCCTAAACATACAGCCAGAGCTACAATGGAATGGTTTAGATCAAAGCATATTCATGTGTTAGAATGGCCCAGTCAAAGTCCAGACCTAAATCCAATTGAGAATCTCTGGCAAGACTTGAAAATTGCTGTTCACAGACGCTCTCCATCCAATCTGCCTGAGCTTGAGCTATTTTGCAAAGAAGAATGGGCAAAAATGTCAGTCTCTAGATGTGTAAAGCTGGTAGAGACATACCCCAAAAGACTTGCAGCTGTAATTGCAGCGAAAGGTGGTTCTACAAAGTATTGACTCAGGGGGGCTGAATATTTTTGCACACAACACTTTTCAGTTTTTTATTTGTAAAAAAATTTGAAAACCATGTATCATTTTCCTTCCACTTCACAATTATGCACCACTTTGTGTTGGTCTATCACATAAAATCCCAATAAAATACATTTACGTTTGTGGTTGTAACATGACCAAATGTGGAAAAGTTCAAGGGGTATGAAAACTTTTGCAAGCCACTGTATATGTATGTAGTTTGTTTGTTTATACTATTCTTATAACAAATGTAAAGCACTTTGGCCAACGAGAGTTGTTTTTTAAATGTGCTATATAAATAAATGTGACTTGACTTGACTTAATTTTGCAAATCCAGACAATTCTCATGAATTGCTGTGGTTACTCAAGCAGATAAAATCAGGCACAAAATACGGTTTACAGTAACAAAATTAAGTTCCACCAGAACCAGAGATACACAACACCTCCGAGCAGTGGATATAAACGCTGTGACTGCGTTTGTGTAGGCAGGTAACTTTCATCAATCCCTTTCCATCTTAACAGTCATTGCAACTTAAATTCAAGACTATTGCAGACTTGCCCTCTCAAATACGCACTGCTGATTAATTAGAATTGTGCAGCTGTAGTGCACAAGAGTCTAGAAATCTGATGTTTCCTGCAGTGCTACCAGTTGCCAACTGTTTACCATCTTGAACCCCAGTGTCTCAATTCCTATATCCAAGTCACATTGGAATGTTTATGTTATATAAACATAATATATAAACACAACATGTCGGTTGTGGACAGAGAGGAAGGCTGTCAAGCTATGCGGCAGGATATGGATCAGCTACAGAATGGGCAGAGAGATAGCCAGGGCTTGAAATGAATGGTTGCCCGGGTGCCAATGGCCACCTAAAGTCCCGCCGGGCAACCTAAAAGGCCGGTCATTTTGCCTGGCTTGACACTGCAGATACTGGTTTATACCAAAGATAAACACAAAAAACTGGTGTAACTCAGCAGGTCAGGCAGCATCTCTGGAGAAAAGGAATAAGTGAAGTTTCGGGTCGGCGGCGGAGGCGACTGTAGTGCGGGGTGATGGAGAGTCGGAGCGAATAACGGGCCCTGCACAGCAGCGACGACAGCCTCCTCCTGCACCCCGCCCGCCTTCATAGCGGCTGCTGCGTGCTACTCCGCCAATGGCGATAACCGCTTTCAAAACAAACCCTCCTGCACGCCGAGGCCGGGAAGAGGGAGGAAGGGGAGGCCCCCTTCTGCCGTCTGAAGCACCTGCACCGCTCAGCCCCACACCTTCGTGTTGGCTGGCGGAGGAAGGGAGGCGGTGGCGAGGAGATCCCAACTGCCTCCCCCTTTGGCGGCTGCACTTTGGGGTGGACAGGGATGGCCAAGGCAGCGGGGAGGTGATGCCGGTGTTGTCCGAGGAGCATTGACCTTCCTTCCTCCCCACCTCCTCTGCCCCTTCCCCCCTCTCTCTCTCTTGTACGCCCCCCTCCATCCCCCTTATCTTGGGACCCCTCCTCTCCATCCCGCACTGATCTCCATTCCCGCCTCTATTCAATCCTCACTGACATCCCCTGTGCACCCCTCCCAATCTACCCCCCTCCCCCCCCCGCACTGATCACCCTACCAACCTCGCATTGATTCTCCTGCCAATCCCCATCCATCCTACACAGGTCCCCCAATTCATCCTGTACTGACCCCCCTTCCCATCCATCCTGCACGGCTCCCCCCATTCATCCTGTACGGAACCCCTCCCATTCATCCTGCACTGATCTCCCGATCCATCCTGTACTGACCCCCCTCCATTTATCCTGCAATGAACCCCCCCATCCATCCTGTAGTGATTTCCCCATTCATCCTGCACTGATCCCCCCTCCATTCATCCTGCACTGATCCCCTCCCATTCATCCTGTACTGACCCCCCCTCCATTCATCCTGCACTGATTCCCCCTCCATTCATTCTGTACTCAACCCCTCATTCATCCTGCACTGACCCCATTCATCCTGTACTGATCCCCCCCATTTAATCCCCAGACATCCCCGCGCTCTCCCCTCACAATCTTACCTACTCCAACCAAAACGCACAAATTCCCCTGCCTCAATCCATCCATCCCGCACCGATTGCCTTCTCAACCCCCCCCCCCCCACCCCCACCCCCATCTATCCATCACTGATTCACCCCCCCACTGCGCTGGAAATGTCTTCAGAGCGAACATTGACTATGTTTGCTAACGGAATGCAATCAAATGTGTTTTAATTTCCAATGTTATTATTTGTTTTAATCCATAAAGATGGATTAATTAAATTGTGAACACGTGAAACATTAAAACCGCAGTGTTCGATTGTCACTGCTACCATTGACACGTTATTACAGAATTCATTTTACCGGCAAATCAATGCTCTTAATATGGAGTATCAGTACTGTAGTTATTTAATGAGCAACATTCACAACTATTCGTTGGATTTATCCAGGTTTTATTTCTACAGTCGGTCATATACATCACAAATTTAGTCAGGAGATATATTTCAGTTGAAATTTTAACGTTAATTCTGAAGTGGGAATGGTGGAAACAGCGTTTATCAATAATTTTTTTTTTTTTTTTAAATATGGTGCGTACAAACTGGGTATCTTCATTGCTGTTCACAACACATACATCTAATCTGAATGTCCGGTAATGTGGCGTTTTGACACCTTTAAACATATTGCCAAAAGAACATTTGCTGCAGTTATGTCCTTGGGCCATCTCTTGTCAGTTAGTGTAATGTTTAACCTGTCAGATGGGCATAGTCGGTTTTAACAGCTATTATCATTAAATGCCTGTAGAAATGTCCTTGCAACCTGTATATTTTGTTGTGGATAAATTATGTGGGAAGCGAGAGTGTTTATGTACCAATAGCAATAACGACCCATGCTATGGCCATGTCATGATAATTTTCGGTCCTTCACAGAAGACATGCTTGCATCAATCTCTAGTGTGCATGGTTAAGCATATATTTTACCATAGTCCAGGATTTATTGACACAGGTTTGGAAGTGGAAAGAAATAATAGAAATTGCATTCATTGCAATGTGAAAAAAGAGTTGAGATACTGTATTATAATTTTGCTGCATGTCATTGTGGTATATATCATGTCTTGATTGGTGAATACGTTTCCTTTGTGACTTTATTTGAAGCAGAAATAATATGTGAATGCTTCATTGAGCATAATTCCGACATAACTACGCACTTCAGCCGAGCACATTATCGCACGCGTCATGCAAGCCGTCTTAAATGACCACCTAAACTGTCATTTGGCAACCTAAAAAGCTGCCTAGGTTGCCCGGCTGACAACAGAGAAAAAAAGTTAAGTGAGAGCCCTGATGGCAGATAGAATTTAATCCGATCAAGTGTGAGATGTTGCACTTTGGAAAGTCAAATGTAAGGGGCAAGTAAACAGTTAACGGCAAGGCTACGACATTCAGAGGGATCATGAGGTCCAAATCCATAGTTCCCTAACACAGCCGATAGAGTGGGTAAAAAAAGCATATGGTACGTTTCATCAGTCAGGGCATTGAGCATAAAAACCAGGAAGTCACATTGCAGTTTTATAAAACTTTGATTAGGCTGCATTTGGAGTATTATATGGAGGTATGGTCGCCCTATTACAAGAAGGATGTGGAGGCTTTGGAAAGGGTGGGAAAAATGATTTACCAGAATGCTGCTTAGATTAGAGGCTGGACAAACTTGGATTGTTTTCTCTGGAACGGGGGCAGAGCAGAGATCTGATAGAAGTATATAAAATGATGTGAGCCATAGTCAAAACCTTTCTTCCAGAGTGGAAAAATCTAATACAAGAGGGCATAGCTTTAAAGTGAAAAGGGCAAAATTTAAAGATTATTCGCAGAGCAAGTTTAAAACAACAGAGTCTGGCAGGTACCTGGAACACACTGCCAAGATGGTGGTGGAGAGATATGATACTGGCACTGAAGTGGCTTTAGATCTGGGGTCAGCAACCTTGTTCTGCATAGGGGCCAGGACGCATGTCCGTGAGCGGATGGCGGGCCACATCTATCACGTGTACACATGGATCCTATCAAATCATGTGTTCACAGGTAGACAAAAATGCTGGAAAAATTCAGCGGGCGATGCAGCCTCATGCAATCCTTGCATGTCTCACCTGCTGAGTTTCTCCAGCATTTTTGTCTACCTTCGATTTTTCCAGCATCTGCAGTTCTTTCTTAAACGTGTTCACAGAAGGTGCGTGGCCGTGCCGGCGGCTTTGCGCAGGATGCGCTACAGCCAGAGCTCGGCCACGATCAGCAGGCCAGATTATTACGGGGGGAAAAAATCCGCATGCGGGCCGGATGATTCCGGGTTACGGGCCGCATTCGGCCTGGGGGCCGTAGGTTGCCGACCTCTGCTTTAGATAGACATGATGCAGGGAATGTAGGGATATGGCTCAAATGCAGGCAGTGGAATTTTATTTGGCATCATGTTCGACATAGATATTGCGGGCCGAAGGCTATACTCTTCTACGAATTTAACAATTTGGCCACAAAAACAAGCAGCTCTCAGCAGAACCTAAAATACACTAAAATTAAATTACAATACCCTGCAATAGGATAACTTTCATCTACAACGGTTTCTAACCACTGGAATAACCAAACTATTACAATTAAACATAAAGCACTTTAATCGTGTTAAAAATTGCTAGCATTTCTATGGTGCTTATCACACACCAATTAGAACACTCCAAAATATGTTCCCACCAATTTCTAATTTTTGAAATTTAATTTCTAATGTAATTTAAGAAATGGCATTAAACCAACTCCTAATCCCCTGTTTATGAAAAACTGCATCGTAAATGAAACCTCAATATAACTTAACATGCTGCTTTGTAAGTAGATCAAACCAGACCCAGAATATCAGACACAAGAGACTACAGATGATAGAATCTTGAGAAAAAACAATGGGCTGAAGGAACTCAGCCAGGCCGGGTAAAATCTGAAGGAGGATCGCAATCCAAAACAGCACTTGTCCATTTTCCTTGACATATGTTGCCTGGCCTGTTGAGTTCCTACAAATATTGAACTTCACGTTCACCAACCTGCTTGAAAATTTGGAATTTCACTCAGATATCAGCAGATTCATATTTCTTAATGCAATCACCCATGTCCCAATTCCATATATTAGTTATTAAAATCAGTGATTCATGAAAGAATTATTAAATTACAATCATCCTTTCTAGCATTCAGCTCATTCAGTCATAAGTAGCATAACCATTGTTAATGAAAAATTCCATGTTTAATCCCTCAGCCACATGAAGCAAACATTCCATAAATGACTGCTGTAATTGGCATCCATGCCACTGAACTGGACGAAGGGGGAAAAAATGAATCATTACATTTCTTCATGCAACTTCCAATAGATTCCAGCTAGAAGTACATAGACAATGACTAGACTGACGATGGTGCTTGCAGACTCATACTCAATGGAAGAATAATAGGCATAAGGATGTCTAAAACCATAAACCAGGCAAATGGTTGACAAAAGGTCTACATTGCCATGGCATTTTGTGAAAACCTCAACATCTTTGAAGAGAGATACAGAGTTAATGTGTTGGGTTGAAAAGTAAAATATTGCAGCTACTGGCATATAACGCAAACAATCAGAGGAAAAAGCTATTAAGCTGTTTGAGTCCACAATTCAACAAGATTGTGACGACCACACCATTTTCCTGCGCTACCCCATATCCTTCCTATATTCAAAAATCTATTGAAATATTTTAAATATCATCACTAATGGAAAATCCAACACTTCTGGAGTAGGATATTCCAAAGACTTGCCACCCTAAGTGAAGAGATGTCTCGTTTCAGTCATAAATGCCTAACATTTATTTTGAGAATATGACTCACCCCCAACCTCAGCTCCAAAACGCCTTATCTAGGAGAAATATTCTTCCTGTATTTATGCTGTTGAAATCTCAAGTATCTTGTATATTTCAAAACAGCAGACCTCTCATTCTTTTAGATGCTTAATGGCAAATCTTCCAGCACTTTGTCTGTGTCAAATATATTCTTCAGCTAAGCAGGCCAAAGAATTGTAAACAATAAATTGTGGTCACAAGGTCATATATGATGATATATTTACTGTTGTATACAAGCCCATTTACAATAAAGACCAATGCGCAACTTGTCTTCCGAATTGTCTATTACAGTTGTATGTTAGTTTTCTGAACTTGGATACAAGGCGAACCAATGCCCTTCGAACAGCAACACCCATTTGTGACTTTCTTTTTTTTTTGCTTTTTAGTAAACCAACTGGGAAAAATGTGAGATTACTCACTGTTCGCCACCTGCCAACCTTTGCCCACTCAGTTTGTCAATAAACTCTTGAAGCTTCTGCAACTTCCCCACATATCTACTTAGTCATACAGCATTTGAAACAGACCCTTCCAGCCCACCTCTTCCATGCTGACCAAGATGTCCATCTAAACTAGTCCCATTAAGCCTATATCCCTTTAGATCTTTATTATACTTGCCCAAATGTTTCCTAAATGTTCTTACTGTACCTGCTTCAGCCACTTTCTCTGGCAGCTCGTTCCATATATGCACCACCCTTGTTGTGAATGAGTTGCCAGTCAGGTCCCTTTTAAATGTTTGCCCTCCCAACTTAAGCCTATGTCCTTTAGTTTTTGATTCCCCTTCCCCGAGATAAAGTGTGCGCACTTAGCTTCATGTCATCGGCAAACTTTGAAATTTTACACTTGTTCCCTTAAACCAAACTGTAGATTATGAACAGTCAGGATTCAAGCATCAATTCCCAAGTTACTCAACCAGTCACAGCCTACTGAGGACCAGATGTGCTCTAACTTGTCCACCTACTTATCAAATGCTTGTGAACTTGGAAAACACTTTATTTGATGAACAGCAATCGTTCTACCAATATTATAGTCTCCAGGCTCAAATGAATCACTAATTTCACATTAGTTTTGACCATTAATGCATCTGCAGTTACTCCATTGCCTCATTACCATCTTCTTGCACCACCATCTCTCCTGCCTCATCCTTTTGTTTACTTATCCTCCTCTATTCTCTATGCCTTGATATTGGTTTTAGTTTTTATATTTGACAGGTCATCTGTTCCCTTAAACCAAACTGTAGTAGATTATGAATAGTTAGGATTCAAGCGTCAATTCCCAAGTTAATCAACTAGTCACAGCCTACCGAGAAGGACCGGATGCGCTCTAACTTGTCCATCTACTTATCAAATGCCTGTGAACTATAAAATAGAAACAGAACATGCCAGAAATAGTCAGCAGGTCAGATAACAAAATATAATTGGGTTGAAGATTGCTGGCGTAAGGAAAGGGCACAATTGTGAAGTAAAATAGAGCTCAACGCCACTTCTGGTTTGGATTTTATTTGCTAATGGACCTAAATTGTTTTCAAATTTGTTTTTAGGAAGAGATGTGGACATTGGTCTGCCATGCCACTACCGCTTACTGTCTACTCCCTACTGTCCCTTCCTCATTTCCCCCAAAACTTAAGAGGAAGTTACGAGTCACTCATTGCTCTGTATCTCGAATTATAACCAAAGCTGGTAGGGATAACAGAATTGCATTCTTGAGGTCAGGTCGGGGGGAGTTTCCCCCCGCCTCGAGTATCATGTAATCCCATGCTACCTGCTCCGTGGTCAGATAGTCGGCGACTAAACAGTCTCCCCCACCTGGTTTGCCAGCTGAAGAGGGAGCTGTGAACCCCCAGCAGGACCAAAAACAAGACCTGTCAAAGGGCAGATGAGCTCCTAGCGAGCCAACAGCCATCCACACTTCAGTAGAAGTTGCGATCACTGTCGTACATAGCATTGTATGGCACCGTGCCCGTTGATGTTTTCAATGATGACGATGATTTCTTGAAGATACACACAAAAGGCTGGAGTAACTCAGCGGGACAGGCAGCATCCCTGGGGAAATGAATGGGTGACGATTTGGGTCGAGACCCTTCTTGACCTTGAAGGACCATTAGTGAACCAGATGGGGGCTTTAAAACAAGTTAGGATTACATGCATCTTTACTGAGACTATCTTCATTTTAAAATTCCAGATTCTATTAATTACTCAATTTAAATTCACAGATGCTATGGTCAGATTGAAACTCATGTCTTTGAATCAAAGTCTTGAACTCTACAGCTGCTACTTCAGTGTGGACCAGCTCTGTTACAATCTCACATTTCCAACATTTGGGGTTTTTAATTAATAATCAAATAGATACTCCTTTGAAAGTACATAAGGGAGGAAAGAATAAAAAGGTAAAATCAACGAGGAAGGGGATAAAAGGTAAAATTTAGAAGAGTTCCAGGTGCAAAACACAAAGCACCAAGACAAAAAAAAGATCAGGGCATAAATGCCAAATACTTTTGTCGTTCCGTTTTTCCTTGCATATTTTTTAACACCTGTAGCATTTAGATTTCGAATTAAACATAGATGTTTGACTATTTGAAACTTGGAAAACACTTCGTTCTACGACCAATATTATAGCCTCCAGGCTCAAATGAATTACTAATTTCACATAATAGTTTTGCCCATTAATGCATCTGCATTTCCTCCATTGCCTCATTACCATTCACTTGCATCCTCCTGCCTCTCACTCAATCATCCTTTTGTTTACTTATCTTCCCCTATTCTCTATGCCTTGATATTGGTTTTAGTTGTTATATTTGACAGGTCGTCAATCTTTTTTCTAAAAATGTAACCTACCAACTATTTCTAACATGTAATGTATTTATTTCAAACCTCCAGCACCTGCAGCATCTCACACTCACAAAAACGTCAGAGCTAAATGGCGTTAAAAATTTACACCTTATACATAATAGAATTATGCACGTTTTACGGATTAAATATTTCCTTCAAAATCAAATCAGCCAGCACAGTACTATTCCCTTGCAAATTGTTTGCTTCTGTTTCCTCTTTACAGAAGGCAAATCTTTATCATTTGAGAGGATACCGCAGTTCAATATGAATTAACGAGCCATTCAGGCCACGTTCCCTTCGGGCAATCACAATGAACAAAGGTGAACTGCCTGTGGCCCCAGGCTGGGGGGTTGGAAATGAGCATCAGCGGCAGCAGGGTCTCAGCGGCAAAAGCCCGGTCACCCTAACCTACCCTACCCTCCCCGCTCCAGGCCACACACACTCGCACACCCCTCTTTGTTGTGGCCGTGCCCCTGTCATTACCTCCTGTGCCTGCAGCCGATGCGTTTGCTGTGCTGTGGGCGTTACTCTCCGATCGCAGGCCAGTCCCGAGCCGGGACGCTGGGGTGAAAGCCGCACGTTTCTCGGCTCTCCGCAGTAAGGCAGCTGGATAAACGGCCGCATCCTACAGAACCATGCTGGCCGGGCGAGCCCCGTGCCTGGTGCGGGGCGGGCCGGCAGGACGCGGTCACCCCCCCTCCCCAACACACCCCTCAACCAGGGGGTGGGGGGAGCCCCGGACCGCACCTCACGCAACACCCAGCCCTGACAGGGTCTACTGGAGAGCTGAAGGCCGTGGTCGCTCCTGGCCGAGCAGGGAGTGATGCCGGGAAGGCAGGCGGCCGGGCATGGTGTGAAGGGGGCGGGCGGGGAACTCCTAGGCTGCGATACTAACCATGGGGGGAAAATGGCCGCCGCGCCGTTCGCTCGTTCGCTGGCGAAACTACTCCGGAAACGGAAAATGGCCGCCCCTGCCCCGCGTCAACGTCACTGGCGCGGCCGGCCAATGGCAGCGCCGCCAGGCGGCCGCACGTGACCAGCCTTACATTCACCAGCCGGTGTTTTCGGCGTTTGCTTTCAAAAGAAACCGGGAGAAAGGGGCGCCTGAGGGAGCTGGGGCGCATGCGCGCAGTTCTGGCCTGCGTGATGTGCCGTGACTGAGCATGCGCACAGTCGCAGTCTGCACGGAGAGCCGTGACCGAGTAGACGCAGAATCGTAGGCTGCATGGAGAACCGTGACCGAGCATGCGTATAGTCCGCCTCGAAAGGAGAGCCGTGATTGAGCATGCGCTGTGTTGTGGGGAAACCGGCTGCCGCCTTATTCTGCGGTGCCGTGTGTGGGACACACCCGAGATGGCGACGGCAATGGACTACAGTTACTATCACAATCACAATAATACTTTATTAGCCAAGTATGTTTTGCAACATACGAGGAATTTCATTTGCCAAGTCAGTCGTACAAATAAAAAGCAACAGAACACACAAAATACATTTAACATAAACATCCACCACAGTGACTCCTTCACAATCCTCACTGTGATGGAAGGCGAAAAAAAGTTCAAATCTTGACTCCCGTAGTCGTCGGCGTTTGGGCCCACCGCATCGGGGGAGATCAGCTCCTGCATGGGGGGGGGGATGTCAGCTCCCCTGCTCCGGGCAATCAAACCCCACGTCGGGGCTGATCGAGCCTCTGTGTCGTTGGAACTCCCGACTGAGCTCACGATAGTAAAGACCGCAGGTTGCGGTTGGACTGATTCCAGGCAAGGGAGTGAATGAATAAGTATTCGGCTCCGATGCTAAGTCCACGCCTTGCGGTGTGGCTCAAAGTCAGTCCGAGGAGGTCTCCAGCTCCATCGATGTTAGGCCGCAGAGCGACCAGAGATACGAACCGGAAAGCAAGCTTGCTTTCCGGTTCGTATCTCTGGTCGCTCTGCGGCCCTAACATCGATGGAGCTGGAGCACCTCCCTCGGACTCTACTTTGAGCACACACTAAAAATAAAAAAGAGACGGAAAAACAGACAAACTGTTGGCGGGGCTGCCAATCGTGCGGCGCCCCTGGTGGTTACCGTGTCCAGCATCTCCACAGCACGATCCCATCTCGTTGCTCGGGGCTGCGGCGCTTCTCCATGGACAGCCCAGGCCTCGGGCACTCCCCCATCCCAGTTCTCAAACAAGCCTGACTGTCCTCCTGATTAAATTCTATCTCTGTTTGCTTCGTTGTCAGCTTCTCATAGCTAACAATTATCAATTCTACATTTTCCTTGAACCGCATCCCATTTTATGTCTCTATTTCACACCTTACACTTCCTTACCACCGTGTTTCCCTCACCCCTGACTCTCAGTCTGAAGAAGGGTCTCGACCCGAAACGTCACCCATTCCTTCTCTCCACAGATGCTGTCTGTTCAGCTGAGTTACTCCAGCATTTTGTGTCTATCTGCATTGTAGACCAGCATCTGCAGTTCCTTCCTACACACGCAGTCCCGGAATGGACAAGTTTCCTTCCCATTGTCAGCCGTGGAGGTAGCCCCAACTCCCGTCCAATCGCAGCCCTCGGGGGGGCTTCACCAAAGGAACACTTCCCGTCTAATGGCTTCTCCCAGCGGGAGCACTGTGAACGTGCGCTCAGAGATGGGTGAAGCACGAAGAACGACCCCAGCTGCTCCAGGGCGGCGCAGTTGGTAGAGTTGCTGCCTCACAGTGCCAGAGACCCGGGATTAATCCTGTCCTCCGGTTTTGTCTGTGGAGTTTGCACATTTTCCCTGTGACCTTGTGGTCATCCGAGTGCTCCGGTTTCCTCCCACAGCCCAAAGACGTGTGGGGTTGCAGGTTAATTGGTTTCTCTAAATTGCCCCGAGTGTGTAGTGAGCAGATGTGAAAGTGGGACAACATAACTAGTGTGATCGATGGTCAGTGTGAGCCGAAGGGTCTGTTTCCATGCTGTATCTTTCCATCAATTAATGCTGAGGCTCTATAAGGCGCTAGTCAGGCCGAATTTGGAGTACTGTGAGCAAATGTGGGCCCCATATCTGAGGAAGGATGTGCTGGCTCTAGGGAGGTCCAGAGGAGGTTTACAAGAATGATTCCAGGAATGAGTGGTACAATGCTCCTTCATTACAGCCAACAGTACAACCTTTCATTATGTGTAGGAATGAACTGCAGTTGGTGGTTTAAACCGAAGATAGAAACACAAATCTGGAGTAATTCAGCGGGACAGGCAGCATCTCTGGAGAGAAGGAATGGGTGATGTTTCGGGTCGAGATGCCTGAAGAAGGGTCTCGACTTGAAACGTCACCCATTCCTTCTGCCTGTCCCGCTGAGTTACTCCAGCTTTTTGTGTCTATCAACACTTCATTATTCCGCCTTTATCATTAGGGCAGTCATTCACTACTGCTTCTCCAACAGTATAACGCTCCTCAGTATTGCACTGCAGTGATAGAACTTTGCAGCACAGAAACAGCTCTTTGGCCATCCTCGCCATGCTGACCATTTTGGCATTTTGGACTCGTCCCATTAATCTGCTTTTGATCCACAGTCCTTTAAATCCCTCATTCATATATCTGTCGAAATGTCTATTAAAATGCTTAATTGTGTCTGCCACTATAACTTCCTTTGACATCCCATTCGATACAATACGATATAACTTTATTTATCCGAGGAGGGAAATTGATCTGCCAACAGTCATAAAAAACACAAAATACATGAAACATGAAATTAAAGTGACAGGTAGAAAGGCTTTGGGGATGTGCAAAGATTGAGGAGGTGGGGTTGGGGGGTGGGGGAGGATTCAGTCTCAGTCTAACCCATGACAGAAGGAGGAGGAGTTGTAAAGTTGAATAGCCACAGGGAAGAAGGATCTCCTGTGGCGTTCTGCCTGCATCTTGGTGGAACCAGTCTGTTGCTGAAGGTACTCCTCAGCTTGACCAGTGTGTCATGAAGGGGGTGAGCTGTATTGTCCAGGATGCTCTGCAGTTTGAGGAGCATCCTCCCCTTCAAGACCATCTCCCATGAACCCAACAACTACCTCCCATGAATCCAAGAAAGGAAATTCCAGATACGGACGACTATCCTCTGAGTGAAAAAGTTGCCCTTGAAGTCTCTTAAATCTCTCCCCTCTAACCTTAAGCATATGCCCTCTATTTTAAGAATCCTCTACCATTGGGGGGGGGGGGGGGGGGGGGAAGACTGACTGTTCACTGACCTGTTTCCCTGAAGTTTGTTCTTGAGCCTGTCATTGAGCCATAGCTTATTAAAAAAAAAAGAATTGGAATTCTTCAACATCTTCCTCAGTCCCAGGGCATCCCAAGTAATTTTACGGATAATTAATTGAAAATGTAGAGTCAGAAACACAGAGCATTTCTAAACATCTGAGACCTTTACATCATGTTCATTGGTGTAATTCTAAACACAATTTAATGGAAAAAATAAATCCAAAGTCATCTTAACCTAGTGGGGCTTGTCATATTCCATTTCTAACAAACACATCACCAATAATGTTGGTGATGGTTAATGCATCAGCTTATTCTTTGCACAACAGTTCAATTCCAGCAGATAGTTACTTAAGATGTTACTCATTGAAACTCTCATTAAATTATTTTCCACTGACACTGCTCATAATTGATGTAATTCAAACAGAAGGCCCTGAATAAAACGGATAGACGCAACAAGCTGGAGTAACTCAGCGGGTCAGACAGCATCTCTCGAGACCCTTGAGTTAGACTTCGATTTTGTGAAATTATTTTTTATTGGAGGTAGATACATATCATATTAAAATCGATACCAGTCTTACATTTTTAAATTACTAATATCGTCCATTATTATTACAATGTCTCCAATACTTTTTTTTTTTTTTTTAACTAAATAGAACTAAAAAGATATAGATGAAATAAAGAAAGAAAGAGAAAAAAAGAGAAGAAACAAAAAAATAAATAAATAAATAAATAAAATAAAAAAACAAAAAAACAAAAAGATAATAAAGAAGAATGGAATAATTTACTACGATAAAAAACTTCGTTCGAGATATATTCGTACATTTCAGAGTATAACCTTTCATCTATTCCTTGGCACGGGTGTTAGTCAGGTTCTTGTGCTGAACCATTCTGACCCTTTAAATAGTCAATAAAGGGAGACCTTGTTCCGACGAATAGTTCCTGTTTGTCCAACAGGAACAAAATTTCTGAATTTCTAATTCTAAAATTTCGAGTATTTGCTTTTACGTAATCTGTAAGTTGGAGATATCTGAAAAAATCATTTACTTGAAGTCCATAAATCTGTTGCAACTCCTGAAATGAAAGAAAAGTGCCTTCCTTATAAAGTTGTCCCATCTTTTTAATTCCATAGTTTTTCCATTGTGTAAAACCTTTGTCCAACCATGAGGGCTTAAACAAAGGGTTATTCGCAATTGGAAGAAAAAGTGATAAATTATCTAGTTTTAATGTCTTTTTTAATTGTTTCCAAATTCGCATAGTACTATATATTATAGGATTTTCCCTATAATTTTTTTAATTTAATTTAGAAGTAGCAAATAGTATCGAGCCGATTTCAAACGGTGAGCAATCTTCCTTTTCCATTTTTAACCAATCTGGTTGTTGATCTATTTCTTCCAACCAAAAATTCATATTTTTAACGTTAACTGCCCAAAAATAAAACAAAAAGTTTGGTAAAACCAAACCTCCAATTATTTTTAATTTGCACAGATGTTTTTTGCTTATCCTATGATTCTTATAATCCCAGATAAAGTCACTGACAATGGAATCTAACTTTTTTTAAACGTTTTTTGACAAATATATCGGAATTGTTTGAAAAGGGTATAATATTTGCGGTAAGAAAATCATTTTTATGGCATTAATTTTGCCAACCATTGAAATAGGAAGTGTTTTCCAATACTGAATATTCTTATGTAGTTTATTCAGTAATGGGGGAAAGTTTGCTTTAAATAATGATGTATATATCTTAGTAACATAAATGCCTAGGTATTTAAATTTTTCATTTACTATTTTAAATGGAAATTGTTGTATTATATGTTTATTATGTTCCCTTATTGGCATAATTTCACTTTTATTCCAATTTATTCTGTATCCTGAGAGTGAACCAAATTGGGTTATTAGCTTTAATAAATTTGGAATACTAATTTCTGGTTTTGTAATGTAAATTAATACATCATCTGCGTATAAATAAATTTTATTCACTGTATCCTTTGTGTTATATCCATATATTTCCGGATGGGTCCTGACTCTTTCTGCGAGTGGCTCTAAAACAAGCGCAAATAATAATGGAGACAACGGGCATCCTTGTCTACAACCTCTAGATAGGTTAAATTTAGATGATAACCTTTGGTTTGTTAATATTCTAGCCGTAGGGTTTGTATATAACAGTTTTATCCATGCACAAAATTTCTCGCCCAGCTGCAATTTTTCCATCACCGAAAATAAATAGGGCCATTCCACCTGATCAAAAGCTTTTTCAGCATCGAGTGAGATTATTGCTAGATCTTCATTAATATTTCTCTTTGAATATATTATATTAAATAATCTTTTTAGATTGTAATATGAATACTGCTTCTGAATAAAACCTGTTTGGTCAGGGTGTATTAGTTTATTCATCACTGTACTTAATCTGTGCGCTAAAATTTTTGTTAGTATTTTCTGATCATAGAATCATAGAATCATAGAAAGTAGGTGCGAGAGCAGACCACCAGGTCCATCGAGCCCGCACCGCCATTCGCTCATGGCTGAACACCAAACAAACAAACACCCCCACCCACAAACAGTAGACACAAGACACAGAACACAAGACACTACCCTCCCCTTTATAGCGCTATCACCCCTCTCCACCCCAAGAACCGAGTGATCTCCTGGGGGAGGCAAAAAACCGGATAAAAACCCAGGTCCAATTCGGGAAAAAAATCCGGGAAATTCCTCTCCGACCCCAATCCAGGCGATCGACACTTGTCCAGGAGATCACTCAGGTCTTACTATACTAACCCTACCTAGGTCCATATCCCTGCCCTCTCCCCGTAGCCCCTTATCCCCTTGGCAGCTAAAAAACCATCTAATTTAGACTTAAATATATTTAATGTTTCTGCTTCCACTGCTCCCTGGGGCAGTGAATTCCATAAATTAACCACCCTCTGGGTGAAGAAGTTCTTCCTCATCTCAGTTTTAAAAGAGCCCCCCCTTATTCTACAACTATGTCCCCTAGTTCTAGTTTCCCCGATCATTGGGAACATCCTCGATGCATCCACCCGATCAAGGCCCCTCACGATCTTATATGTTTCAATGAGATCGCCTCTCATTCTTCTAAACTCCAAAGAGTAGAGTTCCAGCCTACTTAACCTTTCCTCATATGTCAATCCCCTCATTGCAGGAATTAATCTTGTAAACCTTCGCTGCACTGCCTCCAGGGCCAGTACATCATTTCTTAAGTATGGACCCCAGAACTGTACACAGTATTCCAAATGTGGTCTCACTAATACTGTGTACAGCTGCAGCAAGACCTCCGTGTTTTTATACTCAATCCCCCTAGCAATAAAGGCCAAAACTCCATTGGCCTTCCTGATAGCTTGCTGCACATGCATACTAACTTTTAGTGATTCATGTACTACTACCCCTAGATCCCTTTGCGTTGCATTACAGCGCAGCTCCTCCTCATTTAGAAAATAACTTGCCCTATCATTTTTTTTCCCAAAGTGAATGACTTCACATTTATTAGTATTAAATTTCATCTGCCAAGTTGTTGCCCACTCACCTAGCTTATCTATATCCTTTTGCAGACTCTTCCTATCCTCCTCATCCCCTACTTTTCTTCCCATTTTTGTATCGTCCGCAAATTTTGATATATTACACTTGGTTCCCTCCTCCAAATCATTTATATAAATTGTGAACAACTGGGGTCCCAGCACCGACCCTTGCGGAACCCCGCTAGTTACCGGTTGCCATCCCGAATATGAACCATTTATCCCCACTCTCTGCTTCCTATTTGTTAGCCAATCCTCTACCCATGCTAATATATTACCCCCAATCCCATAATTTTTTATTTTTAGCAATAGTCTCTTATGTGGCACCTTGTCAAAAGCCTTTTGGAAGTCTAAGTATACCACATCCACCGGTTCCCCTTTATCCACCCGGGTTGTTACTTCCTCAAAGAATTCGAGCAGATTCGTTAAACAGGACTTCCCCTTCACAAAACCATGCTGGTTCTGTCCGATGAAGTCATGTCCATCCAAGTGCTCCGTTAGTGTTTCTTTAATAATTGTCTCTAACATTTTACCCACCACCGATGTTAGACTAACCGGTCTATAGTTACCCGCCTTCTGTTTACTTCCTTTTTTAAATATAGGTGTTACATTGGCCAATTTCCAATCCACTGGGACCGTTCCTGCCTCCAGGGAGTTTTGGAAAATTATCACCAATGCATCCACAATCCCCACCGCTATCTCCCTCAAGACCCTTGGATGTAATCCATCAGGCCCAGGGGATTTATCCTCCTTCAGTCTCATTAATTTCCCTAATACCACCTCCTTGGTGATCTTAATAGTATTTAGCTCCTCCATTCCTACCGCCCCCTGTTTATCCAGCGTTGGAATATTTTTTGTGTCTTCTATGGTGAAGACTGATACAAAATACTCGTTTAATGCCTTTGCCATTTCCATGTTCCCCACCAACAACTCTCCAGTCTCACCCTCCAATGGACCAACGTTCACCTTAGCCACCCTTTTTCTTTTTATATAGCTATAAAAACTCTTACTATTAGTTTTTATGTTGTTCGCTAAATTCCTTTCATAGTCTATTTTCCCCGTCTTAATTAATCTCTTAGTTATTTTTTGCTGACCTTTAAATGCTTCCCAATCCTCTACCCTCCCACTATCTCTGGCTACCTTATATGCCCTTGCCTTCAGCCGAATACTATCCTTTATAGTTTTACTGAGCCATGGCTGACTGTTCTTACCCTTACCCCTTTTTTTCTTCATAGGAATAAATTTTTCTTGAAGGTTATACAGTAGATCCTTAAACGTACACCACTGCTCATGTACCGTCTTATTCTTGAGTCTGCTATCCCAGTCAACTTTGATCAGCTCAGTCCTCATACCTTCATAATCCCCCTTATTTAGACTAAGTACCCTAGCCTGAGTTTCAACCTGCTCCCCTTCTATTTGAATATGGAATTCGACCATATTGTGGTCACTTGTTCCCAACGAGTCCCTAACTATGACATTTTTAATTAATCCTGCTTCATTACACAGGACCAGATCCAAGATTGCCTCCCCCCTTGTCGGTTCTGTGACATACTGTTCTAGGAACCCGTCTCTAATACATTCTATAAACTCTTCCTCTAGTTTACCCTGCCCAGTTTGGTTTGCCCAATTAATATGAAAATTGAAGTCCCCCATGATTACAGCAGTTCCCTTTTTACATGCGTCAACTATTTGCAGATTTATGTTCTGACTAACAGCGTCACAGCTATTTGGAGGTCTATAAATTACACCCACTAGTGTTTTTTTCCCCTTGTTATTCTCTATCTGTACCCAAGCTGTTTCACTATCCTGATCCTTCAACGCAATATCCTTCCTCTCTATTGCCGTTATTCCCTCCCTTATTAAAAGGGCCACCCCTCCTCCCTTTCTTTCCTGTCTATTTTTTCTAATTGTCGAGTACCCCTCTATATTTAACTCCCAGCCCTGATCCCCTTGCAACCACGTCTCCGTAATGGCCACGATATCATAACTATATATACTTAATTGCACCGTTAATTCATTTATCTTATTTCGAATACTCCGTGCATTTAGATACAGCACTTTCAGATGATTTTTACTACCCTTCCTTTCTGTTTTTGCCTCTTTTACATCTAGAGCTTTATCTTCACACATTCTGGATCCTCCTGTCACATTTTGATTTTCCGTTTCCCCACTGATACCCTGCTCTATTTCCTCTACCCCTGCCGTTATTACCACCCTTGATACCTCCCCCCCGCTACTTAGTTTAAAGACCTCTCTACTGCCCTAGTTATATGATTTGCCAGGACCCCAGTCCCAGCACCGTTCAGGTGAAGTCCGTCCTTACAGAACAGATCCCCCCTGTCCCAGTACTGGTGCCAGTGGCCCAAGAAACCAAACCCATTATTCCCACACCAGTCTTTGAGCCACGCATTCAGCTTTTTAATTTTACGTACTCTCGCCGATTTGGCCCATGGCTCAGGTAGCAATCCGGAGATCAGTACCCTCGAGGTTCTGCTTTTTAATTTATTCCCTAACTGCTCAAACTCCTTCAGCAGATCCTCCTTCCTCGTCCTTCCTATGTCATTGGTCCCCACATGGACCACGACCACTGGATCCTCCCCCTCCCTCTGCAAATTTCTCTCCAGCATCGCAGAGATATCCTTAACCCTAGCACCGGGTAGGCAACACAGCCTTCGGGACATGTTCTGCTGGCCGCAGAGAACCTTATCTACCCCCCGAATAATACTATCCCCTATCACAACGGCATTTCTTCTAACTCCCCCCTCTTGAATGTCCCCCTGATCCACGGTGCTGCAGCCAGGTTGCTCATCCCTCCCACAGCCCCTGTTCCCGTCCTCACATTGAGTAAGAGCCTCGGTCATGCTCGTCAGGAACAAGGGCTGTGGCTCCTGCCGCATCTCCTCCTGGTTCCCCCTACCTGCCTCGCTTATGGCCACACCTTCCTTTCCTTGCTCACTCACTACTGAATTAGTTAAACTGGTCGGTGTGACCATCCCCTGGTACAAAACATCCAGGTAATACTCCCCCTCCCTGATGTACCGCAGCGTATGAAGTTGGGTCTCCAGCTCCTCAATGCGGAGCTCGAGTTCCGCTAGCCTCAAACACTTACTGCAGCTGTAGGGATCATCCACACCATCTACATCAATGGTGTCGACAAATTCCCACATCTCACAGTATTGGCACATCTCCTGGCCGCCCATCTTATATAAGTAAATAACTGGTCCTATTTAAGAATCCCCTACCTGGATTACTATATTAATACACCCCTTATTTATATAATCCTACCTCCTATTGATACACCCCTTATTTATATAATCCTACCTCCTATAAATGGGAAAGTACTCACCCCAGCCGTATTTAAAAGTGCAATTGCTCTATATGATCCTGGATCTTCCGGATCCTTATCAGCTTTAGGAATAAGTGTTATTATAGATTCATTTAAGGTATCTGGACGTTTCTGTTGAGTATAAATATGTTCATACAGCATTTGTAAACGTGGAGAAAGCAAATCATAATTTTTTTTATAGAATTCAGAGCCTAAACCATCTGGTCCTACTGCTTTACCATTTTTTAAAGATCCAATAGACTCTTCAATATCTTTTATCGTAATCTCCGCTTCTAATAATTCTCTATCTTTTGAATCTAAACCTTTTAAATTACATTTTTGTAAAAAATCTGCTATTCCTTCTGGTTGTACTACAGTTTTAGTTGAGTGAAGATTATGATAGTATTGGAGAAATCTCTCGTTTATATCCTTGGGCAATTTTAATAATTCTCCTGTATCTGCTCTAATTTTATGAATTATTTTTTCCCCCTCCATTTTTCGTAGCTGACGTGCTAATAGTTTTTGTGGTTTGTCTCCAAACTCAAAATGTAATTGTTTAGTATGTTGATAAAGTTTTATTACTTGTTCTGAATACATTTTGTTTAGTTTATATTTCAGTACAGCAATTTTGTTATGTTTTAACGTAGATGGCATTCTCGCATTTTCTATATCTAGTTGCTTTATTTCCCTTTCCAGTGTTTGTTGTTTAATCCGGTTCTCTTTGTTATAAAATACTTGGGCAGAAATTAATGCGCCTCGGACAAACGCTTTAAATGTTTCCCAAATAAGAGAGACAGATGTGTTAGGGTTGTCATTTGCCTCGAAAAATGTTTGCATCTGTTTAATAAGATATTCCTGACATGATCTTTCATTCAATATTTGTGGGTTAAATCTCCAATATGTTTGTTTCTCGGACATTCCATTTAATTTAATCATAAATGTTACCGGTGTGTGGTCTGAGATTATAATATTATGGTATTTTGAGTTATAAGTAAATGGGATAAACGCGGAGTCGACTAAAAAATAATCTATTCTTGAGTATGTTTTATGTACCGGTGAGTAAAATGAGTATTCCCGTCCAGTTGGGTTTTCAATTCTCCAGACATCCTTAATATAATTGAAAACATTTAATATAATCCCAGAATTTACACAATATAAATTAATAATTGGAGGAGATTTCAATTGTACATTAGACTCTTATTTAGATAGTTCATCAAGGCAAAAAAAGTAAAATCTCAATCAAATGTAAATTCTGGGAAATTACACTGGAAATCCTGTTTTATTAAAAAAACATAGGATTATCAAAATTAGGTCCATATACATTAAGAAGAATCACTTTTATCCCATTTAACTCTCCAACTAATATAATATATCTACCATCTATATCCGCTATTGTTGATGAATGCGTAAAAGGTATTCCTTTACGAATTAATATTGCAACTCCTCTGGACTTGTGTGAAAAAGAGGCATGATACGATTCAGCAATCCACTTAGCTTTAAGTCTATATTGTGATTCCTTTTTAAGGTGTGTTTCTTGGAGGAATATTATATCTGTCTTGAGTGAATTTAAATGTGTTAAAACTTTACCTCTCTTAATTGGTTCATTAATTCCCTTAACATTCCAACTACAAAACGTTATTCCTTCACCCCCTCTTGTCATATTACCATCTTGCATATTGTTTCTAGGGTGGTCTATAACCGAGCAGAAGGTACAACACATAAAACCTGACCTTGTACCCGAACCTCAGATAGATGAATTTTAAATAACATACTTCGCTCCTCCGAACACATCTCCTTGAATTAACCTTGTAATTCCATTCAAACTTAAAATTATAACAATAATTAAAGTGAAAAAAGTGATATAGATGATTAGTATAGGGTGAAAGAAAAAAAACTACAACTACAATTAGTGTAGTTAGTGTTAGCCACACTAGCATGGCTAGAATTCTAAAGACTTCCGTAGCCTTTGTAAAAGAAAAAAATCCTAGCTTCGCGCTAAAATTTCTTTTTAAAAAAGATGATATTTCTAACAATCAAATAACTTCTTTGGGAGTTGCAAAATTTTTGTTTTCTTCTCAAAAACTCAAAAAAGGTAAACAACAGTAAAAGTTAACAACGTTATTATTCTCTAAATGCCATATTAATATCTTCTTTATGTATTTTTAATTTTTAATTGAAAAATAAAGAGGAAAACCATCAACCCTTATTGATACATGGGCTAAATTACCTCTTACTTATATTCCTATGGAATATATGTATGTAATCTATTTCTACGTTAACCAGAAACTGTTAGTTATTAATCATTGTTATTATTCATACACAGTAAAAATATTTATGAATAATATAGATTTAGTAATTTTAATAGTAATAATGATATTTAATAAGTATTAGTAGTTACATGTATGGTTAAATATGAAAATACTAAATAATAATAGTGATTAGTAACAATTGATCCTAATTGTGATATTATTGTTCTTAGAATTTATACTAAACGCGAAGAATGAATAATAAAAAAAAATTAGAGATATTAGGAGAAATTAAATTTTAAAAAAAAATACGAGAATCAAAAAAACCCAGGTTTTCTCCAATGTCCATTTCAATTTTCAAACGTCCTTAAAGCTCTTAAAAGTACTTTAAAGATCATTTTAGACCTGGCGAGGTCCCGTTATTCCTTGGCTCCTGAGGAGTGATGTATATTGTTCAGTCTGTGGTCACATTCCCGATACCTTTGGCGAATTCCAGTGCTTTTTCATGGTCTGTAAAAAATTGCTCCTTGCTCATGTAGGTGACTCTTAATGTTGCGGGATAAAGCAAGCTGTATCTCAAATTCGCTATATTCTTCAGTATTCTTTTTGTCTCAGTAAACAGCGCTCTTTTCTTGAAGACCTCCACCGGGTAGTCTCTGTAGATACTGATCCTCACTCCTTCAAAAGAGAGGTCTCTGGTACGGGCAATTTTCTTCATTATCTCGTCAAATTCATGATCAAGTTGCACCTTTACTATAATTTGTCTTGGGTAGGCATCATCTCGTGTACGACGCCCCTGCGCTCTATGTGCTCGACCAAGTACAGGTTTTTGATCCAACTTTAAGGCTTTTTGTAGTAGATCTGCCACAAAATCCCGAGTGCCCATATCCCTCTCACTTCCTTCTTTCACACCTACAATTCTTAGGTTCTGGCGTCTTTGACGCCCCTCCAGGTCGATACACTTTCCACTTAATTTAGTCACCATTTCGGAGAGGCGTTGATTTTCGGTAAGGAGTCGATTTACCGTTTCCGCACTTGTCGCCACACATTTCTCAAGTTCAGTTATCGCTATAATATGTTGCTTCAGTGTCTGAAGGATAGGGTCAATCTCTCCCATAAGGCTCGATTCCACCAAAGCAATCCTGCCTTCCACCTCTTCCATCTGATCTTTGACCTCGTCGTCCCTCGACCTCTTCCAGATTTCCAACATATCCTGAACTGTAGAGAGCATTTCTGCTCTAAAATCTACCTTAAAAGAGTTAAGTTCCACTTTAAGTTCCTCTTTAAAATTCAGCTTTCCTTCAAAGGTTTTCAGCTGTGTTTGAATATTTTTTATCTCATTGGAGATAAAGTTTTTAAGTTCTTCCATTTCAGATTTTTTTTGCTTTGGTTTCTTCGATGGGTCTTCCTGGAGCATCGTTGTACCTGAGGCCGAGGCCTCGTTTGGGCCTACCTCTTCCGTCGGTTGTCTCGCTTTACCGGCTTTTTATGTCACCCTGGGGGGGGGTATGTTGTATCGACATACCGGCAAAGTCGCGCGCCTGATGACGTCACTCGCAGCAGGCAGCAGTTCAATTTGCAATCGCCTCAGGTAGGTCCCGATTTTTCTCCCGTTTTCGGATTTTTCAGCACGGAGCTAGTTGACGCTGGGCTCAAGCCTCCATAGCGCCACCGGAAGTTAGACTTCGATTTTGCCAGAAACATTTTCCTAAGTGAAATTTGACATGTCGATTTGCATAACCAGGATCTTCTGCAGAAAAATAAACAAAAAAACAGCTATGGAGTGATAGGGACATCCAGCACAGTTACCGGCCATTCAGCCCAACTCATCCACGAAAGTCAATGTGAACCATCTGAGCTAGTTCCATCTGTCTGCATTTGGCTTGTATCCTTCTAAACCTTTCCTATCCATGTACCTCTCCAAAATGTCTTTCAAATGTTGTTATATTGACACTTCACAGAGTTTTTATTCAGAAATTCACCTGAAGCTCAGTAGTAACGGCAGTTCCATTGTCTCCAAATGACAAATTTACATTGCATGGTATCTGCAGGAGAGAAACACAGAATCCTGCCCAATGGTCTGTGCCAATATTTATGCTTTACATGAGCCTCCTCTCATGGCACATCTGATTAATGTATTCTTCTCAAGCCAGCTATAAGATTATGTGGACAACAGGGAACCTAAAATAGACCATAAGACATAGGGAACAGAAAGAGGCCATTCTGTCCATCGAGTCTGCTCCGCCATTCCAAGTGGCTGATCTATTTTTTCCTCTCAAACTCATTCTCCTGCCTTTGCCTCAAAACATTTGACACCTTACCAATCAAAAACCTATCAATCTAGGCTTTAGAAATACCCAATGACTTGGCCTCCACAGCAGCCTGTGGCAATGAATTCTACCGATTCACCACCCTCTGGCTAAATAAATTGCTGATCATCACCGTTTCAAAGGTACATCCTTTTGTTCTGAGGCTGTGCCGTCTGGTCCTGGTCTCTCCCACTACTGGAAACATTCTCTCCACATCTACTCTCGGCCTGAAAACAGGCCCAAAATAAACAGAGCTGGAAAAAAACTCAACAAGTCAGGCAGTATTTGCAAGGGATTGTAAGAAGGCATCATTTCTGGTTGACTCTTCATCAGAGTTAAAGATTTAATAATTTACTAGACTAAGTGGGACCCGTTGGGTCCCATGTTCACACTGGTCCCCCAAAGCAATATTCTACCTCCCCACCAATACCAATATTGGTGGCCAATGGGGGTGGGGGGGGGGCTTTCTGGAGTGCTAGTATGGGTGTTGTGGGCCGAAGGGACTGGTTTCCAGGGGCTAGTATGGACATTGTGGGCCGAATGGATTCTTCGGCTGGCAGCTCAGTCACTCAGGCCTGGTGGGCTGGCAGCTCAGTCACTCAGGCCTGGTAGGCTGGCAGCTCAGTCACTCAATCCTGGTGGGCTGGCAGCTCAGTCACTCAGGCCTGGTGGGCTGGCAGCTCAGTCACTCAGGCCTGGTGGGCTGGCAGCTCAGTCACTCAGGCCTGGTAGGCTGGCAGCTCAGTCACTCAATCCTGGTGGGCTGGCAGCTCAGTCACTCAGGCCTGGTGGGCTGGCAGCTCAGTCACTCAGGCCTGGTGGGCTGGCAGCTCAGTCACTCACGGCTGGTGGGCTGGCAATTGACTGACTCAAGGCGGTTGGGCTGGCAGTTGACTCACGGCTGGTGGGCTGGCAGTTGATTGCCTCATGGCTGGTGGGCTGACAGTTGATTGACTCATGGCTGGTGGGCTGGCAGTTCACTCACGGCTATTCCTTGAAATTCCATTTCAAGCAGAGTGCAGGCCACCAAATTCAAATGCAATTTCATACCATTTCAAGTAGAGTACAGGCCACCAAATTCAAATGCAATTTCATACCATTTCAAGCAGAATGCAGGCCACCAAATTCAAATGCAATTTCATACCATTTGGGCTTTATATTCCTGGCCCCCCCCAGAAGGGGCGTTACCTTCATCATGGTGATTGACAGGCGAGAGGACCAATCAGCTGATCTCAAGATTTTTAAAACATTCATAACTTTTTAATTTTTCATCGATCGGAAAAATCCTCAGGGCTGCCTCAGCGGAGGAGGACTGTGAGTAAGATGGCCAAAAATCATAGCGATATATGGTCGTGTTTTTTCTAAAATCAATATACAGCGCAGACAGGAAGTGGTCAAGATGAGACTTTTAGTTATATAGATAACCAAAGACAAAGTCAGGGAATGAAGAGGGAAGAGTTGTATGAGAAATGCATAAAGAAAGAAAGTAAAATTATTGATGAAAATTTGCCTCGCTTTAAAGATACAGTGCAGACACAGGCCCTTCGGCCCATTGGGTCCGCGGCGACCAGCGATCCCGTACCCTAACCTTCATGTTCATGTGATAAGAGCAGAATTAGGACATTTAGCCCATCAGGTCTAGTCCGCCATTCAGTCATGGCTGATCTATCTCTCCCCTCAACCCCATTCTCCTGCCTTCTCCCCATAACCCCTGACACCCGTACTAATCAAGAATCTATCTATCTCTCTATCTCTGCCTTAAAAATGTCAATTAACGACCTCCACAGCCTTCTATGGCAATGAATTCCACAGATTCACCACCCTAATCAATCAACCTACACATACAAGGGAGAATTTTACGACTTACCAAAGCCAATTAACCTACAAACCTGTTCGTCTTTGGAGTTTGGGAAGAAACCGAAGCACCTGGAGAAAATCCACGTGGTCATAGGGAGAACGTACTAACTCCGCACAGACAGCACTCCTAGTCAGGATTGAACCTTGGTCTCTGTAGTGTAAGGTAGCAACCCTACCGTTGCGTCACTGACTCCTTTTCTAGAATATTTTCAAAATGTATCACTAATTGTATAACCGAATAACTGCCGAGGGTGTGAATAATCATTTCTTAAATTTTTATTCCTTGGGTTTAAACTAAGAACATACAACATGGAGAGACATGAAAAGTTCAACGTGCCTTAAATGCAAAATAACAGGGTAATTGCAGAAGATCACGAGAAAAAGTCATTTTGCATTCCTTGTTGAGAAATTGTAGGATTAAAAATAAGCTAATTTTTATTTTGCCTTCACTACTAATCGCTGGGATTGCTGATTCATCGTAATTCCAACGAGTATTTTTTGTAATGTTTCCATCCTTTGGTTATGCGAAAGGGTGTAATGTTACCACATTTTGGTTATGCACCTTTAACTTGTTTACACATCTCGTCTCTCTGAATTTGTCACTCAGTATGGCTGATTATTGCTTTTCTAGGAATGGAGAGCATCCAAGGTAAATAATTGCATCCATTCTCATCCACAGTATGCAGCTACATTCACCATTTGCAGCGCCTGGTAGCCAAGAGGCCCGCAAATTTAAACAGTGTAGGAGTTATTTATAAGACACAAAGTGCTGGAGTAACTCAGTGGGTCAGGCAGCATCTCTGCAGAACAAGGATAGGTTACGTTTCGGGTCAGGCTCAGACTTACAGAACTCTCGTTGGAGAGAAGAGGAGAAAATAATTTTGGACCTGAAGGGTGCAAGATTGCACCTAAATCATGGCGATTTAAGCAAAGGACTATTCACACCCCCAGCGATTCTTGTATACAGGCTCGGTGTTGTACACTCTTAAGTAGTGTAAGATACTCTTATAGTATCTTACACAATAGACATACTATAGTATCTCTATAGTGTAAGATACTATAAGATTGTGTCTAATGTATAGCGAGATTGTCACTAAACTGTACACAAAAAAGAATTTCACTGTACTTGGGTATGCCTGACAATAAAGTACTATTGAAATATTCTTCAAAGTAGGCGTATCTTTGAGCAAATTTTGCAGTGGAACAGTAAATCAGTTTGGTGAATGGTCTCGAGCCGAAATGTCACCTATTCATTTTCTCCAGAGATGCCGTCTGACTCACTGAGTTACTTCAGCTTTTTGTGTCTATCTTCAGTTTAATCAAGCATCTGCAATTCCTTCCTACACAGTAAATCAGCATCTGCAGTTCACGGTGTCCCTAGTCATCTACAAGACACAGATTTTGCAGATTCCTCAATTATAATTAAATTCATAATTTGTTTTTGCAGTGGCCTTTAATGAGTATTAATGCATTGGTCAGAGTATGGGTCAGTTCAGCGCACGAGAACATAAGGAACTCAAGTGATTTGAACAGAACCTTGACTTACATTTGTTTCATCTCTTTTACAGAAACCACCTGATAAACTTCATGCAGACAAAAGCTAGGTCCACAGATTTGCATCAGCAGAAAACTTGATTGATTTTTACAACGACGTATGTGGTGTGAAAACTGCACATCATTTCTGTAAGTTGTTCAGAGCTTAATTTACAGTTAATCCTGAATAAAAGGAACTGACTTTGCATTTGTTGGTAATGCTTCAAAAATTATATATTTTATCTTTGTCTAAATTTTGTTTACTGCCACTGTGTAATTATAATTGTACTTATAAATTAGCAGTGTGGGAAATAATTGACATTCTTATTACTGGCAATTAATAGTAATATTATAGAATATTTCCAAGTCAAACCTCAGTACCTTCTCAGATCGTCCCTAACTCCCAACCCACTTCATTGGGGCTCTTGTGTATGGCTCGATTGTACTCATGTACAGTATGATTTGACTGGATAGAAAGCAAACATAGTTAGTCACTGTATCTCGATACATGTGACATAATAGACCGATACCAACATGGTTTATCCTATATCTTAGCTTACATGTTGGAAGAGCCATGTGCAGGGAGTATCCCGGCGAGGCGTAGCCAAGTCCACCAGTCGACTCCAAACACGGCCCAGAGCTACTGCCGCCGAGGGCGAGGAGGGTTGCTGCGAGCAACTGCTGAGAGCGTAGGTGGACCGTCGAGAGCAAGGGGTCCATCGAGATCGAGGTGAACCATCGAGAGTTACCTGGCAGGGGGCCTCCGAGAACAAAGGGGGAACCCAGTGGGAGGGCTGTCGAGAATGAAGGGGGACTCAGAGACGGCTGCCGAGAATGAAGGGGGAACCCGGCCCAGCCACATGTGGTGGCAGGCAGAAGATAGGACTGTTTGGTGAACTTTTGTAACTTTGTCGGTGCCAGACACATGGCGACACTTGTGTACTGCCTAGTTGAGGACTGTTGTATGATTTTACTGGGTTGTACATAAAACAAAGCATTTCACTGTACCGAGGTACATGTGACAATAAAGTATAATTGCATCATTGAACATGGTAATTTTACCATCCTTTTATTCTCGTTGAGCAACTATCACTTTTCCGCCTCTCTCTTCACACCTCTGCTTCTCATCCTTGTCTTCGGGTTAGGAGATGGTGGACTGCAGAAGGATTGTCACTTGCTTCCTCTGGCATTTTCACCTCCCTGCCAAACACTCATTTCTTGGCATTCCTACCACCAACCCTATTTGTCTTTTGAACAACCCATTTAATCCATGCCCAGAATAAAATGAATATGGTTTTCATTGTTATTGTGCCTTTCATCATCACTGGAAGGTCACGTGTTTTCTGCAGTGCCCTGAAGTGTCCTCACTGTTGTAATGAAGGCAATGATAATGTTGAAGCCATAGACACCTCACACCCTCAACCTGCCTCCATCTCCAGTCTATGACCGGTTCTTCACTCTTCTCTGTTACCTCAACACCAATCTCCTGCTTATCTCCATATGCCTTGATACTGTTTAGACTTTGGACGAAGGATTTGATTTTCTGTGAAACAACAGAGCTGGGGGTGAGGAAGGGTCCCGACCTGTGACATCATCTGTCCATTCCCTCCACAGATGCTGAGTTCCTCCAGCACTTTGTATTTTGCTTAAAATATCAGAATCTGCAGTTCCTTGTGTCTCAAATAAATTTGAAATGTTGTTGCATTATTTATTAACTTATGCTTATTGGTTTGCATGAATAAAATTAAACAGTTGAATCCAATTTCATATTAGACTACGCTGCTGCCATTCCAACATCCATTTATCCATAACTAGTGTAGAAAATCAATGTTCCAAACATCAAGGCTGCAATGGAAAGTTGGATTTGATATGATTTGTTTAGCAAATGTCCTTGTTAAAGGACAATTTTGGTTATTTTGCCTTAAATTGTCTTGCTTCATCGGCTACTTAATGATTTAGCTTTTTATGATAATTAGCCAATTTGGAGTGCTAAAGCTACATGTTAACGAGGAGATTGAACGAAGCATGAGCTTAATTAACATTTTGCACAGGGGTCACTTCATTATTCTGGTCCTTATGAATATTGTTTTTTTTAAATACCCAAAGTGTAAAACAGCCTCCAATGCAGATTTTATGAATCATCTTTTGAATGAGTTTAAGTTCATAAGTTATAGGAGTAGAATTAGGCCATTCAGCCCATCAAGTCTGCCATTCAATCATGGCTGATCTATCTTTCCCTCCACCACATTTTCCTGACATCTCACCATAACCACTGACATCTCTCCATAACCACTAATCAAAGGCAGAGGCTGGAATAAGCATAGTGTTTTTTAAAGGCATTTTCTAATGTAACTGTTCATTTTGGTGAAGCCCCTGTACAAAGATGTTGCCTCATGAACAGACAAAGTCGATCGAGGAAGCATGAAGAAAGGTGTAGCGGCAGATTTTCATATCTTTCAGGAAATTAACTCCCTAGTCGCTATTTGGATGAGCAGGGATAAGGGGAATATCTTCGATACGCATGCGATCTGGTTCACAGAGACCTTCAGAGCTTCTTCACCGATAAGTCTTCAAAAACACAGTCCTTTGATTAAAAAATGCTTTATTGTTGATAGAAAACAGTAAGATACATCCAAATTTCTTCCGACTCGTTACTACAATCTTCATCGAACTCCAGCTTATTACTTTAAACATTAGAAAACTCCTTGTGTCTCCGTAACACTGGCAAGATCTGGCATGTGGCCCACATGGCCCGCATGATCCCGCATGGTAGAAGGGTTAACCTTCCCCATCGTCTCTCCAAACTAATCTAAAAACGAAACTTCTGCGCAAGCGTCTTAGCTCCAAACACGCCCCAAAACACGTCATAAATCCCACCCACAATATAACGGGCAGTCTAAAATTTAAAGGCACATGCCATCATCAATGACATGCAAAACAGGCCAAATGGCCACTACATACCGGCCCCTAATTGCTCCGAGTATATTACGAGGCAATTACTAATAAACATTAAAAAAGTGGCCATAAAGGCTTAACATATATCAAAAGCAAAAGGTCAGGGAATAAAACCCTGTGGCTCCAGGTCGAGAAATTGAACCCCGGTCTACCGCGTGACAGGCGGGGATACTAAACACTATACTGACGAGGAAAAAATAGCATGCACTATATATCCGCAATCAGAATTCTTCATCGACTCTTCCATCTTCACTTTCGCCTTCTAGAAGCAAGCACAACTAGGTTGTTAATCTTATTAAAACACTGGTTTTAGTTCAAAGTCGTACCGTGCATACCAAACCCTTAAAATCAGGCATGATACCCAGTATATAGTCCCAAACATAACAGTCCAAAGCTTTGATAGCATGAAACGTCTTCCTCCACGTCCGATCAACTCATGGATGTGTCGTAACAGTAATGTTGAAGTATGAAGATCCTTCACAAGAATAACAGGATCTTTAACAATAAAGTTCACCGTTAGGTTTGATTTAATGTTTGGATCATTAGCAGAGATTTCAAATCCTAGCTCAAGCTTTGGCCATTCTCTGTCTGGCTTGCAGAGAGATTTTAGTTCATCGATCCATCTCTTATCGCTTAAGAAGCGGTTCACTGTCAGTTCTCTGAAAACTTAATTCACAGAATTTTCTTCTGTGTCAACATACTTCAGTTGTACCACATTAGTAACTCCCAATGCTCTCTCCATTGGCAGATCGTGTCTGTCCAAATCCAACTCTCTGGTTTCTTTGGCTCTATCATCTAGTGGAATGCTTTCACAATTGTCGCTGTTCCACTTAGAAAGTGTGAATCCTCTCTTATTGCAAAGAGAAGTCAAATGTTCTACTGGTAGAATTGCTTCCTGCTCAGGAGACATGGATTTTGAGCAATCATCCTTGTAGAAATTATTCTTCAAAGAGATTCTTCTTTCATGAAATTTAGTATTCTCGCCAAACTTGCGTTTCAAAGTCTGGGTACGTTGCTCTGCCATACGACGATTATTCGGCAGATTAACACTTTCTTGTTTGAAAGGTAAGTCCACGCACAGTGTCTGTCAATTTTCACTGAGTAGTTCATAATATCCATGAACTTCAACTCTTCATTCAACATTTCTTCAGATGGCTTGCTGGTACTTTCATTAGAGTCATGATTGTATGGCTTCATCACCGGCTTTTCTTATTCATCAGTAGACATTTGATTAACAGCAATGGCAGGACAATTCATCTGATTTTCGTTTTCGTGGTTCCTTTTCAAGGAGCCATAGATAACCCATCCAAGTTGGGTTTTCGTAGCATATGGTCCATCGCCTTGGCTCCTAACAATCTGTATTGGTTCCAACGCCTTCAAAACATTCATTCCAATAAGTAAATCAACACTAGAATTTATTTCAGATATCTTGACATCCTTCAGGTAAGGCCATTGCTTTAATTCTTCATGTCTTGGTATATTTTGACGACCAACAGGCATAGTTCCATGCGTAAACACTTCAGATATCGGTATGAAATTATCTTCATCCAAACTGGATATCTCCATACTCGTAATGTAATGACTCCTGCTCTCTTTATCTTTATTCATGGTACGTAATCGAATCTTAGTCTCTTCTCCTGTGATATTCAACCTTCTCGTCAGGCTTTCTGTACAAAAGGTAGTCGAACTTCTGTGATCCAAAAAAGCATATGTTTGCAACACTGTATTCGTCTTGCTGTTCCTTAAAGGCCTGTCACACGAGTCTGCGGTCATTGGCGGCGAAACGGGAAGAATCTACCGCTCCTGGGCCGCCATAGACCGCGCACTCGTGAGAACGCACAATTCCGGGGCCGTGCGGCGTTGTTCCCAACACCGCACGGTGCTAAAATAAAACCTACACTGTTCAAAAATATTTTCCTACCGCACAGCCTCCACCTGTGATGCACGAGTGCGGCACGGCCGCCGCCGCAGCCGCCGTCAGTGTGGCTCGAGCGCCGTGCGTCGAACTTGCACCGCCACAGCCTCCGCCAGTGAGGCACGACCGCCGGCACGGCCGCTGGCACAGCCACCGCTACAGCGCCGCGATCAGGACGGCCGCCGCCACAGCCGCCGCTAGTGAGTCACGTGTGCGGCACGGCCGCCGCCACAGCCACCGCTACAGCGCCGCGATCAGGATGGCCGCTGCCACAGCCGCGCAGATCCAAAATGATGTCATCGCAGTCGCCCGCCCTTTTTTTAACTTACCGCAAGCACGTGGGACCAGCCGTATTTAAATCACTCGGCCCCCGCGCAGCATCCGTGCGGCGCTCCCATGGCATAGGCTCGGCGCTCTCGCCGTTGCCGTGCGGTCCACTCTACAGGCGAAGCCGCGCTTCACCGCCGATGACCGCAACACCGTAAGACAGAGCCTTTACTTGCACTGGTAAGATAGAAAAATTACAAGCTTCAACCCCGGCCCCAATATGAGCAGTTACTTGAGGCGAGGTGATAGCATTTCTAGTAGTTGGCTTCTCGCCCTGTTCTGTTTGCTCCGGTTCATCCTCTTCTATTTGCTCTGGTAATTCATCATCCGTTTGTTCCAGTTCTTCTTCTTCTTCTTCCCAATGCTCTGGTAGCTCTTCTTCAATGTGAAGTGCTTCAGGATGATATTGTTTACACTCATAACAAATTATAGGACTCCTACAGTGTCTCACCATATGTCCCTTTTTCAAACATCCAAAACAGATTCCCTTCTCTTTCAAGAAATCCATCTTGTCTTCATATTCTTTCATCTTGAATCTTCGACACCATCTTATGGTGTGACCAACTTCATCACATAACAAACAAAATACTATTTGCTTGCTAGTAGACACATTTCTTTTTCTTTCATCTGTCTTTTCCACAGGTATGGCCGTGATAGCAAACCTACTTCTCTTAGGTTCAGATCTTTCTTCAGTTTTAGTAAAGGTAGAACCTTTGTTAGTTGCCATCGGTTTGTAATCTTCAATATTCCCGTAGTGTGGTCCTAACATGTACTGTACTTCCCTGTCCAAGAATTCCACCAGGTCTGGAAGCCTGGCTACTTGGTTCCTCTCATCTCTAATTTTGCCTGCTTCATCTCTCCACTTTTCTCTCAGTCTTCTGGGCAACTTGCTCAAGATGATTCTAGTATTACTCACAAGATTCATTTCTTCCATGTGGTCGAGATTTCTCATCGAGCTGCAACAATCTCGCAGAAATATTGCATAATCACTCAATGCCTCCCCATCTTCTGGCTTGATTTCTTTCCAAGCATGGGCCTTCTCCATGTAAGCGTTAGCAATCCTCTGTTCATCATCAAAACGTTCTTCAAGTAATCTTCTCGCCTTTTTATAGCCACGGCTGCCTGGCTCCTTCTGACAACTTTCTACAAGTACTTTCACACTTCCACTTGTGTACTTCACCAGAAATCGTAAGCGCTCCTTCTCATTCGTAACATTCGTTTCTAATACCTCCTCTAGTGCCCTTACAAAAGTTTCATACTGCAAAGGATCTCCACCAGACGTAGGAATTTCTACTGGTGGTAGAATGAGAGAGGTATTTTGTCGAGCTATGATCTGGTTGAATTCAGATTGCCTATTCAACAGTGCCAATAATCCATCCTGATAACTCTTGCTTGGCTCCACCTGTTGATAAACAGGCCTTTGTGATTCAAACTGGCTTGCTCAAGCCTGTGCACCAGGCCTCGAAAAAGCGTGGTCCACTATTGGTTTGTCTCGAGCATCCACAGACGCTCCAATAGTAATTGGTTTTGATCTAGCACTCATTTGCTGAGATGCAGTTTTACCCATCTTCCTCTGTTCCAATGGGTTTTCAAAGCCTAGAAATCCGGTGGACCCCGATTGTGGAATTGATCCAACTGCTGATTCACTTCGAGCAGTTTTTCTTCTTGGTCCATAGCTCATCGTCCTTGATGATCTAGAGCTGCATCTTGACCCCTCACTTTCCAGTATCTCCTTCTTTGCTTTGGCCACCGCCATCTTTGTGTCTAATTCCAGTTGTTCCTTACGTCGCCTTATCTCATCTTCTTGTCGTGTCATCTCTTCTTGCTGTCATCTCATGGCTTCTTGATCCCGCTTGATCTCGTGTTTTTTCTTCATGGCATCCGCTTCTATTGAGAGCGCAGCTAGCTCAGCTTTAGCTCCCATTCGAGCAAAAGCCCTCAGACCGAACTGGCTGAAGAACCAGATTTATATCCTGAACTATCTGAGCTGCTTCTGCTGCTGTGTCTGCTTTTTTGGCCGCAGACTTTGCAGGCAGTAATGAAGGCGTGGCCTTTGCCATTTGTAGTTGGGCTACGGGGGTCTTCAACTGAGGCTCTTCATCGCTTGAAGATTCTTCGGTACTTTCAGAATCGGACTCGCTGTCCGAGCTGGTACTGGCCTTCTTGGCCGCAGGCTTCTGAGCGGCAGCAGCCGCCTTGGCCAGCGTGGGGACAGCTTTTGTTTGTGCAATTGTTGTGGCAGGTTTTAGGGTTGCCTCTTCATCACTACTGTCTGAGCTTCTTCTTCTTCTTGCGTATGGCGTGCACAGCCTAAAGTTGTAGGACAACTTGTTCTATTTGATCTTATTTGATTGTGCATGCCGGGTTGATTGCATTCGTCGAAACACGTGAAGGTTGCAATCTTCCACCCCACTGTCTGAGCTGTTGTCTGACAAGTCACTGATTTCTATTTTGCTCACTGCTGCGGCTAGTTTCTTCTCGGTCACGCCTACTTTTCCATTCTGACCTCTGGGAGGTGGTACAGCACTGTACGAACCTTATTGTGCTTTGGGTTTCTTTAAGTTGTCTGGGTCCTTCTTCACCACCATGTGGTTCATCTGGCATAGCTCTTTCTTCCTCTTCTAATTCCATGATTTTAAAGAGGTTGTGGCAGATTGCCAAGTCTTTAAGTTAATCGAACAAAAGTCTCTGCTAGTAGCTCTGGCTTTGTTTTGTCAACATTGCTTTCAAAACCATAACATACTGATAATGTAGAGAACATCACTCTAACTCTAGGTGCAAAAAGATGATGCTAATTCAAATGGAATGCGTTTATCACAAGCGATTCAAAACAATCCAAGGTCGGTCTGCTTTCCCCAGACAAGCTGGAGAAAACACCTTCTGGTGGCTCTGTCACAGAAGTCTTTTAAAATAAAGCTGTGATTTCAATTCAAAGAGTAATAATCGATTTGTATTCACAAATCCTTAGATGTCTTCAGATAAGTCTCGAAACTGTCGATAGACCTCAAGGCCTCATCTGGCCGAGATCTTTATCTTCTGTTCCTCCTGGAACCTCTTTCTTCTGGCTAAAACCTCTCCGAGAATCTTAGCCAATCTTTTGTCTTCATCTCTGGGACTTGTTTCGCTCCTGTAACGGAGGTCTTCTTCGATTTAATCTTCTGTCCCTCTCTCTGGGACTGGTATTTAACCCCCCTGCCGGAGGTACCCTTTGACTTAATGCACCACAGATTGGTTCCAACCCGAAGTCCCTATTCCCTCCATAGAATGCTGCCTGATCTGATGTTCCTCCAGTACTTAGATTTTTGCTCAAAGTCTATCGTTTTAGTTCAACTCTAAAACAGCAGGAGGATATCCGATAGCGTTTGTATCCAACACGGATTTCCGCCAAATTCATGTTAAAGTATTTAGGTTGCAGCCATTAGTTTGATTCAATGATTTTTAAATAGACAACTTTGACCAGCTCCTTTCAACAATTCCAGCAGCAGCTTCAGATGTGATTATCACTGTGATCTCAAGAGAATATGATCGAAAACTGAGCTTTCTGTTCCAAAGAAACATTAAATCAGTTTGATTCACGTGGCAACACAGTTTGCCAAAGTCCTATTCAAGTTGTTATCATTCTCATCTCTTCCAGACATGTTTTTTCTAAGACGCAGCAATCTGCAACTCTTGCCTCAGTAAATATCATTCTCATCAACCTTCCGTAATCAATACAGTTGAAAATATTTGGTCATCACATTTTCAATTCATTTCCTCCCTCCTCTTGTCTAATCTGCATGTCAATTGCTTTTCTCTCTCTGTAGATGCTGATTAATGCACAAAAGGACAAAAAATAGTGGAGTAACTCAGCAGGTCAGGCAGCAACTCTGGAGAACTTGGAGAGGGGACGTTTCGGGCCATGTTTATTTTCATGTTTTCCAGAAATGCCGCCTGAGTTAATCCAACACTTTGTGTCCTTTTCTTTCTCCAATTCTTTCAAATAACAGAGGGCACAGCTTTAAGGTGGGAGGGGCAAAGTTTAAAGGAGATGTGCAGGGCAACTTTTTTACGCAGAAGGTGGAAGGTGCCTGGAACGGGCTGCATAAGGTGGTGGAGGCATTTAAGAGACTTTTGGATATTCACATGGATATGCAGGGAACATGTGTAGGGCGATAAGAGCTGATATTGGTATCATGTTTGGCACAGATATTATGGACTGAAGAGCCCATTCATGTGCTATACTCTACCATGTCCCATGTCTACATCCTCCAGCGTTCACCCATCCTTTCCCTCACCTTCACTTTCTTCAACTGAGACTGAATTTCACGTTCGGTAATAGGGCCATAGAGTGATACAGTGTGAAAAGAGGCCCTTCAGCCCAACTTGCCCACGCCGGCCAAAATGTCCCAGCTACACTAGTCCCACCTGCCTGCGTTTGGTCTATATCCCTCCAAACCTGTCCTATCCATGTAGCTGTCTAACTGCTTCTGAAACGTTGGGATAGTCCGAGCCTCAACTACCTCCTCTGGCAGCTTGTTCCATACATCCACCACCCATTGTGTGAAAAAGTTACCCCTCAGACTCCTCTTAAATCTTTTCCCCTTCACCTTAAACATATGGCCTCTGGTCCTCGATTCACCTACAAGAGACTCTGTGCATCTACCCAATCTCTTCCTCTCATGAATTTATACACATCTATAAGATCACCCCTCATCCCCCTGCCTACTCAACCACTCCCTATAGCTCAGACCCTCTAGTCCTGACAACATCCTAGTAAATGTCCCCTTCTCCTGGATCCTCTTCACAAATTAAAGTATGTTCCAGAATCCTCACACGGCAGCAAGTATTGGGATATCCTACTTGAAATCTGGCACTATAAAAATTACAAAACATAATCTACCCTTTGAGATTTTCACTTGTAATACTTGTTGAAATTCAGGGAAATAAATATCAATTTTATTTGGTAAAGCTGTTGCTAAATGGGATATGAAGCTAAATTCTGATGTCCCCACAATTTCTGCAAAGATGATGTGTTGACAGGAAATTAGAAGAAAAATGACTTGAAATTCTATCCCTTCGCCAGGTCCGTAGCAGCTGCAGATTCCTATCAGACTGAATTAGAATTTCAAATATTGGAAAATAATATGCTTTGACCTGCAAGAATTTCAAACCACAAGGCTGGTTGCTTTGAAAGGATCAGTATATTTGTGCTGCTTTTAACATTGTGGTCAGAAAAAAGGAGGTCTCATCTTCCCTTCAGTGAGCAAAAAATTCATGTTTTCAGTGTCTGACTAAGCAAAAAATAGCCTAATTTAAGAAAAGGCCTTCTGGCAGTTTCGGAGAACAGAGGACGCTTAAAAAATGAAAGCTGCAAACATCACATCTCTGCCGTATGTGGCCTCTATCTACTGCTTCCTCCCATCTATAATTGAGCAGGCATTAACTATTTTCCCCATCTCTGTTTGCTCTTCTCCAAGACCAGTGTTCTACGCTCCATTTGTTTGGGCTAACAAGCACCTTCAGGCCATTCAGCCTTTCAAATCTGTCCATCGTCCTGTAAGATCACGGCTAATCTGATTGTAACCTGAACTCAGACGGTGATGAATCTGTGGAATTCATTGCCACAGACAGCTGTGAAGGCTTCGTCAATTTCATTATTGTCAAGAGAACCATTGATTTCTGGAGAAATAAGGAAACGTGGGATTAACGCAGGAAAGTGGCTTTGAGGTAAAAGTTGGTCTTCCCAAGGTGCCGCGGACCCGGACAGCCGCCCAGAGGACCCGAAGGCCCGTTGCTTGTACTCTGAAGACCGGAGAACCGATGAGGGAGCTGCTAGAGATGTCGAAAGGGGAGCAAGGGCCAGAAGGAGGGTCAAGGTCCTTCAAGGTTGGCTGCATGAGGCATCCCCAGGACACAAGGATGGCAGGGTGATGATAGGGATGTTGGTTCGTGGGCCGAGCCGGTCGAAGGCAACGGAGGGAGGTCATGCAGGTGCCTGAGGCTTACCTGGATCAGGAGCCGCTCCAGTAGACCGAGAGTGCGGGTGGACCGGATTTTGGAATTTGGAAATGGCGCCAAAACATGGCGGTGCCTGCATGTGTAAACATGCAACAACAAAAAATCACTGTTCAGTTGCACTTGTGGCAAATAAAACACCAATGATCTGCCATTGTAGGACTGTAGGATTCAGAGACCGAATGGCCTACTCTTGTATTCTTACATTCTGATTTGGAAGAGCTAAGTCAGATTTCACTCAAATGTTGGTGGCATCAACTCTGTGGCCTGTGGAAACTCCATCACGTGGCATTCAGCATAACAATGACATGGTTCTTGAGAGATGTATGAGTGAAGGAGGCTGAATGAAGTTCAGCTGGTTTATCTATGCGGCCCGAAACTATCCTCTCCGATCACCACATTTCCCAGCACTGTGTGCTCTGCAAGTCAGGAAATTTTACACGGCATTAATGTATACCTTTCCTGATAAAACCATTCTTATATCCTGCATTTTCACCTCTTTTCAGTTGTCATCAACATTAATGGTTTCTGAATGAAAGGAAGTGTACCTGTTACACCCCAGAGTTGGAGGGTAGTCAAGTCATGAATATTGTCATCTGCATAAGAATGTTGGAGGCTGGGAGGTGACCTCACTGACGTATACAAGATCATGAAGGACATGAATAAAGTAAATGCCCACAGTCTTTTCCCCAGGATGGAGAATTCTAAAACTAGAGGCCAAAGACCTCAGGTGAGAGGGGAGAGATTTAAGTGGGACCTCAATGGCAAATTTTTCACTCAGCGGATAGTCCATACCTGGAATGAGCTGCCAGAGAAAGGTGCAGAAGCGGATATAATTATGATGTTTAAAGGACATTTGGACAGATATTGGGATGAGAAGGGTTTTAGAGGGATATTGGCCAAAATCAGATGAGCCCAGAATGCCCTGAGGGTCGGCATGGACAAGATGGGCCGAAGGACCTTTTTGCCATGCTGTACATCTCTATGACTCAATAATGTAGCAAGCAATGAGCGGTTCAGTGAGACCAGGTTCACAGCCATTTTGGTGGTAGTTTCATTGCTGGAGTCTCTTCTTATCGAGTCCACACACAAGATTTGAAGTTGTTCAGTCAGAGCTGAACACACTTCTCGTCATCTGCATACAATGGTGTCTGTCTTGTCGCTTCTTGTGCTTCTTGTGTGTGGTGGTGGAAAGATTGGTGGAAAAAAGGTCGTGACGTGAACACTCTTTCCTTGACCCCTTCTGGAGTCTGCAACAAGCATTATCTGGGGTTACCTCCATCACTGACCGTAGTTACAGAATTTATTTTTTAAACTTCCTGTTTTGTCCAAATTCTTGTTCGTCCACTGTGAACATTGATGGCTTCACATTCAACTGCAACCACAAACTCTGGGCCTTAATTTGTTCAAAGTACTAGGGACTCTTTTTCTGCTCTGGCTATGAATATTGCAAATAAAATCTATAATTGGCACTTTTAAATCTGTAGTGTAATCATATTCAGTTTTAACTCTGTTGGAGATTTTTCATTTTAATTTTCCCCAGGATAGTACAGTTATTGATGCATGGAAAGGTAAGCTCAATAAATGTGTGATAAAATTAATTATTAGATTATTAAATTATTTGATTTATGAAATTATTATTAAAGTCTGAAGAAGAGTCTTGAACAGAAATGTTGTCTGTCCATGGGTCCGCTGAATTCCACCAGCACTTTGTATTTAGCTCAAGATTCCAGCAACTACGGTCTCTTATGACTCAACAAATTATTTATGATGCACTTTTTATGTCAACTTTCTAGCAATATCTTGAAAAAGCTAACGTTTCAAAATCTCAGCAACGACCACTTCAATGACGCAGCCGATTGGGAAGATTAAATAATGCTGCTAGCGTTGTTGTACCGAATGGTTGGTCTTCCTGCTTGCTGCTGTCCTCTGAGCTGACATCAATGCATTACCAAGCATGGCACAACACCCACACTCGTCCAACTGTGGAGCCCTTTGGCTCCTCCAGTCGCAGTTAGATTCATTCTATCTCCAAACACAAAAAGGCCATGCAAATCTTTTGGTGTTGGTTTATTATTGTCATGTGTTCCAAGATACTGCGAAAAAAGTGTGCTTTACGAGCTATCCGGGCAAATCATATCGAACCCGATTATATTCCATAAGGTTCAAGAATAGCTTCTTCCCAACAACCAAAAGGGTCTTAAACACAGCACAACACTAACCTCAATCCTATCAACCTGAACCTATCAATCTCTGCTTTAAAAATACCCAATGACTTGGCCTCCACAGCTGTCTGTGGCAATGAATTCCACAGATTCATCATCCTCTGGCTGAAGAAATGCCTCCTCATCTCCATTCGAAAGGTACGCCCTTTTATTCTGAGGCTGTGCCCTCTTGTCCTGGACTCTTCCACCCATGGAAACATCACATCCACTTTATCTAGGCCTAACATTATTCCTCCACTCAATCTAATAAAGTGTTTTAATGAAACGATCCTGGGCATTGTTAAATTGGCAAGTTGCTGTAAGTACACAAAGCGCTGGAGGAACTCAGCGGGCTAGGCAGCATCTATGGAGGGAAATGGACAGATGACGCTTTGGGTCGGGACTCTTCTTCAGACTGAGCCAGGAACCCACTCCATTTCTATCGCAGGGATGAGCAGTGTATAAATCGGTAAATTGATGTCAATCTCGCCTCGTCTTCTCTGATCAATGAGGAACTGTAATGATGGCAATTTATGAATAATCAAACATCAGGCAGCCCCAGGAAATTAGCATTTTTCAATTTATTTTCCTGTATATGTAGCACAACTGACGAATGAACAGAATGATTTAAAGCCGACCTGACTCGCTTTATTATCTGAAGTACATTTTATATTCTGCTGGGTGATAATGGAATGCTGTGTGGACACTCTGTCTTTGATAAATTGTCTATTCCATAGCCACAACTTTATGGAACACTTACATTTCAAGTTGATAGGAATCAAAGTAAATGCCTAATAATAAACATTGATTAAAAATTAAAAAATGGTATTCTTGTCAAGCCTGTTTATGAGCAGTAAGGTGGAAAGAATGGTAATAACTCCAGTATGGAAAGAAAGGGTCTTATTTCCAAGAACATTTTGCTGATTTGCATTAAGTCACAGATGTGATAATTTTGCATCGATCCATTTTTCCCCAACAGTGCGCTCGTAAATGCAATTAACACTTAACTTGGTGTTAGAAAGTTGAAATCGTGATAGGTCGTGCCATCCTCTGACCCCAACCCTCACCCTTGTCATGTCTTCACCATTCCCCCTGACCACCTTTCTGATACGGAACGGTCTGTCCTCAACAGAGGCCTCACCTTTGTTCCCCTCCACCTCCACCTCAATGAGTTCCGGGTCTGCCACGACATAGAGCTTTTCTTCCGTCGCCTCCGTGCCTTTTTCTATGGGAAGGAGTCCTCATCACCCAGTGATGACCCATTCTCCTGTCTCCACTGGTCCCCTTGGACTCCCCAGAATGGCCTTCTACCCTCTCGAGACCTCTTTATTTCTAACTGCTGGCGTCACATCAACCGTCTCAACTTTTCCACTTTCCTTACGTACTCCAACCTAACCCCCTCCAAACGTACAGCCCTCCGCTCACTCTGCAGCAACCCTGACACTATAATCAAACCCTCCCCTGGCCTGGACGGACTGACAGCAGAGTTCCTCTGCACTTTCTGGGGGATCCTGGGGGAGGACTACACCATGGTATTGAGGGAGAGCCTGGCGACCGGGGAGATGCCCCTGTCTTGGCGAAGGGCTGTCGTGGTCCTTCTGCCCAAGAAGGGCGATCTCCGCCGTCTAAAAAACTGGCGCCCAGTCTCCCTCTTCTGTACCGACTACAAGGTCTTTGCCAAGGCAATGGCAAACCGCCTGGGCCCAGTGCTGGCCCAAGTGATCCACCCTGACCAGTCTTACACGGTTCCAGGCCGGTCCATCCAGGACAATATCCATCTGGTCCGGGACCTGGTTTACCTGGCTCAAGAGACCGGTGTACCCACTGCCTTTCTCTCCCTCGACCAGGAGAAGGCTTTCGACAGGGTGGATCACGAGTATCTGTTGAGGACTCTGCGGGCGTTTGGGTTCGGACCGCAGTTTGTGTCCTGGATCCAGCTTTTATATGCCACCGCAGAGTGCCTCGTGAAAGTCAATGGATCCTTGACGGCCCCCATTCCCTTCCACAGAGGAGCACGTCAGGGATGCCCATGTCAGGCCAACTGTACGCCATCTGCGTGGAGCCATTCCTTAGTCTGCTTCGGAGGAAGTTGACGGGCATGGTTCTACGCGAGCCGGACATGGAGGTGATCCTCTTGGTCTACGCCGATGACGTGCTCCTCATGGTCACTGACCCTGCCGACCTGCATAGGATGCGTGAGTGCCAACGAGTCTTCTCGGCCGCCTCCTCTGCCAGGATCAACTGGGGGAAATGTTCTGGACTCTTGGTGGGTCCCTGGCAGGTGGACTCCCTCCCGGAGGAGATGAGGTCTTTCACGCGGAGTACCACGCACCTCCTCTACCTGGGAGTCTACCTGAGTCCCGGTGCGGAGACCTGGCTGGCGAACTGGCAGGAGCTGGAGGTGAAAGTAGTCACCCGGCCTGGGGCGCTGGGCGGGTCTCCTCAGAGTGCTTTCCTACCGGGGCAGGGTGTTGGTCATTAACCAACTCGTGGCCTCCATGCTCTGGTACAGATTGACCTCATTGGTCCCATCAGCCACCTTTGCTGGGATCATCCCAGAAGAAGTTGGTGGACTTCTTCTGGGGCAACGGAAAGCACTGGGTCTCTGCAGTAGTCCTGAGTCTCCCGATCGAGGAGGGCGGTGTGCATTCGCACCAAGTTGGCGGCTCTCCGCCTCAGGACCTTGCAGAGATACCTGTACTCAGGGCATCCTCCCAGGTGGCACGTGCTGGCGACGCACTTTTTCCAATGGAGCCGCTGCCTTCAAGGAGGTACGTGGATCCCGATGGTGGGCGTCAGCCGTGCGGTCCTGATGGGGATGCCCGGCTTCTACAGGGACTTGTTGCGAGTCTGGAACCTGGTTGCCGTCGACAGTCTGGAACCTGGTTGCCGGCGTGAGAGCAGCCGGTCCTTGTCTCGCCCCACCGGATGTCGGGGGGGCTCAAACGTGTGGAGTACTTGTGGTTGAGCAAGCCCCCGCTCAGCCGGAAGTATTCATCGGACCCAGGCGCCGTAATCCATCCCGGGAGCCGGTCCCACACAATTTGAGCCGCCTTTTCCTCGACACCCTTCATCTCCCTCCAAGACGCAGGGAGGCGTGTCCTGTACGGGCTCCTCCACACCCTGCACTTCCTCGCCCTGGTCCACCGTCCGGACACCAAGTGGCGGTCGGTGTTGCCTTCCGGTCGCGATGGGGGCCCCCGGTGGGGGTCCCTCTACGCAGGGTTTCTCCCACTCTACATTGGGGACCTGGGGTGGAGGGGATTGCACCGAGGTGTTCCCTGCAACCTCTTTCTCTCGTGGTTCACAGACTCGCCAGCCGCCTGCCACTTTTGCGGGCTGGAAGAGTCTGTGTACCACGGGTACATGGAGTGGGTGAGGCTGCAGCCACTGTTTGAATACCTAAAGGGGCTGCTCCTTGCCTTCTGGCTGCATTTTTCACCCACCATCCTCATTTTTGGACACCCTGTGCGTAGGGGAGAGGGTAGGGCTGAAGATGTCCTGGTTGGGGTTGCTCCTGGGCCTGGCCAAGCTGGCCATCCGCGAGTCAAGGTGCCAGGCGGTGGAGGGCTCTACCTGAGCCGGCTGCCTGCCCCTTTTGCAGGTGCGGTTAGAAAGGGAATACGCCCTGTCCACGGGCACCCTGGGGAGTTCCGGGACCGCTGGGCTCCACAGGGTGTTGAATGTATCCTCAATAAGGATTGTATCATAGTTGTATTGTAGGTTATTATGGATATATGTTTGTATTGTATTATGGTGATGGGTTCTGGCTTGTTTTAATTGTAGTGTAATTATTATTTTTTAATTATTGAATACATTTTTTTGATTAAAAAAAAACTATAATCAAACCCGCCGACAAAGGAGGTGCCGTGGTAGTCTGGACCTGAGGCCAGGCGACAACTCTCAGACACCTCCTCCTACTTATCCATGTCCATGATCCCACAGACGAGCACCAGGCGTCAATCTCAAACACCATTGCTGATTTCATCACGTCTGGCTGTCCATGCGTACACTGGCCCTATCCCCGAACTCTATCTCCATTACATTGATGACTGCATCGGTGCTACCTCCTGCACACTTCTTCCCACCCTGCTTCCTGCAAAGACTCTATCCCCTACTCCCAATTCCTCCGTCTACGCCGCATCTGCGCCCAAGATGAGGTGTTCCATACTAGAACATCCGAGATGTCCTCATTCTTTAGGGAACGGGGGTTCCCCTCTCCCATCATAGATGAGGCCCTCACTTGTGTCTCCTCGGTACCCTGCAGCTCCACCCTTGCTTCCCCTTCCCCTAGTCGCAACAGAGACAGTCCCCCTAGTCCTTACCTTCCATCCCATCAGCTGCCGCATACAACACATAATCCTCCAAAATTTCCGCCACCTCCAACGGGATCCCACCACTAGCCACATTTTCCCATCTCCACCCCTTTCCGCCTTCCACAGAGACCGTTCCCTCCGCAACTCCCTGGTTAACTCATCCCTTCCCACCCAAACCACCCCCTCCCCAGGTACCTTCCCCTGCAACCGCAGAAGATGCAACACCTGTCCCTATACCTCCTCCCTCGACTCTTTCCAGCGACCCCGATAGTCCTTTCAGGTTAGGCAGAGGTTCACTTGCACCTCCTTCAACCTCATCTACTGTATCAGTTGTTCAAGATGTGGACTCCTATACATCGGCGAGACCAAACGCAGACTGGGCGATCGTTTCGCGGAACATCTTCGCTCAGCCCACGTGAACCAACCTGATCTCCCGGTTGCTGGACACTTTAATTCTCCTTTCCATTCCTACACTGACCTTTCTCTCCTCGGTCTCCTCCATTGGAAGATTGGAGGGTAGCTAATGTAACCCCACTTTTTAAAAAAGGGAGTGAGAGAGAAAACGGGGAATTACAGACCAGTTAGTCTAACATCGGTAGTGGGGAAACTGCTAGAGTCAGTTATTAAAGATGGGATAGCAGCACATTTGGAAAATGGTGAAATCATTGGACAAAGTCAGCATGGATTTATGAAAGGTAAATCATGTCTGACGAATCTTATAGAATTTTTCGAGGATGTAACTAGTAGAGTGGATAAGGGAGAACCAGTGGATGTGTTATATCTGGACTTTCAAAAGGCTTTCGACAAGGTCCCACATAAGAGATTAGTATACAAACTTACAGCACACGGTATTGGGGGTTCAGTATTGATGTGAATAGAGAACTGGCTGGCAGACAGGAAGCAAAGAGTAGGAGTTAACGGGTCCTTTTGAGAATGGCAGGCAGTGACTAGTGGGGTACCGCAAGGCTCAGTGCTGGGACCCCAGCTATTTACAATATATATTAATGATTTGGACGAGGGAATTGAATGCAACATCTCCAAGTTTGCGGATGACACGAAGCTGGGGGGCAGTATTAGCTTGTGAGGAGGGTGCTAGGAGGCTGCAAGATGACTTGGATAGGTTGGGTGAGTGGGCAAATGCATGGCAGATGCAATATAATGTGGATAAATGTGAGGTTATCCACTTTGGTGGCAAAAACAGGAAAGTAGACTATTACCTGAATGGTGGCCGATTAGGAAAAGGGGAGATGCAACGAGACTTGGGTGTCATGGTACCCCAGTCATTGAAAGTAGGCATGCAGGTGCAGCAGGCAGTGAAGAAAGCGAATGGTATGTTAGCATTCATAGCAAAAGGATTTGAGTAGAGGAGCAGGGAGGTTCTACTGCAGTTGTACAGGGTCTTGGTGAGACCACACCTGGAGTATTGCGTACAGTTTTGGTCTATTAATCTGAGGAAGGACATTCTTGCCATAGAGGGAGTACAGAGAAGGTTCACCAGACTGATTCCTGGGATGTCAGGACTTTCATATGAAGAAAGACTGGATAGACTCGGCTTGTACTCGCTAGAATTTAGAAGATTGAGGGGGGATCTTATAGAAACGTACAAAATTCTTAAGGGGTTGGACAGGCTAGATGCAGGAAGATTGTTCCCGATGTTGGGGAAGTCCAGAACAAGGGGTCACAGTTTAAGGATAAGGGGGAAATCTTTTAGGACTGAGATGAGAAAAACATTTTTTACACAGAGTGGTGAATCTGTGGAATTCTCTGCCACAGAAGGTAGTTGAGGCCAGTTCATTGGCTATATTTAAGAGGGAGTTAGATGTGGCCCTTGTGGCTAAAGGGATCAGGGGATATGGAGAGAAAGCAGGTACAGGATACTGAGTTGGATGATCAGCCATGATCATATTGAATGGCGGTGCAGGATCGAAGGGCCGAATGGCCTACTCCTGCACCTATTTTCTATGTTTCTATGTTTCTATTGTCAAAGTGAGGCTAAATGTAAATTGGAGGAACAACATCTCATATTTCGCTTGGGCAGCTTACAGCCCAGTGGTATGAATATTGGTTTCTCTCACTTCAGGTAGCCCTGGCATTCTATCCCACCCCACCCAAGTCTCACTAACTTTTCATTTTCACCCTTACAATGGCCTGTTCACTTATCCCTAACAAGTCTGAAGAAGGGTCTCGGCCCGAAACGTCACCCATTCCTTCTCTCCAGAGATGCTGCCTGTCCCGCTGAGTTTCTCCAGCTTTTTGTGTCTGTCTTAGGTTTCAATTCTTTTATAGCATTTACATGTTATGATGTCACCCGCAGAGAGGTGCCCTCTGTCCATCCCTCACCACGCAAGTTCAAAGCAAATGACGGCCTGACAAGTTCAACGGTTCAATGATATCTTTCGAGTCACACGTACAGAGATACAGTGAAATTCTTGCTCTGCGTGCTACCCACCAATTCAGACTGAAAGCCTAAAGAAGGGTTGCGACCCAAAACGTCACCAAACCATGTTCCCCATTCATGCTGCCTTTCTCCAGCACTTTTTGTCTATCTTTGGTATAAACCAGCATCTGCAGTTGTTTCTACATCTGCCACAAGATTCCTCTGGGGTCACGTATTTTGGATGGTGCACGTTTGGCTGAAGAAAATTAAAATAATGGAGCCTGTCTTCCCTCACCGTTGCTCTATAAGTTCAGGTCCACACTTTTCTCCCTTGAATCAAGTAAAATCAGAAGTTGGAGACACAAGGAAATGAATGAATGAATGAATGAATGAATGAATACTTTCCTTTATACTTTACAGCAGACACTGGTTTACAAAAAAAGACACAAAAAATCTGAATGGGTCAGGCAACATCACTGGAGAACATGGATAGGTGATGTTTTGGGTCGGGACCCATCTTCTGATCTGATCATAACTTTTTAGTCATTACACTGTGAAGAGGATTTTTGCCCCACAAATTACCAGAGTTCCCATCCCAGAACTCAGACTTATTGTTTAAGAAGGAACTGCAGATGCTGGAAAATCCCAGGTACACAAAATCCTGGAGAAACTCAGCGGGTGCAGCAGCATCTATGGGGCGAAGGAAATAGGCAACGTTTCGGGCCGAAACCCTTCTTCAGACTTATTGGCCGTCCGAGGGAATTAACAAAATGTTCTTCCCTGGCTGTGGAAGGGTTAAAACAAGGTGCTGGTTTATTAAAAAAATGACACAAAGTGCTGGAGTAACAGCGGGTTAGAACAACATCCCTGGAAAACATGGAGAGGTGATGTTTCGGATTGGGACCCTTCTTCAGACTGAGCCCCAACCTCTCTTCCAGCTTTCTCCCCGTCGTCACCAGCCAGAAGAAAAGTCCCGCCACAAAAATACCTATCTATGTTCTCTAGAGATGCTGCCTGACCCGCTGAGTTACTTCAATTGTGTCTTAATTGAAGGTTAAAGGACGAAGGCAATGTTAGTAGCTGGGAGAATTAAATGGAGCCAGGCAATGCTTGGCAAATCCACTAGATGTCCTCGAAGGACTGGGAACCAGCTGGTCTCTGATATCCCTCTGACCAACTGCAACGAGGAATGAGATCCTGGGCAATGAGCCTTGGGCAACAACTGGTCCTGGGGCAATGGGCCTGAACTGATAGCCCTCCTGGCCATTCATTCCATCTATCGCACCAGAAAACCGATTATCTCACAAACAGAACCTACATCTGACGAGCCAGAAACACAAAACTTAGGCTCAGGTCTATTATTGTCATGTGTCCCAAGGTACAGTGAAATGCTTTGTTTTTCCAACCCTTGCCTCTTAGCCCCTGGATCTCAGTCCCTGTTTTTTTAATGGATATTTACATAGATACATAGATACATAGGCAGTAGTTGCAGGAGTAGGCCATTCGGCCCATCGAGCCAGCATCGCCATTCAATGAGATTGTGGCTGATCATCCACTATCAGTACCCCGTTCCCACTTTCTCCCCATATGCCTTGATTCCACTAGCCCTAAGAGCTCTATCTAACTCTCTTTTGATAAACCATTACCAAAGTGGAATAGTTACAGTAAGTTTGTTTATCTATTGTCACCTGTATAGAGATAGAGCACAAAGCTTGTTCTGCATGTTATCCAGACCAATCATACTATACTTGAGCATGATAGATCCTCTTCTGGAACAGCACACAGAGAGTCACCATATTCTGCCACCATCTAGCAACTTCCAAATCCCTGAATACTCCAAGGAGATATGCAATTTCTTATTTTCTCTCTTTATTGCCCGGTCGGTGTCCAGGTGGCACTAGATGGATGAAGTAGGGGTTGGCCTGGCCCAGCCGTTGCCGTCGGTTCATTCCACCGCTACTTTGTGACGAATCTACTCAGTCACCCTGCTGGTGCAGGGTCCCCCCCACCCCCCGGCCACCGGAAACGTGCCGTCTCTGTCGCCTCCAGCAGCCGCCCCTTCCGCTTACGTGCACCGGCGTGGCTATGCCCCGTTTCTCGAGCAGATCACAGAACTATAGGCTGCTCTCTGGGGGCACGACAAGTGAGTTTGTGGACTGTTCATGGACTATTCACATCTGCTCCCATGAACCTGGGAATGAATGGTGGAGAATGGAGAGGAAAGTATATGGGGAGGCCCAGTGACTCAGCGGTAGAGTTGGTGCCTTCCAGCGCCAGGGACCCAGGTTCGATCCTGACTACAGGTACTGTCCGTATGGAGTTTGTACATTCTCCCTGTGACCTCGAGGGTTTTCTCCGGGTGCACCGGGTTTCTCACACACTTCAAAGACATACAGGCTTGTAGGTTAATTTCCCTAAAGTGCTGTATCTCTAAAGTAATTAGCAAGTTATTTTGCAACAGGCTTTTATCAGATGGGGCAAGTATCATCGCAAAAGTAGCTGTGAACCAGGAGTCGGAAGGGAGGGAGGCTTTCAGGAAAATCACCGTCACCAGGACAGAGGGGATGAGCAAGTAGTCAGAGGTATGATTGATGTCCCCAGAGGCTCGTCACGGAAGCGGCTGTAGCGATGGTCGACGCAATGCTCTTGATTTTCCAAAATTCCAGTGCCCGGAGAAACCACGGATATCCGAGCGAATGATTCACAAAGGGCAGCCGTGCAGGTACAGCAAGTAATTAGGGAAGCCGCCAGAATGTTATTGTTTCTTGTGAGCGGAGTTAATGCAAAAACCAGGGAGGTTATGATTCAGTTGTGTGGCACTGCGGTGAGACCGGAGGAGAGAACTGTGGACAGCATTCCTCCCCCTTTGTGAGGAAGGATGTGAATTGTTGAAAGTGGTCCAGAGAAGATTTGGCAATAAACGCTCTGTTTAATTATTAATAATAGAGAGTGTATGTTTGCCAGCAACCATCCCTCTCAGGACTGTCCGGATTGTTTTTGGCTGCCCCAGCCCGTTTCTGGTATGGGGTTATTATTGTCACGTGCACTGAGTGTAAAACTTGGCCTGCTCCCCAGTCAAATCATTCTGTACTTGAGTGCATTCAAGCCATAACAGGCAGTGCAAAGACAAAAATACCAGCGTACAGAATATAGCGTTACAGCATTATAGTTTTACAGTCACAGATAAAAAGTATAAGATCTGCAATGAGGTAGTAGGTTGGAAGATCAGCACCACAATTTATGGAAGGATAACAGCCGGGAAGAAGTTGTTCATAAAATCATGGCACACAGGGGCTGAATGATACCATTCGGCCCATCGTGTGTCTACGCCATTCAATCATGGCTGACCTATCTTTCCCTCTCAACCCCATTATTCTGCCTTCTCCCCATAGCCTTGACACCCTTACTAATGAAGAGCCTATAAAATACACAATGACTTGGCTTCCACCACCATCTGTGGCAATGAATTCCACAGATTCATCACCCTCTGGCTCAAAGATTTCTCCTCATCTCCATTCTAGCTCCTGTTCATCCCGGTCCCGTTCCTGAATCTGATTGATTGAAAGGTACAGCATGTAGAGAGGCCCTTTGGCCCACCGAGTCCACACTGACCATCAATCACCCATTCACACGAGTTCTATGTTATCCCACTTTCTCATCCACTCCCTACATATGAGAGGCAATTTACAGAGGCCAATTAAGCTACATGTCTTTGCGATATGCGAGGAAACTGGAATAGCTGGAAGAAACCCATGCTGTCACAGGGAGAATGGGCAAACTTCACACAGACAGCACACAGGATTGAATGCCACACAGGATTGAACCAAGGTCTTTGTTGCTATGAGGCAGCAGCTCAACAAACTGCGCCACTGTGCCGCTCACGTGTGGAGGGAGAGCGTTCACCTCAGTTTCCCTTTTTGATCTGACTCATTCGTTCACTTGCACCTTCACGTTGCAGGGTGCTGAGTAAATGAGTATGTGTCATCAGTCAACACTGTGTGGTGCCCGTGTTACATCAAGCATGCACTGGTGCCACAGAACTGTGTTATGTGTAACTATGGTTGTTAGTTGATGCCCTAGGGCGGAGGGCGGCACAGTGGCGCAGCTGTGGTGGAGCCGCTGCCTCACGGCGTCAGAGACTCAGATTTGATCCTGACCTCGGGTGCTTTCCGTGTGGAGTTTGCACATTCCCCCTATGACCGCCTGGGATTTCTCGGGGTGCTATGGTTTCCTCCTCCAGCATCCCAAAGACGTACAAGTTGATAGGTTAATTAGTCTCTGCAAATTTCCCCTAGGGAATGGATGAGAAAGTGGGATAACACAGAAAGTGGGATAACTAGTGTGAGTGGGCAATCGATGGTCAGCGTGGGCTCGGTGGGCCGAAGGGCACGTTGCCATGCTGATCTCTAAAACCGTCAGGTCAGCGCTTGCTCGAAACACACGGCCAGAACGCGGGGCTGTTCGTTGAAAGGAATCTCTCCCGAGAGCGAGCCAGCTTCAGGGAAACTGGTTGCAGCCTGAAAAATCCAGATGCTGGTTCGACACCAGAATTTGTTTACCAGGCTTTCTTATTACTGAGCATATTTTGGGCCAGGAAATGAGTGGATTCCTTGGTGACCCAATGCGTGGTTTTTAGCAACACTAATCTGATGTAAGCTCAGAATTTGTTCAGTCAGGAACCCAGCCAGGGGTGAGGTTGGCTTGTACTTCAGCATCACACCGTGCCAGTCTGGCACCTACAGACTCCTAAATTCTTATTTAAATTCCAGGTAAATGTCCATTGACTCCATCTGGACTTCACGCTGCCTCTGCAAGGATGCCGGTATAATCAAGGACCTGTCTCACCCCGATCACTCCCTCTTCTCCCCTCTCCCATCAGGCAAGAGGTACCAGAAGTGTGAAAACGCACACCTCCAGATTCAGGGACAGTCTCTTCCCAGCTGTTATTAGGCAACTGAACCATCCTCTCACCAACCGGAGAGCGGACCTGAGCTCCCATCTACCTCATCGGAGACCGTCAAACTATCTTACTGGACTTTATCTTGCACTAAACGTTATACCCTTTATCCTGTATCTGTACACTGCGGACGAATTGAATGTAATCAGATATATTGTATTGTATTATAATTAATTTATTAGCCAAGTATGTAAAAACATACAAGGAATTTGATTTGCCATACAGTCATACCAAAAAAGCAACAAGACACACAACTATATTAAAGTTAATATAAACATCCATCACAGCGACTCCAGCGAAGACTGCAATGACCAGGTTCAGGAATAGCTACTTCCCCACAGCCATCAGGCTATTAAACCTGGCTCGGACAAAACACTGAACTTTATTAGCCAATTAACTGTTACTTGCACTTGATCAGTATATTGATTCATGTGTGTATATATTTATAGAATGCCTTGTAGTAAATGCCTACTATGTTCTGTTGTGCTGAAGCAAAGCAAGAATTTCATTGTCCTATCAGGGACACATGACAATAAACTCACTTGACTTGACTTGACTCCTTCACATTCCTCACTGTGATGGAAGGCAATAAAGTCTTATCTTCTTTCCTCCTTATTCTCCCGCGGACGGAGCAGTCGAACCATCCGCAGTCAGCGCGATCGAAGCTCCCGCGTCGGGGCGATCGAAGCTCCTTTGTCGGGGCGATCTAAGCTCCTGCGGCTTGGAGCTCCCGAGATCGATCCCTGACAAAGGGACCGCCAGCTCCATGATATTAAGTCCACAGGCTCAGGCGGTTGGAGCTCCCGAGGTCGATCCCTGGCAAGAGGCCGCCAGCTCCACGATGTTAGGCAGCAGCGCGGATGGAGATACGATACGGAAAAGTCGCATCTCCGTCGAGGTAAGAGATTAAAAAAAAGTTTCCCCCAACCACCCCCCACATAATACAAACCTAAGGATACACTAAAACATACAATCAACAACAGACTAAAACAACAAAAGAAGAAAAAGGGCGAGACAGACTGTTGGCGAGGCTGCCATCGCACGACACCTACTGTCTTTTTACTGATAGTATTTTCACTGATTGTATAGCACACAACCAAATAGCTTTTCACTCTACCTCAGTACAGGTGACAATAATAAACTAAACTAAACTAAGGTATGGCCCACTTTATTAAGGTCGCGTTGGCTACAAGTTGGCATGGAGTTGGGCCAATGGGCCTGTTTCTGTGCTGTATAACTCTACAGCCAGTGAAACCCAGGACTCTGCCTCAAGGGTATTTCATTCACGGAATCCCACAATACAGGCCTCAACTACTTCCTCTGGCAGCTCGTTCGAGATCGGGAGTGGGGATGTTTTATCAGCTGCGAGACACGTGCCATGCTTCATCGGGCAACATCCTTCACCACTTGTGGAACACCATCGCTCACGGATAAGAAAGTTTGACCCTGGCACTAATGCCCCCCTTCCCTGGTCTGGCTTGTCCGTAACCCCAGTCCCACAGCAGTGGGGTTGATCTGTCCCTGGAAATGGCCAAGCGTCACTCAGCTCAGCTCACGGCCAGTGAGGCATGGGCTATAAATCTCACTGTGGAAAGTGAATATCAAGGTGATTCAGTTAGTTGGTCAGTTGATTGGTTGGTGGTTGGGTCGGTACGTTGGTGAGCCGTTGTTGGTTGGTTGGTTCCATACCGACCAAGTTGCTTCACCAAGCTAGTCTCACTTGCCCACATCTAGCACCTATCCCTCCAAAGCTTTCCTATCCATGTATTTGTCCTCATTTACACACGTCACCCACACTCGCACTCCTTCACACACTTTCTCACACACATACACCTCACTCACTCACACATGCACACTCGGACCTCACACACACCCACTCCCTCACACTCACCCTGCTAACACTCATACACACTTACACTTCACACACAATCACTCTCTCACTTACACTCAGCTCACATTCTCATACACGCACCACGCACACTCACAACCTCTCACATTCACACTACTCACACGTCACTCATACTCACAAAACACTCACATCTCACTTCTACTCACACTCACATCTCGCTCCCTCACACGTGTACTCTCACATGCGCACACTGATCCTCTCACAGTTTCCCACCCACACTTTGACACGTTAACACTCACACTCTCACAGGCACACACTTGCACACTCAGCACGCGAATGAGTTTCATCAATAAGTGTGAGGTGTGTCTGCTAACATCTGTTGTCAGCAGCTAACACCAAACATGTGTGAAAACAGCATTCCTGGGCTCTACCCCCTCCGCCCCCCACCCTCAGTGAGTGGAGCTGGTCCATGATGGTGACCAAGGGTAAGAGGCTCAGTTCAGATCAGTTTATTGTCACGTGTAGTGAGGTACAGTGAAAGCTTTTGTTGCGTGCTATCCAGTCAGCGGAAAGACAATACGTGATTACATTTGAGCCATTTACATTGTATAGATACAGTGGCTTGCAAAAGTTTTCATACCCCTTGAACTTTTCCACATTTTGTCACGTTACAACCACAAACGTAAATGTATTTTATTGGGATTTTATGTGATGGACCAACACAAAGTGGTGCATAATTGTGAAGTGGAAGGGAAATGATACATGGTTTAAAATTTTTTTTTACAAATAATAAACTGAGAAGTGTCGCGTGCAAAAGTATTCAGGCCCCCTGAGTCAATACTTTGTAGAACCACCTTTCGCTGCAATTACAGCTGCAAGTCTTTTGGGGCATGTCTCTACCAGCTTTGCACATCTAGAGACTGAAATTTTTGCCCATTCTTCTTTGCAAAATAGCTCGCGCAGTCAGATTGGATGGAGAGCGTCTGTGAACAGCAATTTTCAAGTCTTGCCAGAGATTCTCAATTGGATTTAGGTCTGGACTTTGACTGGGCCATTCTAACACATGAATATGCTTTGATCTAAACCATTCCATTGTAGCTCTGGCTGTATGTTTAGGGTCGTTGTCCTGCTGGAAGGTGAACCTCCGCCCCAGTCTCAAGTCTTTTGCAGACTCTAACAGGTTTTCTTCCAAGATTGCCCTGTATTTGGCTCCATCCATCTTCTCATCAACTCTGACCAGCTTCCCTGTCCCTGCTGAAGAAAAGCATCCCCACAGCATGATGCTGCCACCACCATGTTTCACAGTGGGGATGGTGTGTTCAGGGTGATGTGCAGTGTTAGGTTTCCGCCACACATAGCGTTTTGCATTTAGGCCAAAAACTTCAATTTTGGTCTCATCTGACCAGAGCACCTTCCTCCACATGTTTGCTGTGTCCCCCACATGGCTTGTGGCAAACTGCAAACGGGACTTCTTATGGCTTTTTTTCAACAATGGCTTTCTTCTTGCCACTCTTCCATAAAGACCCGATTTGTGGAGTGCACGACTAATAGTTGTCCTGTGGACAGATTCTCCCACCTGAGCTGTGGATCTCTGCAGCTCCTCCAGAGTTACCATGGGCCTCTTGGCTGCTTCTCTGATCAATGCTCTCCTTGCCCGGCCTGTCAGTTTAGGTGGACGGCCATGTCTTGGTAGGTTTGCAGTTGTGCCATACTCTTTCCATTTTCGGATGATGGATTGAACAGTGCTCCGTGAGATGTTCAAAGCTTGGGATATTTTTTTATAACCTAACCCTGCTTTAAACTTCTCCACAACTTTATCCCTGACCTGTCTGGTGTGTTCCTTGGGCTTCATGATGCTGTTTGTTCACTAATGTTCTCTAACAAACCTCTGAGGCCTTCACAGAACAGCTGTATTTATACTGAGATTAGATTACACACAAGTGGACTCTATTTACTAATTAGGTGACTTCTGAAGGCAATTGGTTGCACTGGATTTTATTTAGGGGTATCAGAGTAAAGGGGGCTGAATACTTTTGCATGCGACACTTTGCAGTTTCTTATTTGTAAAAAAATTTGAAAACCATGTATCAATTTCCTTCCACTTCACAATTATGCGCCACTTTGTGTTGGTATATCACATAAAATCCCAATAAAATACATTTACGTTTGTGGTTGTAACGTGACAAAATGTGGAAAAGTTCAAGGGGTATGAATACTTTTGCAAGCCACTGTACATGATAAGGGAATAACGTTTAGCACAAGGTAAAGCCAGTAAAGTCCGATGAAAGATAGTCCGAGGGTCACCAATGAGATAGATAGCAGTTCAGCACTGCTCTCTGGTTGTGGTAGGATGGTTCAGTTCCTGAATGTGGAGGTGTGCGTTTTCACATGTCTGTACCTTTTTCCCGATGGGAGAGAGGAAAGGAGGGAGTGGTCAGGGTGCAACTCATCCTTGATTATGCTGCTGGCCCTGCCGAGGCAGCATGAGGCATCTTCCCTCCTCTGTGCAGGGAATCGAATGCAAACATTGTGCGGCCATCAGCTCCGACAATCTCCCGTCGATTCCGTGCGCTCCTCCGGCCTCGAATGTCCTGAAATGCAGAGCTGAGGTTGGAGCAGAGGGAGACAGGCTGGAGGACCGGGGGAAGCGTGGGATGGGTCCACGGTTGATTAGCCAAGGTCCCCCTGCACAGGGTGCAGAGAGTTGGCAGGGAGGGCAGCCAACAAGAGTTGGCGCTGGACTCTGCTCTGTGGTTTGGATCACATCCACAGAATTAATGTTCTCAGAATGAAGTTGCTTCTCGGGAACAATTGGTGGGAATGTGCCAGTTGCCACGGTGATGGAAATCGGGAATACTGACTATTTTGCCTGGCTAAAATAGATCGCAAGAGCGTGCGGGTTTGTAGGTTAATTGGCCTCTGTAAATTGCCTCTAGTGTGTAGTGAGTGAGTGAGAAAGTGGGATAACATAGAACGGTTAGAAAATTAGAGCGGCACGCTGGTGCAGCGATAGAGTTGCTGCCTTACAGCGCCAGAGGCCTGGGTTCAATCCTGACTATGGGTGCTGTCTGTATGGAGTTAGTACATTCTCCCTGTGACCGCGTGGGATTTCTCTGAGTGCTTTGGTTTCTTCCCACACTCCAAAGACGTACAGGTTTGTAGATTAATTGGTGTCAGTAAAATTGTCCCAAGTGTGTAGGATAGTGCGGGTGTATGGCGTGATCGTTGGTTGGCGCGGACGCGGTGGGCCAAAGGGCCTGTCTCCATGTTGTATCTCTGAACTAGTGTGAACGGGTGATCGATGTTCAGCATGGACTCGATGGGTCGAAGAGCCTGTCTCCATGCTGTATATATACATTCAATCAAACAATCAAAATGATGCAGCATTCCTGGAATTCCCTCATCCCTGGTGTTCACCCGCCTGCCTTTGTTCTGGCATAAGAGAAGATGGTAGCGAGGGAATGCCGTGGGCTACGGGCAGCCTACCGTTGGCATCGGCCAGTGTTTCCTCCAACAGGGAAGTGGGAATGCTCCTCAAAGGGAGGGAATTTTGGTTATTGGAGAGTGCCAGGGAAACGGTGATGGTGACTGCACCAGTTCCCCACTGGGAACTGTTAAAGTCAATAAGACATCGGGTCCAACATTCAAGGGATCAGCTGTGCCCAACCAGAGTGTGAGATGGGATCGCAACCAGCTAGATGGCACAGGGGCACAGCTGGCAGAGCCGCTGCCTCACAGCGCCAGAGACCCGGGTTCAATCCTGATCTCGGTTGCTGCAACTGAAACTGCTGCAAAATGTGGCAGGAGAGAGAACACTGTCATCGGTTCATCAGTTCGTCGACAATGCAACGGTGGCAGCACTGAGGGAACAGATGTGGGCAGATGTTTGACAGCATCGTGGTAACTTTTTTCATGCAGACATGTTTTTCCTCAAATACCATGAGCAGACCATCTTGTCTCACAAGGTGTGGTGCCACAAATGCCCAGGCAAACTCAACGTTACTGAAACCCTTGACTCAGCTCGGACCAAGATGGGCACTGTTTTGCCTATCACCACCTGCTCTCAAGCCCTTTGGCTGTGAAGCTCATGGGTAGGATGTGGGCAAGTCTCTCTAAAATGTCAGGGTCTCCAGGTTAGAACCGTCCACCCCACAACACAAGGGAGAAATTTGGAATTCTCTTCCCTAACCAGCAATCAATGTTACAGTAAGTCTGTTACTAATTTTAAAGTCAACGTTCTACTACACAAAGATGTCAGGAAATGCAGGAAAGATGGTTAAAAGGAATTAGGCCACAATTCACCCCTAACCTCACTGACTGGTGGAAGAGGATAGAGCGACTTGTACGGGCTCCTCTTCTTATTGAAACAGAAAGTTCTGGAAACATTTTAGGTCGACAAAATATCCGAGCATGAGTCATACCACACAGAAACAGGTCCTTCGACCCAACTCATCCACACCAACCAAGATGGCCAACAAAGCTTGTCTTATTTGTCCACATTTGCCAATATCCCTTTAAACCATTCCTATCCATGTACTTGTCCAAGTGTCTTTTAAACATTGTTATAGAACCTGGTTCAACTACCTCCTCTGGCAGTTCATTCTATATACCCACCATCCTCTGAGTGAAAAAGTTGCCCTTCAACTTCTGACTAAACCTCACCTTAAACCTATGTTGTCTGGTTCATGATTTCTCTACCCTGGGAAATAGACTGCATTCACTCTATCTATTCCCCTCATGATTTTATACACCTCTACAAGATTACCCCTCAGCCTTATGCACTCCAAGGAATAAAGTCCTAGCCTGCTCAACCTCTCCCAATAGCTCAGGCCCTCGAGTCCTGGCAACATCCTTGTAAGACTTCTCTGAACTCTTTCCAGGTCATTGGCATCTTTACTATAGTAGGGTGACCAAAACTGAACACAATACTCCAAGTGTGGTTTCACCAATGTTTTGTACAGCTGTCTCAACTTCTATACTGAGTACCCAACAGAAATGTCTTTGGATTATTAATAAAACTTACCAACCGCACAAATTCCCACAGCGTATTCTGCATTGTACAGACTTTTACTCAATTAAGTGATTAATGAAATTAGATCCCCGAGGAAGGGGTGCAAGTTTAGTTTAGTTTAGGTTAGAGATATAGCACGGAAATACACACTAGGGACAATTTGGAATTTTCACCAAAGCCAATTAACCTACAAACCTGTACGTCTTTGGAGTGTGGGAGGAAACCGGAGCACCCGGAGTAAACCCACATGGACACGGAGAGAACGTACAAACTCCATACAGACAGCACTCGTAGTCCGGATCCAACCCAGGTCTCTCGCGCTGTAAGGCAGCAACTCTACCGTGTCGACCTGTCCAAATTCTGCACAAGTTCCGCACTCTAGGCTGGGATTTTATTCCTTGGAACGCAGGAGGGAGAGGGTGAAATTATTGCGGTGTATAAAATCACAAGGGGAACAGATAGGATGAATGCGCAGAGCAAGTTGCCAGGCCTGGAAGTCCAAGCTGCAGGGGAAAAAGAGTGGTCAGCACCGGACCGTATATCTGAAACCAATTTTCCATCAACTCCCTCCGGGTCCCACATCTTGAAGTGTTAGGGAGAAAATAAAGTTCAGTAATTGAAAACAGACTGTTCCCGCCAAGGCAGCATGAACTGAGAGCACGGTCCAGACACTCAAAAGGCTGTCAGGGTTACAGCGCAAGAAAACCACCACTTGGCCACAGCCAGTTTCCCAGACGGGGCAGCCCAGTCTGCAGCAAAGATACTGGAGGAGCTCCTCTAGTATCTTTGGTCTGCAGCAGGTACAACCATCACTGGACATCTCAATCAAAGTTCTGCCATGGCCACTGGTTCCCATATAACCTTGACCTCCCACTCTGAAGGGGAGAGAGGCAAGATGTTCCCAAGTTACCTACGATTGCCCTAACCCATATTTGTGTTGATAACCCCCTGGATCCCAAATATATTGATGCTGCCTTTATACTTTAGAGATACAGCGTGGAAACAGGCCCTTCGGCCCACCGTGATGTTTGACTGATTGAAATTTATATACGGGTGGCACAGTGGTGCAGCAGTTGAGTTGCTGCCTTACAGCGCCAGAGACTCGGGTTCAATCCTGACTATGGCTGCTGTCTATGGAGTTTACATGTTTTTCCTGTGACCACGCGGGTTTTCCCCGGGTGCTCCAATTTTCTCCCGCACTCCAAAGACGAACAGGCGTAGGTTAATTGGCGTCTGTAAATTGTAAATTGTTCCCAGTGTGTAGGATAATGCTAGTGTGCAGAGTGATCGCTGGTCGGCAAGGACTCGGTGGGCTGAAGGGCCTGTTTCCGCACTGTATTTCTAAAGTCTCAAGTCTCAATCTGCTTCTGAACCAAAATATCATTTCCAGCTGTTAACCACACAACATAATTACAGCAGTTAGTCCACTGAAGCCAATTGTTTCTGTACATGAATTCTAGAGCTACATAGTGGTCAGCAAATGGGATCTGGAGCCCAGCAGAGATAGATGCCAGTATCTACAGTGCATTCTGGAGCCCCCTCAGATAACCAGCTATTGGAACTAGATGGAGTCTTTGGACCTTCCTTTTGGAATTTAGAGATACATCATGGATTAAGGCAGCATCGGCCCCCCAAGTCAGCGTTGACCAGCGATCACCCCTTACACTAGCACTATCCTTCACACTAGGAACAATTTACAATTTCACCAAAGCCAATTAACCTACAAACCTGTACGTCTTTGGGACTGTGGGAGGAAACCAGCCAGAGAAAACCCACGCGGGCACAGAGAGAACGTATAATCTCCGTACAGACAGCACCTGTAGTCAGGATCGAAAATCGCTCTCTGGCGCTGTAAGGCAGCAACTCTACCGCTTTGCCACCGTGCCGCCCTCTATGGGACATCAGAGGCGATCTTTTCACTTAGAGGCAAGCCCATATCTAGAATGTAGGCAAATGTGACTTGTCCAGTATGGCAACATTGTCAACATGGGCAAGGTAGGCAGAAGGGCCTGTTCCTGTGCTCTGGCCATTTATTCAACACTCCTCCTGCCTCATTAACTTGTGGTCTTCTTGGACCTATATGATGCTACCAGCTAAAGGAATTGCTTCACGTATGGTTCTGTATCGTCTGTATGTGACACAGTGGCGCAGCAGGTAGAGCTGCTGCATCACAGCGTCTGAGACCCAGGTTTGATCCTAACCTCGGGTGCTGTCTGTGTGGAGTTTGCATGTTTGCGTGGGTTTTCTCCGGGCTCTCCTGTTTCCTCCCACATCCCAAAAGACATGTGGGTTTGTCCTTCAATTGGTCTCTGTACATTGGAGCCCAGCAGAGATAGATGCCTGTGTCAACAGTGCTTTGTGGAGCTCCGTCAAATAACCAGCTATTGGAACCAGATGGACGTCTTTGGGAGTGGGGGGGGGGGGAAACCAGAGCAGCCAGAGAAACCCCCCGCGGACCCATGGAGAATGTACAAACTCCGTACAGACAGCACCCATCGTCAGGATCAAATCCCGCTCTCTGGCGCTGTAAGGCAGCAACTCTTCTGCTGCGTCACTGTGTCGCCCATTTAGGAATGACTTAGCAGTCACACCAAAGTGTTTACCTATTGACCCACAACACACTGAACTCAATCAGGGGAGAAAGGGTGGTGATCAGATTAATCATGTAATCTCAGAGACCCAATGAAAGGTCATCGACCCAAAACCTCTCCTCTGTTCTCTCTCTCCACTGCTGCTTGAGCTGCCAAGTATGTTCAGTCCCTGCAATACTTTAAGCAGATCTGTACTGTTTTACTCTGGAATTACCCACAGATTTGGAGCACACGGAGGCTTGTTCTCCGAATCCGGAAATGGAATTAGTTTCAATCGATCCTTTATTCCAGGTCTTGCGTTTTATTGCAAAAACCAGCAGCAATTATGTGAGTGAATCCTGGCCTGTTGCTGCCAGATGTTGCTGCCTGCAGAAAACAATGAAAGTATTTTGGAAGGGGTCACGGTCACAAACATTGGAATATTTAGGTTTGATTAGCCAATTTCAGCTATGCAAGGGTTGGATTGCCTGCCTATGGAGAGAGTGCTGGAGAATTCTGCCCAAATGTGATTTTACAGCATATAGATCTTCTTTGTATTGGCTTAGTTTAGTTTAGTTTAGAGATACAGAATGGAAACAGGCCCTTCAGTCCACGCCGACCAGCGATCCCTGCATACTTACACTATCCTACACATAATAGGGACAATTAACAATTAATACCAAGCCAATTAGCCTACAAACCTGTACGCCTTTGGAGTGCTGGGGGAAACCGAAGATCTCGGAGAAAACCCACGCAGGTCACGGGGAGAATGTACAAACTCTGTACAGACAGCACCCGTAGTCAGGATGGAACCCGGATCTCTGGCGCTGTAAGGCAGCAACTCTACTGCTGCACCACCTTTTCAGGTCACATCTCTTCAGGTTAAACATGTGGCATTTTGGCGCTTGGCAAGCTAACCGTGCCATCCTGGTGTTGGTTTATTATTGTCCCGGTTACCGAGATACAGTGAAAAACTTTGCATGCTATCCAGTCCAATCATAATCTACATCAGTACAATCAGGCCATACATAAGAAGAGCAAATAGAATACTACCACTGTGAAATGGTAGAAGGATTTATTGAGCAACAGGCACCCTAAAGGGGTGGATAATGGACAATCACTTCAATCAATGGAGTTAACGTTGGCACCAAGAACAGTTTGTTTGCAGGATGTTCACAAGCAAACTCTTACAGCATTCTGATGGAAACTATACGGCTATGATATTAATGATCATCATAAATGCCAGGAAAGAGATGATATGATCGTTTAACACTGAAACCTTACTCGTACACAATGTTCTAACCAGGTAGCAGTTTGGAATTGTCAGTAGACCTCAGAGGTTTAAGATGCTGGAAATAGCCTGAATTAACAAGAGCAAACAGCATTAAACACACGATATGGAGCCCTCCTGACAAGATATTTGTAAACGGCAACCATATTATGATTGAGATATTCTTCAAATTACAGTAGTAACTCAACCTGGCGATATGAATTCAGCCGTTCTTGTTTCCACCAACAATGACCTTTTAAGTGTTAATCCACTTCCACACCTCAGCACACCAGTGTTGAGTAAACCAGAAGAACTTTACAGAGAAGACCACAAAGTCCTCGAATATAGATCGCAGACTAAATGTTTGCCTTGGGCATTCTCTGTCCCAGGAGTGGTCGCTGTACAATTCTGTGGTGGAACTTGATTTAATAGATTGGACTTCAGACTTATCTTGGTACAAATAAAGAGTTATTTTCAGTTTAGTTTATTGTCACGTGTACCGAGGTACAGTGAGAAGCTTTTATTGTGTGCTAACCAGTCAGCGGAAAGACAAATATAAATGGAAAGAAGCTGATGTAAATCCCATTAACCCCCTCTCACCTCGCGCCACCAATACTTTTCATGCTTAACGTCCATCAATGATCGCCAGAACCGATCTTCACTTTATTCCCTCTTTCCGAAGATCGATCCTTGTGGTTTGAAACGTGTTTAACGTGTACCAGCAGAAGCTGTAGAGGGGGCCCCAGGATGTGAAGTTGTTGGATGGAGAGGTAGGAGATAGGAGGAGCCATAGATTGAACAATTTGATATGGGATCAGTGGAGGTGGGTCCTGACTACGGGTGCAGCCTCTATGTGTAGGAAGGAACTGCAGGTGCTGGTTTACACAGAAGATCGACACAAAATGCTGAAGTAACTCTGAAGAAGGGTCTCGACTTGAAACATCACCCATTCCTTCTCTCCAGAGATGCTGCCTGTCCCGCTGAGTTATTCCAGCATTTTGTGTCTATCTTTGCTGTCTCTACAGGGTTTGTACTTTCTCTCTGTGGGTTTTCTCCTGGTGCTCCGGTTACCTCCCACACTCCAAAGACATTCAGGTTCATAGTTTAATTGGCTTCTGTAAATTGTCCCTAGTGTACAGGTGATTGTCCCTAGCCGGACAGCGTGGACTCGCTGGGCCGAAGGGCCTGTTTCCACGCTGTATCTCTAAACCTGAAACTAAAAAGCTCAGGTGCAGCTGACCAGTACACAACACGTACTCACTGGATACGTCTGTCTGAATGGCACTGCGGTGACATCCTCCGCTGCTCAGCTGATGATTGAGAGAAGACCTGTAGGGGGGCTAACAGTTGAACTGGACAGGTCTTGCTTTCCAGAATTAGGACCTACCTGGACAAAATTCCTAACTTATATTCCAATTAGTTTGGAAGAGAGCAATGGAATTCCTTGTCTGCATGAAGGTCCCAGAGTAAAGAGTACACATGCAGGCATGTTAAATACCCAACAATAAATACTGCAATGGGTACAACACAGCAGAATGGTGCAAGATTGTAATGGAATCTGAAGTAGTCCAAACGAAAACTAAAGCAGAAAAAGGGAAAAAACGAATGAGGTAAAGTTAGGAGCAAAGGTAGGTGGCAGCACCTCTGCATAGATGGTGTGAACACATGGACTGGGCTGTGTTCATCACTCTCTGCAGCTTCAGGCAGTCAAGAGCAGAGCAGTTGCCACACCAAGTTGAGATGCATCACAGCCAGAATACTATCTACAGTGCATCTGTAGCAGTTTGAGAGAATTGTCGTGGACATGCCGAAACTTCTCTCACGCCTCAGGAAAGTAAATACACGGAAGTGTTTCTTGATCACTGTATCATAGTGAAGGTACCAAGTTGGGTTGCTGGTGACGTGGATATCTAAGAACCTGACGCTGTCGGTAATCCCTGCAGCAGCTCTGTTGATGAGGACAGGGTTGTGTTTACCCCACTCGCTTCCTGAGGTTAACAACCCTCACTGAAGAGTCTGAAGAAGGGTTCTGACCCAAAATGTCCCCTATTCTTCTTCTTCAGAGATGCTGCCTGACTCGCTGAGTTACGCATGTGTCTATCATAAAGACCCCACACATCTCCATCATGGACTGTTCACTCTGCTGCCCTCGGGCAAAAGCTATCGCAGTATAAGGAGCAGAACAGCCAGGTTTTGCAACAGCTTCTTCCCCCGAGCCATCAGACTCTTGAATTCCATATAATGTGCCGCCACTATTGTCTATTTTATCTTTGTATCTATTTTTATCCTTTTGTTGTTT
>CM075987.1:10090332-10190282 GCA_038087875.1 Malacoraja senta
GATGTTTAATTAGATTTTCTTTTGCTGTTCACCTTGAGCTGAATGTGCATTTTAATCACGTATCTGTAAGGACCATTCTTTAGGTGCATCTGAATTTACTAGTTGGTGGTAGTGTCAGAGTCATACAGCGTGGAAACAGGCCCTTCGGCCCAACTTGCTCACACCGGCCAACATGTCCCATCCACACTAGTCCCACCTGCCTGCGTTTTGCCTATATCCCTCTAAACCTGTCCTGTCCATGTACCTGTCTAAATGTTTCCTAAACATTGCTTGTCAAGGTTCAGTTTCACCACTAACATCAGATGTTCACCATGAACAAGCCGCTGTTTGTGATTCTGTGATCTTCCCATCTGTTCAGACTGGTTTTGTGCACTATGCTCCACCTTCAGCCTGATTTCATGCTGTATCTTTTAATCAATCAATACATGTTCACAATGAGTAGCTTTTTGTTGCAAGGTCATTTCTGACAGTGTAAAGTGTCAATATCAAAGTATAAAGTGCAAAATCCCCAAGTCTAGCTTCCTGAATGTTCCATTTAACACACCACGCCATTGTCCTTGACAGCTTATGGGAACAGGCCAGATCTTTCCATTAATATTTCCATCCTGTGCTTGTTTAAAATTTTCAAATTAGCAGTGCTGAATATTTTGCCTTATTTGGGTCGGGGGAGTGTGAGTCAGGACGGACAGGCAGCGTAACGTCCTGTTGGCTGAGTTTGCCCGCATCCTGTTCCTGGATGTTTAATTGGAATTTATTCCTGACCACTTTGAGCGGAGTCATCGAATAATTGGAAGCATGTCCACCAAGGTCACATCCATCAAATGCTTTCACTCCAGCAATCCTAACAAACCGTGACAAAGAACAAAGTTGAACAAGTAATAAAATAGCAATTTTGCTGGCTCTGCACGAAATGAAATAAAATTGAAATAAACCAATTTAGCTGCTTTGAAAATAGCTGCTTTTATTTTCCCTCCTCTACTTTTTTGTCGCCTCTGACTTCCTTCCGGGCAATGTTCCTATTAGATAATGTCCCTAAGTAGCAGTAAAAGACACAATGCAGCAGATCAGGCAGTATTTCTGGAGAACAAGGATAGGTAACATTCCAGGTTCGGATCCTTCTTCAGAACCTGAAACATCATCGACCCACATACTCCAGAGATGCTGCTTGATCCGCTGTGCCTTGTTTTGTAAACCAGCATCTGCAGTTCCTTGTGTTTTGTTTTAAAGAGCTACAGCAGGGAAACAGGTCCTTCGGCCAAAGCGATCCTTGACTGAAGAAGGAATCTCTGAAAATTGTAAGGAAATAGGGAAAGCTTACAATATGGTCAACCTGAGAGGATGGATGAAAGGAAATTGGGCCTACATCATTGAGGTAACTTAAAGGTAACGTTACAAGCAGTTACTAGGTTAGGGTATTGTTTAGATTGCAAGACCAATATTGAGGCCAATTAACCTACAACTCCGCATGTCTTTGGGATTTTGCAGGAAAACGGAGCACCTGGAGGAAACCCACGTCGTCACAGGGAGAACATGCAAACCATACAGACAGCACCCGAGGTCAGGTGTCAAGGGTTATGGGAAGAAGGCAGGAGAAATGGTGTTGAGAGGGAAAGATAGGTCAGCCATGATTGAATGGCAGAGTAGACTTGATGGGCCGAATGGACTAATTCTGCTTCTATAGCATAAACATAATGAGTTATTGAACTCGGGTCCCTGACGGTGTGGGGCAGCAGCACTGCCTGCTGCGCCACTGTGCTGCCCTTGACTAGCAGACCTGCCAATTCCACTCCCAATCGGGGTTATTGGGGCATGCAGCGGCGGTCGGGGTCGAGCCCGCGGGAGGTGAGAGCATCCTGGATAAATACGTGCCAGTTGTGAATGCGGCTCAATGGGTCTTCATATCAGGCTGCGACCTCCCCTTTGCCTTTCTTACACAAACTGGGAAGAGTTTCAGAATGCGTGGTCTCAGAATAAATATCTTGACATTCACCCAGCGTCTTGACCTGAAACTTTGACCATCCCTCTGCCTCTACAGATGCTGCCTGACCCGCTGAGGAGAGATCTAATACAAATATATAACATTATCAGTGGCATAGGTAGGGTAGATAGTCAAAAACATTTTTCCCCATGGTGGAAATGGTACAGCTACTATTGCAACTTTTAACAGGTGATATCATAATTTAAAAAAACATTTAGACAGGTGTACAGGTAGGACAGGTTTAAAGGGATATGGGTCCAAATGCAGGCAGGTAGGTCTAGTGTGGATGCTGTATGACTCTATGACTCTAAATACCAGAGACTAGAGGGCATAACTTTAAGGTTTGAGGGGGGGAAAGTTTAAAAGAGATCTGCGGGGCAGGTTTTTTACACAGAGGGTGCTGGGTACCTGGAACGCGCTGCCAGCAGTGTTGGAGGAGGTGGGTGAGATAGAGGCATTAAAGTGTATTAGATGGGCCTATGGATATGTGAGGGGTGGAGGGATATGGATGGTATGCAGGCAGAAGAGATCAGTTTAACCTGGCACTAGGTTCAGCACGGACCTTGTGGGCCAAAGGGCCAGTTTCCTTGCTGTACTTTTCCCTGTTCTATGTTCCTTCAGGGGCGACACAGTGGCTGCTTTACAGCACCAGAGACCCGGGTTCCATCCTGGCCATGGGCGCTGTCTGCACGGAGCCTGTACGTTCTTCCCGTAACCGCGTGGGTTTTGTCCGGGTGCTCCGGTTTCCTCCCACACTCCAAAGACGCGCCGGTTTGTAGGTTAATTGGCTTTGGTAAAATTGTAAATTGTCCCTAGTGTGCAGGATAGTACTAATGTGCAGGGTGATCGCTGGTTGGCACGGACACTTTGGGCCGAAGGGTCTGTTTCTATGCTGTATTTCTGAAGTGTGAAGCTGTTTGCTTTTTGCTCCATATTCCAGCATCTGCAGTCCTTGTGTCTTTTCGACATGATTACCTGCCTCAGTAATATATTATACCTCCAGATAATATTGCACTTTATGAAATATTTAATTCAAAGCTCCATTCCAATCTCCCCAATGTCAGAGGTATTCATGCTATAAGCAGAAAGCACAATTACCCAATGTCAATCTCATTAATACCCAGCTCCTGGTTTCAGCTAAAATAGATGTCCATGAAAAGTTTCCATCCCTGGAGTGCAACAGTGCACTAACTAATTAAATGCTAAATATAGAAGTGCTTCCATAGCCCAAAGATGAATCAGAATGTGAGAAAAAGGAAGACTGAGCTATACATACAAAGGTGACAGACAGGTATGATGTCAGCAATGGACAGCACGGTGGCGCAGCAGTAGAGATGCTGCCTTACAGCGCTTGCAGTGCCAGAGACCCGGGTTCGATCCTGACTATGGGTGCTGTCTGTACGGAGTTTGTACGTTCTCCCCGTGACCATGTGGGTTTTCTCTGAGATCTTCGGTTTCCTCCCACACTCCAAAGAGGTACAGGTTTGTAGGTGGCTTGGTGTAAGTGTAAATTGTCCCTAGTGTGTGTAGGATAGTGTTAATGTGCGGAGATCGCTGGTCGGTGTGGACTCGGTGGGCCGAAAGGCCTGTTTCTGCGCTGATTCTCTAAAACTAAGACTGCATCATTCTCAGCAGATGGAAGGGTGACTACTGTGGTATAGTTTTGATAATGGATAAGATCAGACACAAAATGCACAAAAGGCTGGAGGTTAATTAGAAGGGGAGGTGGGGGGGGGGGGGCAGTGGGGTTTACCTGAAATTTGGGAATTGAATGTTCATACCATGGTTGTAAGCTACCCATGCAGAATATGAGATGCTGTTCCTCCAGTTTGTGTCTGGCTTCACTCTGGCAATGGAGGAGGACAGTAAGGGCAGTATTGGAATGGGAAAGGGATTTAAAATATGTAGTTAGCAACCGGAAGATCCAGCACTTGGTGCAAATGTCTGGCAAAACAGTCACCTCAGAACAAAGGAGAACCCTGCGTGGTGGGGGGGGGGGGGGGGGAAGAACAATGGAGGACCCATTGTGGGATATTTTGTAACTCTGTCAGCGCCCTTTATGTGGTGACTATTGTATACTTTGGGCATGCAAGCAAAGAATTTCACTGTGACTTGTCACATGTGACGATAAAGTATTCATTCATTCATTCATTCATTCATTCATTCATTCATTCCTAGTTCATGCTCGGTCTCGCCAATGCAAAGGAGGCCATATCGAGAGCACTGAATGTAGTAGATGAAGTTGGGAGATGCTTGTGAGCTTCTAGGAGGGTGACTTAAAACCTCTCCATCCCTGTGAATGGAGGGTTTACTCCGGGTGCTCCGGTTTCATCCCACATCGCAAAGATGCACAGTTTGTAGATTCATTGGCTTCATTGATGTCTGCTCAGGAAACGGTTTGCAGGCACGTTTGAGCCCATGAGCAAATATTCCACCAGAAGTTCACTTTAATCCCAAGGTCTCACCAGAAATAGAAAAGAACAGCGTACAAAGCGTTTTATCGGGATGCAACACGGCACGGCAAGACCGGAAGGAATTGTAGAGAATCGTGGACGCAGCCCAGACCATCACACAAACCGACCACCCTTCCATTGACTCCATCTACACTTCACTCTGCCTCGGCAAGGCCACCAGCATAATCAAGGACGAGTCTCACCCCTGCCACTCCCTCTTCTCCCCTCTCCCATGAGGCCAAAGGTACAGAAGTGTGAAAACACACAACTCAGGGACAGCTTCTTCCTAGTTGTTATCAGGCAACTGAACCATCCTATCAACAACTGGAGAGCAGTGCTGATCTACCTCATTGGAGACCCTCGGACTATTTTTGATCAGACTTTGCTTTATCTTGCACGAAACGTTATTCACGTTATTCCCTTTATCGTGTATCTATATACAGTGGAGGCTCAATTGTAATCATGTATTGTCTTTCCACTGAAACAAAGCACGCAACAAAAGCTTTTCACTGTAACTCGGTACACGTGACAATAAACTAAAATATAAATATAAGTACAGGTATAAGTATGACTCCCTCTTCTCCCCTCTCCCATCAGGCAAAAGGTATAGAAGTGTGAAAACGCACACCTCCAGATTCAGGGACAGTTTCTTCCCAGCTGTTATCAGGCAACTGAACCATCCTACCACAACCAGAGAGCAATGCTGGACTACTGTCTATCTCATTGGTGACCCTCGGGCTATCTTTGATCGGACTTTACTGGCTTTACCTTTGCACTAAATGTTATTCCCTTATCATGTATCTACACACTGTAAATGGATTGGTTTTAATAAGGTATTGTCTTTCTGCTGACTGGTTAGCACACAACAAAGAAGTTGTTTACTGTACCTCGGTACACGTGACAATAAACTGAACTGAACTGTATGTTGTGCTTTGAGCAGCAGCTGGGGACCCAGGCCAGAAACAAGTCAGAGTGAAGCCTCTCCACGATTCTCTGTTGCCTATGGGCATCTTATATTCCTGGAGTTGATCTTGCTGATTGGAAACCTGACCTTGTTCTGCCCCGCATTTCATGGAGTGATTGTTTTAAAGCCACTTGAAAGGTCAAACAGCATTGCCAGTAAAAGGTGCAAGTACAAATAAATACACAGGGCCCCCGAGAAAAGAGGTTTCTCGCTCCTGTTTTCTAATTTGTTGATGTTGTACACAAGTGGGCAGATTGCCCCCGGCGCATGTCGCTGTGCGGAACAAGGGGCAGCAATGTAACGCCGGCGATTCGCAGGATCAAGGCAAAAAAATCAATGAAAAGCAACACATCAAGTGGAGCTGTTCAATGTCTCAACCTATTTTCAACAAATGTGCCTTCATGCCCTCTGTTAAACGTAGAAGAGAACAACACAAGCCGTTCATTATGCAAATCTAAACTATTCCGATCTGCCTGCACATGATCCACATCACTCCATTCCCTGCATATCCATGTGTCTGTCTAAAAGCCTTTGAAGCACCACTGTTCTATCTGCCTCCACCACCAGCACTGGCAGCATGTTCTACAGTATAAACCCACCACTCCATGTGTAAAAATACTTGCCCTGCACATCTCCTTTAAACTTTGCTCCATCTCATCTCAAACACAGGTGGCTCAGGGGTAGGGTTGCTGCCTTACAGCGCCAGAGACCCGGGTTCGATCATGACCTCAGCTGCTGTCTGTGTGGAGTTTGCACGTTCTCCCTGGGTTCCCTCTGGGCGCCCAGGTTTCCTCTCACATCCCAAAGGCGTGCGGCTTTGTGGGTTAATTGGCCTCTGTAAATTGTCTCTAATGTGCAGGGAGTGGATGAGAAATTAGGATAACAGAACTCTGACTCATGTAAAGAGGCGTCATAACACACTGTGTCTTTACTACTGTTTATTCATGATACACATACTTTACTGCCCTAGCTGTTCGTGGTCGGTGTGGGCTCAGTGATCGCTGGTCGGTGTGGGCTCAGTGGGCCAAGGGGCCTGTTCACATGCTGTATCTCCAAAACTACACAAAAACTAGAACCTCCAAAACTCAGCTTCAGGACCAATTCTCACCGACCACAAAAAATTAAAAAATGCATGGAATTCAATTCTTCCAAATAAATTAAACAAACGAGGACAAGTTGTCACAAATTTTTCATAGTTGAATGCGACGTCATTTTCTCAGTTTAGGAAGCATTTGGAGCTAAGATAATTGCGGTTACTTCATTGAGAGCAAATGCACTTGCAATGGAGCTGTGTGAAAATGGTGTTAATTACTCCTCTTGGCTTCTCTGAAAATCTAACGTACTGTAGTTTGAGAACGTCATTATCTCTGGTTGAAAGTCAAACTTATTAACTGATCCACAGACTGTCCAGATCTGCTTGAAAACTAACAATGAGAATTCAATGATAGACACAAAGTGCTGGAGTAACTGCATGTGTCAGGCAGAACCTCTGGAGATAAAGGGTTGCTCCAAGAACAGTTTCTTCCCAATAGTAGGCTCTTGAACACGACACAACATTAATCTTAGCAACTATGATGTGTGTGGGAAGGAACTGCAGATGCTGGTTTAAACCGAAGATAGACACAAAAAAGCTGGAATAACTCAGCGAGACAGACAGCATCTCTGGAGAAAGGAATAGGTGACGTTTCCTCAGACCCTCTAAATTAAACACTCTTGACTCTCTCGAACCCAAGGGACAAGCCACGAAACCTTTCATAAGTTCATAAGACATAGGAGCAGAATTAGGCCATTCGGCCCATCATGTCTACTCCACCAATACTGGCTTGTCTATTTTTCCCTCTCAAACCCATTCTCCTGCCTTCTCCCCATAAACCCTGACACCCGTACTAATTGAGAAAACTATCAATCTCCACTTTAAAAATACCCAATGACTTGGCCTCCGCAGCCGTCTGTGGCAATGAATTCCATAGATTGACCACCCTCTGACTGAAGAAATTCCTCCTCACTCCTTTCTAAAGGTGTGTGCTTTTAATCTGAGGCTGTGCCCTCTGGTCCTAGACTCTTCCCCTACTGGAAGCATCCTCTTCACATCCAGTCTATCTTTGTCACACTCCTCCTGAGGGCAAGTACATCTTTTCTCAGGTTAGGAGAGACAGCAAGATCATCTCACTGACTCGAACGTCCAGATATTCACAAAAGCTTACTTTCATTCCGTTAGTTAGAATAGTCCTGCAACACCGACCTCACTTGAGGCGACCAGAGAAGTTTCTAGAAAACCTCATTTCCGCAGCATGTCATGTTTCCGTGGACTTTTCCGATGATGAATGCATTTTGGCGGGCTCACGGGAATGCACTTTGACTACTCTCGGGAAACAGCAGCAAGTAATTCATTCCATCCAAGCAAACTCACATCTCATTTGTAAGCTGCCACCTTATCCCAGAACTCTCCAGACACTTTTACGCAGCCACATGTACATTTTTTTCCTTTCCAACACAGAAATAGAACAGGCAGGGGAATAGGTGATCTGTGGTGACACAGTAATAGTCTCGCTCTTTCCCCGAGCGAATGCCTCTTTGCAATGGTTTGCAACGTTGTTTATGGTGGAATAGCTTGCTCTTCCTGAATGGGGAATACACTTTCCATCTCTCCTGACTTTGGACCATCGCACTACAATTATTTATAAGAGAGAGAGGGGATTACATTGGCTCAATGCAGTGGGGTGAAAGGTGATGCTTTGCCAGATGGTGCAATGAAGAGATGTTTTGACCTGAAACGTCATTCATTCCGTCTCTCCAGAGATGCTGCCTATCCCGCTGAGTTACTCCAGCACTTTGTGGCCATCTTTGGTGAAATGAGACACGCTTTAAACTAGCCCAGTGAGTGCACGTATCCTGTGCCTGTTTGCCTTTGTTGGGGCATTGCAGTGCGCACACAGCACCAGCCGCTCACCAGCTCTGCCATCAGGACAACCTGACTGAACTCAGGAAATCCCCGTGGGCTCGGCTCCCGTTAAACCGGCTTTGCCGCTGGGCAGCCAGAAACACAATGATGAAATTCTCAGAACCAGAGGCCTCAGCACTGAATGCTGAACAGAGAATGACCTTCCATTCAACAGACCGTTACAGCCCAGTCTGACTTCTGCTGACACAGACTGACACAGACTGGACACAGACTAGACACAGACTAGACACAGACTAGACACAGACTGACACAGACTGGACACAGACTGACACAGACTAGACACAGACTAGACAGACTGACACAGACTAGACACAGACTGACACAGACTGGACACAGACTGACACAGACTAGACACAGACTGGACAGACTAGACACAGACTGACACAGACTAGACACAGACTGACACAGACTAGACACAGACTGACACAGACTAGACACAGACTGGACAGACTAGACACTGACACAGACTAGACACAGACTGACACAGACTGGACACAGACTAGACACAGACTGGACAGACTAGACACAGACTGACACAGACTAGACACAGACTGACACAGACTGGACACAGACTAGACACAGACTGACACAGACTGGACACAGACTAGACACAGACTGACACAGACTAGACACAGACTGACACAGACTAGACACAGACTGACACAGACTGGACACAGACTAGACACAGACTAGACACAGACTAGACACAGACTGACACAGACTAGACACAGACTGGACAGACTAGACACAGACTGACACAGACTAGACACAGACTGGACAGACTAGACACAGACTGACACAGACTGACACAGACTAGACACAGACTGACACAGACTAGACACAGACTAGACCCAGACTGACACAGACTGGACAGACTAAACACAGACTAGACCCAGACTGACACAGACTAGACACAGACTGGACAGACTAGACACAGACTGACACAGACTAGACACAGACTGGACAGACTAGACACAGACTAGACACAGACTGGACACAGACTGACACAGACTAGACACAGACTAGACACAGACTGACACAGACTAGACACAGACTGACACAGACTAGACACAGACTGGACAGACTAGACACAGACTGACACAGACTAGACACAGAATGACACAGACTGGACACAGACTGACACAGACTAGACACAGACTGACACAGACTAGACACAGACTAGACACAGGCTGACACAGACTGGACAGACTAGACACAGACTAGACCCAGACTGACACAGACTGGACAGACTAGACACAGACTAGACCCAGACTAACACAGACTGGACAGACTAGACACAGGCTGGACACAGACTGGCACAGCTCTCACAAATTTGCTGGGACAATAGACAATAGACATTAGGTGCAGGAGTAGGCCATTTGGCCCTTCGAGCCAGCACCGCCATTCAATGTGATCATGGCTGATCATCCCCGTTCCTGCCTTCTCCCCATATCCCCTGACTCCGCTACTTTTAAGAGCCCTATCTAGCTCTCTCTTGAAAGCATCCAGAGAACCTGCCTCCACCGCCCTCTGAGGCAGAGAATTCCACAGACTCACCACTCTCTGTGAGAAAAAGTGTTTCCTCGTCTCCATTCTAAATGGCTTACTCCTTATTCTTAAACTGTGGTCCCTGGTTCTGGATTCCCCCAACATCGGGAACATGTTTCCTGCCTCTAGTGTGTCCAAGCCCTTAACAATCTTATATGTTTCAATGAGATCCCCTCTCATCCTTCTAAACTCCAGAGTGTACAAGCCCAGCTGCTCCATTCTCTCAGCGTATGACAGTCCTGCCATCCCAGGGAATTAACCTTGTAAACCTACGCTGCACTTCCTCAATAGCAAGAATGTCCTTCCTCAAATTAGGGGACCAAAACTGCACACAATACTCCAGGTGTGGTCTCACTAGGGCTCTGTACAACTGCAGAAGGACCTCTTTGCTCCTATATTCGATTCCTCTTGTTATAAAGGCCAACATGCCATTCGCTTTCTTCATTGCCTGCTGTACCTGCTGTACTTATATTGGAATACTCAGACATGGGTTACAGCTGTCTCTTACATCATTGGTAGTGCATGATGGAGTGCCATTGTGTGTGTGAGAGTGGTGTGTGCGAGCATATGTGAGAGAATGTGTTGTGCGTGGGTGAGTGTGTGTGTGTGAGTGTGCGAGTGTTGTGAGTTTGTATGAGCATGTGTTGATGTGAGTGTGTGTGTCAGTGAGTGAGTGTGCAGGCGTGTTCGAGTGTGTGTCTCTGAGTGTATGTGTGCATGTGCAGAGTTGTGTGTCTGGGAGTGTGGGAGTGTGTGAATGTATGTCTGAGTATGTGAGTGTGTGTGGCTGTGAATTAGTATGAGAGTAAGTGAGTGTGTGTAAGAATGTAAGAGTGTGTGACTGTGTGTGAGATTATGTGTGTGTGACTGTGTGTAAGTATGTGTGTGTGTGAAGAGTGGATGAGTGCACATAAGAGTACATGTGAATGTGTGGGAACGTGTGTGTGCGAGAGTGTGAGTTATGTGAGTGTTTGAGGGTGTGTGTGTGAGTGTGTTAGTGTGTGAAGGTGTGAGGGGGTGTGTTGGTGTGTGAGTGTGCGTGTGTGAAGGTGTGAGGGTGTGTGTTGGTGTGTGAGTGTGTTAGTGTGTGAAGGTGTGAGGGTGTGTGTTGGTGTGTGAGTGTTAGTGTGTGAAGGTGTGAGGGTGTGTGTTGGTGTGTGAGTGTGTTAGTGTGTGAAGGTGTGAGGGGGTGTGTTGGTGTGTGAGTGTGCGTGTGTGAAGGTGTGAGGGGGTGTGTTGGTGTGTGAGTGTGTTAGTGTGTGAAGGTGTGAGGGGGTGTGTTGGTGTGTGAGTGTGCGTGTGAGAGTATGTGAGATTGTGAGTTATGTGAGTGTTTGAGGGTATGTGTGTGAGTGTGGGTTAGTGTGTGAGTGTGTGTGACTACGTGAGGTTGTGTGTGAGAATGTGTGTGTTACGTGAGTGTTTGAGGGTGTTTGTGAGTTAAGGGCCTGTCCCACTGTACGAGGTAATTCAAGAGTTCTCCCGAGTTCTCCCCTGATTCGAGCTCGTGTAATGTACGTAGCGGGTACGTAGGAGCTCGTGGATGTCACGTAGCGACTCGTACGAGTAACAGTAGGTACTCGGGAAATCCGGTAAACTCGTGACGTTTTTTCAACACTGCAATAAATGTCCACGAGTAAAAAAATACTCGTGATGAAAAACATTTTTACTTTTTACTCGTACGAGCCGCTACGTACCCGCTATGTACATTACACGAGCTCGGATCAGGGGAGAACTCTTGAATTACCTCGAATCGGGAGAACTCTTGAATTACCTCGTAGAGTGGGACAGGCCCTTTATGTGAGTGTTTGAGGGTGTGGGAATGTGTGTGAGAATGTGTGTGGGTAAGCGAATGACACAGAACATTGCCACAGAGATCAAGCAGACTGGAAGCAGGGTGATTGTGTGTTTAGTTGTTAGGACCCGTCCGTGTGCCATGAAGTCTCCCCAATAGGTCACCAAGGGATCGCTCGTTACACCCTGCAATTCACAGTCACTGAGACCACGAACATCAGCGCTGGCTGATGCAGGGTTTATTTTCAGAGCTCGGATGTTTACCTCATCTTGAATAGGTGGAATGACGAGCACATCATTCGATTAATGTGTCACTGACTAATTTTATGATTGTCATCATAAAATAATCCTGTGACTTCCTTTTGGAAAATCTTACATCAGAAAGATAACAGTCATAAATGTCCAGCCTTCTGAATGAGCATAAAGTGCATTTTATTGCGTGTCTTGCTTCCAACAACAGGTCAAACCATTATTAAACTCATCCTGTTGTAAACTGAGAAACGACAGAGGCTGGAAGCTGACTTAATGAGGAAAAAGAACTAAAGTACTGGAGGAACTCAGCGTGCGAATCTGTGGAGGGAATGGCCAGGCGGCGCTTCGGGCTGGGACTCTTCGTCAGACTGATTCAGACTAGGGGGAAGAAAGCTGGTAAAGAGAGGTGGGGGCAGGACAAAGCTTAGCAAGTGATGGGTGGAATCAGGTGAGGTGGGGGTGGGTTGGTTGGCAGATGGGTGGAATAAGTGACAAAGGTTGGAGGTGAAAAGGAGACAAAAGGGTGAGAGATAAGAGGAGGAGAGGAATGTAACGGCCAGAGGAATGGGGACTTTGAACGGCATTGATAGTGTGGGTGAACGCTTCAGGGGGAGTCTGGAATAACCCGGACATGACCTTAAATCAGCAGCAATGGGGAAACAATACACCATGCTCATAGATTCATAAGTGATAGGAGCAGAATTAGGTAATTTGGCCCATCAAGTCTACTCGCTACGTGCTGGAATCCAAGATACAGTGCCGCTAGTGTGGTCCACGACCCACAACCGCGGCCACGGAGCTACGGCCTCTGTACGTCCAGCAAGACGGACGCACAAAATCGCAGCATGTACTCCGCATCCACTCCCACCAGAGTGACCACCCAACGAGTCAACTATGGCCCCAGTCACAGCTACTCCCACCCACCTCTGCCCTAACACCTTCATAGTGTTGGCAACAAAAGTACATCATTGTCAGACGAGATTATTCATTCATGGCAGCGAATTCCATATCAGTGCTGCCATTCAAGGTCCTCGCAAGGTTCCCGCTAGAAACGTCTCGCCTGCCAAACGAGATGGCCGAGTCGGCTGGCCGAAAAGTCCAAAGCCTGGGGCTTTGAAGGAGAAGCTACCACATTGGCATTGAACAGGGAAAGTTCGCAAAGTCTTAGGGCAGAAGTGGAACAGGGCCCCTTCCAAAAGTGCAGGGTCTCAAAGTGATTGGCCGGCTCCTGTTCCTGCACCAAAGAGGAGCAGAGCTGTGCGCCATTGGTCACCATTGGGGCACCCACAACATCCTTCCTGTTTATCTATGGGTTTTAGCTGATGCCCTGGGTGGAGGGAAGGACTGTGCGCAGCTGGTAGAGCTGCCACCTCACAGCACCAGAGACCCGGGTTCGATCTTGACCTTGGGTGCTGTCTGTGTGGAGTTTGCACGTTCTCCCTGTGACCACGTGGGTTTCCTCCGGGTGCTCCGGTTTCCTCCCACATCCCGAAGACGTGCAGGTTTGTACGTTATAATTGGCCCTCTGTAAATTTCCCCTAGTGTGTAGTCAGTGGATGAGAAAGTGGGAAAACAGAACTAGTGTGAACGGATGATTAATGGTCAGCATGGACTTGGTAGGCCGAAGGGTTCGTTTCCTTGCTGTATCACTAAAAACTAAAAAAAAACATAGCTGTTGGAGAAAGGATGCAATGAGTTTTTGTACTTTATTTGCAACATTATATACAAAACAAAAAAACATTGCAAAACGTTTAAAACAATCATAAAGTGGGCCTACATTCAATGTAGTGTTATACCCAGTGGTGTTAACACCTCTCTTTACACATTACACCATCGCCACTTATGAGGTTCCCTGGAGTGATCTCCTGTCCAGTAATGGAAGGATCCTAGACTATATAATTATAAGTGTTAGCTGAGGCCGTATCTCCTTGGAGAAAGGTCATGACAAGTTCATACATTCTAAGAGCAGAATTAGGCCATTGGCCCATCAAGTCTACTCCACCATTCAATCATGGCCGATTTATCTTTCCCTCTCAATCCCCTTCTCCCACCTTCTCCCCATAACCCCTGACACCTTTACTAATCAAGAATCAATTAATCTCTGCCTTAAAAAAACATCCACTGCCTTGGCCTCTGCACTGTCTGTGGCAATGAATTCCACAGATTCACCACCCTCTGACTAAACAAATTCCTCCTCATATCCTTCAGGAGCATCCATTTAGTTCTGATGCTCTGGCCTCTGGTCCTAGACTCTCCCACTAGTGGAAGCATCCTCTCCACATTCACTGTATCCAGGCCTTTCACTATTTCACTGAGTTGCCTCAATATCCACGATCAGCTGATGCATTCTCTTACCCTCAGCCCACAGTACGGTGCTCTTCTTCACCCTTCCCATGACATCGTTTTTTATTCAGTAGAGTTATGGCTCAATCAACGCCTTGCGCATTTTACATCCTGCTGGAAGCTAATTGAGGTCCCTGAAGGATCCTGTCAATTGGTTAGTAATTAAGAAAGGCAACCTCCAATAGGCATTTGCCCCCCTGTTTTGCACTTCCAACGGTTCTGTTGCTCATGTAGGCTTCTGCCAGGAAATCTAATAAAAGGTCTCGGAGAGGTGAGATCAGGCTCAGTGACAGCGATGTCTGGTCTGACGCAGGGTGTTTCACACCTCTGCCCAGCCGCCTGTCTTTACACTGCACCAGAAGTGCTTCTTAATGAGCTCAGATACTGTCACAAAAAAAAGATCCATAAAGTGCTGCAAAAAGGTCAGGGCAGGATCTCCTGGAGAATGTGAACAGGTGACGTTTGGGGTCGGGACGCTTCTTCAGGTTGATTTGGAGTAGTGGGGAGAAAGCCGGAAGAGAGGTGGGGGCGGGACGAAGCGAGTCAAGTGATAGGTGGTTATAGGTATGTGAGACAGATGGTTGGACAAAGGCTGGCGATGAAAAGACAAAATGTGTGCGAGAAGGAGAATAAGTGTGAAACGTGAAGTCGGAGGAAGGAATATAGGTGGAAGGGGATGAATGGGGGAGAGGAAAAAATTGGTGTGCATCCAGTTGGGGCACAGGGAAGAGAGGTGGAAAACCGAGGGTGGGGGGAAGAGGGAGTGTTTGCAGGTTAGTTACCTAAAGCTGGAGGAGTCAATGTTCATACTGTTGTGTTGTGAGCTACCCAAGCAGAATCTGAGCTGCTGTTCCTCCATATTGCATGTGGCCTCATTCTGGCAGATGGGGTCGTGCAGTGGTCACATTCTGATCATTGGGGTAGGCACATGTTCACATCCCCCTTTAGACTTTAGAGATACAGTGCGGCAACAGGCCCTTCGGCCCACTGAGTCCGGGCTGGCCAGCGACCCCCCTTCTCCCCCCCGCCTCCCCCCATGCCTGTGCTTTTGAACTGAATCTGGAATGAAAAACAGCATTGGAAATGCCAACATTGAAGCCAGGGCAATGTCAGCATAGTCAGCGACTTCTCCAGTGCTCTTTAGGAAATGAAAGCTCCCATCCTCACTGACCCGACCAAAGAGTGGTCCCAATATCCTACCAAAGGGGTTGTTTCTTAATTGCCCTCAGAAATGACCCAGTAAAGCCCCTCTCCAGCGGGATTTGGAGATTAGTAAGGGTGTTGGGGGTTACGAGGAGAAGGCAGGAGAATGGGGTTGAGAGGGAAAGATAGATCAGCCATGATTGAATGGCAGAGTACACCTGATGGGCCAAATGGCCTAATTCTTCACCTACCACACCCCTTCATAGTGATCTTCACATCCTGTGAATGAACAAAGAAAAAAAACTGGTTAATTGAATTAATAAACATTGCTAAATGTTCCGTAATCCTGTGTAAACTCACTGCTGGATTATAAGGAGGTTTGTTTGCTTGCTTTGGTAATTAAGGTGTAATATAATTCAGCATTGAACTATAATGCTCCTCTGCCGAGAAGCACAGCCTCGCTAAACAAACACTGCAGACGTAGGCTACGGCAGTCACTGAGCCACTGTTATATTTGGCTTGTGTTTGAGTACATTTTATCGGAGTTATTTACAAGACACAATTTCAACGAGACAACACTGGTTATTTTTATTTCCGTCGCAAATGAGGAACTACAGATGCTGGTTAATACACAAAAGGACACAAAGTGGTCAGAAGGGGAGGCTGCATCTCTGGAGAACCTGGATAGGTTGCTGAACTGAAGAAGGTTTTCAACCCGAAACATTGCCTGTCCATGTGCTCCAGAGATGCTGCCCGCCCTGCCGCGTTACTCCAGCACTTTCACGTTTATTTCCCGCTGCTTTAGAAAACGAATTAGCTTGTTAGCTGATGAATTTAGGCTTTGGGAGACAATGATTCAATTCAATCAAGGACTAGTCGCACCCTGGCCACTCCCTCTTCTCCCCTCTCCCATCGGGCAAAAGGCATAGAAGTGTGAAAACCCACACCTCTAGATTCAGGGTCAGTATCTTCCCAGCTGTTATCAGGCAACTGAACCATCCTACCACAACCAGAGAGCAGTCCTGAGCTACTATCTACCTCATCTGCAACCCCTGGACTATCTTTGATTGGACTTTATTGGCTTTACCTTGCACTAAACGTTATTCCCTTTATCATGCATCTGTACACTGTAAATGGCTCAATTGTCATCAAATGCCGCCTTTCCACTTGCTGGTTAGCACGAAACAAAAGCTTTTCACTGAACCTTGGTACAGGTGACAATAAACTAAACTGAAACTAAACTGAAACAATGACTTTATTGTCACATGTAGCTAGGTACGGTGACATTGTTTGTTTTAGCATACAATAGATCAGGGGTCGGCAACCTTGTTCTGCATAGGGGCCGGGACGCATGTCTGTGAGCGGATGGCGGGCCACATCTATCATGGATCCATACCGCATCCCACTATCATGATGGCAGGCATCAAATCACGTGTTAATATGGTAGACAAAAATGCTGGAGAAACTCAGCGGGTGAGGCATCCTCATGCAATCCTTGCATGTCTCATCCATTGAGTTTCTCCAGCATTTTTGTCTACCTTCGATTTTTCCAGCATCTGCAGTTCTTTCTTAAACGTGTTCACAGAAGGTGCGCGGCCGTGCCGGCAGCTTTGCGCAGGATGCGGTACAGCCAGAGCTCGGCAGGATGATTTCGGGTTACGGGCCGCATTCGGCCCGGGGGCCGTAGGTTGCCGAACCCTGCGATAGATAAAGTATGCGACGTCACCATGTATCTGGCGCCGACAAAGTTACAAAAGTATTCATTAGAATTCTGATGGTCCCTTTTGTTCTCGCTGGCCCCACCCACTGGGTCTCCTTTGTTCTCGTCCCCTCCCCCCTCCCCGCCGGGTCTCTTCTTGTTCTTGGCGGCACCTGGAGGGACCCACACGGTCACAGGGAGAATGTGACACACAGACAGCACCACAGGTCAGGATCGAACCCGTGTCTCTGCCGCTGTGAGGCAACAGCTCTACCGACTTTCTAAACAATCTCCCGAATATTACTCCATGGGCTTCCTCTCCCACAGAGAACCTACGGATTACAATTCTGATTCAGTAACCTTTGTGGCGGCTGGGTGGCACAGCAGTAGAGCTACTGCCTTACTGTGCTAGACACCCGGGTTCGATCCTGACTACAGGTGCTTGTCTGTACGGAGTTTGTAACCCGTGACCTGCGTGTGTTTTCTCCGAGATCTTCGGTTTCCTCCCACACCCCAAAAATGTACGGGTTTGTAGGTTAACTGGGTTAGTATGAATGTGTAAATGTAAAATTGTCCCTAGTGTGTGTAGGGTAGTGTTAATGCGCGGGGATGGCTGGTCGGTGCGGACTCGGTCGGTGGGCCTGTTTCCGCCCTGTGTCTCTAAATTAAAACTAAACTTTGCTGGTAACTTGCTGATTCATAACAAGTTATGAATGAATGATTCATGAGTAGCAGACGTGGATACTGAAAGTATCCAAGCCCCTATTCCGTTAGCACATGACAGAGATCACCCTGAGGGAATGGTGAAGATTGAAAACCATTTCAGGAAGATTTCTTTAAAATGTCAAATAAAGTGAATGAACTGAAAAGTGTGGCTTGAAGCTACTCTGTGGCTCAACAGTGTGAGGGGGTTGGATTCCTCACTGGTGGGATGTGGTGTTAAACAATGTGTTTCTCTCCTCACAACTATAGAGGAATAGATAGGGTAGACAGTCACAACCTTTTTCCCCCCAGAATGGAAATATCAAAGATTAGAGGGCATAGCTTGAAGGTGAGAGGGGCAGAATTTAAAGGAGATGTGCGGGGAAAGGTTTTTTTCTGCAGAGGGTGATGAGTGTAAAATATAAAATTAAAGTATAAAATTAAAACTTGGTGGTTGAGGCAAATATGATAGTGGGATTTAGGAGGCTTTCGATAGGCACGTGGATATGCAGGGAATGAAGGGATATGGATCATGCAGACAGAGGAGATTATTTGAATTTGGCATCATGTTCAACACAGGCATTGTAGGCCGAAGGGCCTGTTCCTGTGCTGTACGGTTCCATGTTCTCTGTTCTAACAGTACCAGACGTAGAGTCATCGAGTCATACAGCAGAGAAACAGGCCCTTCACCCCAACTTGCCCATGCCCACCAAGACTCCCCATCTATGTCGTGAGACTGCACTTGATGCAGTCAGTGGGTGGAGTTCTGGTTGAGCTGCTGCTATAGAATGGATGTCATTAAACTGGAAAGGATGTAACCAGGTTTGGAGGGCTTGAGTTAGAAGATAATGATAGTGACGTTTAAGAGGCTTTAAGATAGGCACATGGAAATGCAGGGAATGGATGGATATGGATCATGTGCAGGGAAAAGGATTATTTTAAGTTTGGATCATATTCAGCACAGACATTGTGGTCTGAAGAGTCTGTTCAAGAGTTAAGTCAAGCATTTTGTTGTCATATGTTCCAAGCAGAACACTTAAATTCTTAAGGGCCAGTCCCACTTGGCGATTTTTTCGGCGACTGCCAGCATCATTGACTAACGTATCAGGTCACCGAAAAATTTGCGACTTGATGCGGCGTGATGACGTATGACGCCTGGTGATTTTTCAAGTGTCCCAACATTTCTTTTGTCGCCGCTGGATTTTGAAATGTTCAAAAATCTTTTGGCGACACTGATATGACGCCGGCAGTCACCGAAAAAATCGCCAAGTGGGACAGGCCCTTTACTCGCAGCAGCTGAACAGATTATGTAAACACAGTATCCTGTAAACAATATAATAAACAAAAGCAAAGTTTGTATAAAATATAACATTTTATAAAATATAAAATTAAATGTATAAAATTTAAACTTGCATACATACATACATACACACACACACACATATAACAAACCAACAAACAATAATAGTGCAAAAAGACAAGACAATGCCCCCACACCTTTGTAGTTCAGAGCTTATTTGGGGGTTGTAGTGTTTAATAGCCTGATGGCTGTAGGGATGAAGCTGTTCCTGAACCTGGACATTCTTGTGATGCACTATTCTATGTTCTGCATTCTCCCATTCAGAACAGTTCCAGTATCCATAGCAGCATTAAAAAAAACACACAATGGATTCTTCCAGTACGCAATTATTCTGTTGAAACAATTTGTGGAATAAACGACGGCCTTCAGAGGATTATACATGTCCTCACTTACTTTAATGCAGGGGCAGTAATGATGTCAGCCCTTATTCATTGGCCCTTTCCCAAGGAGGTGCATTAAGCGGTAATAAGCTAACATCCTGTAAAGGCTGCTCCCTGCTTCCTTCTGCAACCCTCCCACTATACTGCAGTCACTATGGTGTTGACCATTAAGCCACTCGGCTAACCCACACTCCGCTGACGTGCAGCAGCGGAGATAGAGCATCAATTGCAGTTCGAGGCTGCCAGATGTGATGAGGCTGAAGATGTAAGCCACCATAAATCCAATAAGCATTTAAAATTCACTGCTTATTTTGGTCTACTTATTGTGACATTTTAATATCCCGTCACAAAATAAATCTCTTGACGTCATGGTAATTTTCGAAATGCAGTCATAAAATGTAATAAAACCATGTGTGTGATGCCCGCCTCTTAGCAATGCAACATTAGGAGACAGTGTAAGCATAGCTTCATCAATGGCGATGAGTCAATGTTCTTTAGTTTTTGTTTAGTTTAGAGATACAGCGCGGAAACAGGCCCTTCAGCCCAACGAGGCCGCACCGACCAGTGATTCCCGCACATTAACACTATCCTGCACACACTAGGGACAATTTACATTTACACCAAGCCAATTAGCCTACAGACCTGTACGTCTTGGGAGTGTGGGAGAAAACCGAAGATCTCGGGGAAAACCCACGCAGGTCACGGGGAGAACGAACAAACTCCGTCCAGGCAGCACCCGTAGTCGGGATCGAACCCAGGTCACTAGCGTTGTAAGTACTGTAAGGCAGCAACTCTACCAAGGCACATGTACAGAAGAGAGGGTGAACACCTGGCTAAAGCAGAGCCGCAACAGCAAACTCTCGCTCAATGTCAACAAAACCAAGGTGTTGCTTTAGGCTGATGTGGTCACATCACGTCACATCAGGCTCATGTTTGCATTAGGGCAACAATGCATTAAGTCCATGCTGCATTAGCAGTCACGCTACAATGGAGTTTTGTTGGTTTAGGTTGTATTGCATCGGGGTTACTTTGCATCGGAAACGTCACCCATTCCTTCTCTCCAGAGATGCTGCCTGTCCCGCTGAGGTACCCCAGCACTTTGCGTCTATCTTCGATGTAACCCAGCATCTGCAGTTCCTTCCTGCACATGGAGAGGTGACGTTTTGGGTTGGGACCCTTCTTCAGACTTATCAATGACCTTAGACCTTAGACTTTAGATTTTAGAGATGAAGCTAGAAATTAAATCTGAACCTTCCTCTGTCCAGTAATTCTAAACAGTGACTTGCCAAAGGATGAACTTGAAGCCCGATATATCACCCGGTGAATGCTGACAGCTAGGTGCCCTGAAGTGACTTTGTTCGAGTTCCATTGATAGAGGAAAATATAATCGCACATTTGAAAATGCATTATTCACACAGTTGTTAGAAGTTAAATTTAAATTGTGCACTTGAATGGCAGTGGTTGTTCCTTGAGTTTGCAGCATAGAAGCAAGTCATTGATAAGATTAAAGGAATGTTGGAGTTTGCAGCTAGACTCAGTCACCGTGAGACCAGGACAGATCCTCTCCCTCACCACTGGCCTCCTGTACATCCATTGATGCCTTAATGTCCTGAAGTCTATGGATCCCAGGTTTAAATGTTCTGTGGGACAGAGTATCCATGGCCCTCATAGAAACAAGGAACTGCAGATGCTGGTTGACACAAAGTGCTGGAGTAACTCAGCGGATCTCTCCTCTCCCTCAGTTTTTGCTCTCCCCACCCACCCTCTCCCCCTTCACAATCCGCCTGAAGAGGTTCGAACAGAGACGTCACCTATCATGTTCTCCAGAGATGCTGCCTTATCCTCAGCCCTCAGTGGGGGGAGGGTAAGGCGATGCACTACCCTCCTCATCACCGGGGTCCATTGTTGGCTGTGGAAGAGGTGATAACATGGGGGTACAAACAGTGAAACTAAGCAGGACGACAGTGAAACTAGTGGGATGACTAGGGTGGGGGAGGGACGGAGAGAGAGGGTTACTTAAAGTAATATCGCTGTGTTGTACCAGGCCAAATATGAGGTGCTGTTCCTCCAATTTGACCTCACTCTGGTAGTGGAGGAGACCCAGGACAGAAAGGTCAGTATGGGAATAGGACTGGGCGTTAAAGCATTTGGAAGCCAGGAGATCACTTTTTTTGCTGTGGTTTGCACTGCCAGTCCCAGCCCTTTTCACCGACAATGATTCCTGCCACAAAAATAGGCTCAACCACACAACAGTTCCTAAAGATTTTCATCAATCGCTCCAAGGACCACAGATGTAAGAAGAAACAAGAAACCTGCTGTATGCTGCGAAGCATTTCTGACAGGAAGAATAGACTGGGTTCTGTGGTCAGGGTCTCTTTGGTGGAATAACACAACAGAACATTTAAAAAAAAAATCCTATTCCCAAATTGCTGTTCCCTCAGAGAGCCTCAAGAAAAGGACTATAGTGCGGCAGAAAATTTGAATTTAAATCAGAATTGTTCTTCGCTGAAACTTGTTCTGAAGGAGATGTGGTATCCAATTATTATAATGTTCTATCATTCCTGACGTTCACCATCTTGCGACTTATTTAGACTTTAGAGATGCTGTGCTGAAACAGGCCGTTTGAGCCACCGAGGCCGCGCCGACCAGCGATCACCCTGTACATTAACAGTGTCTTACAAACTAGGGACAATTCACAATTTTTACCAGAGCCAATTAACCTAAGACCTGAACGTCTTTGGAGTGTGGGAGGAAACTGGAGCACCTGGAGAAAACCCATGTGGTCACAAGGAGAACGTACATGTACAGACAGCACTGTAGTCAGGATCAAACCCGGGTCTCTGGCGCGGTGAGGCAGCAACTCTACCGCTGCACCACTGTGCCACCCTAAATCTAGCCTAGTCCCATTTGCCCATGTTTAACCCCCTCTGAACATTTCGTATCCATGTAGGTATGTTACAAAACTTACCTTCAGTCGCGCTGTAATTCTGCCACTGGCCGTGTGCGCGATTTTGGCGCCTTTAAGGGGGGGGCAGGGTTAAAACGCGGTTTCTCCTCCCTTGTCCTGAATTATATTTCGTTGGAGTACAAGCGTTTGCTGACAAATCGTTCCTAGCAGCGTTTTGTGAATTTTTTATTTTTATTAAATCGTCAATGTCAGCGCTAGAGTAATTTTAAAAGCAGCTCCTGAAGCGTCAACGCCGATAACGGGGACGGATTTCACACACGGGACAGGTAAACGAAAGTGCTTTCTTTAAATGTATAAAAGTGCTTCTTAAGAAGCCTTTAATTCATTTTTTTCATGCGACACGGTGATTTTATTCCCCAAACTAACGGCAGTATTTTTCATGCCAATACGGGGTTAAATTCACCGCAAATGAACGTTCCAAAAGATCGCGTTCCAGAAATCCTCACTCACAAGATGATTTAAATGCCCATTAATTTACAGGTATTAAACATTCAATTCCTTCCATTTGGCCTGTAAATTCATGAAAATTAGATTTAAAAATTATGTTATATTGTGAATTATTGTGTGAATGTTATTTGGACCCTTAGGCTATTTAAAAATGTTAATCTATTCTTAAGAAATTGATAGATGTTTAGATCTAGTAATTGAATTTTGTAATAAGCTACAATTCGGTAATTAACTAATTATATGCTTTACTTTCATGTCTTCTAAGTAAAATTGTTTCATATTTGTTTCAGAATGCTTCAATCTATAATAACTGAAAATTTCTTTCAGTTATCTTAATTTTTAAGAAAGTTATGGGCTTTTAACTGTCCTCGATCACAGCTTTTGTGTTAAGTCAATGGAAAAGCAATAGGGAACAAGATGCTAATTTCCGAGTATAAAAATGGCCATAACTTCTTTAATACTGAAGATATGAAAGTGAATTAGGTGTGAAATTAAACTTCTTTTTATGCTTTATCTGATGGGATAAATTGCAGACTTTATTTTTTAAATCTCAAAATTTTGTAACATTGCTAATCCATGTACCTGTCCAAATGTGTTATTTTTGTTTTTTGTTGTTTAAATGTTTTTCCTGGACCTGTCAAGATGGGTTTTTTAAATGTTGTATTTGTATCTACTGTAACTCAACTACTTCCCCTGGCAGCTCGGTCCATATACCCAAAGTGAAAAAATTGCCTTTCAGATCCACTCTCACCTTAAACTTATGCCCTCTACCGTATTTTTAGGATCGTCCATCCTGGGATAAAGACTGTGACCATCCACCTTACACAAGGGTGTATAATGAACGGGACTGGGATCGATCTAGAGCCCAGGGTAGGGTAAGGCCAAGGGGGCTTGAGATGAGGCCATCAGCACCTTGGCTGTCCCTGACTTCCAATCCATCCTCCACTCTCACTCTATTCCGCCCAGATACCCTGGCACACTGCCAGTTCCCTCTGGCCAGCGATCAGCACAATCCAACCAATATTTTTCACTGGACCTTGAATACCAGGGAGCCCATGAGCCTAAACTGAGATCCACTCTGTAGTTGATGCAGTCCATGATGTCCATCCTCCCACCCCACCTCAACCTGACCTCCGACACGGGAAGCCACACCTTCTCAGTCCAAATTCTAGTCTCTGGAATTCTCCCCCTCCATCTGTCAATCTTTCTTACAACCAGCCTCTTTGGCTAACCCTGTCATAATAACTTACTCCATCTCACAGTTGAATTTTTAACACAAAGTATAAGTCAGAGTGCCATGGAGGGGGGACTTCATTGAAACTTACCGGATAGTGAAAGGCCTGGATAGAGTGGATGTGGAGAGGATGTTTTCACTAGTGGGAGAGTCTCGGACCAGAGGCCATCACCTCAGAATAAGCGAGTTCGGTATTCCGACTGCACATGCCCAGGTCATAGGTCACTCGCGATTAACATTCTTGGCAGCTGTGCTGCTGCATGAATACAGACCTGCTTTTCATCCGTAGTCAGGATCTAACCCTGGTCTCCGGCGCTGCAAGTGCTGTTGAATTGCTACTGGACCGTCCCCGTCCCCTCCCGAGTGTCCCATCCCTGTCCGGGGACGGCCGGAGATGTCTGTATACATGCAGCTGCACAGTTGCCGAGAATGTTTATCGCGAGTGACCTTAGACCAGGGGTGGGGAACCTTTTCATGTTGGAATGCCGCATTAAGTTAGCTGTAATCTAATAAGGCCGCATCCAAGAAACTTCAAATACATATACTTCAAAATGTACCTTATTTTGTTAAAATAGCCCTCATGACTTACTAATGTTTTAATTGCGGCCGTCAGTCGGGGAGGATTATTTAGTTGAATCTTCTTTTACTCTTTGGTATTTTAAATACGTTAATTTTAAGATAAAAATAAAAATAATAAAAGACGAATAAAAATAAATGGATTTGTTCTACAAATTTTGGATTCATTCAAAAGGCCGCATTAAATGGCCTAGAAGGCCGCATGTGTCCTTAAGGCCGCAGGTTCCCCACCCCTGCCTTAGACAAATCCTTGCGTTTTTCAGAATACCGAACTCGCTTATAAAAGACGTATCTTTATAAAGGAGATGAGAAGGAATTTCTTTAGTCAAGGGTAGTGAATGTGTGGAATTCATTACAACAGAAGGCTGTGGAGGCCAAGTCATTGGATATTTTTGAAATGGAGACTGACAGATGTTTGATTTGTATGGGTGTCAGGGGTTATGGGGAGAAGGCAGGAGAATGGGATTGAGAAGGAAAGATAGATCAGCCATGAGTAGCCTTGATGGGCTGAATGGCCTTATTCTGCTCCAAGAACTTTGAACATGAACTATGGAATCAACTGTTGACGATGATAAGGTCCTTCAATCCGTGCCACACTCGGGGAACGTCACACAGAGAATTTATGTCATTGGTTTCAAGGAATTCATTTCATTCGTGACAAGAACTAACGGGGTCTATTTACAACTCCTGATCTTCATTCCTAGGTCGAGATCCCAGTTATTTTGACTCTCTACAATCTACCTCCATTTGCACTGTCAATCAACAATGACTTAGATCCACGGTCTCCCAAATAAAGAGGCTTTGCACATCCCGTTTCAAGAGAGAAAGTCAAGAGTGTTTAATTGGCACATGCACGGACAATGGGACAATGCAATTCTTCATCGACTCCTTTAAGTCAAGACTAAAAACTTATCTATACTCCCAAGCCTTCTTGACGTCCTCTGAGCGAGGGCTATATGTATATATGTATGTAGTTTGTTTGTTTATATTATTCTTATAACAAATGTAAAGCACTTTGGCCAATGAGAGTTGTTTTTTAAATGTGCTATGTACTGTAAATAAATGTGACTTGACTTGACTTGACTTACTTGCAGCCGCATAACAAGTCTGTAAACACAGTGCTCATAGATAACATAAAACCCCAATACAATGCAAACAGCCTTAGTGCAACCAAGTCAGCTCGTGGTTCATAGTTTAGTGTGTTGTAGTGTTCGAGCCCCATGATTGTTGGGAAGAATCTGACCGTGAACCTGGTGGTCACAGTTTTCAGACTCTCTGTACCTTCTCCCCGATGTAGGAGTGAGATGAGAGCGTGGCCAGGGTGGTGTGGGTCTTTGATGACGCTGGTTGCATTATTGAGGTAGCATCTCTTAGAGGTCCCTTCGATGGTGGGGAGGTCAGTGGACCTTTAATGAATCACTTCCCCATGTACCACTCGTTGCCTCTCTTGTCCAGTTTGGTGGTCCTCATACACCCTGAGACGGGCCTGGTTCGAAGGATTGCATTATCAATTACCAGTGAAAGGACATTTTTTCCTTTCCCTTGTGGAGATGCCACTGGATCCTCTTCCATTACCCCAGCAATACCTTCCAGTCCACAACTCCCCAACTACGATCATTTCTCCTCTGTTCCCCACCTTCCCTGCCAGGTTTTTTGTCAGCTAAATGAAGCCCCCCAGTTCCTTTAAACCCGGTTACTGCTGCTGTTAAACGCTTGGTCCCCAAAGCTTGACTTTAGGCAACATTGAAATTTAACGGGAGCCCAAAACCCGAGAGCCAAGAGTGCTTTATTGTTGTTACCGAAGATAGACACACAATGTTGGAGTAACTCAGGGGATCAGGCAGCGTCTCTGGAGAAAAGGAATAGGTGACGTTTCGGGGTGGGACTCTTCTCCAGACTCAAGAAGGTCTGAGTTACTCCAGCAACTTGTGTCTACCTATACTCAGTACCCTGACTGATGAAGGCCAGCATGCCCAAAGCCACCTTCACCACCCCATCTACCTGCGACTCCACGTTCTGTGAACGACGTACTTGTGCTCCTGTATCACTCTGCTCTAAAACACTCCCCAGGGGCCCCTGCCATTCATACTTGTTGATGCTTCAAGAGCGTTCCACTCTCCACACTTTCAGAAAACTTGCAGTGAAAATGAACCCGATTCAGAAATGTCACTGACACCAGAGATATTTTTTGCAGCGAGATATGTTTTGCTGGAATCTGCTGGCTTGAGCCGTAAATAACCATGGCGCAGTGGAAAATGCTTCATTCCCCTCCCATGTGACTGGTCCACGCTTCCCATTGGAATGTCCCATACAGCAGGGTGAATGGGCGCTGGCTTTCATGAGCAAATTTGGTAATTGTGCAATTTAAAGCACTCAAGGAAGATTTATTACACTCGAGAACTGGCCTGGAGCAATCTATGAATGCAGACAAGAAGCAACATTATTGATGTTTTTTCCATGCAGTCAACTAATTCTTTTTCACAACAAGTATAAACCACTTCATTCAGTGTTTGGAAATAGCTTTCTCCATTTGTTTGTTCCGACAGTTTTCTTTCATCCAACTCAAGCAGCCGTTGTTGTGCCGTGAGAACGGGCAAATGATCTTCCACCACCGTGGTTTCACACTATCCACGGTAATCGTGTGCTCACATCAGGTTTTGTTTAGAGATACAGCGTAGAAACAGGCCCACCGAATCCATGCCAACCACTGATCACCCGTTCACACTCATTCTATGGTAGCTCACTTTCTCATTCACTTCCAAAGAGGGTCAATTAACCTACACACCTGCACGTCTTTGGGATGTGGGAGGAAACCGGAACACCCACGCAGTCACAGGGAGAACGTGCAAAATCCACACAGACAGCACCCGAGGTCAGGATTGATCCCGGGTCTCTGGTTCTATGAGGCAGCAGCTCTACCAACCGTGCCACTGCGCTGCCTGGTGAAAAGGTTAACTGATATTAAATGAGAGAGAGATTAATTAGTGTTAAGTCAGGGTGTGGACCGAGTATCTAGTCAAGGTGTGGACCCAGTGTCAAGTCTGAGTATGGACCTAGGGTCAAGTCAAGATATGGACCTAGTGTAAGGTCATGCATGGACAGAATGCCAAGTCAATGTATGGACCCAATGCACAGACCCAACACGGAGAAATGATTCCTGAATGAAGGAAACTGGTGTGGCTTCTGGTTTTTAGAAATGCAGCGTGGAGCAGGCCCTTCGGCCCACCGAGCGCGCGCCGACCAATGATAACCCGTACACTAGTTCTATCCTACACACTAGAGGCAATTTGCAGAAGCCAATTAACCTGCAAACCTGTACGTCTTTGGAGTGTGGAAGGAAACCGGAACACCCGGAGAAAGCCCACACGGTCACAGGGAGAACGTACAAACTCTGTACAGACGGCACCCATGGTCAGGATCGAACATGGGACTCTGGTGCTGTAAGGCAGCAACTCTACCGCTGCGCCACTGTGCCGCCCTAAACTTCAATGCCTCAAAGGTGAGATACTCAGGGATCGCTGCGCTGCACACGGTGACTGTAGCACCCACCCGCCCATGGCTGGTTGTACGAGTTATAGTCATTCAGAAGGGAAACCCACCCTTTGGCTCAGCTTGCCATTGTCGCCCAAGTTCACCATCTACGCTAGTCCCGCTTGTCTGTGTTTGGCCCATATCCTTCTAAACCTCTCCTATCCACATATCTGTCCAAATGTCTTTTACATATTATTCAAATGCCTACGAATACGTCCTACGGGAAACAATAATAATGCTCTCTGAGTGTTTAGCTTAGTTTAGTTTAGAGATACAGTGTGGAAATAGGCCATTCAGCCCACGCTGACCATCGATCACCCATTCACACCAGTTCTACATTATCCCACTTTCTCATTCACTCCCTACACACTAGGGTCAATTTACATAGACTAATTAACCTACAAACCTACAATTTTCCTCCCATACATCTCCATACAGTTAGCACCTGAGGTCAGGATCGAACCCAGGTCTTAGGTGTTGTGAGGCAGCAGCTCTACCAAAATGGCAGACGTTTCTGGAGCATGCTACTCAAAATCTCAACAAATCGTGCCTCATCACTCAACAAATGGATAACTGAAGATAGACACAAAGTGCAGGAGTAACTCAGCGGGTCAGGCAGCATCTCTGAAGAAAAAGAATAGGTGACGTTTCAGGTCGAGGCCATTCTTTAACCTGAGAGTCTGCTGAAACGTCACCTATCCTTTTTCTCCAGAGATGCTGCCTGACCCGCTGAGTCACTCTGGCATTTTGTGTCTATCTTCGGTGTAAACCAGCATCTGCAGTTCCTTCCTGCACAAATGGATAATCTGGCTCAGTTACCAGGGTCAGTAGTCATCTGGTTTTCAATCATTAGAAAGCATTTGTGCCTGGAACAGTTCTGCTGTGGAAATGTCTGATCATATATCCCAAATAAAGCTTATACTGATTCATTCCTTCTAAATTAAACCCAGGAACATTCAAAGATCAAAATGAGGCAATAAGCCTGTGATTGCTGACAGTGATTTTCCCATTGCCACTAAATGTTTTTATTTAAAAGGAAAATAAAATGCAGATAATAGATTATAAATTAGTAAAATGGACGTTCTGTACCTTCCAGATAAACGAGATACAGGCCCCTCTTGCAATAAAACTCTGTTTATTTCCCAGAATTATTCTTGCCCGTGTCATTAATTCTTTCCATCTGTAAAAGTGTTTCTCTGACATTCTCCTCAGCTGTTGGTAGCTGACCCCGTTGATAAGAATATTTGGAGCGATCTCAACATTTTTTTGGCCTGTTGTTTTAACCTTTTAATCATTTAATATATTTTCTAAACCAGAGTTTCAGCTTAAGTTTCCATTGCCGGGCCAATGGTTTTACTGTATGTTGTGAGGAGTATTTGAGAAACAGCAAGTTGCTGTGTCGAGTGTTCGGGGGGGGGGGGCATGGTGGTAAAGTTGCTGCCCTACAGCGCCAGAGACATGGGTTCGATCCTGACTATGGGTGCTGTCTGTACGGAGTTTGTACAGGACGTTCTCCCTGCGACCATGTGGGTTTTCTCCGGGTGCTCCGGTTTCCACCAACACTCCAAAGACGTGCGGGTTTGCAGGTTAATCCGCCTTTAGAATTTAGATTTTAGAGATACAGTGTGGAAACAGGCTCTCGGCCCACTAGTTCGTGCCGACCAGCGATCACTCCGTACACTAGCGTTATCCTGCACACTAAGCGCAATTTACAATTTAAAAAAGCCAATTAACCTTCAAACCTGTACGTCTTTGACATGTGGGACGAAACCGGAGCACCAGAAGAAAATTCACACGGTCACAGGGTGAAGGTACAAACTCCGCGCAGACAGCACGATTAGCCAGGATCGAATCCGGGTGACTAGCGCCGTGGCAGCAACTGTTGCTTCACTTGCCGCCCTCTATGCTGGCCTCTAAATTGTTCCTGATGTGTTGGGATTGGGATAACATAGAACTAATCTGAATGTAAGAGATCTTACAGAGGTGCATCAGGCAGCTTATGAGATTTTTTAGACTTTTAGACTTTGGAGATACAGCGTGGAAATAGGCCCTTTGGCCCACCGAGTCCGTGCCTGCCATCGACCCCCCGCAGTACCCCACACACTGGGAACAAGTTTACAACTTATCAAAGCCAATTAACCTACAAACATGCACATCTTTGGAGTGTGGGAGGAAACCAGAGCACCAGGAGAAGACCCAATGCAGTCAAAGGGAGAACGTACAAACTCCGTACAGACTGTAGCCGTAGCCAGGATCAAACCTCGGTGTCTGGCGATGTAAGGCAGCAACTCTACCACTGTGCCACTGTGCTGTATTGAGACAATTCATACAGAGGGCACTAATATTGAAGTCAGGATAGATGAAGGGAAATGATTCTTCAAATAAGTACTGGAGTTATTCAGTGGGTCAGGCAGCATCTGTGGAAGGAAGGGACAGACAACGTTTTGGGTCGAGACTCTTCTTTGACTCAAAACCTTGCCTATCTGCTGAGTTACTTCAGCTCTTTGTGTTTTGCTCAAGATAACACCTGTGCCCCTTGTGATCATGTAGTTATGAGGAATCTGCGCAGTAGAGCGTCAGAGAACCCGGTTCGATCCTGACCTCGGGCGCTGTCTGTGTGGAGCTTGTGCCTTCTCCCTGTGACCGCGTGAGATTCCTCCCACATCCCAAAGATGTACGGGTTTGCAGGTCAATTGGCAGCTGCAAATTCCCCCTAATGTGCAGGGAGTGGATGAGAAAGTTGGATAACATGGAACTAGTATGGGTGATCGATGGTCTGAGGAAGGATCTCGACCTGAAACAACACCCATCCTTATTCTCCAGAGATGCTGCCTGACCCACTGAGTTACTCCAGCACTTTGTGTCGAGGATCAATGGGCATGGTGGACTCGGTGGACCAAAGGGCCTGTTTCCCTGCTGTATCTTTCAATCAGTGAATCAAGAGGAGTTGAGGCCAGCAGGAGTCAGCCATGGTCACGTTGAATGGTGGAATAGGCTGGAGGGGCCGAGTGGCCCACTCCTGTTTTCTCGTGTTTGCAAGTAGACTGAACTTTACCACAAGTGTCCGTATTCCGGCAACAATTCCTGACTCCAGGCCAGCGTTCCTGCGTTGTTCCCCTGCATGGAATGGCCCAGTGAAACATCTGTGGTATGCTCGAGGTTTAGACAGCTGGACGGGATTAGCAACAATGAATGGGTTGGAAGCCAGAGGAAACATGCTCAGGATGTCCGCAGAACAATGGTGGGATTCCTGTGGCTTTGCTGGCCGGAGAGAACAAGCAGCTCTCTGGCACAGGGTCCTGGACCCACTTCATTGTGTGAGGAGAGAAGGCACACTAGCTCCTGCTGTCCCAGGTCTGAACCTGGACACCAGTGTGTGATGCAGGTTATGTTACTGGTCCAGTAATCCCGTGTTGTGGAGCATAAGTACAGCACGGAAACAGGTCTTCAGGGCCACCTTTTCCTTGCCAGTGGGTGTCAGGGATTAAAGGGAAAAGGCAGGGGAATGGGGTTGGGAGGGAGAGATAGATCAGCCATGATTGAATGGCGGAGTAGACTTGATGGGCCAAATGGCCCAATTCCGCTCCGATCACTTATGGTCTTATGACCAACCTGGACAGGAACCACTCACGAGAACTGGAGCATGGACTTTGAAAATGGTGCCAAAACATGATGTCTCTTGCATGTGGGATCAGTAGACTGTTTCTGTACACTCACCAATCTGGGGTCGGGGGTAGGGAAATAATCAACTGAACTGTTTGTAAGAAAAATAATGTCACTATGTTAGCACTTTGCACATTTGACAATTGGCACACTGGGCTTGTTCCATCTGCTTGCATTTGGCCCATATCCCTTTGAATTCTTCCTGACCTTAAAACTGTCCAAATTGTCCTTCAAAATGTTGTAATTGCTTCTGCTTCTATAGCTTCATCTGGCAGCTCATTCCAGATATGAACTACCCTCTGAGAGAAAAAGTTGCCTCCGAGGTCCCTCTTAACACTCCTCCCTCTGGCCTTAAGCTTGTGCCCTTTAGAATTAGGATCCTCTACTCTGGGGGAATTGCACAGTGAGCACTCACCTTATCCATGGCCTCTCATGATCTAGCAAACCTCAATAAGGTCTCTTACAATCCAGTGTCCGGCTCAATTCCCTACTGTCTTGTTTCAACATAACGGGACTGGTGCCACTGGTCTGATGGAGCAGTCGCAGGTCCATGGCTGGGACAGTCACATCCAGGCCTGACTGGCAAAGCACAGATGACATCTTGGCCAGGACGCTGGAGGGCCAGCGGTGATTTTTGACAGCCCGTTCCGCAGTTATAGTCATAGTTCCAGATGAGTAACTGAAATGAAAGGGAGTTTGGGGGGAAATTAAGAGGCTTTTAGATAGGACCTGCAGGGGAATGGAGGGATATGGATCACATGCAGACAGAGGAGATTAGTTTTACAGTGGTGTCATGTTTGGCATAGAGATTGCGGGCCGAAGGGCCTGCTCCACGTTCTCAGTTTCAACTGTTCCAGAGTCTGCACTTGGAGTGCTGTGTAAGTTCTAATTGCCCTGCTATAGGATGAATGTCATTAAACTGGATAGGATCCAGAAACAATTTACAAGGATGTTTACTCTCTGGGATTGGAGGGATATGGATCATATGCAGGGAGAAGGGACTGTTTTCATTTCATAAGTTCGTAAGTTCATAAGTTATAGGAGCAGATTAAGGCCATTTTGCCTGTCAAGTCTACTCCGCCATTCAATCATGGCTGATCTCACTTTCCCTCTCAACCCCATTCTCCTGCCTTCTCCCCATAACCCCTGACACCCGTACTAATCAAGAATCTGGCAACCTCCATTTTAATTTGGCATCATGTTCGGCACGGACATTGTGGGCCGAAGGGCCTGCTCCTATGCGTAAAGGAATATGTCCATTGGCCTATATCTCTTTGCATTCTTCCTGACCTTAAAGCTGTCCAAAAGTCCTTTAAATGCTGTAATTGCTTCTGCTTCTATAGCTTCCTCTGGCAGCTCATTCCGGACATGAACTACCTTCTGAGTGAAAAAGTTGCTGCTGAGGTCCCTCTTAACTTTCCACCCCCTCACCTTAAGCCAGTGCCCTTTGACCAAGTTTGCGGATGACACTAAGCTGGGGGGCAGTGTTAGCTGTGAGGAGGATGCTAGGAGACTGCAAGGTGACTTGGATAGGCTGGGTGTGGGCAAATGTTTGGCAGATGCAGTATAATGTGGATAAATGTGAGGTTATCCACTTTGGTGGCAAAAACAGGAAAGCAGACTATTATCTAAATGGTGGCCGATTAGGAAAAGGGGAGATGCAGCGAGACCTGGGTGTCATGGTACACCAGTCATTGAAAGTAGGCATGCAGGTGCAGCAGGCAGTGAAGAAAGCGAATGGTATGTTAGCTTTCATAGCAAAAGGATTTGAGTATAGGAGCAGGGAGGTTCTACTGCAGTTGTACAGGGTCTTGGTGAGACCACACCTGGAGTATTGCGTACAGTTTTGGTCTCCAAATCTGAGGAAGGACATTATAGCCATAGAGGGAGTGCAGAGAAGGTTCACCAGATTGGTTCCTGGGATGTCAGGACTTTCATATGAAGAAAGACTGGATAGACTCGGCTTATACTCGCTAGAATTTAGGAGATTGAGAGGGGATCTTATAGAAACTTACAACATTCTTATGGGGTTGGACAGGCTAGATGCAGGAAGATTGTTCCCGATGTTGGGGAAGTCCAGGACAAGGGGTCACAGCTTAAGGATAAGGGGGAAATCCTTTAAGACCGAGATGAGAAAAAACGTTTTCACACAGAGAGTGGTGAATCTCTGGAACTCTCTGCCACAGAGGGTAGTTGAGGCCAGTTCATTGGCTATATTTAAGAGGGAGTTAGATGTGGCCCTTGTGGCTAAAGGGATCAGGGGGTATGGAGAGAAGGCAGGTACGGGATACTGAGTTGGATGATCAGCCATGGTCATATTGAATGGCGGTGCAGGCTCGAAGGGCCGAATGGCCTACTCCTGCACCTATTTTCTATGTTTCTATGTTTCTATGACTTCATGTTCATAAGTGATCGGAGGAGAATTAGGCCATTCTGAACATGTTCCATGTTGTAAAGGCCAGAGGGAATTAGTGAGTGCCCACAATGACACTGTAGAAAACTGGAGTCTCTCTGTGAGCAACCAGAGGACAGAGTCATCTTCTGATGAACTGTCGTGGAGAATGGTTCTAGAGAGGATCGCCTGGAGCGCTGACCTGAGCGGGGAGACCAGTGGGTACGAGGCGCTGGGATTTTCAGCTTTGAGGATCGCATTGTGCGATTCATTGTGGTTATCATTTGTACTGGTGACTGAGCTAAAATTCCATTCTCACAACGTGGGATGACAGGAATTTGTAGGTTTGTGATTTCATGGAAACTGTGTGGAACCTCAGTGCGTTACTCAGTTCATCTCTCCTCGTCTGACAAAGCTTGGCATTTGTTCCAATCCCTGGGCCAACCCACTTCCTACAAGGCTGAATCCTTCTTGCTGAAGGATAGGCTCAAAGTGCTGGAATAACTCAGCGGCTCAGGCAGCATCTCTGGAGAAACAGGACGGGTGATGCTTCGGGTGTTGGGACCCTCCTTCAGACATCTACTTCAGACCTTTTCGCTGTGTGGGTTTAAATCTACGCCAGTGGTTCTTAACCTTTTTGGCACCAGTATGCATGTATTTGAACAAAATACTGTATGTGGTATGTACCTTTGTTAGGTTCCTAAACATGGGCTCAACAAATTGTTATGTTATTTGTGTCCCCTTCATCACCCCCGGTAAAGCCCCAAACGACCCCCAGGTTAAGAACCACTGATCTACACAGTACAGACAGCACCCGTTGTCAGGATCGAACCTGGGTCACTGACGCTGTAAGGCAGCAACTCTACCGCTGGGCCAACGTGCCGTCCAAGGTCATTGGAAGTGTGAGGCAGCTGTCTAACCACTGTGCCACCTTGCTACACTCCACATTGAATACCACTGTCTCCGCATAACCCACCTTCCCAAGGGAGGATCGGAGGGCCTAGTATTTCAAATACTTCCCCTTATTATACAAGGACTGTCACTGCACCCTAACAATAACGGCAGCTCTGTATAGCGACTGTTTACTTTGGACAGGTACTTGATATTGTATGACAAGAATAAACATTCACATTTTCCGGTGTAATTACGTAGACAGGCAAATACTTTTCCAGTTGTTAATTATTCCTGAATCCGTAAACAATGAGGCAACTCTTCCAACTGCACGTGATGCGTTTAATTCACCTCTAACCCGAGGGTATTCAGCTGAACTTAAATGACATTTCCTGTTCATTTGAGGAATAATGAGCTCCCTGTTGGTACCTTTACTGTCAGTGGATGGGTGCACGGGTTCAGGTGGTGGTGTCCAAGAGCCGTATAATAAACGGCGAGTTAAAGTGGGTGATGTCAACCAGCCCACAGCTGCAGATGCCTTTAACTGGCAGAGGCACCTCTTCCCGACACTGTTGCTCACTCTGCTGCGCCGTGCTTCCAAACGTTAAACCACAGGGGCTTTTTAAAGCCACAGTCTAGAAGCAGATGGTTACAGTAGGGTTACGAGGCAGTAATAACGCTCACACACACACACATGCACACAGCCTCCTGCACCCATGCGGAACTCACTGATTTCATTAATCTTGTCACTAACTTCCACCCTGCCCTCAAAGTAACTCAGTGGGACAGGCAGCATCTCTGGAGAGAAGGAAGAGGTGACGTTTCGGGTCGAGACCCTTCATCAGACTTGTGATGTTTTACTCTCAACTCTGGATGCAACCTTCCATGTCTTGAGTGTCAGATTATCCGATCTGTTCACAACATTGCCCACCATCTTGCATCTACTTGCACTCATCTCATTTGATTCTTTACTCATTCTCATCGACTACCCACAGATTCTATCCGTCTGAAACTGTTGAACTCACAATTATAGTTTAGTTTCATTTAGAGATACAGCACGGAAACAGGCCCTTCGGCCCACCGAGTCCATGTCGACCAGTGATCACCCCGTACACTGGCACTATCCTACATGCCAGAGACAATTTTCTAAGTTTTTACCACAGCCAATTAATCTACAAACCTGAGATAGACACATTTCAGTGTTTTTAACACCAGTGTTTTTAACACCAGCCTACAGACCTCTGCAGAAACAAGCTAGAGCGGAGAGAAAACACACCAGGGTCTGGCCAGAGGGAGCAGCCTCAGCACTGCAGGATTGCTTCCTGCACACTGACTGGGATGTGTTCAGGACAGCGGCATCCTATGATGACCTCATCAACATCGAGGAGTACGCAGAGACTGTAACCAGTTACATTGCCAAGTGCACCGAGGATGTCACCATCATGAAAACCTTCACTGCACGTGGAAACGAAAAGCTATGGATGACAGCAGAGGTGCGCTCGCTGCTGAGGGCTCGTGATGCAGCCTACAGAGCCGGTAACACAGCCGCTCTTCGATCTACCAGGACTGCACTGGAAAAAGGAATCAGGGCAGCGAAACGTGCCTACGCGGGGAAAATCCAGGGACACCTCTGTGACACAGGAGACACCAGGAGGATGTGGAAGGGAATCCAAACACTGACGGGGTACAAGGCAAGGCAGCAGGTAACTGACACGGATTCTTCTCTCCCAGATGAACTGAACAACTTCTTCGCTCGTTTTGATGCAGCAAACACCACACCCAAGGGGAGAGCCAGCCGCTGCTTACAAACCGACCAGCCAGTCCTGACCATAGACCCGATGGACACATGGAGAATCCTGTCTAAGGTCAACCCATGGAAAGCAGTCGGACCTGATAACATCCCAGGACGTGTGCTTAAGGAATGTGCTGAGGAGTTAGCATATGTGCTAACGGACATCTATAACATCTCCCTCAGTCAAGCCATTGTCCCCACATGCCTCAAGACGTCTACAATAATACCCATAGCGAAGAAACCAGTTGTTGCCTGCCTAAATGATTACCGCCCTGTCGCCCTGACCCCAATAATAATGAAGTGTTTTGAACGCCTGGTGAAACCCCACATTACTGCCAGCCTCCCCTCATCGTTAGACCCCCTCCAGTTTGCCTATCGCCCCAACCGTTCTACAGAGGATGCCATCTCTACCACGCTGCACACAGTGCTCACGCATCTGGAAAACAGAAACACATACGCCAGAATCCTGTACATTGACTTCAGCTCAGCGTTTAACACCATCATCCCACAGAGACTTGTGGAGAAACTAACCCTGCTGGGCCTCAACACCACCCTGTGTCACTGGATCTTGGACTTTCTGACAGAGAGACCGCAGTCAGTCCGTGTTGGCAAGAACACTTCAGGCTCGATCACGCTGAGCACTGGCTCCCCTCAAGGCTGTGTGCTCAGCCCGCTGTTGTTCACATTGCTCACACGTGACTGTGCTGCCAGATTCAGGGACAATAAGATCATATAATTCACGGATGACACAACAGTGGTGGGACTCATCAGCGGAGATGATGAATCAATGTACAGGGAGGAAGTAAAACAACTAGTGGACTGGTGCGGCAAAAATAATCTAGAATTAAATGTCGACAAAACAAAGGAGATGGTTGTCGACTTCAGGAGGGCGCAGCCAAAGCATGCACCCCTTAACATCAGTGGCGCCACAGTGGAGAGAGTGGAGAGCATAAAGTTCCTCGGGGTGCAAATTACAGATAGCCTCACCTGGTCCAGGAACACCACTGGGACCGTCAAACGGGCCCATCAGCGACTGCACTTCCTGAGGAAACTAAAACAGGCCTCACTCCCCACCAATATCCTCAGGACTTTCTACAGGGGTACGTTGGAGTCTGTACTCACATACTGCATAAATACGTGGTACTCCACCTGCAACTGCTCGGACAGGAAGGCTCTGCAGAGGGTAGTGCGGGGAGCAGAGAAGATCATTGGCGTCTCCCTACCCTCGGTACAAGAACTGTTCCAGAGCCGCTGTCGGAAAAAAGCTCAGAGAATTGCTAAGGACAAACTGCACCCCCTCCACATACACCTGGATCTCCTGCCATCAGGCAAGAGATATCGCAGCATCAAAGCCCGGACTACAAGACTGCTAAACAGCTTCCTGCCATATGCTGTGAGGCTGCTAAACAGCCACTCTGTACTCACAGTCACCTGATTCTGCGGCTTGGCACGGACACTATAATAACTGGCACTGGCCACTTCAATAACTGGCACTGGCCACTCAAATCAGCCACCCCGGACATGTTTATGATTGGTTTTACTGTATTTTAACGTTGTTTTTACCTACTTTTTAACTATTTATACTGTTCCATCAGGGACTGGATTGTTGTTAGTGTTATTATGTGTGAAATGTTTTAAATTTCATGTGCGATGCTCCAGTATTCCCTGGGAAACGTCTTTTCATTTTGCAATGTACAACTGTTGCTTGCAAGATGACAATAAAGGTTGATTTGATTTGATTTGATTTGATAGGCTGGAGTAACATGCAGCATCTCTGGAGAGAAGGAATGGGTGACGTTCTGAACCCGAAACGTCACACATTCCATCTCTACTGAGATGCTGCCTGGTCCGCTGAGTTACTCCAGCTTTTTGTGTCTATCTTCGGTTTAAACCAGCATCTACAGTTCCTTCCTACACAACTTACAAACCTGTATGTCTTTGAAGTGCGGGAGGAAACCAGAGTACCCAGGGAAAATCATGGGGAGAACGTACAAACTCAGTATAAACAGCACCCGTGGTCAGGATCGAACCCGGGTCTGTGGCGCTGTAAGGCAGCAACTCTACCGCTGCGCCACTGTGCTGCCTCTTCAGGTCACATCTCTTCAGGTCAAACACTCGGCAAGCATGTCCCCACCCACCAACGTTCATGGGGATGATGTTTCATGCTGCCTCGATGGTTCTCACTCCATCATGCTCTTTTTGAAATGTCCCATTTCACAATATTTCACGTGTTACGGGCACCGCGGAAGTGTTGTTGTTCCACGCTGGCAAAAACCTTGCCTTCAGATGAATAAACTACTGGGCCAAGTTCTCTAAAAATGCGTGCGGCAATGATGATCAGTGAAATGATTTGATCCCCAAGGAATGTATCGTGGCGGGGTCATTGAAAAAGTGAGCGTTATTCATGCTAAATATAAGGTCCCTCGCACAGAATGTCCTCATGCTGTTTGGAGAATTATTGTCCCATTCACCAAAGTGAGGAAGTCAAATCACACAATGAACATGAATTGTAACATCCTCCCATGGAGCTGTAACGGAGGCACCTCGACACAAATGGAGTCATACAGCATAGAAACAGGCCCTTCGGCCCAATGTGCCCACGCTGACCAACGTGTCCCATCTACAGTTGTCCCACCTGCCCGCGTTTGGCCCATATCCCCCAAAACCTGTCCTATCGCACAAAGGGTGGTGGGTGTATGGAACGAGCTGTCAGAGGCGGTAGCTAGTGGCTTGTGTAAAAGTGGCTTGTGTAAAAATTGAACATTGTCCCTAGTGTGTAGAATAGTGTTAGTGTGCGGGGATTGCTGATCGGTGAGGACTCGGTGGGCCGAAGGGCCTGTTTCATTGTTGTATCTCTAAAGCCTAAACTCCAAATGCAATCAAGTCAAACTCAGGACAACTCAGGACATAGGTTCAAGGTGAAGGGGAAAAGATTTAATAGGAATCTGAGGGGTAACTTTTTCACGCAAAGGTTGGTGGGTGTATGGAACAAGCTGCCAGAGGAGGTAGTTGAGGCAGGGACTAGCCCAGGGGTGGGGAACCTTTTCATGATGGAATGCCGCATTAAGTTAGCTGTAATCTAATAAGGCCGCATCCAAGAAACTTCAATTAGATACACTTCAAAATGTGCATTATTTTGTAAAAATCTAACTACTGTGTACTAACTTCAATAAAATGAAAAAAAAAATGTTAATTCTAAAGTTAATTAACCTTTTAATTACTTTGTTGTGACTGCTTTTTGTGGGAAAGCATTTGAATATTTGGTTGCAACATGGAGGTACGCAGTTTCAGCTGATCTTCTAGATGGGTATCCGTCACTTGTGACCTTAAGGGCGTCTTGATTTGGGTTAGGTAGGAGAAGTAATTCGTAATTAGCTAGGAGATTCTACAGATGTACCATTGAGAGGCTGCTGACGGGCTGCATCACAGTCTGGTACGGGAACTGTTCTGCCCACCAGGGCCAGCCTTAAGCCGATTGGACCGATTGCTCCCAATTGGGCCCCGCAAGTAAGGGGGTCCCGCGCCAGAGTAATCTACTCTCGGCTCAGGTAGATCTACCCCGGGTGGAGGGGGAGAGAGGGGCGGAGAAAGAGTAGAGGGTGGACGGGGAAGCAAGGGGTAGACAGGGATGGGGGTGTGAGGGGGAATGGAGAAGGGGGAGAGGGGGAGGTGGGTCGTTCCCTCACGGTCCCGGGGCAACGCTCCCGCCCCTCCAGTCGCCGTGCTTCATGCACACAGCCCTGGCTCCACCCCTCTCTCTCCCCAGGGAGACGCGGTGAACACTACACGGAGGGCCGGGCCGGGGGTTGGAGCAACGTTTACAAACATCGGCCTCAGCTCACACCCGTCCGCCCGGAACCCAGCATCCGCTCCCGCCGCCGGCCCTCTCCCTCCCTTCTCTCCTTCCCTCCCTCCTTCCTCTCTCTTTTCCCTTCTCTCATTTGCTCCATCCCTTCTTTCTCTCCTTCCCTCCCTCCTTTCTCTACTTCCATCCCTTCCCTTCTCTCCCTCCCACCCTCCCTTCTCTCCTCCCCTCCCACCATCCCTTCTCTCCTTCCCTCCCACACACACATAACACACAGACAACTAACACACACAACTAAGTTAGGATGGGGTAGAAGCCCAAAGGGTAGGATGGGGCTGAAGCCCAACATTTAATGCCTGGACTGGTTTTTCACCAATAGTTATTGGTTTTCCAGGATCTAGTTAATTAAATTGCTTTTTTTTTTTCATTTCAGTCACTAAAACAAGTGGTATTGTAACTATGTACTTTTCAGAGGTGATCTACACATTGTGTTTGTTACTTGTAGGCTTCCATGTATGCAATTTTATATTAAAATGTAGCTTAGATCGGTTTGGTCCATTAAGTCGCAGGCACTTTTTAAGTCGCACATTTTGATTACTTTCCATTCTACCATAGAGATATAAAGTCTACAATAGACTTTAATTATATTTCTATGAATCCACAGACCTTGGCTGGGAACCTGGGGCTCACCAAAATTGTTCCAAATTGGGCCCCGCATCTCCTAAGGCCGGCCCCGCTGCCCACAGCCGCATATCACTATCGAGAGGGGTGAAGGCGGCACAGCACATCACTGGCAACTGTCTCCTGGCCAGTCAGGACATTTTTCACAAGCGGTGCCTGCGGAAGGCACACAGCATCATCAAGGACCACAGCCACCCAGCACCCAGACTGTTCTCCTTGTCACCGTCAGGCAGACGATACAGGAGCATGGCTGCACGTACCACCAGACTTAAGAACAGTTTTTACCATCATGCCATCAGGCTTCTGAACTCATAAACACATCATATATGTTGATTATTGTATTTATTATTGTCTTTTACCTACCAATGTCACTTTTATCTTATCTTATTTTATCTTATTTTTATCCTTGTAATATCATTGCTGAGGTGACCCGTTGTCTTGTCAAACACATTTCATTGTCCGTTGACCCTGTGTTAACCTACATATGACAAATAAAACTGAACTGAACTAAACTGAATGTAGATTCGCAGCAATAAGTGGTTGAAAAGCAAGAAAGCATTTTTCGTGCATGTTGCCGAAGGCGGGATATTCTATTGCATTTTTCCATATTTCAATCGGATCTTTCTTGGCGTCAAATAAGGACTTTAAAATGTCATCTTCTAAGAGCTCAATCAATTCCATCTGTATTTCTTTAGGAGCCTTGGAGACACCAACTTGGTGAGGTTGAAATGCTAATTTGAATGCTAAAAAATGCTAATTATGTTGAATCTTCTTTTACTCTTTGGTATTTTTAATACTTTCATTTTAAGATTAAAATTAAAATAATAAGACGAGCAAATAGATATTAATAAAAAATAAAAGGATTTATTCTACAAAATTTGGATTCATTCAAAAGGCCGCACTTAATGACCTAGAAGGCCGCAGGTTCCCCACCCCTGGACTAGCCCAACATTTAAGAAGCAGTTAGACAGGTACATGGATAGGACAGGTTTGGAGGGATATGGACGAAATGCTGGCAGGGGGGACTAGTGTAGCTGGGACATGTTGGCCGGTGTGGGCAATTTGGGCTGAAGTGTCTGTTTCCACACAGTATCACTCTATGACTCTATCATCCATGTACCTGTCCAAATGTTTCTATATTTATCCATATCCCATCATATCCTGCATATCCATGTGCCTATCTAAAAGAGTCTTAATTGCCACTATCTTATCCGCCTCCACAACAGTGCTAGAGACCCTGGTTCGATCCTGACTTTGGGTGCTGTCTGTGTGGAGTTTGCACGTTCTCCCTGTGACCATGCGGGCTTCCTCTGAGTGCTCCTGTTTCCTCCCATATCCCAAAGACGTGCGGGTTTGTAGGTTAATTGGCCCCTATAAATTTCCTTTAGTGTTTAGGGAGTGGATGAGAAAGTGGGATACCATAGAACTAGTGGGAATGGGTGATAGATGTTTGGCATGGACTGAGTGGGCCGAAGGGCCTTGTTTTCATGCTGTACGTTTCAACCAAGAAACCTTGGGAATCTCTTCGTCAGATAGGAATGAAGAAAGAGGTCGTATTTATTTAGGTGATGCAAGCCAAAGAACTGCAGATGCAGGGTATGTGAAACAAACTAGAAGAATAGAAGCAATGTTTACGGTTGAAGACCCTTCATCTGAAGGCCGATCATTTTGGCCTAACGCAGGCAAATGGCACTAGCTTAGATGGGGCCCCTTGGTCGGCATGGACATGTTGGGCAGAAGGGCCTGTTTCTGTGATGAATGCCTCTATGACTCCTTAACTGGAACTTGGTCACATAATTGGCCTCCTGCACCTTCTCTCCCTGGAAGAGGGACAGAGTTCTCCTGGAGGTGGGGGTGGGGACACCTTCACCGTGTACAGTAGCTTGCAAAAGTATTAATACCCCTTGAACTTTTCCACATTTTGTCACGTTACAACCACAAACGTAAATGTATTTTATTGAGATTTTATGTGATAGACCAACACAAAGTGGCGCATAATTGTGAAGTGGAAGGAAAATGATACATGGTTTTCAAATTTTTTTACAAATAAAAAACTGAAAAGTGTCGCGTGCAAAAGTATTCAGCCCCCTTTACTCTGATACCACTAAATAAAATCCAGTGCAACCAATTGCCTTCAGAAGTCACCTAATTAGTAAATAGAGTCCACTTGTGTGTAATCTAATCTCAGTATAAATACAGCTGTTCTGTGAAGGGCTCAGAGGGTTGTTAGAGAACATTAGTGACAAACAGCATCATGAAGCCCAAGGAACACACCAGACAGGTCAGGGATAAAGTTGTGGAGAAGTTTAAAGCAGGGTTAGGTTATAAAAACAGATGGATCTATTTTTTGAGTTAAATGATACACCAGAGATATCCCCCACGCTATTATGGGAATCCTTCAAAGCATTTATAAGAGGAGTCATTATTTCATTTCAAGCCTATCAAATAAAAAGAATAAGAATGAACAAAGACACTTAGAAGATCAAATAAAACAGTTAGATATAGATAATGCTAAAGACCCAACTACGGATAAACATAATAAAATACTACTACTGAAATTTCAGTTAAATAAATTACTGTCAGAGAAAGTTATAACATTATTTCAAATCACAAAACAAGAACACTTCGAATTCGGGGACAAACCCCACAAACTTCTAGCACGACAACTTAAAAAACGGGAAAAAGAGAATGCAATATTAAAGATTAAATCAGATAGAGGGGAAGTATTAACACTACCAAGGATATTAATAAAAGATTTGCTCAATTTTACCAGAATCTATACACATCTAAAACGTCAATAGACAATAATAAAATCTCAGAATTTTTAGACAATTGTAATCTACCACAATTAGAACGCAGGGAACAAGAGGAACTGGGAGCACAAATTACTTCTAAGGAGATAGAAGACACAATAAAAACACTAAAAATGGAAAAACACCAGGACCAGACGGATTCAGTAATGAATTTTATAAATCTTTTTATGATATAGTTACTCCACGATTACAAAAAATGTATACATATGCTTATAAAGAGCAAAACCTACCTGAAACACTAGCGGAATCAACGATCATATTAATACTTAAAAAAGATAAAAATATAGAAGAACCAGGATCATATAGAGCTATTGCTCTGTTAAATACGGATCAGAAAATAATAGCAAAAACATTAGCCAATAGATTAAGCAAGTATGTTAGTAGACTAATACATGAGGATCAAACAGGATTTATACCTAAGAGACACTCATTCAATAATTTGAGACGTTTGCTTAACATAATGCATTCATATAAATCTTATGACGAAGAGTTAGCTATCATCTCACTGGACGCAGAAAAAGCGTTTGATCAAGTAGAATGGGACTATATGATCAAAGTATTGCAAAAATTCCAATTGGGAGAAAACTTTATTGCATGGATAAAACTACTATATAACAAACCTACGGCTAGAATACTAACTAATAATATATTATCTTCAAAATTCGAATTATCTAGGGGCAACAGACAAGGATGTTCACTATCACCGCTGTTATTTGCTTTGGTAATTGAACCCCTTGCTGAAAAAATAAGAACACACTCGAATATTCACGGTTATAACACAAAATATTCAAACAACAAACTATCCCTATATGCTGATGATGTACTACTGTACATCACAAAACCACAAATTAGTATACCAAATATATTAAACTTAATTGAGGACTTTGGATCCTTTTCAGGATATAGAATAAATTGGAACAAAAGTGAAATTATGTCGATTAAACCAAAAGACTCAACACATCTCAGGAAATTCCCTTTTAAAATAGCTATGGAAAAATTCAAATATTTAGGAATTGAGATTACTAGAAATTACCATGATATGTTTAAAGCTAATTATAATCCCCTACTTAAGAAATTAAATAATCTGATTAAATTTTGGAAAACACTTCCGATGTCCTTAATAGGTAGGATAAATGCTATAAAAATGATTTTCTTACCACAAATCCTTTACCTATTTCAATCAATACCTATATACCTCCCAAAAAAGTTTTTCAAAAAACTGGACTCAGACATTACAAATTTTATATGGGATTACAAATCCCACAGAATACAAAGAACACACCTTAACAAACGAAAAGAGTTGGGGGGTCTAGCGCTCCCTAACTTTATGTATTATAACTGGGCAGTAAATATTAAAAATATGATTCACCTGCTGGACAATTCTGCCCAGCAGGTGGACTGGATTATAATGGAAAAAGGGGATTGCTCCCCGAATAATATAGGAGCGATTATTCTCTCTCCAATAAATTTGAATAATAAAAATTATAATAAAAATCCAATTATATATAGCACTATTAGAACATGGAAGCAAATAAAACAGAATCTAAAATTAAGAAACCTATCTCTCTTAATACCAATAGTCAATAACCCATCGTTTAAACCTTCAATCATAGATAAAGCATTTATACAATGGGAAAGAATGGGAATTAAAACGCTCGAAGATCTGTATGAATTAGAAAAATTACTATCATTCCAACAACTACAACTGAAATATAATTTGAAAAATAATCAATATTTTAAATATATACAAATCTGTGACTATTTGAAATCACACACAAAAGATTATTATAATATGCCTTCCGACTTACTAGATGAAGCAATGAAGACAAAGGCGGAATCAGTTAATTTAATATCATACTTATATAATATCATCTTAAATATAGAAATACCCACAACAGATGGAATTAGAAGAGATTGGGAACAAGATCTAGGTATAAAAATTTCAAAAGAAAGCTGGGATAATCATTTATTACAGGTGCATAAATGCTCGATCAACGTACGACATACGCTTATCCAATTTAAAACATTACATAGATTATATTATTCAAAAACCAAACTAAATAAAATCTTTCCTAACGTCTCATCAATCTGTGATAAATGTATATGTCAAGAAGCTACCATAGCACATTCTTTTGTTTTTTGTACAAAAATCCAAAAATTCTGGTTTGAAATATTTGATATTTTTTCAAAATTAATCAAAATAAAACTGGTACCAAAACCAGAATGGATTATTTTTGGAATATCGGAAGGTATCCCTGAATTAAACGTGTATCAGAAGAATTTACTCAATTATGGGCTAATAATGGGAAAAAAGCTTATACTTAAATTCTGGAAAAATGCGCCCACACCAACAATAAAAATGTGGACATCAAATATGTTGGAAACATTACATCTGGAAGAGATGAGATTCCTCCTAGTAGGTAAAGTAGATCAATTTCAAAAGACGTGGTCTGCGTTTTTGGACCTATTACAAGCATGAGGTGCAATAGTAATTTAGAAAAACAAATAAATAAATAAAAGGTATCTGGACCTGGTAATGGGAGGTAAAATAAAAACAGACTTGGTTGGTAGTTCCTTCTCTATGAAGTATAGTATAAGAGTTATAATAGAGCGATTGTTCCTTCTTTCTTTCTCTTTTTTTTTTCTAGGGTCTATTTTCTAACTTTACTTCCTTCTCTAACCTCTTCTCTAAGGGGCTTTCTTTTCCCAACACTCTTTTGCACTTCACAACCTTTGCGCACTTTCTTCACTTTTCTTACTTCTTTCTTTTTCTTTCTTAAAGTTTAAAAAAATGAAGCGGTACAAAAAATGTATTAATATATACGTGTTGTACATTACTGTAATCTACCGTACTTCTAAAAAATAAAATAAAAAAAAAAAAAAAAAAAAAAAGGTTATAAAAAAATATCCCAAGCTTTGAACATCTCACGGAGCACTGTTCAATCCATCATCCGAAAATGGAAAGAGTATGGCACAACTGCAAACCTACCAAGACATGGCCGCCCACCTAAACTGATAGGCCGGGCAAGGAGAGCATTGATCAGAGAAGCAGCCAAGAGGCCCATGGTAACTCTGGAGGAGCTGCAGAGATCCACAGCTTAGGTGGAGAATCTGTCACAGGACAACTATTAGTCGTGCACTCACAAATCGGGCCTTTATGGAAGAGTGGCAAGGAGAAAGCCATTGTTGAAAAAAAGTCATAAGTAGTCCCGTTTGCAGTTTGCCAAAAGCCATGTGGGGACACAGCAAACATGTGGAGGAAGGTGCTCTGGTCAGATGAGACCAAAATTGAAGTTTTTGGCCTAAATGCAAAACGCTATGTGTGGCGGAAACCTAACACTGCACATCACCCTGAACACACCATCCCCACTGTGAAACATGGTGGTGGCAGCATCATGCTGTGGGGATGCTTTTCTTCAGCAGGGACACGGAAGCTGGTCAGAGTTGATGGGAAGATGGATGGAGCCAAATACAGGGCAATCTTGGAAGAAAACCTGTTAGAGTCTGCAAAAGACTTGAGACTGGGGCGGAGGTTCACCTTCCAGCAGGACAACGACCCTAAACATACAGCCAGAGCTGCAATGGAATGGTTTAGATCAAAGCATATTCATGTGTTAGAATGGCCCAGTCAAAGTCCAGACCTAAATCCAATTGAGAATCTCTGGCAAGACTTGAAAATTGCTGTTCACAGACGCTCTCCATCCAATCTGACTGAGCTTGAGCTATTTTTGCAAAGAAGATTGGGCAAAAATTTCAGTCTCGAGATGTGCAAAGCTGGTAGAGACATACCCCAAAAGACTTGCAGCTGTAATTGCAGCGAATGGTGGTTCTACAAAGTATTGACTCAGGGGGGCTGAATACTTTTGCACGTGACATTTTTCAGTTTTTTATTTGTAAAAAAATTTGAAAACCATGTATCATTTTCCTTCCACTTCACAATTATGCACCACTTTGTGTTGGTCTATCACATAAAATCCCAATAAAATACATTTACGTTTGTGGTTGTAACGTGACAAAATGTGGAAAAGTTCAAGGGGTATGAAAACTTTTGCAAGCCACTGTATCTGATCCTGGTATTTGTAGTTTTGTTTCGTTTAGAGATACAGCGTGGAAACAGGCCCTTTGGCCCACCGAGTCCACGCCGACCGCTGATCCCCGCACACAAACACTATCCTGCACACATTAGGGACAATTTTACAATTATGCCAAGCTAATTAACTTACAAACCTGTACGTTTTTGGAGTGTGGGAGGAAACCGGTGCTTCCCGGAGAAAACCCACGCAGGTCAAGGGGAGAACATACTAACTCCGTACTCACAGTACCCGTTGTCAGGATTAAACCCAGGCCTCTGGCGCTGTGTAAAGCAGCAACTCTACCGCTGTGCCCCATGGTGTGAAGGGAATGTTGTAGAGAAAGTTTCACACTGCGTGTGTCTCTCCATTCTGCCCCACTCCACAGAGAGCACTAAATAACTAATTTTACAGTATTAACACTTATATCCTTACACATGACTGTAACTATTTATTTGTGTATTTGTAGATATTTGAATAAAACTAGCTTTCAACTTGGGAAAATGGACAAGAGTTTTTGAGGTTCTCCGCTTGCACCCTAACAGCCTCCACAATCAATGGCCGCTCTTCACGACCTGGGTAGAAGAGGCTTGGATAGAGTGGATGTGGAGAGGATGTTTCCACTAGGTGGGAGAGTCTGGGACCAGAGACCACAGCTTCAGGCTTAAAGGACGTTCCTTTAGGAAGGAGATAAAGAGGAATTTCTTTAGTCAAAAGGTGGTGAATCTATGGAATTTTACTTCGGAGTCACGTGAGTGACTACGTGAAGAGCCCGTCCAGCACGCATGCGCGACATTAGCGTTCACGCAGTGCAACAGCGACGACCGGGAGTACAGGCGCTCCCGCTACATGTCGGTGGAAAAATAACAGCGGACCATCAGGTAAGTCTTACTCTGAGGTGGTAATCAGCAAGCTGTGCTCTGCTCTGTATTCCAGGGGAACTGGGAAAATGAGCAGCACGGCAAAGGAAGAAAACCGCCCCCCGTTCGAATCCAACAGAACGGGAGTGTCTCATCAGTGGGGGGCGAGAGGCGGCACCTGGACTGCATATGCGGCGGTCCACCCTCATCGAGACCGAGCCGAGCCCAGTACCGCTAGCGCAGCCTGATGAGCGGCAGCGGGCTGGAGGAAAAAAATAATAATAATAATACTAAAAAAAAAAAACGGCCGGTTATGTCTGACTCCGATGAGGAGGGTCCGCCTTAGAGCGGCAGAACTAGCTGCCTGAGCCGAATGGGAAAGGCTCATGGAGCAACTGCTCCAGCGAGACTTGCTTCAGGAGCTAGAGCAGTCTCGCCAGGGGGATCAGGCACTCCCACAGCAGTGCTCTACAAGGCACTGGCCATCGCTTTCCCCTCAAAGCAGGGCAGCGTTGGCGACCAGGGCTGGGCTGGTCAGGAACAGGGGTCATTGGCTGAAGATGTCGGGAGTACGCTTGGGGTACAGGATCAGGAAGAGCTGCTGGGTGTGGAGATTCGCTAACGTGGTTACACCACGAGCAGGGCGGCCATTGGAGCCAAAACTGGCGGCCAGCATTAACCACCTGTCCCTCAAACCCCTACAAGACAGGTACTTAATGAGGGACTAGAGCTGGAAAACTGCAGTTCGCTTAATGTACCGGCTGTTAACAGCCAAATCTGGGGGGGGGGGGGGGACAGAGTATCCGGAACCAGGAGCTAAAATCCTCAAGCTCCTGACGACAGGGATAACAGCCTATGCTCGTTCCGTGGATGGGGTGGATATGACCACAAACCAGCAAGACACCCTGGCTCTGCTGTGCAACCCCCAATATGAGATAAACAACCTCGGCAAGGAGAGAATAAGACCTGCCCTCAATCCCAGGTTTGCAGGACTGTGTAAAACACCGGCCTCAGAGCCGCAGATCCTGTTATTTGGAAGGACAAGTGAAAGACTGGAGGAAGAGTCAAAAGCATTTGGCCTCATGAGGGCAGGCCCCGGAACGAGCAGACCCACAACAAAAAAACAGACGGCAGTACCCCACCGCGTCCACCAGTCAAGGTCAAATTTATGGAACTGGTGAAAGCTCGGGGTCCGCATACTATCCCCGAAAGCCTTTTTAGGCCAGGGCCCAGAGCGGACCCCATGGAAAATGCGCCACCCCCAATCAGCAGTACATCAGCAGTACATCCAGCAGTATAACGACGGATGAACAAACGGAAGAAAGGAACACTACCATAACTATGGAGGTAGGTGGGTCTGGTTCCTACCAGCATGTAAATGGGGAACTGTACTAACAGGAGGTGTCTCACGAATGATAGTTATATACTTAACAGTATTCGGGGATACAAAATAGAGTTCATTCAAGAAAACATGCCACCAGTTCAGCACGTACCCCAAAGGGTCTTTACCTCTCAGTCAAAGAGAACTAGAGGCTCAAGCAGAACTGGTGAGGTTACTTACAAAGGGTGTCATTGAGAAATCCAAAAATGAACCTTTGGAATTTGTCTCAAATATATTTACCAAAAGCAAAAAAGATGGTGGATGTCGCATCATCATTAACTTAACCTCACTAAATACCTTTGTTAAGTATGTACATTTCAAAATGGAAACATTTGTAACTGCTAAACAACTGATTTCCAAAGGATACTTTATGGCAAGCATTGATTTAAAAGATGCCTACTATTCAGTACCCATTCACAAGGGTCATCGCAGATACCTGAAAATTTACCTGGATGGGGCAACTATGGCAGTATAAAGTGTTGCCTAATGGGTTGACATCAGCCCTAGACTATTTACCAAGATATTAAAACCAGCCTTGGCAACATTAACGAAACAAAGACATATTGTCATGGCGTATCTTGATGATATCCTAATAGTAGGCAAAACCATGGAGTTGACTAAATCAGCTGTATTAGCTACCAAACAATTGTTTGAAACCCTGGGTTTGTCATACATCCAGATAAATCTAAGTTGACGCCATCCACAACTATGGACTATCTGGGATTCACAATTAACTCAATCCACATGTCTGTAACGTTGCCAAACGGTAAAGCAGCAGAATTGGCACAGATGTGCAACAATTTAATGGTAAGCAATCGACCAACCATCCGACAAGTGGCAAGTGTAATTGGCAAAATGGTAGCAGCATTTTCAGCTACACAATTTGGACTCCTGCACTATCAGCACCTACAAAGGGCAAAAGTACAGGCGTTGAAACGACATGCAGGTCACTTTGACAGAACCATGAAACTACCCATTGAAGCAATATCAGAGTTACAATGGTGGATATAACATTTGGCATAGTTCCAGCCCTATCATCATCAATAACCCAACGTTAACTATACAAACAGATGCCAGTGCTCAAGACTCGGGAGCAACTAATACCATATCCAGCACAGGTGGTAAATGGACTAACCTAGACTCATCTTTACTACAAACACTGGGCATATATTATTTGGAAATGTTGGGTGCGTTTTATGGTTTTAAAGCATATTCTAGAAATATGCACAACTTGCATCTTCATTTACAAATTGATAATATCACGGTGGTGGCCTATATTAACCATATGGGCGGAATAAAGTCGATATCATGTGACAATTGGGTCAACACAATCTGGTAATGGTGGGTCGATAGACATATTTGGCTATCAGCAACTTACCTACCAGGTAAGCTAAATACAGTGCCAGGTCACGCAAATTCAATGATAAACACCGAATGGATGTTAAATCCTAGAGCTTTTGCTAAAATTACAAACCAATATGGCACACCAGATATCGATCTCTTTGCATCCAGACTAAATCACCACGTACCAATGTATGTCCCTTGGGAACCACACCCTGAGGCAGCAGCGATAGATGCATTCGCGCTGAACTGGGGGACCTATTTCTTCTATGCTTTTCCCCCCTGCCTTAATCTGTAGGGTACTACGCAAAATACAGATGGACTCTGCTTCAGGTATTTTGATAGTACCAACTGGCCTACACAGCCATGGTTCCCAGTGGTACTCGACATGGTCATCGAAACTCCTATGACCTTTCCCAATAGCCCAGACCTATTGACGCACCCTGTATCAGGCATAAGTCATCCATGCCATGACAAAATTAACCTACTGGGTTGCAGATTATCAAAAGACCACTGCTGGGACTGGGGTGTCTGACAGGACCATCAACATGATGACACCGTATGTCCACCAGGAAACAATACCTATCGAGCATCAGGAAGTGGGAAAGATACTGCTCGACTACTGGGACAACGTACTGATCTGCAACCATAACCAATGTACTGGAGTTCCTGGGGGGCCTTCACCATAATGAAGGATTGAGCTACAGCGCCATCAATACTGCCAGAAGTGCGCTGTCAGCCTACTTAAACAGGTGCCAGGACAACAGGCCATAGGGTCTCAACCGCTGGTGATCAAACTCATGAGGAGTATCGTCAACTCCAACCCTCTTAGACCTAGGTATACCCAAATCTGGGATGTCAGTGTGGTCCTGACATACCTAAGGGGATGGTCCCCAGCCAGGTCTCACCCTGGAAAAGCTAACCCTGAAAATGGTCATGCTGATGCCACTAGTCTCAGCACAAAGAGTCCAGTCCCTCCACTTACTGCGACTGGACAACATGGTTATAACACCAGACCGGGTCATTCACCATTCAGGAGCTGCTAAAGCAGAGCAAGCCAGGAACTTGAGTCCTAGTTATGGATTTCCGGGCATACCCACCTGACCTACGGTTGTGTGTCATGACTCACTTATTCACTCACATCAACACAACAAGAGATTCTCGAGGGAGAAGGGAAATTTTTTTTTAAAAAAAAAAAGCCCTATGGGTCAGCCACAAGAAACCTCATGGTTGGGTGTCGAGCCAAACCATCTCGAGATGTCTCAAGCAGGTACTGGGAGCTGCTGGAGTAGATACTGATGTATATACATCTCACTCCACCAGGGCAGCATCCACATCGGCGGCTAAAAGAATGAACATGGAGAAAACGTTCCAGACGTTCTACCACAAGCCGCTAGCAGAACCTGTGTTATTTGCAGAAAGAGTTTTAAAATCTGCAAAAATATATAATTTAAGCCCGGGGGAGCATTTTGTCTTTTGTTATTTAATAGATACCATTATTGTTTACAAACAGATTATGGTTGATTACGATAACATACTTCCTCCCTTGAATGACTTCGGCAGCGAGTGAAGTATGAACTGTTACACGGTTTGAAATCACAGAGCTTTAAAATCTTCACGTAGTCACTCACGTGACTCCGAAGTAAAATAGTAAGATTAAACGAGAACTTACCAGTTTGAAGTTTGATCTGTATTTTATGAGGAGTTACGATGAGGGATTACGTGCCCTCTGCTCCCACCCTCAATTATAGATCAACTGGTATCTTAATTCTCCTTTTCTTTACTATGTTTATTTCAATTATTGTGTTTCCTGTGATTCCACACCGCTGCTTTGAAGAATGTCGCGCATGCGTGCTGGACGGGCTCTTCACGTAATCCCTCATCGTAACTCCTCATAAAATACAGATCAAACTTCAAACTGGTAAGTTCTCGTTTAATCTTACTATTCTTTACCACAGAAGGCTGTGGAGCCAAGTCAATGGATATTTTTAAGGCAAAGGTAGATAGATTCTTGATTAGTACGGGTGTCAGGGGGAGAAGGCTGGAGAATGGGGTTAGGAGAGATAGATCAGCCATGATTGAATGGTGGCGTAGACTTGATGGGCCGAATGGCCTGATGCTGCCTTATGAACCTATGAACCACAGCCACCTACAAGACTCCACCAGCACGATCCTCCGCAGGACTGACCCAAAACGTGTTTGTCTGCAGACTGGATCCCAACACCGCAGCTCATCTTGCGGTGTGTATTTAATGGCTTCATGCCAACACTGGGTAGGATTATGCCTGGCCAGCAGTCGAGCTTATACTCAGCAACAACTATTTTCATATTGTTGTAATGTTTCCAGCATCAATGTCCATCTTTCTTCTGTAAACAGGACCATTCCTGGAAATCTGAAATACAAACAGAGAATTCTTAAAATAACCAACATTATTACCACAGACGGCGGTGGTGGCCAAGCCATTGGGTATTTTAAAAGTGGTTCTTGATTAGTAAGGGCGTCGAAGGTTGCAGGGAGAAGGCAGGAGAGTGGGGTTGAGAGGGAAAAATAGATCAGCCGTGATTGAATGGTGGTACAGACTGGATGGGCCGAATGGCCTAATCCTGTAGCTATGATTTATAATCTATGATCTAATGAGTTCTGTGGAGAGGGGAACAGACAGGGGAATTCAACAATGTCACCAACCTCAGGCGTTAACTCTGCCTCTTTCTCCACACTGGCACCTTTGCAGCATTTTCTGTGCTTATTCCATCATGTCCTGGGCTGGCCGTGGTTTTTAGTCTGTAATCCAACATTGCCCTAGTTTGTGTAACCTGTGCCTTATGCCATGGTTGAGTGATGCTGTACATTGTCAACTGTAACCTTCCTCTACACAGCTGCTCTGTGCAAGGAGGGAGTTCCAGGAAAGTGTGCAAGTGTCAGTGAAGGAGCAAAACACAATGTGCCGGAGGAAAGCAGCGAGCCGGGCAGCATCTGCAGAGGGATGGACAGACGACGTTTCAGGTCTTCACCCTGATTATAGCAGGGGGTGGTAGAAAGATGGAAAAGAGAGCTGGGGACGAGGCAAAGTCAGACGAGTGATAGGTGGATACGGGTGAGGAAGGGACTAATAGATGACAAAGGTTGGAGGTGAAAAGGAGACACAAGGGTGTCAGATAAGGAGAGGGGGGGGGAAATGCAAAGTCAGAGCGATGGATACAGGTAGAAGGGGAAAGAGGGGCAGGTTAGTGGGAGAAACGGGTGCGCCAGGGTGGGACAGAAGTGGGGAGTGGAGGATTGATTGATTCGAAGTCCATACCCGTTCTGTTATCCCACTTTTGGATAAACTCCCCACACACTGGGGCAGTTTAAAGAGGCCAATTAACCTCCAAACCCCCACACCTTTGGAATGTGGGAGGAAACCAGAGCACCCGGAGGGAACCCACGTGGTCTCAGGGAGAACGGGCACACTCCACACAGACAGCACCCGAGGTCACGATGGAACCCGGGTCTCTGGCACTGTGAGTCAGCGGCTCTACCAGCTGCAGCACTGTCGACGAACAAGGATGGGTCTCACCTCCCTCCCTGGACAAGGTGCGTTCCCGGGACCGGAGGCATCAGGAGTGGACCCGGTGTTCGGGTCAGCGTTCGATGTGGAGATCGGTGCGGCGGTCAATAAGGGCGCCGACGGTCGAGGACAGCCCACGTGGGAGCCGGAGGGGGCGCTGATAACAGAGTGGAGGACCTGGCGTGGGGGACCACCGGGAGGAGGGGGAGGGCGGAGGGGAGGGGTGGAGGTGGGGGGAGGGGGGAGGAGGGAGAGAGGGGGAGAGAGGGGGAGGGCAGAGGGGGGAGGGTGGAGGGGGGAGGGGGGGCTAAGAACAAAGGAGAACCTGTCGTGGGATAATTTGTAACTCTGTCGCCGTCCTTTAAGTGGCGACTCTTGCGAAAATAAAGAGACCTGTCACATGTGCCAATAAAGTATTTATTCATTCAGAAGATAGGCACAAAAAAAGATGGTCCAGAACTAAATGTGTTTCAAAAGAAACTAATAGACTATGGGTTAATAACTGGAAAAAAGCTAATTCTAAAATTTTGGAAGAAGGCTCCAATACCAACTATAAATATGTGGATTTCAAATATGTTTGAAACATTACACCTAGAAGAGATAAGACTCCTCCTAGCAGGTAAACCAGATCACTTCCACCTGACGTGGTCTGCATTTATAGAATTATTACAAACATAGGGTGCAAAAGTACTTAAAAAAAAAAATTGAGGTCAGGTAAGGGGGGATGATAGTTGAAGAGTTGGTATGTCCCATTTACGTAATGCTCATAAAAATATTTGTTTCTCTCTTTTTCCTCTTTCTCTCTCTCTTTCTTTTCTAGGGTCTATTTCTTAACTCTTTTTCTTTTGTTTTTAATTTTGCTCTTATAGGGTCTTCGTCCTTTTTTGTTGTCACATTTCCTACACTTTCACTTTTTCCTTCACTTTCTTCTTTCTTTCAATCTTTTCCTTTTCTAGTGTAAAAAATAAATGGAGTACATTAATTGTAAGAAGATATAAATGACAAGTACTAATGTATGTGGTTGTAATGTAATGTACTTCTAATAAAATACAAATAAAAAAAAAAAAAAAAGAAGATAGGCACAAAATGCTGGAGTAATTCAGCGGGACAGGCAGGAGAGAAGGAATGCGTGACGTTTCAGGTCGAAAACCCTTCTTTTTTTTTTTTTTTACCATTTTTTTATTAGAAGCAAGTACATAATAAAAACATTTCATATATATCAATCATACATTGCAAATATGATCAATTATTTAATAACTCTGCTTCTATTATTTTTTTTTATATAGATAGAAAATAATAAAGAGAAAGAGAAAAAAAAGCATGGTAAAATAAAGAATGGAGTAATGTATTAATACTACAACATTGGAGATAGGTTTGAAGATTATTAAGTATAACTTTTCATCTAATCCTGAGCTCGTGCTTCTGTCAGTTTTCCGTGCCGAACCATTCGACCCCTTCAAATAGTCGATAAATGGAGACCATATTCTGACAAAAAGTTCTTGTTTGTCCATTAAGACAAGTCTGATTCTTTCCAAATGCAAGGTCTCCGACATTTCCATAATCCACATTTTAATTGTGGGGGTTATAGGGCCTTTCCAAAATTGTAATAATAATTTTTTCCCAGTTGGAGTTTAGCAGAGTACTGAGTGCATTGTCGTGGGAGAGATGAGAGGGTCAGTCTACGTTCTCTCAGGCCTTCATTTATTTTCCTTCCAATCATTTATCATGTTAAATGAAGGGATTTGATGACTAACAAGGCTGATGCTCAAATAACACCGCCATTAATCAAAAAAATAATAATTCCTCAACATTCATTTGAAGCATTGCGGAATGATGTTTGGAAGAAATTGTCCCAGCCCTGAATCGACTGAAATGTGTGCTCTCTGCCTCTGAGTACATTGCTTTAATTAAATCATAATGTCAGGCATAACTACCATTAGTTTCCAACACTATTCCTGCCTTTTCCTGAAGCTGTTCGTCCTTATGTGGGAGACACAAGAGACGGCAGATGCTGGAATCTTGAACAAAACACAAAGTGCCGGAGGAACTCAGCGGGTCAGTCAGCATCTGTGGAGGGAAATGGACAGATGATATTTCAGGTTGGGACGGTCTGAAGAAGTGTCCAGACTTGCAACGTCATCTGTCCATTCCCTCCACAGATGCTGCCTGACCTGTTATATATTGTAATTAATGGTCTCTACTGGGGTATCATCACCGACTGAAGCAAAGAGCGACACAGTTGCGCAGTTGGTAGAGATACTGCCTTACAGTGCCAGAGACCCGGGTTCGATCCTGACCACGGATGCTGTCTGTACAGAGTTTGTACATTCTCCCTATGACCTGCATGTGTTTTCCCCTGGATCTTCAGTTTCCTCCCACACTACAAAGACATACAAGTTTGTAGGCTAACTGCTTGGTATAATTGTCCTTTGTGTGAAGGATAGTGTTATTGTGTGGGGGTCGCTGGTCGGCACAGACTCGATCGGCCGAAGGGCCTGTTTCCGTGCTGCATCTCTAAACTAAACTAAATCCTGGTTCAATCCTAACCTTGGGTGCTGTCTGTGTGGAGTTTCCACGTTCTCCCTGTGATCGCGTGGGTTTCCTCCCGATGCTCTGGTTTCCTCCCACATCCCAAAGACGTTTGAGGTTAATTGGCCTCTGTAAATTGCCCCTAGCGTGTAAGGAGCGGACGTGAAAATATGATAATATAGAACTAGTCTGAACGGGTGATTATGGTCGGCGTGGACTCGGTGGGCCGAAGGGCCTGTTTCCAATCAATCGAGCATTCCCATTTGCATCCCGGCCAATTCCCATACTCAAACACAACACCATGTTCCCGGGAACTTGGCACGTTGCTAGTACAAGCATTTGATGTCAAAAAGACACCAAAAGAAATGATGATTATGAGTGGATTAGAATGGTTCGGAGTTGCCAGTATCAACTTGCAAACCAGGGTGCAAATGATGATTGAGAGGCTGCAACGTCCTGGTCAGCTGCTTCCCATCAGACTGAGCTGGGCCCGTCCTGATCCAGAAACACATTGTTCTGAAGAGATTGTTCCACGGAGACATCAGAATATTCATTGCAGGGTCAGATTGGCTTGATCATTCCCATCAACAGACATGGGCGGCACAGTGGCGCAGCGGTAGAGTTGCTGCCTTACAGCGCCAGGGACCCGGGTTCGATCCCGACTATGGCTGCCAACTTTCTCACTCCCAAATATTGGACGAAAGGTCAAAATAAGGGACAAATTCCCGACAGCAATTCATTGACCGACTTGGCCGTGGCTTGGTGAATGATGAGTTGGCCTGGGTGCTGGACTGGGTGCTGGACTGCACACAAAGCCCAGCCGGCGGGCCAGCTGAGGAGTTTTAAAAAATAGGGCAGTCATGGTGGCGCAGTGGTAGAGTTGCTGCCTTACAGCGAATGCAGCGCCGGAGACTCGGGTTCGATCCGGTCTACTGGTGCTGTCTGTACGGAGTTCTCCCCGTGACCTGCGTGGGTTTGCTCCGAGATCTTCGGTTTCCTCCCACACCAAAGACGTACAGTTTTGTAGGTTAATGGGCTTGGTAAATGTAAAAATTGTCCCTAGTGGGTGTAGGATAGTGTTAATGTGCGGGGATCGCTGGCGGCATGGACCCGGTGGGCTGAGGGGCCTGTTTCCGCGCTGTATCTCTAAACTAAACTGAACTAAAAAAAAATGCTGGAGAACAGGATGTTCTTTGTGGAGCTGGGTGGCAAACGAAGCAGATTGCGTAGGCTGAAGAATGGTCTCCCTCAAGGGAGCGTGCTTGCTCCCTTATGCCCTTGTCCCACTTAGGCGATTTTGTAGGCGACTACAGGCAACTAGGCTGTCGCCACATGGTCGTGGGGTGACGCCTGTACGGTCGTGAGTTGTCCCTTCAAGTCGCTCAAAGAGTCGTAGTGTTTTTCTGGTCGCCGCTGGATTTTGAAATGTTCAAAACCTTTCGGCGACAGTGGGCTTGACGCCAATGAGCGTAGCTTGACTTCTCCTGACGTAGGTCCTGTCGTAGGTTGTCGCCAGGATGATGTCGCCGGTGCTGACTTCGGTGAATTCCATTGGCGACTACCTACGTCAACCGGGGACAGGTACCGGCGACTGAATTGTCTTACCTTGTCGTAGCTTGTCGCGGGGGGACGTAGCTTGTCGCGGGGGTGTGGTCATAGGTGGACGTCTAATGGGTCGCCGGTTGTCGGTAGCTTGCCGTAGCTTGACATCGACTGGGTGGTAGGTTGTTGTAGACATTGTCATTGGGGGGGTCCAGTCGTTGGGGGGGTCCAGTCGCCGGTTTTTCGGCGACCTGCTACGACTATGACAGTCGCCGAAAGTCGCTGAAAAAGTCGCCTAAGTGGCACAGGCCCATTACGCTTCCACATCTACACTAATGACCAACCAAGAAGCGATGGAACTCGACACTTTGCAAATGCTGATGACCTGGGTGTTGCCACCCAAGATACTGATTTTTCAGTAGTAGTGGAAAGGCTGATCGATTCTCTCAATCAACTAACACCATATTATGAGGGGAACCACCTCCGTGCAAACCCACTTAAGACACAGGTGTGTGCCTTCCGCTTGAGAAACCGAGAAGCCAAGAGGCAACTTCAGGTGAACTGGTCTGGAACAACATTGGAGCACTGTGAGCATCTGGTTTACCTTGGTGTAACCCTTGACCGATGTCTTAAGGGCCTGTCCCACTTGGGCTGTCAATTACGCGACTGACTGTGTCAGTGACTGACACCCGACGGTCGCGCGACAGTCGCGCGCGTCATCATGCGTCCGCACAGCCGTCTGGAGCGCGTGACGTCATTTGAAGATGGACACAAAATGCAGGAGTAACTCAGCGGGACCGGCAGCAGCTCTGGAGAGAAGGAATGGATGATGTTTCGAGTCGAGACTCTTCTTCAGTCTGAAGAAGGGTCTCTACCCAAAACGTCACCCATTGCTTCTCTTCAGAGATGCTGCCGGTCCCGCTGAGTTACTCCAGCATTTTGTGTCTATCTGCAATCATCTTGGACCCGCTCTGGGAGTAGGATTGGGGGGTGGATCCGGATCCGCAACGGCCGTGAGTCCCAGGCCGAGCTCGACGATCGTTTGCCTGATTCTGCTGCTGTTGGAGGTGAGACGTTGTGCCGCGCCAGGGTCCTGGGCCTGTCCCACTTTGGCCGTCAGTTACGCGACAGGCCGGTGGCGCGCGAAGATTTCGTTCAGGACGAAGTCCACACTCCTCCATGCCACTCCACACTCCTCCACACCACTCCATGCGCCCGTCCCGCATTACCCATGCGCTACCCACACGCTACCCACACACTACCCACATGCTACCCACACGCTACCCACACACTACCCACACGCTACCAGGTCACGTAAATGGCGCGCGAATGACAGCCAAGTGGGACAGGCCCTTTACCTTCAACACCCATAATGAGAAGACAAAGGCAAAAATGAGCGCACGCAACAATGTTGTTAGTAAGTTCACCAACACAAGATAGGGGTGCTCGCCCATTCCACTGTCTTAGCCCTCTGCTATTCTACTGCTGAGTATGCATGCCCAGTATGGGAAAGATCCACCCATGCCAAGCTGGACCCAGCCCTCAATGCTTCCTGCAGACTTGTCACAGATTGCCTCAAGCCAACAAGTACTGACAGCCTCTACCTCCCGGCAAACATAGTCCCGCCAGACATCAGAAGAGCAGGAGCCAGCATGAAGGAGCGCCAGCGGCAGACAACAGATGAACGACATCCAATATCCGGACAGACACCATTTCCGAGCCGCCTAAAGTCGAGGAAAAGTTTTCTTAACTGTGTGACTCCTCTTGAGGTTGGCATTACAACAAGTGAAGCACGAGTCTCCATATGGGGTGATAGAATATCCACTCTGCCTCCGTCAACTACCATGGGACTAACAGCAAGTGAGCAACTCCCCCCTGGTGCAGACGCAAGTTGGGCCAGATGGAATTGCCTCAATCGATTGAGAACTGGTGTTGGCAGAGCCAAGGTGTCTCTAAACAAGTGAGGATGTAACTCTAACGATGTCACCTGCGAATGTGGTATTGAACCACAAACAACGGAACACCTGCTGAAATGCCCCCAACTGGAAAACCAATGCACAGCTGCTGATCTCGCTGCCTACAATGAAGATGATGAGAAGTGTGTTCAGCTCTGGCAGAACAATATCTGATCTTGTGATGTGGACTCGGTAAGAAGAATAGATAAATGCTTATCGCTCAGATAAACACTCCCACTGCCTGCCCCGGCACAGAATAAAAGGACGTACCTTCAAAATGGAGATGAGGAGGAAGTTTAGAAGGATGAGTGGGGGATCTCATTGAAACCTACCGAATAATGAAAGCCGAGATAGAGTGGAGGTGGAAAGGGTGTTTCCAGTAATGGACGTTTGGAACCAGAGGGCACAGCGGCAGATTATTTTGGACATACCTTCAAAATGGAGATGAGGAGGAATTTCTTCAGCTAGAGGGTGGTGAATCTGTGGAATCTGTTGCCACAGTCGGTGGTGGAGGCCAGGCCTTTGGGTATTGTTAAGGCTAAAGCGGAGATTCAGATTAGTAAGGGCATCAAAGGTTTTGGGGAGAAGGCAGGAGAATGAGGTTGAGGGGGAAAGATAGATCAGCCATGATTGAATGGTGGCGTAGATTCGATGGGCCGAATGGCCTGCTTCCTCTCCTATGTCTTATGGTTTTATGCCCAAGGCACCACCCTTGCCTAGCATTGAGATGACAATGGAGGTGGTGTAAGAACAACTGCAGTGGAGTGGTGAAGATCGAGGTGGGAAGTAGAGGGGAGCGGGAAGTGGAGAATAGACAATAGACAATAGACAATAGGTGCAGGAGTAGGCCATTTGGCCCTTCGAGCCAGCACCACCATTCAATGTGATCATGGCTGATCATCCCCAATCAGTACCCCGTTCCTGCCTTCTCCCCATATCCCCTGACTCCGCTATTTTCAAGAGCCCTATCTAGCTCTCTCTTGAAAGCATCCAGAGAACCTGCCTCCATCGCCCTCTGAGGCAGAGAATTCCACAGACTCCCCACTCTCTGTGAGAAAAAGTGTTTCCTCATCTCCGTTCTAAATGGCTTACTTCTTATTCTTAAACTGTGGCCCCTGGTTCTGGACTCCCCCAACATCGGGAACATGTTTCCTGCCTCTAGCGTGTCCAAGCCCTTAACAATCTTATATGTTTCAATGAGATAACCTCTCATCCTTCTAAACTCCAGAGTGTACAAGCCCAGCTGCTCCATTCTCTCAGCATATGACAGTCCCGCCATCCCGGGAATTAACCTTGTAAACCTACGCTGGCACTCCCTCAATACCAAGAATGTCCTTCCTCAAATTAGGGGACCAAAACTGCACACAATACTCCAGGTGTGGTCTCACTAGGGCTCTGTACAACTGCAGAAGGACCTCTTTGCTCCTATATTCGATTCCTCTTGTTATAAAGGCCAACATGCCATTCGCTTTCTTCACTGCCTGCTGTACCTGCATGCTTACTTTCATAGACTGATGTACAAGGACCCCCAGATCCCGTTGTACTTCCCCTTTTCCCAACTTGACGCCATTTAGATAGTAGAGAGAAGTGAGAAGTGAGAGGGAGAGAGAGAGAGAGAGGCTGGGAATAAGTCTCCTATTTAATTGTCATATGCTTGCGGACCTGAATTATGAAATTCTTACTTGTTGCAGCTTTACAGGCATATTGAACGTGTCACCAACACAGAATAAACATACAATAATCAATATTACCATAAATTATCAGTAATTCTATGTAACCAGACCATAATAGGGCAAACCGAAGTACCGTGCAACCAAAACACAGGCTGTAGCAGTCTGTTGCTGAGGTAATAATAATAATCCGAGATTACATCTTTATTCCTGGTTAATGGAAATTAAAATGATGTGCTCTAAAATATTAAGCCTAAAAATTCTAGGTTGATTGATTAAAATGTAGTTCGTGCTTAGAGACTCAGGGCTGAGGTTCAACAGCCGGTTTCCAGAAACCTCAGCCCGTGTAGTCTGGGTCTGTTTCATAGAAAATAGGTACAGGAGTAGGCCATTCGGTCCTTCGAGCCAGCACCGCCATGCAATATGATCATGGCTGATCATCCAGAGTCACTAGTACCCAGTTCCTGCTTTCTCCCCATATCCCTTGATTCCGTTAGCCCTAAGAGCTAAATCTAACTCTCTCTTGAAAACATCCAGTGAATTGGCCTCCACTGTGGCAGAAAATTCCACAGATTCACAACTCACTGATTGAAAAAGGTTTTCCTCATCTCAGTCCTAAATGGCCTACCCCTCATTCTTAAACTTTGACCTGTGGTTCTGGACTCCCCCAACATCGGGAACATTTTTCCTGCATCTAGCCTGTACAATCCCTTAAGAATTTTATATGTTTCTATAAGATCCCCATTCAACCTTCTAAATTCCAGTGAAAACAAGTCCAGTCGACCCATTATAAGCCCAGTTGATCTATTTCTCTTTCTGACAGACTGTTTCTGAGGGACTGACGGAGTACGCAGCAGGTGACCAAGTCAAAGTTAAAGAGTGCAATTGTCCTCTGTAGATTGCCCCCAGTGTGTAGGTGAGGGAGAGAATCTGTGGGAATCAATGAGAATATTGGAGCTTAACATGGGATTAGTGTCGATAAGAGGTTGTTGGCCGGCATGGACTCGATGGGCCAAAGGGCCTTTTTTGTGCTTTCTCTGATTGCTGCTGACTGTGTGTAATCAAGAACTTATTTGTATGGAGACAAGACAGACTGGTGATGGTGGAATTTGGAAGGACAAGCCGAAGACCCGAAAGGTAATCTGTCCATTTCCCTCCACAGATGCTGCCTGACCCACCGCATTCCTCCAGCGGTTTGTGTTTTGAGTCAAGTAGCAAGTGGATGTTTCGAATCTGAATCCATATGAACTGTGAGCAGGAAAGAACCTACCCCCCCCACACACACTGGGATGAATGCATCATCTTCGGTTGACTTATTCCTAACCTAACAAGATGTTGAGTAAATGTGGAACGGCAAAGTGACCTCTCCACCACTGAGTACCCACCAACTGTTGCCAATCCGTCCACTGGTTTGGTTTAGTTTAGTTTAGTTTAGTTTAGGTTTAATTAATTCGTTTTTAATTTGGTTTGGCTTGGCTGGGCTTAGCTTGGCTTGGCTTGGCTTGGCATGGCTTGGTTTGGCTTGGCATGGCTTGGCTTGGCATGGCTTGGCTTGGCTTGTTTCTGCTTGGCTTGGATTAGTTTAGTTTAGTGTACCACAGTGTGTGTTCTGCTTCACTACCCGAAGTCAATCACAATCTCCTTTGCCTTGCTGGCATTGAGGGAGAGGTGATTGTTTGAGCACCGGGGTTATGAGGTTCTCAATCTCCTCCCTGTACTCTGTCTCTTCATTGTTTGATTTCCAGTGGTGACTTCTTCTGCAAACTTGTAAATTGAGTTGGATTGGTGTTTGGCTGCCTTGGTGTCATGAATGTACAAGAAGAACGCATCGTGGCCGGGCATCATTATTGAGGCTTATCCTAGAGGAGGTCTATGAACAACTGTAAGAACGAGGTGGGGAGTAGAGGGGTGCGGGAGGTGAAGTGAGGGAGAGAGAGGCTGGGAATAAGTCAACTGTTTAGTTGACATACGCACCCGGACGTGAATTATGCAATTCATAATTGCTTCAGCTTTACGTGTCAACAACACAAAGTAAATGTACCATAATCAATATTCCCGTAAATTATCAGTAATTCTACGTAACCAGACCAGAATAGGGCAAACTGAAATACATAGTGCAACCAAAACACAGTCTGTAGCTGCGGTAATAATAATCCAAGATCACATCTTTGGTCCTGTTTAATGGAAATTAAAATGATGTGCTCTAAAATATTAAGCCTTAAAATTCTAGGTTGATTGGTTAAAATGCAGCTTGAGCTTAGAGACTCAGGGCAGAGGTTCAGCCAACCGCCAGTCTCCAGGAATCTCGGCTGGTGCAGTCTGGGTCTGTCTCTGAGTGACCAGCAGAGCTGACCTAGTGGATGAAACCCATCACCTCCAAGGTTGAGTGTAATGGGTGCTTGATCATCTGCATTGACACGGTGGGCTGAAGGGCCTGCTTTCCTGCTGTATCGAGCAATGAATCTGGTGCGCTACAATGCTGAGAACCATATTCCGCACTCTGCATCGTCCCCTTTGCACTATCTATTTGATCTTGAGCATGACGTGATTGATTTAGGGTCATAGTCATACTGCGTGGAAACAGGCCCTTCAGCCCAACTTGCCCACACCGACCAACATGGCCTAACTACACTAGTCCCACCTGCCTGCGTTTGGCCCATATCCCTCTAAACCTGCCCTTTCCATGTACCTGTATAAATGTTTCTGAAAATTTGTGATAGTACCTGGCTCAACTACCTCCTCAGGCAACTCGTTCCATGCACCCACCACCCTCTGTGTGAAAAAGTTGCCCATCAGGTTCCTAATAAATCTCCCCCGCTCCCGCCCCCCCTCTCACCTTAAACCTATGTCCTCTGGTTCTCAACTCTGGGTAAAAGTCACTGTACATATACCCTACCTATTCCTCTCATGATCTTATAGACCTCTATAAGATCACCCCTTATCCTTTTGTGCTCCATATGAGAATGAATCAGTCTTGCTTAAAGATTAGACTGAATATTGCAGCACAATGCAAGGACTGTGTGCAGCCTCTGACCAACATGAACACTGGTCCCAGTGGACAGAACTGATTATCTGATGAGATTTGCATCAGTGAGTTAATTTTATCCAGCAGCTTTAATGGTTGAGATATTCAGATTTGGAGGGACTTTTACCCTAATCGGCTTTTCTGCTTAATCGTAAGTGCTATAAATACTTATATTCCGACCCTGATGTGATATTTTAGTTGTCCTACTATTAAAGGCCAGAGGAGCTGAAGAACACGATGTATTTGTCAAGTTGCCTCTGCAGGGAGGTCACAGAATCCTTTAGAAATAGCTGCAGCTGCTGCAATGCCTGGTGCTGATAACACCTGAACAGAAATCTGGAGCCGATCTGATGTGGATGGTTCCATACATAGTGCTGAACAATGTAATGCTGCACAGAGTAGAAACAAAGAAAATGCAGATGCTGGTTTACAAAATAAGACGTGGAGTGCTGGATAACAGTTGGGAATGAACTGTCCCTGAATCTGGAGGTCCTCACTGCTGTACCTCTTGCCTGATGGGACGGGGGAGAAGAGGGGCGAGACTCGTCCTCGATTATGCTGCTGGCCTTGCCGAGGCAGCGTGAAGTGTAGATGGAATCAATTGAAGGGAGGTTGGTTTGTGTGATGGTCTGGGCTGCGTCCGCAATTCTCTGCAATTTCTTGTGGTCTTGGATGGAGCGGTTTCCAGACCACTCTGTGATGGGCATTCCCGACAATCTGCTTTCCGCTTGTTACTTGTGGAGTAACTCAGCGTGTCACGCAACATCCCTGGAGAACATGGACAGTTGACGTTGGGAGTCAGGACTCTTCTTCAGATCACCTTCTTCAGTCTTAAGAAGGGTCGCAACCCAAAATGTCACCTATCCATGCTCTCCATAGCTGCTGCCTGACCCGTTGAGTTACTCCACTACTTTGCGCCTTGTTGTCTTCTACTGCATAGATTTGGTGATACCTCCCCTGCCTTGTAATTTAGCTTAGTTTAGAGGTACAGCGCGGAAACAGGCCCTTCGGCCCACCGGGTCCACGACGACCAGCGATCCACACATATTAACGCCATCCTACACAAACTAGGGGCAATTTTTACAGTTACCAGGCCAATATACCTAGGTACCTATACGTCTTTGGAGTGTGGGAGGAAACCGAAGTTCTCGGAGAAAACCCACGCGGTCACCGGGAGAACGTACAAACTCCGTACAGACAGCACCCGTAGTCGCGATCGAATCCGGGTCTCCGGCACTGCAAGCGCTGTAAGGCAGCATCTCTACCCCACTGCGCTACCGTGCCACCCACATAATGAGACCATGGAGGGGAATGGGTTTCTCCAGGGAGTATTACCAATAGAAATGCAATTCGCGGAGATGTGAGCGCGGAATTGATGCTGTGCTCCGGTCATTCAGCTGCTAAGCCTCCACATTCTGTGTGTGCCCACGTTTCTAGGCCTCCCGTCAGTGGTACCAGCTGATAACTTACTCCAATTCATTGTCACAGTGACTGTGGAGGCCAAATCAAATTATATTTTTAAGGCAGAGATTGACAGATTCTTGATTAGTACAGGCGTCAGGGGTTATGGGGAGAAGGCAGGAGAATGAGGTTGAGCGGGAAAACATTAATCAGCCTGGATTGAATGGCAGAGTAGACTTAATGGGCTGAATGGCCTAATTCTGCTCCTACAGTGCATTCAGAAAATATGCGGACCCCTTCACTTTTTCCACATTTTGTTACGCTACAGCCTTATTCTAAAATGGATTAAATGCATTTATTTCATCATCAATCTACACACAATACCCCATAATAAAAAAGTGAAAACAGATGTTTAGAAAATTTTGCAAATTAAAAATAAATAACTGAAATATCACATTTACATAAGTATTCAGACCCTTTACTCAGTACTCTGTTGAGGCACCTTTGGCAGCGATTACAGCCTCAAGTCTTTTTGGTTATGACGCTACAAGCTTGGCACACCTGTATTTGGGTAATTTCTCCCATTCTTCTCTGCAGATCCTCTCAAGCTCTGTCAGGTTGGATGGGGAGCGTCGATGTACAGCTATTTTCAGGTCCCTCCAGAGATGTTCGATCGGGTTCAAGTCCGGGCTCTGGCTGGGCCACTCAAGGACATTCACAGACTTGTCACGAAGCCACTCCTGCATTGTCTTAGCTGTGTGCTTAGGGTCATTGTCCTGTTGGAAGGTGAACCTCCGCCCCAGTCTGAGGTCCAGAACATTCTGGAGCAGGTTTTCATCAAGGATCTCTCTGTACTTTGCTCCGTTCATCTTTCCCTCGATCCTGACTAGTTTCCCAGTTCCCCAATTCCTGCCGCTGATAAACATCCCACAGCATGATGCTGCCTCCACTATGCTTCACCGTAGGTATGGTATTGGCCAGGTGAGGAGCGGTGCCTGGTTTCCTCCAGACGTGACGCTTGGCATTCACGCCAAAGAGATCAATCTTGATTTCATCAGACCCGAGAATCTTGTTTAGGTGCCTTTTGGCAAACTCCAAGCGGGCTGTCATGTGTCTTTTACTGAGGAGTGGCTTCCGTCTGGTCACTCTACCATAAAGGCCTGATTGATGTAGTGCTGCAGATTTTGTTGTCCTTCTGGAAGGTTCTCCCATCTCCACAGAAGAACTCTGGAGCTCTGTCAGAGTGACCATCGGGTTCTTGGTCACCTCTCTGACCAAGGCCCCTCTCCCCCGATTGCTCAGTTTGGCCGGGCGGCCAGCTCTATGAAGAGTCCTGGTGGTTCCAGAGTTCTTCCATTTAAGAATGACGGAGGCCACTGTGCTCTTTGCGACCTGCAATGCTGCAGAAATTGTTTTATACCCTTCCCCAGATCTGTGTCTCAACACAATTCCTTCGTCTTCATGGTTTGGTTTTTGCTCTGACATACACTGTCAACTGTGGGACTTTATATAGAGATGTGTGTGCCTTACCAAATCATGTCCAATCAATTTAATTTACGACTGGTGGACTTCAATCAAGTTGCAGAAACATCTCAAGGATAATCAATGGAAACAGGATGAACCTAAGCTCAATTTTGAGTGTCATAGCAAAGGGTCTGAATACTTATGTAAATGTGATATTTCAGTTATTTATTTTTAATTACTTTTCAAAAATTTCTAAACACCTGTTTTTGCTTTTTTATTATGGGGTATTGTGTGTAGATTGATGATAAAAAAAAGTGAATTTAATCAATTTTAGAATAAGGCTGTAACGTAACAAAATGTGGAAAAAGGGAAGGGGTCTGAATACTTTCTGAATGCACTGTAAATGATAAAGCGTGCAACATTTAGTGTAAGTTAAAGTCCAATAACGTCCAATTAAAGCTGGTCTACACAATAGTGCTGGAGTAACTCAGGCAGCATCTCTGGAAAACATCGATAGGATAGAATATAGGAGCAAAGAGGTCCTTCTGCAGTTGTACAGAGCCCTAGTGAGACCACACCTGGAGTATTGTGTCCAGTTTTGGTCCCCTAATTTGAGGAAGGACATTCTTGCTATTGAGAGAGTGCAGCGTAGGTTTACAAGGTTAATTCCCGGGATGGCGGGACTGTCATTTGATGAGAGAATGGAGTAGCTGGGCTTGTACACTCTGGAGTTTAGAAGGATGAGAGGGAATCTCATTGAAACATATAAGATTGTTTAGGGTTTGGACACGCTAGAGGCAGGAAACATGTTCCCGATGTTGGGGGAGTCCAGAACCAGGGGCCACAGTTTAAGAATAAGGAGTAAGCCATTTAGAACGAAGACGAGGAAAAACGTTTTCTCACAGAGAGTGGTGAGTCTGTGGAATTCTCTGCCTCAGAGGGCGGTGGAGGCGGGTTCTCTGGATGCTTTCAAGAGAGAGCTAGATAGGGCTCTTAAAAATAGCGGAGTTAGGGGATATGGGGAGAAGGCAGGAACGGGGTACTGATTGGGGATGATCAGCCATGATCACATTGAATGGCGGTGCTGGCTCGAAGGGCCGAATGGCCTACTCCTGCACCTATTGTCTATTGTCTATTGTCTATTGTGATGTATTGGGTCAGGGCCCTTCTTCAGATGAAGGGGAGTCTGAAGAAGGATCCCGGCATGAACCATCACCTATCCAAGTTATCAGAAATTGTTGAACTCACTGTGATGTCCTCAGTCAGCAAGTGAGGCGCAGTTTCTCGAGCTTACTTTGTGCTGAGTTTATATTAGTTTTAAAGATACAGCATGGGAAAAGGCCCTTCGGCCCACCAAATTCTTGCTGACCATCGATCACCCCTTCACACTAGTTCTCTGTTACTCCTTTTTTTGCATCCCCTCCTTACACACTGGGGGCAATTTACAGAGGGCCAATTAAGCTAAAAATCCGCACATGTGTGGAATGTGGTAGGAAACCCGGAGCACCCGGAGAAAACCCACGAGGTCACAGGGAGAACGGACAAACTCTGTACAGACAGCACCTGAGGTCTGGATCGAATGTAAGGCAGCAACTCTACTGCTGCGCCACCGTGCCACCCAAGTGTAGACAGGCCATCTGGGACGGCAGGGACGGGTTGGGCCGAAAGGCCTGTTTCCGTGCTGTATGACTCAATTACATCTTTGTTGGAGAGAGACAAAAATGCTGCAGAAACTCAGCGGGTGAGGCAGCATCTATGGAGCGAAGGAATAGGCGACGTTTCGGGTCGAGACACTTCTTCAGTTGCTGTTGTTACTTTTTAAATATAACTGATCCTTGTCACACCAAACAAGGCCCACTTCTGTTGACCTTACAAGACCTCACAAGACTGATGACGACACAAAGGCAATGTGGCAGTTCCTGGAGGCAATTACTTATATCCCGAGATAAGCAGGCACTTGGAACATTTCCTGTTGCTATTTATTGAGGCCTCTTGTGCATTATGTTTGCATTCCAGGTTATTTTTGGCTTGTGGCAAAGACTGATGTACATTGCGCCAACTTGCCTCTTGATCAAGCTTCACAAGTGTAATTACCTGTGTGGTATTCGTCACTTTAATCACAGCATGGCGCCTGCATATTAATCAGTAACGGGTACATTTTAATTTTTTAATTTATCATATTCATGCCGGCGGCATGTTTACTCATCTGAGCCAAGTCTCTTTGTCCATGACATTATATTTAGCAAAAGGCAAACATTTGAAACGCTCATATAAGCCCAAACAGCCTGAGGATTACTGAAGATAAATAAAGGATTGGAAATCTGCAAACCCGTCCATTAACTCAACTGATACAGACTCTGGATGTCCAAACAAAGGTCAGGATAATCGTAGTGGGGGTGGGGGGGTTGATCTCATCCTCAGGAAAACCAGCCTGGCCACCACACAGCTCCACCACTGTCCTACCCCTCTCTTAATGTCAACTTCGCCTCTTCTCTGCCTTACAGCGCCGGAGACCGGAATTCGATCCTGACCTCAGGTGCTGTCTGCACGGAGTTTGTGCGTTCTCCCGTGACCTCGTGGGTTTTCTCCGGGTGCTCCGGGTTCCGACCACATTCCAAAGATGTGCGGGTTTTTAGGTTAGTTGGGCCCTCTGTGAATTGCCCCCCAGTGTGTAAGGAGGGGATGCAAAAAAAGGGGTAACATAGAAAGGTCATTTAGGTTCAGGTTAGTTATTGTCACTCATTACCGTAAGTTAGGGCAGCACGGTGGCGCAGTGGTAGAGTTGCTGCCTCACAGCGCCAGAGACCCGGGTTCAATTCAGACTACGGGTGCTTGTATGCACGGAGTTTGCACATTCTCCCCGTGACCTGCGTGGGTTTTCTCCGGGTGCTCCGGTTTCCTCCCACACTTTGGAGGTTAATTTGCTTGGGTAAAAATTGTATATTGTCCCGAGTGTGTGTGTACGGCGATGTTACTTTACGGCAATCGTTGGTCGGCATGAACTAGGTGGGCCGAAGGGCCTATTTCCATGTTGTATCTCTAAACTAAACTAAAAAAGTAGACTTTTTTTAGAAGGCCCTCGACCCGAAACGTCACCCGTTCCTTCTCTCCAAAGATGCTGCCAGTCCCGCTGAGCTACTCCAGCATTTTGTGTCTATCTTCGATTTAAACCAGCATCTGCAGGTCCTTCGTTCACATAAACAACTAAACTACCGAGGTCCCGTGAAACATTTTGTTTTGCAAGCCACCCAAACAGATCAGATAATACTGATCAGAATAAATACAACTCACATCCTGCCCCTGCAGTGCGATGGTACAGACCATTGATCAAAATAGCCGCAGATATCCGAGAGTACGACAGACTTAAGGTGACGTCAGGTTGTTTTAGCAACTGTTTGTAGAACATACTGTGGTGATGAAGATTTAGGTTTATTATTGTCCATGGTGCATTGTTTTAGCACGCTATCCCAACAGATCAGATTATATTGAACATAAATGCGATCAAGTGACACTCAATACAATAGGTCGAGTAAAAGGGAAGATACAGAGTGCAGAATATAGTTCTCAGCATTGCAGCGCATCAGATCCACAGACAAAGTCCAATGTCCACAATGGGGTAGAGGTGAATCAGACAGTCTCCTAGCTTATGGAAGGCCCGTTCTGAAGCCTGATAATATAGGGGAAGAAGCTGTTCCTGTGCATGGTGGCGCGTGCTCATGGAAGAACCGTTCAGACGCCTGATCAATCCTGGTTCCCACAAGTATTATCGATCTGGCACCTGTATGCATTTAATTCTGAACTACTTTATTCTCCTTCCAGGGAGATCTGGCATTAATATTCCCACACCTTCTCCCTCGAGATAATGTACCAACATGTCACTGATACATCTCCACCTCAAGGCCTTCCATTGTTCAATTGCAACTTGGCTGCCAAGTCCTGATTCCAATTTGCCCAGGTTCAGTCCATTCTTAGCCCATTGACATTATTCCTTCTCCAACGGACTAGTCGTACCCTGCAGTGACTCATCACGCCCCACAGCATATTATGATTGCTAACCATTGCTCATGTTTCTAAACATTATATTATGATTGCTATTTCCCTCGATGTTCCCCTACTGAAGTGTACAGAAATAGTCTACTGATCCTGCATGGAAGATGTGCCATGCTTTGGCACTATTTTCAAAGTCCATTCTTCGCTCTAGTTGTTATGAGGGTTTCCCATTCCGGGCAGCTCCTTGGACACCACATCCCCCTCCTTGCCCGTCCACCTCTGACCCCAGGGGTGCCTCCCACAGCCAACCTTGAGGGGATCGTTGGTCGGCATGAACTCGCTATTGAGGGAGTACAGCGTAGGTTCACCAGGTTAATTCCCGGGATGGCGGGACTGACATATGACGAAAGAATGGGTCGACTGGGCTCATATAGGATGAGAGGGGGTCTTATAGAAACATATACAATTCTCAAGGGATTGGACAGGCTAGATGCAGGAAAAATGTTCCCCATGTTGGGGGTGTCCAGAACCAAGGGTCACTGTTTAAGAATAAGAGGTAGGCCGTTTAGGACTGAGATGAGGAACAACTTTTTCACCCAGAGAGTTGTGAATCTGTGGAATTCTCTGCACAAAAGGCAGTGGAGGCCAATTCACTGGATGTTTTCAAGAGAGCGTTAGAATTAGCTCTTCGGGCTAACAGAATCAAGGGATATGGGGGAAAAGCAGGAACAGGGTGAAGCGAGACCAGGCAGGTTGAGTGAAATAGTTTTTATTCACAGAAAACAAAAACAAAACTGGTGAAAACCGCGTGCCTAGTTGAGCTTACAAAACACAGCTCCTGTCGCCGGGAGGAGCACTGATAACTGGCTAAAAGCCCGCGGACGAACCCCCGCGGTCACGTGACCGTACCGACCAATGACGAGGGTTCTGACTTCCCAGCCCCACCACTAGGTGCCGCTACAAGGGTACTGATTCTGGATGATTAGCCATGATCATATTGAATGGCGGTGCTGGCTCGAAGGGCCGAATGGCCTACCTCTGCACCCATTTTCTATTTACTACACGGGCCGAGGTACTGAAGACAGGCTGTTATAATAATAATAATATTTGTATTTATATAGCACTTTTCAATCAAATCACTTGAAACCAAAGTGCTTTACAGAGAATTATCCATATCCATATGTTGATATCAACATATCAACATTCACACGCAGGCAAAGGTGGGTGAAGTGTCTTGCCCAAGGACACAACGACAGTATGCACTCCAAGCGGGATTCGAACCGGCTACCTTCCGGTTGCCAGCCGAACACTTAGCCCATTGCGCCATCTGTCGTCCCAGATGGCGCAATGGGCTATCCGGCCTCCACTGCCATCTGTTGAGGCAGTGCAGGCCGATTCACTGGATGTTTTCAAGAGAGAGAATTCAGAAACCGGGTACTGATTTTAGATGATCAGCCATGATCAGCACTCTTCACCTCATGTCCTCGATGTAAAGGGGGTGGACTCCTTTATAGAGAGACCTCCCCTAGGGTCAGGTGGTAACACAGTGAGACCAGCCGGAAGACGAGGGTGGGGAAATGTACAGGGTGCAGGACCAGCCCATACAGTAAGTGTTATGGCCCTGTCCCACGGTACGAGTTCATTCCAAGAGCTCTCCCGAGTTTGCACTGATTCGAACTCGGAGATTTACGGTAATGGCCGCTCGTCGGTACTCGGGGCTCTCGTGGACATTTTTCAACATGTTGAAAAATCTTCACGAGACTTCCTGAGCTTACCTGCCGTTAGCGAGTCTTCCCGAGTACCTGCCGTTAGCGTTACGAACCGCTAAGAGACGTCCCCGAGCTCCGACGTTCATTCTCCGTGCTTACCACGAGTTTGATTTTTTAAAAACTCGGGAGAGCTCTTGGAATGAACTCGTACCGTGGGACAGGGCCATAAGTGTGCGGGAATTGCCGGTCTCTGCATATCCCGGAGAGGTGGCTCATGTTGTGTGGGACCAGCTCCCAGGAAAGATCCTGGTGCTTGGGTCCAATGAGTAATTCTGACGGAGCGGGGCGGGGGGGGGGGGTCAGAATTACTTCACATCCATGAGGCTCCCCTTCCTTCACTGCGGCCTCAACACCCACTGAGGAGCAGCGCGCTGGCTGAAGGTGACCAGATTCTGGGCTCTTAACAGCTCACGGTAAAAACTAGGCAATGCCCGCATAGCAGGGCGACTGATCCCCTCTGCCAGGAATGGAGGCATGAATGAATGAAAACTTTATTGTCAAGTCACAGTGAAATTCTTTGCTTGCATACCTTGGCAATAGCCGTCCATGAAGGGTGCTTACAAAGTTACAAATCCCCCCCCCCCGCGCCAGTTCCCCCTTTGTTCTTCCCCCCTCCTTCACAGTGGTCCCCCCCCACGCGGAGTCCCCATTGTCCATTGTTCGGGAGCCTTGTGCCGTCCTGCACTGGCGGACCTGGCGGAAACAGTACCTCGCCAGTGCCTGCCATCTAGGAAGGGTGCCCAGATTACAGATACCTCCGTAGGGTCCTGAGACGGAGAGCTGGCAGCTGGATACGGATGTATACCACCGACTGACCGACCTCCTCCATCAGGGGACTCCAAACCTTTCTGACAGGGATGGGATCTTTGGTTCAAGCCAGGAACCTGGTCCCTTCTTACAGAGAGCTCGGGCTCTATTAGGCTGTGGCCAAGTGCAACCACAGAGGTGGTGTGGGGAGTGAAGGCCAGGGGCTGGCAGGCCCAAAGTTCAGACCCATTATTCCAGGTCCTTCTGGAAAAATGATTATACCAACACTGCCTGGTACTTTAAAACCAACTTAATGGTACTTAAAGTATTCATGATTTCTTTCACAGAGCGTGGAAACAAGCTCTTCGGCCCAACTCATCAATGCTGACCAAGATGCCCCATCGAACCTAACCCTATTTGCCTGTGTTTGACCCGTATCCCTCTAAACCTTTCCTGTCCATGTACCTGTCAAAATGTCTTTTAAATGAAAGACAATAACTTTTTCCGAAAATCTCTCAACTAAAATACCAATTCCCACAACTCAAAGTCTCTCTGGATAAGTTTTAGAATTTGTTTGTTCCCGAAGATCGGTAACAGTAGAGTAGCTGCCTTACTGCGCCAGAGACCTGGGTTTGATCCTGACTTCCGTACCGAGTTTATATGCTTGTATGACCATGTGGGGTTTCTCCGGGTGCTCCGGTTTCCTGCCGCACTCCAAAGACGTGCAGGTTTGCAGGCTAATTTGTCAGTGGTTAAAAAATTGTATGTTGTCCCTGGTGCGTAGGATAGTGCTAGTGCACGGGTACTGCTGGCCGGCACAGACCCAGTGGGCCGAAGGGCCTGTTTCCGCTCCGCAAGGTCTAAAGTCTAAAGGGATTTTGGGAATGGTTCTGTGTTCGTTTTTGACTGTGAAAGATGTGCATGGTCTGAGTGATTTAATGGGGGTGGGGGGAGTGTGCACAGCCACCGGCTGCTTTTATAATCCGGGCTGTGAGAGTGCGGAGGCTTAGAGCTGAACTAGCCAACATCTGCCTTGCGGTTTGGCCGCTTGCCTTCTTTGCAAGATATAAATGGAACCAACAGCTGGAAATTGGCAGAGTTTGATGTTTAAAATAGATTGGACGGGTAATGTTAAAAACACTCCTCCTGCTGTCTTATACGAGGAGGTGTTATTGTTCGGTGGATGGAGCAGGTGTGACTGCAGGCGGTGAGGTAATGATATTTAAAAGGTACACTGTGGGGCTCATCTCCTCAGAGTCTTCACCAAACACTCCACATGCACTCAGTGGCTGCTATTATGGGGATAAATGGAGCCAGGTCCACTTCAGAGCAGAGATAAACCAGCAAGCCAACGGTGTTGTCATCCTGATCAGGAGCAGGGAAAGGCCGCTCGGCCCCTCAAACCTGCTCCATCATTCAGAATGATTGGGCTCTAACCTCTCCCCACCCCACCCCCCTCCCCCTCCACTAATGTTCAATCCGGTGTTTATCTAAACACAGAGTGCTGGAGGAACACAGCAAGTCGGGCAGCAATTGGGGAGGGAATGGACAGGTGTCTGAAGAAGGGTCTCGACCCGAAGCGTCATCTGTTCATCCATCCACAGATGCTGCCTGACATGTCGAGTCCCTCCAGCACTTTGTGTTTTGGTCAAGATTTCAGCCTCTGCCATCTCTTGCGCCTCCTTAAAACTACGCAAAGACATTAAAAATATGGGTTGGCACTGTGGCGCAATGGTAGAGTTGCTGCCTTACCATGCCAGAGACCCGGGTACGATCCTGACTAAGGAGTTGGCACATTCTCCCTGTGACTACTAGGGCTTCCTCCAAGTGCTCTGGTTTCTTCCAACATCCCTAAGACGTGCAGGTTTGTAGGTTAATTGGCTTCTGAGCATTGTCCCTAGTGTGTAGGATAGAACTGGTGTCGGGGATGATCGCTGGTCGGTGGGGGCACGGTGGGCTGAAGGGCCTGATTACATGCTGTTTCTCTCTAAACTCTAAACCTGCTTGTTGGTGAATATTGAAGGCAGATTTGGGGGCATGCTTGTACTCACTTACTCGATGCTAGTGGTGCCTAGTGCGGCCCTGACTGGAGACTATAGAGACTATGCTGAGGCTCTATAAGGCACTGGTCAGGCCGCATTTGGAATATTGTGAGCAATTTTGGGCACAATATCTGAGGAAGGATGTGCTGCCTCTGGAGAGGGTTCAGAGGAGGTTTACAAGAATGATTCCAGGAATGAGTAGGTTAACCTATGATGAGCGTTTGACAGCACTTGGGCCTGTACTTGCTAGAGTTTAGAAGAATGAGGGGGGACCTCATTGAAACATACAGAATAGTGACAGGCTTGGATAGAGTGGATGTGGAGAGAGGATGTTTCCACTAGTGGGAGAGTCTAGGACTAAAGGTCATAACCTCAGAATTAAAGGACGTTATTTTATGAAGGAGTTGAGGAGACATTTCTTTTTACCTTCATAGGGTGGAACGGACTTGACGACAAACAGACTTAAATTGTTGAATTTCTCAGTTCAGATTCAGTTTTGCATTGTTTTGTTTTATTTATTTATTTTATTTTTATTTTATTTTATTATTATCAATTTATTATTTATTTTATTTTTTAGTTTAGGTTTTTTTTTGTTTTTGTTTTATTTTTATTTTTATTTTTGTCTTTTAATCTTTGCTTTTTTTTACATTTATAAGTTTCCTTTTAAAGATTTAACTATATTTACATAGAGACCGGGAGGTCTATATTCATTGTGTATTTTGACACAGGTCTCATATTAGGTTATTAATGTAATCCTGATCCCTATGTATCAATACCATTGTTATGTTTATCATTATTCTTTTTGCTCTGTTTTTTATGTTTTATTTTTGTTTTTGTTTTTTGGAAAAAAAACAATAAAAAGATTTTAAAAAGAGGAGACATTTCTTTAGTTAGAGGGTGGTGAATCTGTGGAATTCTTTGCCACAGAAGGCTGTGGAGGCCAAGTCAGTGGATATTTTTAAGGCAGATAGATTTTTGATTAGTACAGTGTCAGAGGTTAGGGGGGAGAATGGGGTTAGGAGGGAGAGATAGATCAGCAATGATTGAATGGTGGAGTAGACTTCATGGGCCGAATGGGCCAAATTCTACTCCTATCGCTTATGACCTTGTGTCTATGACCACTGGCCATGTACAGTAAAATTGTATTCATGTTCAGCTGCCCAGCTGTGGTCCGTACCTCCAGCCAATGTCCCCGACAGTCTCCACCAAGGCTGAGCGCACGGCTTTGCCTCAAAGCTCACACTGCAACTCCCATTCAATTATCTTTTGTGATCCATTTTCTTTCATCCCTGACTTTAAGACTCCAGGGAGCCAAGGAAGTTTAATTGTTATATGTACCGACAACAGAGCAATGAAACTCCTAATTGGTGCAGCACAACAGGCTTGGAAACACAATGCACACAGATTCAAAGTATTAATGACCACAATAGTTTGGTTTAGTTTGGTATAGTTTAGTTTCGAGAGACAGCGCGGAAACAGGCCCTTCGGCCCACCGAGTCTGTGCTGACCAGCGATCCCTGCACACTAACACTTTCCTACACACACTAGGGACAATTTTACTAATTAACCTACAAATCTGTTTGTCTTTGGAGTGTGGGAGGAAACCGGAGTTCCAGGAGGAAACCCACGCAGTTCACAGGGAGAACGTACAAACTCCGTACGGACACCACCCGTGGTCAGGATCAAACCTGGGTCTCTGGCGCTGTAAGGCAGTAACTCTACCGCTGCACCACCGTGCCTCCCTAGTGCAAAAAAACCACTGAAGTCTTGAGTGCAACTGAAGACAGACCATAGTTCAAAGTTGAGGTTAGTGTTGTGTGGTGTTGAAGAGCCCGAATGTTGTTGGGAAGAAGCTGTTCCTGAATGTGGTGGTCACTCAAACCCCCCCAGTGCACACACTAAAGGGCCTGTCCCACTTTCACGACCCAATTCACGACCTCTGCCGAGTTTTCCCTTGACTCATACTCGCAGCATGGTCGTCACGAGGTCGTAGGAGGTCGTAGGTAGGTCGTAGCAGGTCGTGATGCTAGTCGTAGGTTCACGTGGCATCAAGTAGGTCGGGGCGTTTTTTTAAGCCTGATGAAAAATGTCCAGGAGTAAAAAAGGTCATGAATGAGGTCGTGAAAGTGGGACAGGCCCTTAACTCATGCAGCGTCTTTGTAATCACCAGGTGTGAGTCTCATGTGGCCATTCCAGATGCACGAATCATCCGAGGCATGGCGGTTTCAGCTGGTTAAAAGGATAGTTAGCTTCGGATTTCTTCTCACCCGCTGTTATTAATATTACTCATAATTCGTGCAGGAATATTTTCCTGTAGGTGCTGTGATTTACAGAGAGGGAGAAGAGACCAGGAAGTGCCAGGTGGCCATCACAATGCACACAACGAAACAGCGTTTGGACATTGAATTCTCCAATTTTCTGTAACCTATCAAACTCCGCTCCTCCCCCTTCCCCGTGCCCCACCTAGACCCTCACCTATTTCTCCCCACCCCCTCCCCTTCCACCTACACTCCTTCCTCTGGCTTCACAATTCGTAGCTCTTCAATATTTTGACTCATGCCTTAAAAAAAAAGCTCTGTCCTCTGTCTCGGCACAGTGTAGGAAGGAACTGCAGGTGCCGGTTTATGCCGAAGATAGACATAAAGTGTTGGAGTAACTCGGAGGCCATCATCAGTCACAATCAGCATCTCCCCTCTTTGGTTCCTCATCACAACACCACCTGTGATGGTGTTGTGATGAGCAGCTTCGGCAGCTTCGACCACTCCGAAACGGCAGCTTCGGCAGCTTCGACCACTCCGGGCCGCGGAGTTTGAACCGGCCCGTCGCGGAGCACGGATTCAGCCGTGGGACTGACTTACCATCACCCGGCGGGGCCACAACATCAGAAGCCTGGATCGCCTCAGCACAGAGGAAGAACAAAGCGGGAAGAGACAGAGACTTTAAGACTTTTGCCTCCATCACAGTGAGGAGGTGCCTGGTGAACTCACTGTGGTGGATGTTAATTTGTGTTTATTGTGTGTTTTGTTATTTATTATTATATGTATGACTGCAGGCAACGAAATTCCGTTCAGACCGAAAGGTCTGAATGACAAATAAAGGAATCTCTAATCTCTAACCTGCACTCTGGCCTTTGAAGAGTTGAGAACAGCTCCTCCTCACAGCTCAGTATCTTGCAATCATTGCTTGTAAATTCAAGGCCATTGATTCCGAAGGACTTTAAAGATCCATCAAAAAGCCAGGAGCCCCTGCAGTGCCAACAATATCAACACAATCAGCATCAGCAAAGGTCAACATTTACCTCGGTGGCTATAAGTGGAGACCAAGTTGAGTTTAGTTCAGAGATACAGCATGGAAACAGGCTCTTCGGCCCATCATGTCTGTGCCAACCAGCGATCCCCCCTGTACACTAGCACCCTCTGACAAACTAGGGGCAATTTACAGGACCCTATTAACCTACAATCCTGTACGTCTTAGGAAAGCAGGAGGAATCCGGAGCACCCGGAGGAAACCCACACGGTCACAGGGAGAACGTACCGACTCTGTACAGACAGCACCTGTAGTCATGATCGAACATGGGTCTCTGGCGCTGTAAGGCAGCAACTCTACCGCTGCGTAACTGTGACGTCCCATGTGTATAAATTAGTCACTGCCGTTAACCACCCTGCCACCATTGCGGCACACCTCGGGTAAACCCTCTACCTCCCAGCGCCAGAGACCCAGGTTCGATCCTGAACTCCGGCGTGGTCTATGTGGGGTTTGCACGTTCTCCCTGTGTCCTCACGGGTTTCCTCTCGGGTGCTCCGGTTTCCTCTCACATCCCAAAGACGAATCGGGCTTGTAGGTTAATTGGCCCTCTGTAACTTGCTCCTAGTGTGTAGGGAGTGGATGAGAAAGTGGGATAACATAGAACTAGTGTGAAGGGGTGATCGGCGGTCGGCGTGGACTCGGTGGGCCGAAGGGCCTGTTTCCATGCTGTATCTCTAAACTGAACGAAAACTACCGTGGTTATTTGGCTGTGGCAGCAGACTGTGGTAAAGCACTTCCTCAATGCAGAGGTCTTTCCATGTAATTACTTGGTTACTTGGGGAGGTTACCTAAAGGCCTGTCCCACTTGGCGATTTTTTCGCCGACTGCCACCATCATATCAGTGTCGCCAAAAGATTTTGAACATTTCAAAATCCAGCAGCGACAAAGAAAATGTTGCGACACTTTAAAAATCACCGCGCGTCATACGTCATCACGCCGCGTCACGCCGAGAATCTTCGGTGACCTGATACGTCAGTCAATGATGCCGGCAGTCGCCGAATGAATCGGCAACTGGGACAGGCCCTTCAGACATTTGTGTGAAATAAAATCATTTTTTAACGATTCTAGCGAGGAAAAGTGATATTTGTGTTTATCTCCTTGTTTGTATTTCTTTAACGTCACACGTTTGTCGGGAGATTATTCAGACCCACTTCAGACCCAATTATCCTGTTAACTTTCTTTTCATTTAAATAGCGGTGAAGCGTTCGAAGAGTTTGTCGCTCAGTACGCCGTGGACCATTACCCTGGCCAATGACTCGTTTTCTGCTAAGAATATCAGGCAACAATCTAATGAAGGACACGCTCTTTCAATAAAGAAGTTGTTTGGCTGTGACTGAAAGGATTAAAGTGCAGCTGCTAAACGTTGCCAGAATGTGGAGGCTGGCAGGGTTGAGGAGTGGTGTTTTAAGTGAAAGGAGACTTCAGCCCGAGATACACACAAAACGCTGGAGTAACTCAGCGGGGCAGGCAGCATCTCTGGAGAGAAGGGTTAGGTGACGTTTCGGGTCCAGACCCTTCTTCACCTTCCCCAGAGATGCTGCCTGACCCGCTGAGTTACTCCAGTATTTTGTGTCTGTCTTCAGTGTAAACCGGCCTCTGCATTCCTTCCTACACATTCCTTCAGCTCGAGATACAGCTTCAAAGAAACCACTAGTCATCGGTCACCGGGGCTCAGTTTAGTTTGGAGATACTGCATGGAAACAGGTCCTTCAGCCCACCGAGTCCGTGTCGACCAGTGATCATCCGTACGGGAGGAAACCGGAGCACCTGGAGAAAACCCACGTGGTCACAAGGAGAAGGTACAAACTCCATACAGACAGTACCCGTGGTCAGGCTTGAACCCGGGTCTCTGGCGCTAGAAGGCAGCAACTCTACCGCTGCTCCACCGTGCCGCCCCTCACGGTTGTGAGAGCGTGGGGTGGTGGTTTCAGTGCAGTGGTGACTTCAGCCTGAGACACAGCTTCATACAAACCACCATTCACCAGGGTTCAGTAATTCACTTGTCCCCTAATGACCTCAAGATTTTCCTTCGTATTTTTAGAATTCACACGTGGGTCGACTAAAACGTACCGTCTGCCCCTGATTGCCCTTGAGGAGGTGAGAGTGAGCTATCTCCCCGAACTGCCGCACTCCTCATGGTAATAGTTTAATATTGTCACGTATACCGAGATACAGTGAAAACCTTTGTCCGTGTGTTATTCAATCAAATCATACTAAAAAATAGTAGTTTAGTTTAGAGATACAGCGTGGAAACAGGCCCTCGGGCCCACCGAGTCCACACCAACCAGCGATCCCCGCACATTAACACTATCCTACACACACTAGGGACAATTTAAACTTTAAACAGCCAATTAACCTACAAGCCTGAGCGTCTTTCGGGTGTGGGAGGAAACCGAAGATCTCGGAAAACCCCCACGCGGGCACGGGGAGAAGGTACAAGCTCGGTACAGACAGCGCCTGTAGTCGAGATCGAACCTGGATCTCTGGCGCTGGAAGGCAGCAAATTTATCGCTGCGTCACCGTGCTGCCCTATGCATGAGAACAATCAAGCTGTACACCGGTACAACACAAGTACAACATACAAAGAGCTGGAGAAACTCAATGGGTCAGGCAGCATCTGTGGAGGGAATGGACAGGCAATGTTTCAGGTCGGGATGCTTCCTCTCAGATGAAGAAAGCCTAAAAAACAGAGCGGTGGGATGGGGCAAAGCCTGGCAAGTGATAGGTGGATACAAGTGAGGGGGGGGGGGGGGACAGCTACAATTGGGCAGTGATTCTTGGCCATACTTTGGACTTATTTAGAGAAGTTCTTATTGCGGGCTTTCATTGAGTTATTGTAACATACCTTACATGTCACAATAGACATGGGTGCTGTCTGTACGGAGTTTGTTCGTTCTCCCCGTGACCTGCGTGGGTTTTCTCCGAGATCTTTGGTTTCCTCCCACACTCAAAAGATGTGCAGGTTTGTACTGTGGGTTAATTGGCTTGGCATAAAAGTAAAGTTGTCGCTAGTGTGTGTAGGACAGTGTCAATGTGCGGGATCACAGGTCGGCGCGGGATCACAGGTCAGTGCGGTCGCGGTGGGCCGAAGGGCCTGTTTCCCTGCTGTGTCCCTAAACTACATTCTAAACTAAACTAAACACTCCACCAACTCTTTGTGATTCAGTAATGAGCAACATCGTGCCGGCTGAGGTCCAATCAGAAATCCTGCCTTGATCAAGCGATAAGATGCAGTCACACATTCCGTCTACATTCTGTCTCGATTTCTAATGACTTTATAATTTCATCCAACTATTTGGTAAGCAAGATGCTTAAATTAGAAACAAAGCTTCCTGTATGAAGCAAGACTTAGTAATGCTCCCCGCGCACAATAGGTCCTTCAAGTCCAGTCCAGTCCAGTCGGTCCTAGTTGAGTTTATTGACATCGACACAAGTATGGTGAGGTACAAGTACTACGGCAACCCCTATACACGGGCACCCCTACACACACCTACACACACCTACACACACCTACACACTGACACACCCACACACAGACACCCCTACACACACCTACACACACCTACACACAGACACCCCTACACACACCTACACACACCTACACACAGACACCCCTACACACAGACACACCTACACACACGTACACACACCTACACACACCTACACAAAGCTACACACACCTACACACACCTACACACACCTACACACAGACACCCCTACACACAGACACACCTACACACACCTACACACACCTACACACACCTACACACACCTACACACAGACACCCCTACACACACCTACACACACCTACACACACCTACACACAGACACCCCTACACACAGACACACCTACACACACCTACACACACCTACACACACCTACACACACCTACACACAGACACCCCTACACACACCTACACACACCTACACACACCTACACACACCTACACACAGACACCCCTACACACAGACACACCTACACACAGACATCCCTACACACACCTACACACATCTACCCTTGACCGGACTTTGCTGGCTTTTCCTTGCACTAATCGTCATTCCCTTACCATGTATTTACACACTATGTATGGCTCGAATGTAATCATGTATTGTCTTTCCGCTGACTGTACACGTGACAATAAACAAAACTGTAACTGCTGCTGTAACTCCACACACCGGGCCCTGCTCGCGTTGAGATATTAATAGAAGTAGTATCTAATAGTCTGGAAGATCGGCCAGTCTGGCACCACCAAACCTTGGATGTGCCGAATTATCGGAGTTGGAGCGTAGCTTGAATGTAATGGAACGCCTGACACACAATGAATAGTGCGCGTTAATCTCTGCTTGGCCCTTCCACCAGTTGAAAGCACAATCGGAAGGTTTGACTAATTAACCAAAATAATTACGGCTACAAGAGGCCAGCAGCAACTATGAGACTCATGGACACTGCACAACACTGACCTCACCAACTATCATCTTCTATGGACTGTGTCTTTGGGTGAAATACAGACCATTTTTTGCACTATTTTGCATACCTAGTATTACGGTTATTAATTTGTGGTATTATTGATTATTATGTATTATCTGTGTATTACTGTTAAGGGGCCCGTTAAGTTGCAGCAAGTGAGAATATCATTGTTCTGTTGTCGGTACATATGACGACACGGTGACACAGCGGTAGAGAGACGATGCTGTCTCTACAGAGTTTGTACGTTCTCCCTGTGACCGTGTGGGTTTTCTTCGGGTGCTCCGGTTTCCTCCCACACTCCAAAGATGTACAGGTTTGCAGGTTAATTTGCTTCGGTAACATTGTAAATGGTCCCTGGTGTGTGTGTGTGTGGTACAGACAGTGTTAGTGTGTTGGGATCGCTGGCTGGCACACACTCGGTGGGCTGAAAGGCCTATTTTTCGCCCTGTATCTATTTTTATATTTTATATAATAATTTATCTGTGTATTACTGTTTAGGGCCCTGTGATCGTGTGGGTTTCCTCCGGGTGCTCCGGGTTTCCTCCCACATTCCAAAGACGTACAGGTTTGTAGGTTAATTGGCTTGGGTAAATTGTAAAACTGTCTCTTGTGTGTAGGATAGTGCTGGTGTAAGGGGTGATCTGCTGGTCAGCGCACTCGGTGGGCTGAAGAGCCAGTTTCCGCGCTGTTTCTCACAGAAACATAGAAACATAGAAAATAGGTGCAGGCAAAGGCCATTCGGCCCTTTGAGCCAGCACCGCCATTCAATATGATCATGGCAGATCATCCAAAATCAGTATCCCGTTCCTGTCTCTTCCTCATATCCCTTGATTCCGTTAGCCCTAAGAGCTAAGTCTAACTCTCTGTTGAAAACATCCAGTGAATAGGCTTCCACTGCCTTCTGTGGCAGAGAATTCCACAAATCACTAACGACTAAAGGCAATGAAATGCAAAGTGCAGGAGTAACCGAGTGGTTCAGGCACGTGTGTCTAACTTCTCGTTACAACTGACAAGGAGAACATGGATAGGTGACAATGAAACACTCGTGCCTCTTGAAGAGGCTGCATGTAGAGTGGAGTAATTGTGCCCAGCAACCCCCCCCCCCCCCAATGCTCAGTGCAGAGGTAATTGTTTCCAGAGTGAGTATGCTTGGATTCTATGCAGTGGATGCCTTGGGGAGAAGGTCTATTGTAGGCAGCTGGCCTGACGTCATATGGATGACTCTGCCAAGGTAACGTTCCGCAGTCCCTGAACACGGATCATTCACACCAGACGCTCAGGCCCAACTTGTTTCACAATCTTCCAGATATTTTCCGTGAATAAAGTTTTTTTTTTAATCCTCTCAGGGAAACAATTTCACTTGAACTATTGAGGTTATTCGACGATGCTCCTCACAGCTGCCAGGATAGTTAAACGCAATCGGTTCAAGGGGGTGGGCGGCAATGGATGGCACAGTGGTACAGCGGTAGAGTTGCTGCCTCACAGCGCCCGAGACCCCGGTTCGATCCTGACTACGTGCAGAGTTTATACGTAGAGAGAGTACAGAGGAGATTTACTAGAATGTTGCCTGGGTTTCAGCAACTAAGTTACAGAGAAAGGTTGAACAAGTTAGGGCTTTATTCATTGGAGCACAGAAGGTTAAGGGGGGACTTGATAGAGGTCTTTAAAATAATGAGAGGGATAGACAGAGTTGACGTGGATAAGCTTTTCCCACTGAGAGTAGGGAAGATTCAAACAAGGGGACATGACTTGAGAATTAAGGGACAGAAGTTTAGGGGTAACATGAGGGGGAACTTCTTTACTCAGAGAGTGGTGGCTGTGTGGAATGAGCTTCCAGTGAAGGTGGTGGAGGCAGGTTCGTTTTTATCATTTAAAAATAAATTGGATAGTTATATGGACGGGAAAGGAATGGAGGGTTATGGTCTGAGCGCAGGTATATGGGACTAGGGGAGAATACGTGTTCGGCATGGACTAGAAGGGTCGAGATGGCCTGTTTCCGTGCTGTAATTGTTATATGGTTATACGGTTATTATATGGTTCTCCCCATGGCCTGCGTGGGTTTTCTCCGGGATCTTCGGTTTCCCCCCACACTCCAAAGATGTACATGTTTGAGTCTGAAGAAGAGTCTCGACCCGAAAGGTCACCCATTCCTTCTCTCCAGAGATGCTGCCTGTCACGTGAGTTACTCCAGCATTTTGTGTCTATCTTAGGTTTGTAGGCTAACTGGCTTTGATCAGATTGTAAATTGCCCCCAGTGTGTGTAGGACAATGATTGTGTCCGGGGATCACTGGTTGGCGTGGACTCAGTGAGCCGAAGGGCCTGTTTCCCCGCTGTATCTCTGAAACTAATTAAAAAAAAATAAAACAAAGGAAATGATCAACTTTCAGGGGAGGTAGGAGAAACTTGAATTGTTTTCTTTACAGCACCAGAGGCTGAAGGGAGACCTGATAGAAGTATATAAACTGATGTGAGGTGTAGATAGGGGAGACAGTCACAGCCTTTATTCCCCGGGTGGATATATCAAAGACTAGAAGACGCCATATGTTGTGCCATGCACTCTGTGGGCAGTGACAGCTCCTCAATGGCCACTAGAGTGGCCACACAGTCCATGGCCAGAATCCAGCAGAAGGTCTCCCCTCTCTCTAGGGAGCCTATCTGCACATTCACTCAGAGAGCAGGCAGGAGAAGAAGAATCACCTCCTGGAATAACCGTTTCATTGGCCTGATAGACGTTTAGGTGATTTCTGGTGAGGAGCAAGTGACTGCAAATGCTCAGAGTGTTAGCTTCCTTGTTAAGTTATATTAAGGTATGACCTCTTCCCCATGATGTGCATGGGTAATTCCAACGGGCCCACTCATTCAGCTGGACTACAGCAAAATCTATTTGTGTGGGAAGGATCTGCAGATGCTGGTTGACACCGAAGATAGACACAAAATACTGGAGTGACTCACGTAACTGAGGTAAATCCCTCAGTCGGAAGAAGGGTCTCGACCCGAAACATCACCCATTCCTTCTCTCCTGAGATGCCGCCTGTCCCGCTGAGTTGCTCCAAGGCAGCATTTTGTGTCCACCTTAAAAGTAATTTCATTGTTAGAGTTCCATGGATTTATTGTAAGCTGCAAAAAACAGGAGAGCAGCTGGGAGAACTCAGCGGGTCAGGCAGCATCTGTGGAGGGAGATGCTAACTGCATTTCGTTGTCTCTGTACTGTACACTGCAAAATGACAGTAAAGTTGGATCTGAATCTGAATCTGAATCAGATGATGTTTCGGGTCAGGACTGTTCAGCTGGGCTGAAAGCCAGAGGGGAAGTAGCTCTTCAGCATAAAGAGGTGAAGGGTGAGGAGTGTGGCATAAGCTGGCAAATTAGGTTAGTTTAGTTTAGTTTTTGTTTAGTTTAGTTTAGTTTAGAGATACAGGACGAAAAATAGGCCTTTCAGCCCACCGAGTGTGTGCCGACCAGCGATCCCAACACACTAACACTGTCTGTACCACACACACACACACACACACCAGGGACAATTTACAATGTTACCGAAGCAAATTAACGTGCAAACCTGTACATCTTTGGAGTGTGGGAGGAAACCGGAGCACCCGAAGAAAACCCACACGGTCACAGGGAGAACGTACAAACTCTGTAGAGACAGCATCGTCTCTCTACCGCTGCGTCACCGTGTCGTCATATGTACCGACAACAGAACAATGATATTCTCACTTGCTGCAACTTAACAGGCCCCTAAACATAAATAATACATAGTAATCAATAATACCACAAATTAATAACCGTAATACTAGCTATGCAAAATAGTGCAAAAACTGGTCTGTATTTCACCCAAAGACACAGTCCGTTGAAGATGATAGTTGGTGAGGTCAGTGTGGTCAACTGGTGGAAGGGCCAAGCAGAGATTAATACGCACTATTCATTGTGTGTCAGGCATTTCATTTACATTCAAGCTCCTCTAAAACTCCGATAATTTGGCATGTCCAAGGTTTGGTGGTGTTCGTCCAGACTATTAGATACCACTTCTATTAATATCTCAACGCGAGCAGGGCCCGGTGTGTGGAGAGTTGTGCGAGAACCGGGGTCCCAGTGTGCAGAGAGAGGGTTTGATTGGGGCCCCAGTGTGTGGAGTTACAGCTGCAGTTACAAGTGATGGGTGGATCAAGGTGAGGAAGGGGTTGATTAATGGATGGAGTCTGATGGAGAAGGGGTGGTGGGAGACTACGACAGAGGCTGGGAGAGGGTGTGGAGCAAAAAAGGATGCAGATTCTGGAACTTGATGTGAAAGAAGGGTGAAGAATGGAACTGAATGAGGGGGGATGGTGATAGATGGGAACAAGGAGGGAGGGGAGAGGTGAGCAGCGGGTTGCCTGATTCATCTCGACCCATTGCGGACATTGACTTTGTGTATGGAACGAGTGCGCTGCAATGCTGAGAACCACATTCTGCACTCTGTATCTTCTCCTTTTCTTCTGTTGTCATTGACTCATAGAGAGATACAGTGTGGAAACAGGCCCTTCGCCCCAACTTGCCCACACCGGCCAACAAGTCCCAGCTACACTAGTCCCACCTGCCAGCATTTGGTCCATATCCCTCCAAACCTGTCCTGTCCATGTACCTCTCAAACTGTTTCTTAAATGTTGGGATAGTCCCTGCCTCAACTACCTCCTCTGGCAGCTTGATCCAAACACCCACCAGCCTTTGTGTGAAAAGGTTGCCCCTCAGATTCCTATTAAATCTTTTCCCCTTCACCTTGAACCTATGCCCTGAGTTTGTCCTGAGTTTGTCCTGAGTTGTACCGAGTTGTCCTGAGTTTGACTTGATTGCATTTGGACTTTAGACTTTAGAGATACAACAATGAAAGTGGCCCTTCAGCCCATCGAGTCCACACCGACCAGCAATTCCCGTATACTAGCACTATCCTACACCCTAGGGACAATGTTCAATTTTTACACAAGCCACTTTACCTACAAACCTGTTCGTCTGTTGAGTGTGGGAGGAAACCGGAGAACCTGGAGAAAACCCATGAGGTCACAGAGAGAACGTACAAACTCCCTACAGAGAGCACCTGTAGTCAGGATGGAACCCGGGTCTCTGGCGATGTAAGGCAGCAACTCTACCGCTGCACCCCCCTGCATTAATGCTTGTTACTATCTTGGCTTGAATTGAACGGAAAGCAAAGCTTTACACTGTACCTCAGCTCACGTGACAATAATAAACCTAAAAATAAACCATCTGCAGTCTTTTTTTAAATCCTCCTTGCTGCAGGATGTTGCGCCAACAGTTGCTACAGTAATCTGACGTCACTTGAAGTCTGTCGTACTCGCGGATGTCTGCGGCTGTTTTGAACAATGGTCTGTGCTGTTGTATTGTTGGGGCCAGGATGTGAGCTGCAATCATCCTGCAGCTGCAGGAAAGAACGTAAACAACAACCTGTGCAGGAAGCAACCGCAGGTGCTGGTTTAAATCCAAGATAGACACAAAATACTGGAGTAACTCAGCGGGACAGGCAGCATCTCTGGAGAGAAGGAATGGGTGACGTTTCGGGTCGAGGCCCTTCTTCAGTAAACACCAACCTGATGGGAGGAGGCACGTGTCACGATGCCACAATGTCCAAGCAAAACCCATTGAGCATCAGCGGCCGGCAGTAACTGACCCAGCGTTATCCTGGGATGCTGGATGCTGAACTCTGTTTGTTAAGGGCGTCCCTGTGAACTGGGGTTTGCTCGCGCTCTGCTTGCCTTGGTCCTGCATTCACTGGTCAACACTGGCCTTTGGTTAAGGGCAGCACGGTGGCACAGCGGTAGAGTTGCTGCCTCACAGAACCAGAGACCCGGGTTCGATCCTGACTACGGGTGCTGTCTGTACGGCATTTGTACGTTCTCCCCGTGACCTGCATGGGGTTTCTCCAGAAGCTCCGGTTTTCTCCCACACTGTAATGACGTACATGTTTGCAGGATAATTGGCTTCTGTAAAAATTGTGACTTGTGTGCTGCCTGTGTGGAGTTTGACCGGAACTCAAAGACGTGCCGCTTTGTAGGTTAATTGGATTTGGTAATTTGCTCCCTAGTGTCTAGAGTGCAAAGTGGGATAACATAGAACTATATGCCAACCTGTGATCAATGGTTGGCATGGACTCGGTGGGCCGAAGGGCCTGTTTCCACGCTGTATCACTACACTCTAAACTAAACTAATTCAAATCCTCACTCATTTTCAAATCCTCTTTGATCTCACAGCAATATGGTTGATTCTTAACTGGAAAGCCTCTCCCAGGATGATGAGTGGTGTCCAGAGATGATAAAATCCAGCTATCAATCCCCCATTGGAGATGTCCCGAAGGTTAACATAGACCAGAAACTGAAATAGAGTAGCCATATACTTAATGTGGTGACATAAAATAACCATATACACAATGTAACCATATACATAATGTGACCATATACACAATGTGACCATATACATAATGTGACCATATACATAATGTGACCATATACACAATGTGGCTACAAGAGCAGGTTCAGGTGCTAGGGACCCTGCTGTGAGTAACATCTCCTAATGCCCTGACCACTGTCTACCATCTACAAAGCTCAAGTCAGGAGTGTGATGGTACACTCTCCACTTGCCTGGATGAATACAGCTCCTACAACACTCAAGAAGCTTGTCAGCATACAGTTCATAGGTGTCCAAAGATAGACAGAAAATGCTGGTGTAACTCAGCAGGTCAGGCAACATCTCTGGAGAACATGGATACGTGATGTTTTGGGTCAGGACCCTTCTCCAGACTGAAGTTGCTGCAGTTAGTCCAGCAGTTTGTGCCTATCTTTGGTATAAACCAGCATCTGCAGATCATTTTTTTACATTTAGAACATATCAGTGCATTTGATAGGCGGCCCACCCACAACCGTCCTCGCCCTCCACAACGATGCACAGCCGCAGCAGTTTGTACCATAGAAACATAGACATATCAGCATAGAAAATAGGTGCAGGAGCAGGCCATTCAGCCTTTTGAGCCAGCACCGCCATTCAATATGATCATGGCTGATCATCCTAAATCAGTAGCCCATTCCTGCTTTCTCCCCCATATCCCGTGATTCCGTTAGACCTACGAGCTAAATCTAAATCTCTCTTGAAAACATCCAGTGTATTGGCCTCCACTGCCTTCTGTGGCAGAGAATTCCACAGATTCACAACCACCTTTGCCACCTTATCTACCGCTTGTTGCCGCTTCCAGGGAGCTGTGGACTTGTAACGTTCACCTAACCAAGCCTTCTATTCCTGAGTTTAGTGGAAGTGAGATCAAGGTTCAAACCGCCAACACTCACTCCCCGTGCCCCTGCTTTCCACCTCCTACAAGCTCATTGATTATTAGTTCCGGTGAAGATTTTCAACGTGGGGTTGCAGAGATTGGGCCGTGTTAGTGTGGGAAGAATTGCCTCTTCCTCGCCGAGGCAGCTTTTAATCTTGTGATGTTCCTTTTCAAAAGGCTGACCGAGAGGAAGTGAATGGATAATTGTCTTCCTTTGATTTTGATTCTCAGAGTGTTCTTGTTCAGGGACAGGGCCAGTGACTAAAAATAACTCCCTGCCTCGTATACTCCTTTCATGTGCCTCGTGACTCCAGCCACCGAGATCTGACAAATAGGTCTTGGTACAATGCACAAATTCACCCAGACTCTGGGCATTGAGTCAAGCCTGAGATATGAGACCGCAGGAGGAATCTCTTTAGTCAGAGGGTGGTGACTCTGTGGAATTCTGGCTGCGGAGGCCAAGTCAATGTCTATTTTTAGGGCCGAGATAGATGGATTCTTGATTAGAACGGGCGTCAGGGGTTATGGGGAGAAGGCAGGAGAATGGGGTTAGGAGGGTGCGATAGATCAGCCATGATTGAATGGTGAAGTAGACTTGATGACCTAATTCTGCTCCTAGAATTTATGGACCTATGAGAGGGCAATTGAGCCTGCGCCAAAAGGCAAGCTTTTAATGGATTCCGATGAATGATTCTAATGGATACTGATGCAGCATTCTGTCGGGATGCTTCACAGCTTGGTTTGGGAACACCTCTGCCTAAGACCCCAAGAAATTGCAGAGATGTAGATGTGGCCCAGTCCATCACACAGACCAGACTCCCAACCATTGACTCCATCTACACTTCACGCTGCTTCGGAAAAACAGCCAACATAATCAAAGACATGTCCCACCTTGTCATTCCTTCTTCTCTCTGCTCCCCAATGGCAGGAGGAACAGAAGGGTGAGACTCAGGCACAGCTTCTTCCCCTCTGTTATCAGGCTTTAGAACGGTCCTTCCATAAGCTAGGCTACTGTCCAATTTACCTACACCCCCACCCCATTGCGAACATCAGACTTTGTCTATAAAACTAATGTGCTACAATACTGGGAACTATAACTATAACTATATTCTGCCCGCTGTATCTTCCCTTTTACCCGACTTATTGCACTTGAGTTTGACGATTGTATTTATGAAGAGTATTATCTGATCTGATTAGGTAGCAAGCAAAACAAAGTTCATCGTTGTACCTCAGTTACCATGAGAATAATCAACCCAAAGCAGAACCTGAAGCAGGCAAACACATTCAATGTGTAGAAAAGAACTACAGATACTGGTGCATACTGAAGATAGACACAAAGTGCTGGAGAAACTTGCGGGACAGGCAGCATCAAACACATTCAAGTAATAGGTTCTGGAAATCATCTAAATGTTTACCAAAGTTTAGTTTAGTTTAGTTTAGAGATACAGAGTGGAAACAGGCCCTTCGGCCCACCGAGTCCGCACCGACCAGCGATCCCCGCACATTAACACTACCCTACACACACTAGGGACAATTTATATTCCTACCAAGCCAATTAACCTATAAACCTGTACGTCTTTGGAGTGTGTGAAGAAACCGAAGATCTCGGAAAAAAAACCACGCCGTCACGGGGAAAACGTACAAACTCCATACAGACAGCGCCCGTAGTCGGGATCGAACCTGCGTCTCTGGCTCTGAAAGTGCGTTAAGGCAGCAACTCTACCGCTGCGCCACCGTGCTGCCCTCTTACATCACGTTGCCTGAAGCAGGTGGGTCTGAAGCTAAGAGAAGCAGGGAATGCTGGAAACACTCAGCGGGTCAGGCAGCATCTGTGGAGAGGGAAACCGTTAATGTTTCGGGTCTGAGCCTGATGCTGGCTGCCTGGGAGTGGTACAGAAACCTGGAGCTGGTGACAAGCTGTCAACTGAGGCTGTGGAGTTGCTCGGAGGGAGAAACCTCAGTAACTGGGTTGTGAATATCCAAAAGATGAAATGCTATCGACCCTCCCTGCAGTGATCATTCTTATCTCCTCCCACTTCCATCCCACGTAGCTCTTATTCGGGGTTAATGCTTCTCTAATTAGAAAAGTTATAGGTCAAATAACTTGGCAGCATGAGAGGGGGAAGGAGGGGGGACGAGGAGCATTAGGCTCACTGCCTCCCTGCCAGCACGCAAAGAATTGGGCGGCACAGTTGCTCAGCGGTAGAGTTGCTGCCTTACAGCGTCAGAGACCCGGGTTCGATCCTGACCACAGACGCTGTCTATGTGGAGTTTGAACGTTCTCCCTGTGTCCACGTGGGTTCTCTCCGGGTGCTCCGGTTTCCCCCCTTATTCCAAAGACGTGTAGGTGTGTAGGTTAATTGGCTTCTGTAAATTGTCCCTCTAGTGTGTAGGATAGACCTAGTGTACAGGTGATCGCTAGTCGGTGCGGACCTGGTGGGCCGAAGGGCCTGTTTCCACACCATATCTCTAAACTAAACTAAACTCAACTTGTTGTAAATCTTGTCTGTGTATTTTACACCAAATCTGACTGTAATGTGGAGTCCAGCAATGGAGTCCTGACAACAGTATTTACAAATAGAGTCATAGACTCATAGAGCCTTCGGCTCAACTTGCCCACACCGACCAAGATGCCCCATCTACACTAGACCCACCTGCCCGTATTTGGCCCATTTCCCTCTAAACTTATCCTATCCAAGTACCTGTCTAAATGTTTCTTAAACGTTGTGATAGTATGTACCTACCTCAACTACTGTACGTCTTCCGGCAGCTCGTTCCATACACCCAACACCCTTTGTGTGAAAGAGTTACCCCTCGGGTCCCTATTAAACCCCCCCCTCACCTTAAACCTATGTCCCCCTAGCTTCCTATTACAGGCTTCCTGCTTTGTTTAAGGTTTTTGAGGAAACTCCGTGCATCCTGTGTGTTTGGGGGAGGCGAGTGAGTGCTCGGCCGTTGTGGTCGAGACGGAGATGATGGATCTCATCACTTCACCCAGAGGCCGAGGGCTGAGAGGAGAGAGAGGGGGGAGAGGCGAGCGGGGCGTGTGATCGTGGCGCCGTGGAAAGAGCAGCACGTCAGACTGAAAGTGATCGACTCACCTCGTGGGATGGGTTTTGACTGGGGCAGCGTCTCGCTGCTTGGGAGGGCAGACAGTGGAGGGGGTGTGATGTGGTCTCATTGTTTCCACTCTGGGCCCCGTCTGTGAAACATCCTTCAGCGGGTCGGGGTCAGGACCACCCACAGTCCCCTGCTCATCTCGATACTTTGAGGGCAGCACGCCCACCATGGACTTCGTGCTCTTATAACTACTGACCAGAGTCGAGAAACACATCACTCACTTAACAGCCGTGATCACTTAAAAACATCACTAACATTTAATTTATGGGTTGATTCACATTGTAACGCCTCCCCAAAATTAAGTGCACAGATTAGGGGAATCAGGTACCAGAGGACATAGGTTTAATGTGAGTTGGGAAAGATTTCATAGGAACCTGAGGGGTAACTTTTTAACTGGGTACATGGATCGAACTGCCTGAGGTGTTGGTTGAAGCAGGTGCTATAACAACAATTGGAAGACATTTGGACAGATACATGGATGGGAACGTTTTTGAGGGATATGGACCAAGAGCAGGCAGATGGGACTAGCGCTGATGGGGCACCTTGGTCGGTCGGCGTGGGCAAGTTGGGCTGAAGGGCATGAATCCATGCTGGATGACTCCATGAGTCTCCCTAACAAGGAGGTGATGCTCTTCACAATTAGGGAGCAACTGAGGGTCACTACAGATACATATGCACACAGGCAGACAAATGTTCACGCACATTATCACATGCAGTACATTGCTGTAGACACACACACACACGTTCATACACGCTCACTTCCACACGGACACACAAACACACACACAGGAGCCCACAATGTCCATGCCGAACATGATGCCAAAGTAAGCTCAGCTCCCCTACCAGCCCGTGATCCATATCCCTCCATTCCCTGCATATTCATGTGCCTATCTAAAAGCCTCTTGATGTGTGGGAAAGAACTGCAGATGCTGGTTTAAATCGAAGATGGTCACAAAATGCTGGTGTAACTCAGCGGGACAGGCAGCATCTCAGGAGAGAAGGAGTGGGTGATGTTTCGGGTCGAGACCTTCCTTCAGACCCTTCTTCAAAAGCCTCTTAATCTGTGTCCATCACCGCGCTTGGCAATTATGGTACGAATTGTGAAGCCAGAGGAAGGAATGTAGGGGGGAGGGAGGGAGCACTAAGTACGATTCCAGGGGGTGCACAGGGGAGGGGGTGCGGGAGGGAAAAGCAGGGTGTTGGGGAGAAAGGGAAGAAAGCAAAATGTCTCAAAAAAACAGCAGGAGGGAAAGACTCGTTCCTTGGTGATCAGAGTGTGATGCAAATGATTTGGTTACATCCATGTCAGGTCTAAATGGTCAACTCCTTTAGACTTTACTTTAGAGATACAGCATGGAAACAGGCCCTTCAGCCCACAGAGACCATGCCGACCAGCGATCACCCCTGTACACTAACCTACAGGGACACCAGGGACAATTTAACAATTTGCAGAAGCCAATTAACCTGCTAACCTATCCACCTTTGGAATGTGGGAGGAAACCGGAGCACCCGGAGAAAACCCACGTGGTCACAGGGAGATGGTACAAACTCTGTACAGACAGCACCCGTGGTCAGGATCGAGCCCGGGTCCCTGGAGCTGTAAGGCAGCAACTCTATCACTGCGCCACCGTGCCGCCCATATGCCCTCCTAATGCCCTCTGTGAGTGTAGATCTGTGATGTGAATCACAGCAACTTCAGGGCAATAACAGAAGCATCAAATGCTGGGCATTTGCTTCAAGTTGCTTCAACACGTTTATTTAAACAAAAACAATGAAAGTAAACTGAAGCCAAATTCCCCCATTAGACGGTTTCCCTTTTACACAGAACTGGAATAAACCAGAAACGCGTTTCGGTGTACCTTTGCGAAAAGCACATCTGGGGATCGTTTTCTGAAGTAAATCCCTCCCTGACAGATCCCGACTGGTCTCTCCTGGTAAATAGTTAGAAGCCATTCAGGGAATCTGCTGTCTAGTTCCTCATTCAGGACCCCAAGACAAGTTTTTCTGAACGTGTGTTAATGAGAACGGCTAATAATGCCTTGCACTGTTCAAAATACTAAACATAAGAAACAGGAGCTGGAATCGAACACCCGGCCGAACACAGGGTAGCACAGTGGCGCAGCGGTAGAGTTGCCGCCTGACAGCGTCTGCAGCGCTGGAGACCCGGGTTCGACCCCGACTGTGGGTGCTGCCTGCACGGGGTTTGTACGTTCTCCCCGTGACCCCGTGGGTTTTCTCCGAGATCTTTGATTTCCTCTCACACTCCAAAGACGTACAGGTTGGTAGGTTAATTGGCTTGGTATAAATGTAAATTGTCCCTAGTGGGAGGAGGGTAGTGTTAATGTGCGGTCGGCACGGACTCGGTGGGCCGAAGGGCCTGTTTCCGTGCTGCATCTCTAAAACTGAAAAAACTAAAGCCTGCTACTGGTGCCTGTGCCTTCACTCATGAAGAACAAACTGGTCTCCTGCCTCCGCACCGCGGCACCAACCCCACCTCCCTCGATTCCCCTAATATCCAGAAACTATTGTCCTCCCTTTTCAAATGAACTCCACCACTGCTTCCACAGTCCTCAGGACAGAATTCTTAAAGTGCAGCACCATTTGGTTGAAGAAATACCTCCTCATCTCTGTCTTCTAGACCCCTCAGAAACAGATTCCCTGCCTCAACTCAGTCAAGTCCTGCAAGAATTTTGTAAGTTTAGTGTAGTGTATTGTCACGTGGACCAAGGTACAGTGAAAAGCTTATTTGTTGTGTGCTATTCAGTCAGCGGAAAGATGACACATGATCAAGCCGCTCACAGTGTACCGATGCAGGGTAAAGTGTTTAGTGCAAGATTAAGTCCAGTAAAGTGCGATTAAAGATCATCTAAGGTTCTCCAATGAGGTAGATGGAAGGTCAGGACCGCTCTCTAGTTGGTGATAGGATGGTTCAGTTGCCTGATAACAGCTGGGGGGAAACTGTCCCTGAATCTGGAGGTGTTCACAACTCTGTACCTCTTGCCTGATGGGTGAGAGCAGAAGAGGAAGCGGCTAGGGTGAGACTGGTCCTTGATTACGCTGCTGGCCTTGCTGAGGCAGCGTGAAGTGTAAATGGAGTCAATGGAAGGGAGGTTGGGTTTGTGTGATGGTCTGGGCTGCGTCCACAACTCTCTGCAATTTCTTGCATTCTTGGATGGAGTTGTTCCCAAACCGTGCTGTGATGCATCCCGATAGAAAGCTTTCTACGGCGCATCTGCAAGTTTTAATGACTCCACCTGTCGTTCTTCTAAATTCTCAAAGAAACAGTCCGTGTTGACCCAATCTCTCCTTGATCTCTCCTCCCTGAGATCAGTCTGGTTGTATTCTCTCTGCGGCTCAGATATCAATTTTTATCGTGGATAATCCAACACTGGAGGTGCAGTCTCATCAAGGCCCAAGCCATTAGAGGATAACTCTCCCCCTCTCCTCAAATTCTCCAGTACTAAAGGTCAACGTGGCAGTAACCTTCACACACCTACACATTGGTTTCAGTGACTTGTGTACAAGTCTGGAGAAGGATCCCGGCCTGTAATGTCTTCTATCCATCCTCTACAGAGATGTTGAGCTACCCCTGCACCTCATGTCACTTTTGTAAACCAACATCTGCAGTTCCTTGTGTCTCTCTCCCTCTCTTTGAATGTTTACTCTTTTCTAATCTCTCACCATCCAGGGCGGCCCGGTGGCACAGCGGTAGAGTTGCTGCCTTACAGCGCCAGAGACCCGGGTTCGATCCTGACTGAGGGTGCTGTCTGTACGGAGTTTGTACGTTCTCCCCGTGACCGCGTGGGTTTTCTCTGGGTGCTCCGGTTTCCTCCCATATTTCACAGATGTCCAGGTTTATAGGTGAATGGGCTTTGGTAATAATTGTCCCTGAAGGACAACAGGATAGAACTAGTGTACAGATAATCATTGGTCAACGCAAACTCGACCTGTTTCTATGCTGTATCTCTAAACGAAAACTATACAAAATTGTTTGATTTTCTGTTTTGTTCACTAGCGTTACATCTATCCACAACAGTTACCAT
>CM075987.1:10190482-10220221 GCA_038087875.1 Malacoraja senta
CGATCCAGGTTTTGGTCTCACCAAGACACTGTACAACTGCAGCAGAACTTCCCTGCTCCTATACTCAAATCCTTTTGCTATGAAAGCTAACATACCATTCACTTTCTTCACTGCCTGCTGCATCTGCATGCCTACTTTCAATGACTGGTGTACCATGACACCCAGGTCTCGCTGCATCTCCCCATTTCCTAACGTGCAGGCAGTTGAGATCAGTTCAACTTGGCATCATGTTCGGCACGGACATTGTGGGCCGAAGGGCCCATTCCTGTGCTGTTCCGTTTTATGTTCTATGTTATGTAGTAGGTTTAACATCAGACTCTGATTATTCTTGGAGTAACATCCGCCGTCTTGTCCATACCATATACCCGGTGAAGAGTGAAAGAACTTGTTGTCTGGTCTAAGTTGTCCATGGTGCCTCACTAGACACCTGCTTAGACCTGGGTTTCACAATGCCTGTAAGGCAATGCAGTTTACTGCACCTACCCCTGTCTGAAGTTTAGTATTGTACTGCTATAGTAAGATCTAATGAATACAAGTGAAAGTTATGCTGAAATTCCACTGAAAGACGTCTTTGAATAAAGCCCCTTGGTGCAGAACATCTTCAGTGGAAACGCGGGGACAGAATTGGTTGGTCTGGAGTGTGAATATATTTGTACATGACATTTACCATGTCTATCATTTGCTTGAAGAAAGATAAAGTTGCATTATCGAAAACTTCTCAATAACTTAGTTACTTTTGGAAAGTTTAAAAATGTTCCGATGGACCATGAATTAATATCGGTAATAATTAGTTTAGAGATACTGCATGGAAACAGGCCCTTTGGCCCATCGAGACCATCGATCACCCATACAGTTGTTCCAACCTTTTCAACAGAGAGTTAGATTTGGCTCTTAGGGCTAAAGGAATCAAAGGGTATGGAGAAAAGGCAGGAATGGGGTATTGATTTTAGATGATCAGCTATGATCATATTGAATGGCAGTGCTGGCTCGAAGGGCCGAATGGCCTACTCTACTCATTTTTCCATGTTTCTATGTTTCTAACCTACACACTCGGGGCAGTTTGCAGAAGCTAATTAACCTGCAAACCTGTACGTCTTTGGGATGTGGGGAGGAAACAGGAGCACCCGGAGTAAACCCACGCGGTCACAGGGAGAACGTACAAACTCAGTACAGACAGCACCCGTAGTCAGGATCAAACCCGGGACTTGGACACTGTAAGGCAGCAACTCTACCGCTGCGCCTCTGTGCTGTCTAATCATTATTGGAGTCCAGTACTCATAGGGTTTGAAGATGACAGCGATTGGAACACATGATGGTGGGGTGGAGCAGCAGTGATCTCTGCCTCACAGCTCCCATGACCAGCTTCTATCCTGACCTTTGGAGTTTGCACATCATCCTCATGGCTGTGTGCGTTTCCTCCCAGTGTTCCAGTTTAGTCACAGAGTAATCGAGTACTGAAACAATGCCCCTTCAGCTCAACCCTTCCTATCCATGTACCTGTCCAACTGTCTTTTAAAAGTTGTTATTCTTCCTACTTCAATTACCTCCTCTGGCAGCTCCTGCCATATCGTGCCAGCTCATGCCATGTATGAAAAAGTTGCCCCTCAGGGTCCTATTGAATCTTGCCCCCCCCCACCTAAAAACACCCCCTCCCCATGATATTATAAGGTCACCCTTCAGCCTCCTGCACTCCAAGGGAAAAGTCCAAGCCTATCGTTCTCTCCTATTGATTCAAAAGCCCTCAAGTTCTGTGATGATCTTGGGAATCTTGTCAGTCAGAAGAAGAGTCTTGACCTGAAACGTCACCCATTCCTTCTCTCCAGATATGCTGCCTGTCCCGCTAAGTTACTCCAGCATTTTGTGTCTATCTTCGATTTAAATCAACATCTGCTGTTCCTTCCTACATATTAGGTTACCTGGGCATCAGGCTCTTAACATTCTGAAAATTAACTGGTTATATTTTTACAGCTATTCACATATGCAAGTTCTGGTCAGTTCATAAGTTCATAAGTGATAGTAGCAGAATGAGGCCATCCAGCCTGTCAAGTCTACTCCACCATTCAATCATAGTTAATCTGCCTTTCCCTCTCAACCCCATTCTCCTGCCTTCTCCCCATAACCCCTGACACCCTACTAATCAAGAATCTATCAATAGGCGACAGTCTGAAGAAGGGTCTTGACCCGAAACGTCACCCATTCCTTCTCTCATTCCTAACTGCCTAAGTTAATCCAGCATTTTGTGTCTATCTTCGGTGTAAGTCAGCATCTGCAGTTCCTTCCTACACAATAATTTATCAATCTCTGCCTTAAAAATATCTATTGACATGGCCTCCGCAGCCGTTTGTGCCATTTTCTCTTTGGGTTTGTTTGTTATTCTCCTGGTTCCAGATTCACTTCTACTTGCCTTCCCGCTCTCAACCGATTTAAAGTAAGCCCACAGAGTCCAGGCAGACAGACTTGTTTTCAAATAACAGGAACTGCTCCTCTGCCTCTGAAACCACCCCTCTGCTGCTGCCTGCACGCCACCTTCACACCGACCGCTCAGAGCCACGGAGAGAGAAAGCGCGGCAACAAGGCCCTTCGGCCCACCGAGTCTGCTCCTTGCATCATTCCTCCAGTTCATCCCGCGCGGGCTCACATAGCGGCTCGGAGACAGAGCCCAGCGGAGGGTGGGGCTGCTACCCACCCCCTCTGGGGCTGGACTTTGCATTACATTACTACAAGACCATCATATACTAAAGACATTGTGATAAAGAGTGGGCAATGTCTGCTACACCTTTAGCTCAAAGTGCTATTTGTTATTTCATATATAAAAAATAATATGTACAATGTGAATGTGTGTTTATGTTTGTGTTTGTGTGTGTGCGTGTGTGTGTGCTGTGTGTCAGGGTGCATATGTTGTGTGTGTGTGTCTTTATGTGTGTGTGTGTCTAATATATATATATTATATTAGAACCATTGATGCCAGTTCAGGATGTGAAGAAATATATTATATATACATACAGCATGCTGTACAACTTGAACGGCAGTCAAATGGTTTCTTCAATAAAATTACAAAAGAGATTCAGAAAAATTATTTGAGAGGACAGGGCTCCCTCACTGTGCTTCCTCACCTTTACTCCCTCACCTGTGCTCTCTGACTTTCTCCCTCACCTTTACCTCCTCTCCTCCCACTTCCTCTCCCCTCACCTGCTCTCCCCCTCACCCGCCCTCCCTCGCCTGCTCTCCTCTCCCACCATTCTCTCTCCCACCTGCTCTACCCCGATCTGCGCTACCTCACCTGCGTTCCCTCCATCTACTCTCCCCTCACCTGCTCTCCATCACCTCTTCTCTCTCATCTGCGTTGCCTCACCTTTGCTCCCTGAACTTCCCCTCACCTGCACACCCCCCCCCCCCCACCTCCTCCCCCCTCTCCTCCACCTGCGCTGCCCTCACCTTACCTTATAAAGTGGAGTCGGAGGGGGAGGAGCGAGAGACTTTACCAACTCTCGAGCCGTTCCACAGAAGACGGCCCATTTTCTAGGAAAAACCTGCGACGTGTTGGCCCACCTCAAGAGCCAAAACCAAGCCTTCCCACAAACATAAATCAGTGGAACGGAACTCAGCACTGGGCCTCAATGGGACATTTGTCTCTGGAACCTTGCAGCAGGCACTGAAGTCAAATAATTTTCCACCCCATTGACTGAATGATTGATAATTATTTGCCTTTGTTGTCAACCATTCCTGCAAATCTCAAGCCTGATGTCATTCCTATCTGGAGTTTGCACTTGTTACGATCGCTTTGAGATTGGATTTAGGGAAACTGGCAACACTGTCGTGCGTTTTTTCATCTGCATTCAAAAAAATGTTAAATGAAATGCAGTATATTCTGAAGTTAAAGAGCAAACTCGAGAAATCGTCAGTGGATCAGGCAGGGAGAGGAAGGGGTTGAGTTTATTACCATGGGCACAAGTATGGTGATGTACAGGTACGATCTTGCCTGCAGCAGCAGCAGCATCCGACACATAGACTCAGACAGCACAAAATATAAATTAGAGTTTTTAAATTATTGAACTTTTTAAAATGTTTGTTTATTATATAATCTATTGAATATCGTCATTACAAACCTGCTTGTAGATTATTTTCTTTTTTTTAAACTTTTTTATTTATTAGAAGTAAGTACATTACATTTTGATGGTAACTTTTTACAGGTTCCCAGAATTATTATAACATTTTTGTACAACTTCCTTTTTTTTTAGAAAGAAATGAGAAAGAAAGTAGTGAAGAGTAAAGGAAAGTCTAGTGAGTGTGAGGTAAAGAAAAGAAATAAGTAAGAAAGTGAAGCAGAATGGAGATTCTCCCTCGCCACAAGTCAATGCTTTTTTTATATTCTTAATCATTTTTCGCCACCTGCTTGTAGATTCAAGGGCAGTTTCCCTGGTTGCGACCCAAAATGTCACCTATTCTTTTTCTCCAGAGATGATGTCTGACCCAAAATGCTGGAATAACTCAGCTGGACAGGCAGCATCTTTGGATGGAAGGAATGGGTAACGTTTCGGGTCGGGACCCTTCTTCAGTCTGAAGAAGGGTCTTGACCCGAAACGTCATCTATTAGTTCTACCCAGAGATGCTGCCTGCCCAGATGAGTTACTCCAGCATTTTGTGTCTTTCTTTGGTGTAAACCAGCATCTGCAGTTCCTTCCGACAAATATTGCCTGACCCGTTGAGTTACTCCAACATTTTGTGCCTATCTACAGTTTCTTCCCAGCTGTTATCGGGCAACTGAATCATCCTCTCACCAACCAGAAAGCGGACAAGACGTTATTCCCTTTACCCTGTATGTGTACACTGAGGATGGTTTGATTGTAATCATGTATAATGCTTCCGCGGACTGGATAGCATGCAACAAAAAAGCTTTCCACTATACGCATGACAATAATAAACTAAACTAAACATGCTGCTGCAAGGAAGAATTTCATTGCTCGATTTCAGTACATATGACAATAAAAACCACTCTTTTAATTGTACATAAATTACACATCAATTCTACAGGATGATGAAAAGAAAAGTGCCATGCTAAATAAAACAGGACATTATTGCAAAAAAAACACAAATAGAAAAACAATTCTATGGCACCGCAAGGGATAGTCCGTGTCCACCTTACCATGTGAGTCAAGTCATGGATCCGAAATGTTTATAGTAATTCTCTCTCCACAGATGCTGCCTGACTGCTGAGTAAGTCCTGCCTTCCCTGATATTATTTGAGGTTGGACAGACTTTGGTTTCGTTTAAGAAGGAACTGCAGATGCTGTAAAATTGAAGGTACACAAAAATGCTGGAGAAACTCAGCGGGTGCAGCAGCATCTGCAGTCTGAAGAAGGGTTTTGGCCCGAAAACGTTGCCTATTTCCTTCGCTCCATAGATGCTGCTGCACCCGCTGAGTTTCTCCAGCATTTTTGTGTACCTTTGGTTTAGTTTAGAGATACATCGCGGAAACAGGCCTTCGGTCCACTGAGTCTGCACCGACCAGTGATCCCCGCTCACTAACACTATCCTAAGCACAAGGGATAATTTTATAACTTTACCAAAGCCAATGAATCTACAAATCTGAACGTCTTTGGAGAGTGGGAAGAAACCAGATTACCTGGAGAAAACCCTCGCGGTCACGAGGAGAACTATACAGACAGCACCCGTAGTCAGGATTGAACACGGGTCTCTGGCGCTGTAAGGCAACAACTATGCTGCTGCACCACTGTGCTGCCCTTGTTGGTGCAGATATGGTGGGGGGTAGGTCCTGTGCCATACTGTTCTGTGTTACATTCTCCACACAGACAGCACTGGAGGTTAGGATTGTACCTGGCTCACTGGAACTGTGATGCAGTGGCTCTACTAGCTGCACCTCTGTGTTATTGAGTCTCAGCCAGTCTGTACTCCATCGCAGACATTGTTGCATCTGCCAATTGCAATTGAATTACGCAACATAACATACGATGTTATCTTATCCCATGACAGATACTGCAGTCTGTGTAATCTGCAGCACAGCAGGCTTTCGATGTTCACTGTGTCTCTGTAACCCTCTCCAAGAATACTGAAAAATAGTTGCTGCCTGCCCCTCTGACCTACTCCAGCACTTTGTGTCTTGTTTTGTATACCAGCATCTGCAAATCATTGTGTCTGAAAAATCACATTTTCAATTCACATTGACAACAAATGTTTTTGTTTGGTAAAAGACTAGCAGCATCAGGCAGCATCTGTCATTGTGGCTCCTTACTCTAGGGCAAACAGGTTCTGGGACTTTCTACATTCTCTGGTGTGGCAGCTACACAGAGCTGCTCATACGATACAGTTCTTAAAGTGTGAAAGTGACAGCATTCACTGCCAAGGCTGCATATGGCACGGGAATTAACTTATCATGAGGATCTTTATGAGTGTTAAGGTGAGCTCAGCATAGCAGTTAGGAAAGGTTTAGGTTTGGCAGGTTGTCGTATAGAAGTACAACCAGTTTGGGTGGAGCTAGGTGCAGCAGGGACATGGAGTAGTTTATTGTCCTCTGGGCTGTAGTCATGACAAAGTGCAGGTAATAAATAAGGCAACCTGTCCAAGACACCGCCCAAGCCAGGCATCTCTCTGTGTGCTGGTCCCAGAATCGGAACTGCAATCACTCTTTTGACTTTACACTTCAGAGATATGGTGTGGAAACAGGCCCCTTCAGCCCACTGAGTCCGTGCCGACCAGTAATCACCCCGTACACTAGCTCTAACCTACACATCACAGACAATTTACGATATAACCAAAGCCAATTAACCTACAAACATGCGCGTCTTTGGAGTTTGGGAGGAAACCGGAGCACCTGGAGAAAAACCACGCGGTCACAGGGAGAATGTACAAACTCCGTACAGACAGCACCGGTAGTCAGGATCGAATCCGGGTCACTGGCGTTGAAAGGCAGCAGCTCTACTTATATAATAATATAATTAATTATTATAGTATGATATATATAAGATATGATAAGATACACACTTTGCTCTGCCCATTGTATGCGAGTTTGACTTGATCATATGGTATATCTGATCTGATTAGATTGCAAGCCAAACAAAGCTTGTCACTTGACCTCAGAGCACATGACAACAACAAACGTAACCTAAACCTGGGCCTGTTCCTCTCCTCACCTGCGCACTTCCACCTCGATGTGCTTCACTGCGACTTACTTCACAGGGCAGAGGACGGACACAAAAAGCTGGACTGAACTCAACGTGACAGGCAGCATCTCTGGATAAAAAGGAATGGGTGATGTTTCGGGTCGAGACCCTTCTTCAGACTGAGAGTCAGGGTCTCGACCCAAAACGTCACCTTTACCTTTTCTCCCCCCCCCCCCCCCCAAGGATGCTGCCTGACCCGCTGAGTTACTCCAGCATTTTGTGTCTATCTTCGGTTTAAACCAGCATCTGCAGTTCCTTCCTACAACGTTCGCAGGGCAGAAGTTCAGGAAGCCGGTATTACCTGAGAGTCAACGGGGAAACGATGACCACATGTTAGTCACTCCTGGTGACCTTCGAAACTAAAAATAACTTTACAGTCTCATAAACCAGAGGGTGGTGCGGGGCCGAGAGCCTGCTGCCGGCTTCAGACCAACGCAGCTCTGCTATCCCCTGCAATCAGGATGGAGCAGCAGAAACCTCCTCTTGTTGTAACTCACACAAAACATAGGTACTATCCCATGGGCGGAAAGCACAGTTAACATGTTCAGTGCCACCCCAGAGTATACTCGAGTCAAGGCCAATAGTGAAAAAAAATACTTGGCAGTGAACGGGTTAAAAAAGTCATCTAAGACAATGAATTACAGATGCTCGGTTGTTAATTCAACAAGAACCTGTGGGGAAAAAACTCTGTGCTGGACTAACACAGGGGCTCAGGCAGCATCTCTAGAGAAGTGTCCATGTTCAAATCCTGAGTGTGTAAAAAGGAACTGCAGATGCTGGTTCAAAAAAGGACTAAAATGCTGGAGTAACTCAGCGGGTCAGGCGGCATCTCTGGAGAAAAGGAACGAGTGGTGTTTCGGGTCGGGACCCTTCTTCAGACTTGTCCTCGAAACCTTAAAGTGATCTCCTCGTGATCGACATGTGGAAAGCTGCAGAAGTTTCCAATCAACACCTAATGGGTCATTTGGCACCAATTGTAACCGAGATAAATGGAAACCAGAAATAAAGCTTTGTTTAGTTGCCACTAATACGATAAGTGTTTGAACGAGAAAACTAAAGAAAGGTACGGATCTAATCGTTTCCATGTGTTCTCTGACAGTTTGCTCCTAATTATGGCATCATTGGTGAATAATCCATCATTTGAAAAAAAAAACTCCATTTAATCACTTCACGGGATGGTTTCCAGACTTTCCAAAATTTGGAAAAGTTGTGTGTGTGCTGGGAAAGGTCTTGCCAGTTGCTAATCCCTCCGATTCTATTAAAAACTGATGTTTGAAGTCGGATCCGCCAACGAGACCAATTGGAGACTGAGCGGCCGAGAGCTTTTCACACATTGATCTGTGTTGGGAAGAAAGCTCCACCCTCACTTCACCCTGGTGGGAAGCTCCAGCTCCATCACCGATCAGTGCGGACTTGACGGGCCGAAGGGCCTGTTTCTGCGCAGTATCTCTAAACTAAACTAAATCCACATGGACATCACCCGTGGTCAGGATCAAACTTGGGTCTCTGGCGCTGTGAGGCAGCAACTCTACCGCTGCGCCACTGGAGGGGATCTTATAGAAACCTATAAAATTCTTAAGGGAATTGGACAAGCTAGATGCAGGAAAAATGTTTCCCATGTTGGGGGAGTCCGGAACCAGGGGCCACAGTTGAAGAATAAGCGACTGAGATGAGGAAAATGTTTCACCCGGAGAGTTGTGAATCTGTGGAATTCTCTGCCACAGAAGGCAGTGGAGGCCAATTCACATGTTTTCAAGAGTGAGTTATATTTTGCTCTTGGAGCTTATGGAATCAAGGGATATGGGGAAAAAGCAGGAATGGGGTACTTTGGATGATCAGCCATGATTATATTGAATGGCAATGCTGGCTCGAAGGGCCGAATGGCCCACTCCTGCATCTATTTTCTATGTTTCTAAATGGGCCCCTTCCTTTAGTTTGAGGATAAGCCAAGCCTTTGCAAAGGCAGAGACAAACAAAAACATAAGCACAATTATTAGGGCTTGAGCTATAGGGAGAGGTTGAGCAGGCAGGGACTTCATATATATTATTGTCTATATATATATATATATATATATATATATACACACGGAATCAAGGGATATGGGGAGAAAGCATGAACAGGGTACTGATTTTGTATGATCAGCCATGATCATATTGAATGGCGGTGCTGGCTTGGAGGGCCAAATGGCCTACTCCTGCACCTATTTTCTATGTGTATTTGTGAGTAGGTGTATATATACACACACGGAACTTTTTTTCTCCTCTCATTCATTATATTGTTTACAGTGTACTATGTTTCTTTTGTGCTGCTGCAAGTAAGAATGTCATTGTTCTATCTGGGACATATGACAATAAAACACTCTTGACTCTTCCTTGGAGCGCAGGAAGATGAGATCATATAGAGGTGTACAAAACCATGAGGGGAATAGATAAGGTGGATTCACAGAGACATTTACCCAGAGTGGGGGAATCAAGAACCAGGGGGACATAGGTTTAAGGTGAGGGAAAAGATTTAATAGGAACCTGAGGGGCGACTTCTTCATACAGAGGGTGGTGGCTATATGGAACGAGCTGCCGGCAGAGGTAGTTGAGGCAGGTACTATAACAATGTTTAAAAGACATTTGGACAGGTACATGGATAGGACATGGGATATGGGTCAAACACAGGCAGGTGGGACTAGTGTGGATGGGGCATCTTGGTCAGCGTGGACAAGTTGGGCCGAAGGACTTGTTTTCATGCTGTATGAACTAAGTACAACGTGGATCGCGGATGGAGTATTGTGGCAAGAGTCGGTCTGGGCTGGTTTTCGATGCTGTTATGAACTAAGAGTCTCTCTGATCGGTGGAAGTTAGATGAGAGAGTAATCGCACTCACGGCCCGGGTCACCTGTGCTGATCTGAGACCCGAATTGGCTTTCAAGATGGCAGCCGCTGTGGAGGCAGGAAAAGAATGATGCCAGTGATCAGGCTGGATCAGGAGGTTCGTCACCCACACCCTCGGAGGTGCTCTGAGGGTTAGGGTCTGATACAAGAGCAACTGGGCGGAATTCGACAGTGAAATATGAGGGAAGTTGACCAAACGTTTTGACATAGATTTCATAGCATGGGCAGGTGACCTTTCTGGTTGGGAGATGGACACAAAGTGCTGGAGTGACTCAGCGGGTCAGGCAGCATCTCAGGAGAAAAATGACGGGTGACGTTTCGGGTCAGAACCCTTCTTCATACTGGAGTTGGGGGGAAAGGTGGTAAAGAGAGATGGGGGGGGGGGGGGTGGCCCAAAGCCTGGCGAGTGATAGGTGGGTACAGGAAGGGGGACTTTGATCGGCAGATGGGAGGAAACATCTGATCTTCCTGGGGCAGAGCCGACAGTGTGACAGGTTAGAGGAGTGAAGCAGGGCGACGGGGCAGAGCTGGGCGATATATATCTATATATCTCGCTCCTGACAAACTCTGCTTCATCTCAACCCCGGCTGAAATGAAACCAGGGGTCATCTCTAACAGATAACAGGACGGTTTGGTTTAGAAATACAGTGTGGAAACAGGCCCTTCAGCCCACCGAGTCTGCACTGACTAACGATCCCCGCACACTATCCTACGCACTGCCTGGGGTGGTGATGGAGGCAGATACAGAGGCATTGAAGAGACTCTTGGATAGGCACATGGATATGCAGGGAATGGAAGGATACAAGGGTAAGCAGGCAGATAAGAGTTGGCCTTGGCATCATGTTCAGCACAGACATTGTGGGCAGAATGGCCTGCTCCTGCGCTGTACTATTCTGCGTTCTACGTCACAAGTGCAAAGCACATGAATGAAGAAAATAATAACATCAAGGCACACCAAACCATCGCCACGGGTAGTCAGTAAACGACAGACAGGTGTTAAAGGAATGACCACAGGAAAAGTCAATCAATTGTTCTTTGACAATTCTTTATTTACCACTTGCCGGGATAAAATGGTCGGCTTCTTGCTTGAAGGAGAAACTGCACCGTAAACAATGGAAGTTGATCACAAGCTTTCCTCAAATCGAATGTCGCCCAAACAATGGCCCGAGGGAACATTTCCCCAGCTGTTTCTCTGTCCCCGCACTTTAGCACTGAGGCTATATCGATATTGACATTTATTTATCTACCGTCTCATGTTAGGACCCTTAAACTCAAAAAAAAAATTGAGAGTAACTACATACACAGTCGGAATATCCCAGCTGCCCGCTGCTGGGATAGTAATTGCAATTAAACAGTAAATATAGATTTCAACAGAATTTGTACAGCCTCCAGAAAAAAATATTACAAATGACACATAATTAACCAAAAAGGTAAAGGAACACCTCCGAAATATTGCACTTCGACACATGGAAGAAAACAAGGAATATTTCCTAATGGAAATGCATCAAGCATCTGGTTATAGAAATAAATAGCTCACTCTTCCCCTGGCACACGACAAAGCTGTTAATAGGATTCTGTTGCAAGAGCACTTGGTTCTACCTATGGTTATAGAGTCACAGAGGGATATGGGAGGTCCCACACCATCATCTGCGGAAAGCTTCTTTCAATGTAGTATCTTGGAACAGACTTGTCACCGTCTAAGTCCTACACAGCATGTCGAGGCAGAGTCAAGACCAGGATGGAGCAGCTCTGGGCAGTTCCTGAAAGCACAGCTTTTAATAATTATTTGGGCTTTCTCCGTGTCCATGGTCCGGGGAGAGTTGCCCGTTGCTGCTCCCGCTGCTCCGCACGATGAAAGCCGAGTCTATTACGTCGTCTTGGAAGAACAAAGATTAACTGGTTTGGATGCCTGTGGCTCCGCAGGTCTTGCTGCTGTCGTTTGCACAACAAGCACAGGTAAAGGAACAGAAACCAACGTTATCCCGTGTTTGCTGGGACCCCGAGCAGGTTTCTGCTGTAAACAGTCCCTGACTGTCAAGCCCAGTCCAGGTCCACTCATCTCCAAGACCCTCATCTGGGTTCAATCCGTTGGAGAAGGTTTCAAAGTCTCAGAGATGATCAACGACGGTCTTATCTCACTCTAATAATGTAAACACAACATTTAATTTGTCCCAAATGGCTGTCGGGGATAGAGATGTGTCTATCTACGACGACGGGCTGTTTTTCTTCTGATTTATCAAATCCAAGTAGAGGTCTGACCGGAGAAACCGTGGGTAAGAGTCCTTCTCCATCAGACCGTATATCCTTTTCTGCGCAAGGTCAAAGCAGGATCGCGAGACCTTCTGCAGATTCTCCTTGGTGTGTTCCCTTGTGTACGAGTCCAAATTAACCTGAAAAGCCACAGAAGATGACATTCAGTCAAACAACCAGTCAGCAGAATTGGTATTTGAAGTTACACTTTCAAGGGCACTGCGCAGGAAGGAAATGCAGATGCCAGTTTACACCAAAGATGGACACAAAATGCTGGAGTGACCCAGCGGGTCAGGCAGCATCTCTGGAGAAAAGGAATAGGTGACGTTTTCAGTCGAGACCCTTCTTCATCTCTTCTTGAGTCTGAAGAAGGGTCTCGCCCCGAAACGTCACCTAGTCCTTTTCTCCAGAGATGTTGCCTGATCCACTGAGTTACTCCAGCACTTTGTGTCTATCTTCCTTGCAAGAGCTGATGCTATTTGGAAAAGCCAGACATCCCACATCTACATTTCCCCCTTTATTAGCCCTGCTGCTTCCCCCCCCAAAAACCATGAGCGATATGTTTTACCTCTTTGCAGGACTGAATGGCGATATATTCCCCAAATATTTTCTTGGCCTTGGAGATCATCTTGGATTGCGACTTTGCTTTTTTATAGTCCTCGCATGCCAGCCAGAACTCCAGGTTCTCTTCACTGAACTCCGTGCGTAGAAATGCCCTGAATGCTGCCAAACCGTCTGCAAGAGAAGCAGGGTGGTGTGAGTGGAGTACACAGCGTACACAGCAGGGTGGTGTGAGTGGAGTACACAGCGTACACAGCAGCAAAGACAAGACTGGCTCTTGGACAATGGAACATGGACTTCCCTGAACAGAATGGAGAACACTGGAGATAGGGTGGCACGGCGCTAGAATTGCTGCCTCACAGTGCCAGAGACCTGGTTTGATCCTAACTACGGGTGCGGAGTTTTACGTTCTCCCAGTGACCAAATGGGTTTTCTCTGGGTGCTCTGGTTTCCTCCCACATCCCAAAGACAAAGACAAATCCCTTCAAATTGCCTCTTGTTTAGTTCTAGTTTAGTTTAGCGATACAGCACAGAAATAGGCCCTTCGGCCCACTGCGTATGTGCCGACCAACAATCCCCACACACTAACACTATCCTACACAACACTACCCTACAATTTTTACTGAAGCCAATTAACCTACAAACTTGTATGCCTTTTGGAATGTGGGAGGAAACCGGAGCACCCGGAGAAAACCCACGTGGCCGTGGGGAGAACGTACAAACTCCGTACAACTGTACACCTGGTCAGGATCGAACCCGGGTCTCTGGCTCTGTAAGGCGGCAACTCTACCGCTGCACCACTGTACCTCCCCTTGTGCGCAGGATGTAAAAGTGGGATAGCGTAGAACTAGGGTGAACGGGTGAGCGATGGTGGCGTGGACTCTGTGGGCCAAAGGGCCTGTTTCCACTCTGTATCTCTTAACTGGAACACATTTTTTAAGACTGACTTAGGATAACTTCATGCTCATGTACAGATGTAACAGTGATGACAAAGGCAAGCACAATTTTAAGGCAGCTTGTCCACACATTATGGATTTGTGCTGCTTCCTTAATTGGCTTGGTACAAGTGTCAAATTGTCCCTGGTGGCCCTAGTATCCTGTAGGATAGTTAATGTGCGGGGATTGCTGGTCAGTGCGGACTCGGTGATTCCGCGCTGTTTCTCCAAACTAAACAAGTGCATAAATCATCCAGCTCCATTCTAAATAGAGGCAGTCCATTTGCAAATGGCGATAATGCTGTCCATTTCCCCGCCTCACACTGTCAGGGGTTCCTGCATCTCCCTCATCGAACATCTCTGCTGGACCAGCACAATGCTTTAAATATAGATTTCTAAAAAGCTCCTTTTAAAATATCCCTTGATCCGCTTCCAAGTTCTAACTTGGATCACACACAAAACGTGTATTCCAGATCTCAGTGGCATTCTGTCACCAGTGAGTGATGATTGAAAAAAATTACAAAATACCTAAATGATTAAAAATTGGTAAAAAGTATCTTCTAATTAGATTGGGGTAGTAACAATTCCCGAGTAAATTATAAAACATCAGAAGCTGTGAAAGGATCCTGTCTTTGTGCTTGTGCCCAAAGGTTCAGATAAATTGTCTGGAAATATTCCAAGCTGAATTAATGAATGGAATTAGTGATGTTCCTTGGCCTGATGGACATAATGGTGCCGACTCCCAGGACAAAGCTTACTAAACTGGTGAGGCAGGCCACGCAAGCTTGCTTTACGTCAGACTGCAATCTGCATTTAAAATCATGCAATCCTCCGCTGGCAGTTACACTCGTGCAAGGGTGGGCACACGCGTGTTGGATCTGGGCGGGTTGGCAATGCGGGCACATGCATGTTGGCACAGCAGGCACACGTGTCAGGCACGTGAATGTTGGTGTGACATGGCAGGCACATGCATGCAAGCAGTGGACACGCGTGTTGACACAATGGGAACACGCGGCAGGTGCTTGCGTGCCGGGCACACGCATCACACACAGGAATGTCGGAGTGTCAGGCACACACACACACACGTCAGCACAGTGGACACATGCGTGTTGACACGGCCGGCAGTTTCTCTGATAAAATTGCCAGAACGGACTGGAAACTCTTATCCCAGAAAATCTACTCAGTAATAAATTTAATATTAGCCACCTCACATTCACTCAAAGATCTGTGAAAGCACAATGGTGACGGATTAGCAACCAGTGCTGTGTCAAACTAAAGTCCGCTCAACGCAACGTTATTAATGTGGAACAAAGTGCTTACATTTGTGGATGAGAAGTTTCTCCAGAGACTCTCCCCATTTTATGGCTTCTTCATACGAGGGTCTGCAGACAAAGGAAGGGCAGGTTATTAAGCGACACATCCGCGCAGATTCTGAGGTGATTCTGCCCCAAGCGGGCGGAGACTGGCCTGGATCAGTCGGGGAATCCTGGAAACTCGCCTAAACCTCCAACTAATCCTCCAACGCTAGCCCTGAAGTCGAGATGCAGTCGGAAAACCTGCCTTAGACGCCGGCCAGCAATGAACACGGCTTTAAAGCAACTCCAATCTACCCAAACTGCTCAGGAATTTATTCCACAATCCCTCTCACCAGTGATTTATAGCCAAGGGACACCTTAGATCGCACAAATCCGTTGCTTGATTTTCCTTTCAACTTCCAATCTGCGCTCGCGCTGAGAGGTTTTGTGCATCGCAGGGCATGACTTCAACACCGTCTAGTTGACAACTACTAGACAGTTGATAGATAAATACATCTCTTGTGGAGGTTTGCAGGCAAATGCAGACTTTCCTAAGCGTGCTTCCAGCACCCCGAACAAGACGCAGAGCCACATTTTCCTCGGAGGTTGACAGAGCCTGCTTTGTATACTTTATATATAGCAGTGTGCACATTCTCAGCTTTCAGCCAGCACTGCCAATACACCTCTCCAACACAAGGACAGGCTCCGTATTCACAAAGCCCAAACTCCACAGCAAGTCCCACCAAGAATTCTTTGGACATAAGGGATGGCAGATGCTGGTTTTCAAACTAAAAAATCAGCATCTTTTTTTAGTTTAGTGTGGAGATACAGCGCGGAAACAGGCCCTTCGGACCAGTGAACACAACTGCATCCATTGGGGGGGGGGATGGACGGGTGATGCTTTGAGTCTGAAGAAGGGGCCCTGACCCAAAATGTCATCTGCCCATTAGAAAAAAAAAGTCTGCTCTGTGCATTAGGTTCGTTGTCACAAGGAACTGCAGATGCTGGAATCTTGCACGAAAAAACACACACAAAATGCTGGAGAAACCCAGCGGGTCAGGTGGCATCTCTGGAGAACATGGATACGTGACCTTTCAGGATATTGGGAAAGCTGGAAGAGAGGTGGGGACGGGATGAAGCCACAAGTGATAGGTGGATACAGGTGCTGCGGTGGTGGAGGGGGGGGGGGGTAGGAGGGGTTGTTTTGCAGGTAGTTGGACAAAGGCCAGAGATGAAGAGACAAACGGGTGTGAGATAAGGAGAGAGGAGGCATAAATTGCGAAGCCAGAGGAAGGGATATAGGTGGAAGGGGACTGGGGTGGAGGGGAAGGGGAGGCAGAATTGTGTGAGAAATGAGTGCACATCCAGGCAGAGCACAGGGGGGGAGAGAGGGGTGGGGTGGGGGGATGGAAGGTGAAGGATGTTTGTTGGTGAGTTACCTAAAAGTGGAGGTCAATGTTCATTCTATTGGGATGTTAGCTACTGGTGCGTGTGGGGTCCACTTAAATCAATTAACGCCATAATCTCATGACTCATTGAGTTAGAACGAGTGTCCGTGGAGTAGTTGGGAAACGAGAAGCCTTTGCTTCGTTGATGGGAATGCACCCAGCTTTCCCATGCATTATGTCACGGCTGACTTCATATAGCCCACTCTTTCCCTCTGACTCTCCCCGTTGGGTTTTGAAACAGAGCGTAAAAACAGAAGCGCAAAAACGAGACGCGGGGAGTAAAACTTACTTCACAGTTTTGCCGACTTTGTCCAGTTTGGCGGCGTTGCCACCAGAGCCCGAATCGTTGCGACGGCGCAGAAATCCCAAACGGTTTTTCATATCTTTGGCTCTGTTCAAAACACACAAAAAAAACACAAATCGCGGGTAAATATTGCTGAACGATGTTAATTTGGGAAAAGGGTTATTTTCTTATCTGGGTTACTTCGCACAGAAGATGCATCAAATGTATCAAGCGCGGAGACATAGACACAGGCATAACCTGCCCCCCCCCAAACCAACCAAACCGAGAGTGTGGAGTTGAAACACTTATTGCCCACGCTCTGCCTGGACCGTGAATTCCTGGGATGTTTGCGACCTCAGGAACATAGACAGGCTCACAATAAGAATTAGAATCAGCTTCTTCGCAGTAAAATCATTTATGACACCAGGGGACTCAATGCATTTCCCGGGGGGGTGGGGGGGGAGGGTGGGGGTGTCGGGCCGGTTCCCCCTCGACTTACTCTTTCATGGTGTGCCGCCGACGCAGGCCCCCGCCGGGACTGGGACACTGGAGCAAACTCAAGAGCTTCTCCGAGTGATATTCGTGCGGTTGGGGCTTTGACAAGTCTCTGAAAAATGGCATCCTGACCAGGCTGGTTTGGAAGATACTTGTCCAGCCCCCGGGTTGAAGACACAGCGGTAGTCAGTGTCCTGAACGCCAGGACGAGGAACTCTGCTCTGTCCTTACAGACATCCTTGTGACCCGTGGCAATGTGCTGTCTTGAACTATCTATCCCCTGGCCCACAGAGGAGCTAGCGTCTGTAGAGGGCGGAGGGGGGCAGCCTGCATTCCAGCTCTCTGCTCAACCTACTGCCTGCTCCGTAGTATTCGCATTCAGGAAGTAGGAGTGACAACTCTGTATACCTGACTCACTACAAGTCAGCCTTGCCTACTTTGCTGCATAAATCACTTTTAATAAGTGCTAATTCAGGAAACCCGCTGGAACACCTTTAACTGGTTGCCACGGCAACAGATCAAATAGTTCTTCTGGGCTCCGTGAAAAAGTGAAAACAATGTTCAATTAAAGCGACTCCAAGAAAATCGACTTCAATTACATCGAATTTCGACTCAAAATTCTGTTGGCAATCTGGCAAAAACACAGTCTGTGCATCCTGACAGAATAAATGGGTGAAAGGAAAAATGTTTGCAAAAGTGTTGGAAAGGATATTAATAATAACCAAAAGTTATCATTAGTAAAGAATTAATATTGATGAAGGAGGTTGAGGAGCCTGAAAACGGAAACGTCCAGGTTCAGGAGCAGCTTGTTCCCTGCAACCATAAACACTACAACCTCCATATAGGCTCCAAACTATAGAAACTCGGGAACATTATTTTTGACATTGCACTACTATTGTCTATTTATTGTTCTGGTCGTTGATAGATACTGATTTTGTTGTTGTTTATTATGGGTTTTACAGAGTAATATGTTTACATATCTGCTGCAAGTAAGGATGTCGTGGTTCTATTTCGGGACATGGGACAATAAAATACTTTTGACTCATGAAGTATTTTATGGCTGTTACGTAAACTTGAGTTTAAATATAAATCTAATAATCTCCTAACTGGCGGCACAGTGGCAGAGCTGCTCTTGCAGCGTCAGAGACCCGGGTTCGATCCTGACCTTGGGTGCTGTCTGTACGGAGTTTGTATGTTCTCCCCGTGACCCCATGGGTCTTCTCCGGGTGCTCCGCTCCCCCCCCCCCCCCCCCAGATTTCAAAAAGGTGCAGATTGGTAGATTAATGTAGGTTTCTGAAAATTGTCCCTGGCGTGTAGGATAGTGCGTGATCGTGGTCGGCGCGGACTGTGGTCGAAGGGCCCGTTTCCACGCAGTATCTCTAAACTAAATAAGGGATTATCTGCAAAAAACGTTGCTTCTGATCTTAAAGAGATGTGTCCCGTTGATTTCTATTACAGAGGGAATTATATGCAACATTGGTCAGGGGGAGAGGGGGTGGGGGGTATTTGTCCTCATGCAGCTGATGTGAAGTTGTGTTTGATGGCGAGTGTTGGCAGAAAGAGCCACGATTGGGACTCTAATGTACAGCAAAATCTGAAACTATTCGAAAAGATACAAAGTGTGTTTTTAATCATTCTGCTGCTTCCTCAATTTAATTACAGGATTATATTTTCCCCCATTTCAAAGGGGTATATGAGCACGGAGGCATATAGTATATTAATAGCAGCCGACTATTCTTTAATTATTTTGTTAACACTGATACACAGTAAAGGAATCAACAACCATTAATGTAACAATCGACATTACCACTGGCGCCAAGAGGCCAAACATAGACAGACATTGCCGAAGAATGGATGAAGCAACTGATTCCGATAATGTAATATAAAAAAGGGGGAAAAATATGAATCACTCTCCCATTCAGGCAACCGGTGGGATGACATTAATTCCAGTGAAAATATCTGACACAATCTATTCCATCACATGCTCTGAACTGGGACACAATTATTCCACAGCTGCTCGGCGAGAAGTTAAGATATTTATAAATAAATTGAGCTCCTTGCTATTCGAATCCAATACTAAAAGAAAGAATATGTAAAAAAATACATCTACTTCAACTTCACTCCAATGAAAGCCAGACTGTTAAAACTAAGACTTCCTTGCAGAAGGCAGCAGAATGAAATTATTTTTTCTCGCTGCGAGCATAAACTTGCCACAAAATTCCTAAGCAATGTGGTAGTTGAAAGCTTTCCAAAAGGCATTTAATGCGATCATTTATAAGATAACTGCAAATATTTAACAAGTGGCACTGCAAGTTTTCACCCTCGCGTTTGAACATGTCGAATCTTTTTAAAAGATAATAAATTCCAAAAATTCGCTGCAGAACAAACACACTCCTCCCGCAATTAAATTCGAACTCAACATATAACGTCTTCTCGGCACATCAGCCCTACCTTTCAAGATATTTCTCTGAAAAGTCCACCATGGCGCGCAGCATTTGGACAAGGATCTGTGCAGGCAGATTTTTTTACCGGTGTTGTGTTTTTGAGTCGGATGCTTCTATTACTAATCTCTCCCAGCAAGGCAGATTAAGTAGTAAGCGTGGGTTGGATAAGGGCCAAAACCAGAGCCAATAAGACTGCCTCATCTGATAACAGACTACACAGATGGGGAAACGGATTCTTTTCCATCAACGTTTCCACCGTGCGGCAACCACTGTGCAGCAGCAGCAGCAGCAGATGCATGCGGTGGGACATTTGTGTGACTCCTCAATTGCGTTTCTTTTTAAACTTGCACTGACCACGAGTTGGGGTTTCACAAACGGGGTGTGTGGAACGAGCTTGAGGCAACGTTTAAGAAACATTATAGACAGGTACACCACGAATCGGACAGGTTTAGAGGAACATGGGCCAAACGCAGGCAGGTGGGATTAGTGTAGATGGGACATGTTGGTCGGTGTGGACAAGTTGGGTCGGTTTCCACGCTGACTCTAAAGTTAAACAACGGTATCTGGGTTTGCCTCTTCATTGCTGGGCATTGCTTCCACCTACTGGTGCATATCAGTACTTCAAAGAGTCACAGAAACAGACCCCTCAGTCCAACTTGTCCATGCCGACCAAGATGCCCCATCTACACCAGTCCCTCCTGCCCACGTTTGGCCCAAGAATTGTTTTGTTTCTGCAGAAAACAGAGACGGCCTCTCGATGATGTTGACAATTTCTGTCAAGATATCGGGGAACTGGGCAGAATTATATTGCGTGCTTTAAACTCAAGGCAGATCCTTCTGAATGTATTATTTCAAACCTTACTGTTAAGAGTTGAAAGAAAAAATGCATTTTCTTAATTTCAGAACCTTTTTCCCCCCAGGGTGGAAATGTCAAAGATTGGATGGCAAAGTTTAAAGCAGTTGTGTGGGAAGGAGCTGCAGATGCTGGTTTAAACCAAAGATAGACACAAAATGCTGGAGTAACTCAGCAGGACAGGCAGCATCTCTGGAGAGAAGGAATGGATGAGATCCTTCTTCAGACTGCAGTCTGGTCTCAAACTGAAACCTCACCCATTCCTTCTATCCTGTGTCTGGAATTCTCTGCCTCAGAGGGCGATAGAGGCAGGTTCTCTGGATGCTTTCAAGAGAGAGTTAGATAGGGCTCTTAAAAATAGCAGAATTAGGGGATATTGGGAGAAGGCAGGAACGGGGTACTGATTGGGGATGATCAGCCATGATCACATTGAATGGCGGTGCTGGCTCGAAGGGCCCAATGGCCTAATCCTGCACCTATTGTCTATTGTCTATCCAAGGATGCTGCCTGTTCCTGAGTTCCTTCAGCATTTTGTGTTTAAAGGAGATGTGTGGGGCAGGTTATTTGCACAGAGCATGTGGGTACCTGGAACGTGCTGCCATGGGTGGTGGTGGAGGCAAATATGATAGTGGCATTTGAAATAAGCACAAGGGAATGGAGGGATCGTATGCAGGAAGAGGAGATTTGTTTTTAATTTGTTAAAACGTTGAGCACATATACTGTGGACCAAAAGGCCTGTTCCAGGGACAAACTGTTATAGGATCTATGGTTTGAATGACCATTTAATTTGAGACAAATATCTACACCTTTCATTAACAAATATTTTGTCAAAAATAAACAACGAAAGGGAATCCTACATATTGCACAAAGCTAAACATTAAAAAACGAATTATTAAAGGCCATATTAACTATTTTATGTTGAAATATCACAAGATGAAGCTGAACATTCTATTTTCACGTAAAGTTAAATTTGCAGTATTAAACTGAAAATATTAAAATGTGAAAATATTAAAATGTGAAAATATTAAAATTTGAAAATATTTTAAAAAATTAAATATTAAAAAATGAAAATAGTTTAAAATTAAAAATAGTTTAAAATTAAAATATTTCAGAATTAAAATATTTAAAAAATGAAAATATTTTAAGCTGTACAATGTGGTTCAAAACTCTTGTTTTGAACCACATCCCCATTCTTTTTATTTTCTTTATTTTATTTTCTGCATGTAATCTACTCCAGGCTCCTTCCACTCATTATCAGTGAATAGAAACAGATGTAATATTAACGTTGGCCCCATCTGCATTGTTTTAACACAGTAGGTCCTCCAGATCACATTTCATCCTTCCTGCCTCCGACCTTAACCCTACACTCGCCCTCGCCGCTAATGAAACTCAAGATCCTTTGCAAAAGTGCGCTAAGCTTGAACATCGACGTAATACGGATCGATTTCTCTGTGATTGTGTTTGCTCCTCCACTTTAAACCATCAAAATACATCAGAGGAACCTGGACATTAGCTGGAAGTTATTTCCTCTCTGGACATTTAATGGATCAATTATGGGACATGTTTTAAACGCGCGCGCGAGAGAGAGAGAGAGAGAGAGAAAGCAGGATGTTTCAGCTTTACAGCTGGAATCAGATTTCTTCTTGGGGGAAGAAATCGTAGCCTACTTTAATCAAAGATGATTAATCCCTGTCTGAACAGACGCACAAAGAACAAAAGTCAAAATTTCTTCACAAACTAACAGAGAGAATAATAACCCAAGAACGGTCACAGCAAACACCGCTTCAAATGAAAGGGTCAGACTTACAGGTTCTTGGACTTTTTCTTCTTGGAGCCATCTTCAGCATCGCCGAAGCCATGGTTTGAATCTGCTCCTGTCGTCTGCTGGGGAAGGAGTAAAAACACAGTCTGCATCATGGGCTGGGGGTTAGGAGGTTCCCTTGATCTCTCTTCACTGTATTCCAGGGTCACTGTCGCTTACTTTACATCCCCTTCACTCACAAGGTCTTCAATGATATTACAATCCGACCCAAGCCTGCACTATACTGCATTCTGAACAGTCTACAAACACACACACGCACGTCCAGAAACATGAGCTGAATCGCCAGGCTTTGGCACAGATTCTTTCTGAAAAGCTGAGCAGATTTTTAGTTTTTTTGTCAATATGTGGCCAAACGCTTTTCCCACCTCAAAATAAAATCACTGCAGCCACTCTCGTTCTGACTTGGCTCACAAACTAACGAACAGCAATGACCTGGATTCCCCATGATTGGCTGTGAGACAGTGGGTGGCTCTAATTTCATCCAATAATGAAATATATTGACTTTATGCCTTTCCTTTTTACAAGTTTGCTCCGCAAAGCAAGGAACAATAACTTAACAGAAAGCAACAAAAACTGTAACAGTTAACAGGATAAGTTTATCGATAAGAACTTAATGGTTTCACAGTTGGATTAAAATAAATACAGTAGTTGTCTGGTTAAAAGCAGTAGAGGAACAAATCCTTCCCACAGAACTTCATTATTGCCCATCAAGAAAGTGTGCTTTCATCATTAATCAACTCAGCTAATGAATTCAGAATCAGCTTTACTTCCAATTTATCCCATTTCTAACTCCTTTTCCTTTCTTAACAGCCAACATTTAGTGCTATTCATCTGGAGATGCCCCCTCTAACTTACGCCTACTTTGCTAGGGGAATCAAAAACGGTTATATCCTAAGACCAGAAGACATAGGAGCAAAATTAGACCATTCGGCCCATTGAGTCGACCCCGCCATATTCTACTCATGATCTATTTTTCCCTCTCCTGCCTTCTTCCCGTAATCTTTGATGCTCTTCCTAAACAAGAACCTGCAAATCGCCGCTTTAAGAATACCCGAAGACTTGGCCTCCAACTTGGCAATGAATCCTGCAGATTCACCACCCTCTGGCTAAGGAAATTCCTCCTCATCTGCATTCTAAAGGTACGTCCTTTTATTCTGAGGATCTCCGCACAGCTGGCCTGCACCAGTCGACCTCGGAGACTCCAGGAGCAGGAACATTTTTTGCAGGCAGTAACGGGAGATTCATTGAGGAATTCATTGCCACAGAAGGCCGTGGAGGCCAAGTCAATGGATATTCTTGAGATAGATAGATTCTTGATTGTCGGGTGATGGGGAGAAGGCAGGAGAATGGGGTTAGGAGTGAGAGATAGATCAGCCGTGATTGAATGGGGGAGTAGACTAGATGGGCTGAAGGCCTGATTCTGCACCTATCATTTATGAACATGAGATGGAAAAAGTAATTGAAGTTGCTCTATGAGTATCTCCTCTGCTTTCTCCCTTCTTTACTTGAGCCGAGACAATCCTGATACCCTGCACTGGCCACAGTTGCATCCCTCAGCCACACTGCACAGCTAACTGGGTTTTATCTGCTACACTAAAGCAGCATATCTCAGCTGTCGTGGGAGCATCGTTTTGCCAGTCAGGAATGGTCACCCTAGTTCTCCTACTCGTTTCACTGTCCTGATTAATTTTACTGTTTGTATGCCTCATTGTCATCTTCCTCTCATCCAACAATGAACCATTGTACATTTCCTTGATCATCGTCTGCTTTGATTTGTTCTTTTCACATGTTCTTTGCACCGTTCCATATCTCGTTTCCCTCTCCCCTGACTCTCGTTCTGAAAAAGGGCCTCGACCCGCAACGTTACCCATTCCTTCTCTCCGGAGATGCTGCCTGTCCCGCTGAGTTACTCCAGCTTTTTGTGTCCATCTTCGGTGTAAACCAGCATCTGCAGTCCCTTCCCACCACCGCACCATCCAGGAAATATATCTCCAGTTCTTCACCAGGCAGCATCCCCGGAGAACATGGATTGGTAATGTTTCAGGTCGGTACACTTCTCCCAAACTGAAGAAGGGTCCAAACCTGAAAGGACACCTTTCCATGTTTTTACAGGGATGCTGCCTGACTCGCTGAGTTACCTCAGCACTCTGTGCCTTTTTTAAAACAGTGGTGAAGGGGCTGAGATGCTGCCTGGGAGGCCATGGTACAAGCAGTGGAGAGGAGGTGAAACTCCCTCTCAGCACCGCTCTGGAGTTAATGAGAAGAGTATGCCAGGATACTGGCCAGTCAACTTATGTCAGTTTAGTGTTTAAGAAGGAACTGCAGATAGATGGAAAATCGATGGTAGACTAAAATGCTGGAGAAACTCAGCGGGTGAGGCAGCATCTATGGAGCGAAGGAAATTGGCAACATATTCGGCTAAAGAAGGGTTTCGGCCTATTCGCCTTCGCTCCATAGATGCTGCCTCACCCGCTGAGTTTCTCCAGCATTTATGTCTGCCTTCGGTCAGTTTAGTTTGTGTCGGCAAATGTAATTGGAGCATCACATGAGAAATAGCCAACAATTTCACTCCTCTTCCAGGGGTTCAATAAAGGTCTGCTTGCAGACACAAAGATGGCATCCAACCCAGGCGACTCATTGTGTGCTGCTCACAGAAGTGGATCTGCAATCACGCATTACAATCGCTCCACTCTTTCAAATCCCTACTGACAGAAAGATTCTTCACGTTATTCCCTTCATCATGTATCTGTACATTGTGGACGGCTCGATTGTAATCATATATTGTCTTTCCGCTGACTGGATAGCATGCAACAAAAGCTTTTCACCGTACCTCGGTACACGTGACAATAAACTAAACTGAACTAAACTAGGAGAATGCAGGTGCTGGAATCTGGAGCAAAACCCCAAAGTGCTGGAGGAACTCAGCAGATCAGGCAGCACCTGTTGAAGGAATGGACAGGCGATGCTTTGGGTTGGGACCCTTCTGCAGACTCATCAGAAGGGGCCCTCACCCGAAATGTCATCTGACCATTCCCTCCACGGATGCTGCCTGAGCCACTGAGATCCTCCAACACTTTGTGTTTAGCTCCAAGCCCTGGCTGGCCGCTGCACACCCATTTCTCAGCTGCAAACAACGATTGTTTTTCAAGCTTCGAGTCTGTCTCCTCTGATTTCCTGCCATTTTATGCAACGGATTTGTACGTACAGAGTTGAGGAAGTCTTTCAATACATGGGTTCTAATTCTTTTTTTTCATACAAATCTATTGAATAAAATACCTTTTCCTCCCATTGTGATTCTCCATTCTAAAGAACAAATTTCCATTCTGATTTCAAAAGAATATTGTAACGTCTGGAAGCCAGTCAGTCTTTCTGGTAAATATTATAATGATTGTATATTTTATTAACTTGTTCTACCACACTAATTTATTTGTTGTTCATTTGCTTCATTAAGTCTTTCTGTGCAAGCTAATTTATATTAAAAGTTTATTTAAAAATTGCTTTCTAGCTCTCACTGTACATTTGCTATTCTCATAACATACAGTATGTCCATGATGCACATATGTTGAAAGTTCTCAGTCTTTGCCTGTTTTATTAGGGAGGGGGTGTTTGGTAAAAGCCAGTCCACAAATGGATGCACTGTGCAGCAGAGATCCAGCGACAGAAGAGGTACATCGAGACAATGCCAATCTGCACCAGATCCCCAGCACCTGCAAGAGGTCTGGCTTGATGGTGAAGGCGACGGAGATCGGTCGGGCCAGTTGCCAAACAGCATGGCTTTGCTCTTCCTGTGGTTGACCTTGGCTCCCGTAGCCGACTCGGACTGGCCGCAGACGCCAATCAATCTGCGGACCGTCCTTGGATCTGAGCAAAAGACGGTCGCATCGTCCATGTACAGGGGGACTTTGTAAAGGATGAAGCAAGGGCCCTTGTCACGGTTTATCCCGAATAACTCTGTAACAGAGGGGATTCTCTGATTTACGGGCAGTTCCCAGGGACACATTGGGAGACACATTGGTCATAAACTCAGTGAAAGACGCTCCTTGGTCTGTCCGAAACGTGTTGATCTCCTGGCAGAGCGAGTTGTCCGTCAGGGAATGTTGCCGACTGGCCCGCTGCAGACTGCAGGGGTACATGCTGAGGGACGCACTGAAGCTTGGTGCAGCCAACGCCAAGCCTCTGTGTGGGAGGACCACAGTCTAGTGTCCTTCCACTGCTGGACATTGAAGGTCAGAGTCCGGTGGGGACACCCCTCCGTGTATTTTGAATGTGGGTATAAATGAGTGGCACGGTGGTGCCTCACAACACCACAGACCCGGGTTCGATCATGACCTCGAGTGTTGTCCGTGTGGAGTTTGTATGTTCTCCCTGTGACCACGTGGGTTTTCTCCGGGTGCTCCGGTTTCCTCCCACACTCCAAAGATGTGCTGGTTTGTAGGTTAAGTGCCTTCTGTAAAATGCCCCTAGTGTGTAGGTTGCAGAATTGGGATAACACACAACTAGCATGTATGGGTGATTAATGGTTGGCAAGGACTCAGTGGGCCGAAGGGCCTGTTTCCACACTGTATCTCGAAACTCTAAATGAAGGTACCTGAGTCAATCTGAGGTGAAGAAAAAATAAGATTAAATTAATGTAATTTAAAAAAATAAATGAAATTATCTAGAACTTCTAAAGTTCTCAAAACTTTTTTAAAAACAAAAACAGTTCAACTACATATTCTAATGTAAACCAGCGTCTTGGCAGCTTCTGTTCTTTTAAACTAACAGAGCTTTTCAATAAACTATTTTTCCAATGACCTAACTACTCAGCCCTGGTAAATAAGCTGTATTTAGACTGCAAAATGTTTGTTAATTGAGCTTTTATTATGTCCCTCTGAATAACTCTATTTAGACTTTGCCATTGACACTATTTTGTGCACTGTTGCTAACAGCTGGTATCCAAACATCCACACTTGATCTTATAAAACTGGGAGCCTCGTGGCTCCAGTCACATGGAGAACCATTTACAATTCCATGCGCTAATTTGTCTTCACAGGCTCAATCAACAATACACAAATTTTCCAGTTGCAGGAGTATGTGGATGGCCCAAGGGATTTTATTTATTTACACGCAGCAGATTTTCCAGTTGTAATTAGATTAGAGATACATCATGGAAACAGGATCTTTGGCCCACCGAGTCCATGCCAACCATCGATCACCTGAGTTCTGTGTTATAACCCCTTTCCATCACCTAGAAACAGTAAGCCTGTCGCACGAGCATGCGAGTGCATGCGGCGAGCGTGACCAAACGTGGTGGCTTGAGCCGTACGGCCTCGCGGGGCCGGTCCCACTTCGATCGCCGGAGCCGTATGGAGTTGTGCGGAGCTGGTCCCGACACCGCGCAGGGCTCCGAAAAACTGACACTGTCCAAAGATTCCGCGCGGCAACGGCCTGCCGGCCCGCTGCCACATTGAGGCCGTATGCAGCGCCTCGACGGGCGTACGCACCGCCTCGACGCCGTATGCACCGCCTCGACGGCGTACGCAGCGTCTTGACGCCGAAAGCAGCGTCTTGACGGCGTACGCCAAGCACGTGGCGTTGCGCGATGACGTCACCGCACGGCGTGCCGTTGCGTGATGACGTTACCGCCCGACGCCGTGCGACGTCCAAATTCAGTCGGCCCGCCTCCTGCCCAGCTGATTGGTGAGTATGATGTCGGGACCAGCTCCATACGGCTCCGCGGTTGGAAGTGGGACCGGCCCCGTGAGGCCGGACGCCTCAAGCCACCACGTTTGGTCACGCTCGCCGCATGCAATCGCATGCTGGTGGGACAGGCCCTTAAGAATAAATGCAGAAGCCTGTGATTACAGCATCTTCTTTGAGGTTGTGCATGACATGACTTTCTCAGTTAGCATGATGCATAAATGCTAACGTTGTTCAGAATTATACATTGATTAATTGTAAGATACAGCATGGAAACTGTCCCTCCGGCCCACTGAGTCCACGTCAATCCGTTCACACTATTTCTATGTTATCCCACTTCCGCATCCACTCCCTACACACTAGGGGCAATTTACAGAGGCCAATTAACCTATGGGGTTATGGAGAGAGGAGAGAAGGCAGGAGAATGGGGTTAAGAGGGAGAGATAGATCAGCCATGATTGAATGGCGGAGTAGACTTGATGGGCTGAATGGCTTAATTCTACTCCTATGACAATCCCGTACATCTTTGAGTGTGGGAGGAAACCGGAGCAACCAGAGAAAACCCACGCGGTCACAGGGAAAATGGGCATCAAACTCGGGAGCTGTTCCTTGGATGGAGTCGAGGGGGGAGGTAAAGCGACAAGTGTAGCATTTCCTGCGGTTGCAAGGGAAAGTACCAGGGGAGGGGGTGGTTTGGGTGGGAAAGGACGAATTGACCAGGGAGTTACGGAGGGAGCGGTCTCTGCAGAAAGCCGAAAGGGGGGGGGGGGAGATGGGAAGATGTGGCCAGTGGTGGGATCCCGTTGGAGGTGGCGAAAATGTCGGAGGATTATCTGTGGTATGTGACGGCTGGTAGGGTGGAAGGAGAGGACAAGGGGGACTCTGTCCTTGTTACGAGTTCCCTAAAGAATCCTCTGACACTTTCTCCATCCTTCCCCTCCCCTTCCCAGCTCTCCCACAGCCTACTGTCTCCGCCTCTTCCTTTCTTCTTCCCCCCTCCCCAACCCCACATCAGTCTGAAGAAGGGTCTCGACCCGAAACGTCACCTATTCCTTCGCTCCATAGATGCTGCCTCACCCACTGAGTTTCTCCAGCATTTTTTTCTACCTTCGATTTTTCCAGCATCTGCAGTTCTTTCTTAAACATCTCTATAATTTGAGTTGGCCTTTTACCAGCCAGGTTTTACTGCCCTACTTCTCTTCCAACTTTCTTATCTCCCCCCCCCCCCACCAACAATCAACCCGAAGAAGTCTTGACTCAAAACGTCACCTATCCATGTTCTCCAGAGATGCAGTCTGATGCAAAGATCACATTGTGGTTGTCAACTTCTCACAATGGGCCAGGTGACGCAATGATCACAATACCTAAATTCCAAATGGTTAAACATTTCCTTATTTCTCTTAACAGAAAGTGGACAAGTGCATGGAAGTGGCCTGTTGACGTACGCCATTCAGAACTTCTGTAAAAAACTCTCGAAGACACAAAGGACATAATCAGCGAAAGGTCGGATGTCAAAGCTCAGAATTCTCCCTGTAAAATGGTTCCATAAAATGGTTAGAATTCACGAGGCTTCTGGAAGCAACACCACGGGGGGGAGTAGGTCAGGAAACTG